>VDFB02270651.1:58360156-58997675 GCA_007258455.2 Sequoia sempervirens | reverse complement strand
AAACCCTAATCTGACTTCAATGTCAATCAAATGATCTCCATTTGACCTCGTTTCTATTGCATGTCGCCCTGTTCGTGAAACTGAAGTGTTGGGTCGCTGTCGGAGTGGTCCTGCTAAAAATAGTAAGTGTCTGAAAAAGTGACCAATCTATTGTCGAATGAGTTTGCATGTCACACTGCCCGAGATCCTTCTGCTAAAACCCTTTAAAACCCAAAAGACTCATGCAGCAAGTCCCTAAAAGATCAACTTTGCTTGCATGTTACCTCGTTGCGAAGCTCTCGGAAAACCCAGAAAGATTATGCAGACATGCGCTGAGAAATCCTGCATGCAAACCCTAAAAATAGCCCTTGAAGCCCGAATCACTGAAATTCATCATCTTGTTTTGCATGTTATATCACTATGAAGGTCTCGAAAAACCCAGAAAGAATCTCCTGACATGCATTTGAAAATCCAACATGCAAACCCTAAAAATGGCCCTCAAAGGCAGAACTGCTAAAAATAGTAAGTTGTCTGTTTGCGCTTAAAATTTGCAAGCGAGCAGTTTGAAGTGTTCTAACCATGATGTAGTTGCCAAAATTTGAAAATCCCAAGAAAATAGGCCCCAAATTAGCACTTACTAAAAATAGCAAGTTCTCAAAATTCAGTGAAAATTCAATGGGAGCCTGCTTGAAGCATCCTAATAGCAGTGCTAAGCTCAAAATTCAATTAGCCAACTCAATTTGACCTCAAAGTTGTCTAAAGATTGTAAACCTTAATTCATCAGAAAGCCCTCCAGACTTGGCCAAAATTCAAATCCAGGTCAAATGGCAAGTATATCACCAGACAAAAAGAACCAACAGGGAGAGAGATAGACCCAAAACCAAAGCCAAAAGACCTGAATGGAGCAAAAATCAGGTGGCCCCCATTTTGAATGGGTCGATGTGTGAAAAGGTCACAACAAGAGGGAGATTAACAACGTACACAATTATTATAAATGAAATATGACAATCCAACCTAAGTTTCTACCACTGGAAGTCTTTGTGCACACGCTGTAATAATGTCCCCTTCGTTCACACAGCCTTGCAAGTGTTTTGTTTTGGGAACTCCCTAAGTTGCTGGATTGTGCTGCGATCTGCAGTCCTTAATTCATACCCATGAAGCTTTTGTATGAAATTAAATATGAGCTAGAAGGTGTTGGATTTGACAGTCAAGTTGAATTGTTGTGTTGGACCCAAAAAAATACTAAAAAAGGTTGTTAAAATAGACAGTCATGCTGTATCTAGGAGGGTGTTGGAGTTGGCTGCTAACTTTGCACTGAATCTATGAAATTAGAACTATGATGAAATCTCTAAGCCCCGTGCAATTCCCAAACTGAAATCACCAACTGGAAGGCTGATATGGTTTTCATCCCTAGTCTCCCTTTGAGATGCTCAAGTGTTTCCATCCTGGGACTTTGTGAACAAGTACTCAAATGAGGCTGCAAAAAAAAGATATTTATAATGGTGTTTCTGCTACCTATGCTTGTTTAAATAGGCACTTACGTCCCTAGGGCAGCCACCTCCTTTCAAATTTTTTATTATTTTGTTTTTTCAATCAGATCCTAATCTTCTTGAGGCGGCCACTTTCGACCTTATCCTATTTCAGATGGCTAATATTTTGCCTTTTCCGTTTTCTTTTTTATATATTTTTTTTCAACTTTTTTAAATCTTTTTGTTATAATATTTGCAGTTTTTTAATGGGGACATAACAAACCAAATCCCATTTTTTTGTCCCTCAAAAGGCATGTTTCCAACAAGGGTCCTTTCTAACCAGGCCCATTATTACAACAAACTATAAATTTGAAATAGACAGCAATAATAAATAAATGGGAAATAAATTAACATTTGGGATTTCCAAATAAACTAAGATTAAGAAACTAAAAAGAAAATAGTGTTTCCAGCTAAAAGAAAGATAGAAAATTAGTAAAAACAGCTAGGGTTTGTTCATAAAATAATATAAAAAAAAAACAAAACAATCCATAATAAAACAAGAAAAAAAGGGGAAAATAAGTTCTCGTCATTTTTCCTTCCTTTATTTCTTGTTCCATGAATCTAAAATGAAAGAATTAAACAAATGTAGAAGACATGCAAAATTGAAAAAAAGATTCAAAATAGGGAAACACCCTATGTTCCATGGCGTTTCTGCAATGGGAATGATGAGACATGTTTTGGGGACAGGGGTAACAGAACGTGTTTCGGGAATCCAATCTGAGGGCCATTTTTTGGGTACAGCAGGGGGACTGATATATATATATATATATATATATATAGAGAGAGAGAGAGAGAGTCAAATTTTTACAAGTTAATTGACAGCAGTATAACAGCAGCAATATAACATTAGAGTTTGCACAGACCACATTCCAAAAATAATTGTTTGTCTGCACTTCTCACACAATACTAGACTATACCAGACCATGGCAAATGCACCTCTAATCTCTTTTGCAACTGACATTAATAATTGACTCTAACGCCATATCATAAAATTTGAAGTTTGACACTTTGAGCTAATGTTTTGTGATGAGCCCTGCTGGCTCACAATGCAAACTCCTGTATTTTTCTTTATTTTATTGTGTTTTTATAGTTTTTTTAAAGAATGTTTCTAGAGAGAAGTAGAAGGGACGCAGCATATAAAAGCTCCTAAAATGTAAATCTGAGCTATTTCTGGCCAAATGAAATTACAAAAAGTACTAAATAAGCTCAACAATAGATTTACAACTCATAAACATACCCGAAAGCTTCCAGATTATTTATTTAAGAAAAGAAGTCCAGTTTGCCAGCCAAGATGGTGAAATCTGACAAAATCCAGTGTAAGAAGCTCCAGAAAGAAATGTCTAGCCTAGAAACTGAGGCAAATGAAAGATATATGCCAGACGCCAAAGAAGGTGAAGAGAAACCCTCAAAAAGAAAGGTGTTTCTCCTAGGAAGCCCAAACGCCCTTGCACAGAGAGCCACGCACTTCAAGCAATAAGCTCAAAACCACAACTCAAAAGGTACGGCTATGAAGTATAGCATCTGCCAGCTGGAAGAAGGTCGCCATCTCTACAAACCCTCCTGCCTCTGATAAGAAAACCCAATAAAACTCTGATGAAGCACAGTAGAACCTCTGTATGAAGCTCTCACAATTGCACTAATTCGACTGGTCTCTCACAGTCTCAAAAATGCTCAACATCGAAGAGATATCATTCTCCAATGGAAGATTTCTCAAAACCCTGATCACAGGTAAAAGCACAGAAGAAAACCCAAGGCAAAGTTGAAATAATCAAGAATTCAATTTCTCATTGCCAAAATGCCTTATATGCAAAAAGGCACGACTTTCAAGAAAGATACGCCCTTTTCAAGTTTTAAATCTTTTAAAATACATTGAAGTCATTTTCAATAGTTTTGACTTAAATACTTGGGCGCCACTTTTATATTTTAAATGATTTAAATTTTAAATCACCTTTAGGGAATATTTAAGTGATATAAAATATATAAAGTCAATTTGACTTTATAATAAAGCATTAAGTTAATTAATTAACTCAAATCACTTAAAAATCCATAACTCTCTCAAAACTCCAAATATTCGCGTGCCGTCAGAAGCTGTCAACTCCTGAACTGCTAACACCTGCTGTGAACCAATCACTGGGCTCTGAAAACGAGAATGATCAACTCCTCCAGAAAACACCACTGACCCTCTAACCAATCCAGCTAGCCCACAAGGGTCCAAGAAAAGGCTAACACACTATTCCCGAGAACTGACTAGAGCAGGGACATCACATGTTTGAACAATGAAAGCAGAAATTCAAATTATTGCTGTTAGTGTTAACTGTTTTATAACTTATATCATTAACTTTGAATTTGAATCATGATATATTTATTGCTGTTATACTACTGTCACTGCTGTCATGATATATTTAACAAATCTTTTTTTTCAAATCATGAATGGTTCTTTTTTAAAAACATTATAAAAATTTGTCTTGCCATCATTGATGTCTGTCCATTCCCAAGACGGTCAATAGACATCTCAAATGTCCCCAGCTGTCTCAAGGATATGGTAAAATGTCCCCATAATGTTTCATATTAATACAACATGTTTCAAAAACATTTTGAAGATTTGAAGATTTTTAGGGATGGCTAGGGGACATCCCCTACCATCCTATCATAACCCGTACTATCCTGCCACTCTCGAAACACTGTTGGGTATGGGGGACACCAGTTTGAGGGTCAGGGATGCGTCACCATGGAACATAGGAAATACCTCTTCGAATTAGCTCAACTTGATGGTGGACTGCTCCAAATCAATAGTGGGCTCTTCCAAATGCACCAAGAGCTGCTACAAACCTGTCCAAGTTGCATTCAATCAAAATTTTCTGCTCAAGTTGTCTACTAGAATTTGCTCCAATGGATTGTGTTTTCTCTCAATACTCTTTTCTCCTTCTTGTTTGTGATTGCAAATGAAATGAGTGTCATATGAGAGTGTTAAAGATAATTTTAGTGTTAGAGGTTTGAGTCCTTTTTTTATTTTTATTTTTATTTTTTTCTGATTTTTTATTTTTTTATTTTTTTTTTCGTCAAGTTTGGCAAACTCAAGGAGTCTGACAAGACTTGTTAGTTAACTGGTTCCCACGTCCCACAATCTCACCTAGCATTGACTCCCTGGGGACTCGGTGAATTCCAGCAATTACAAGCTTTTTACTATTCCTGAGACATCTTCCATTCTACTTCCCATTCCTTCTCCGCCTCATCTATAAAATCTTCCACCTCCTATTAGTTATGTTCCCATTGCTCATTCTCTCAAGACATCGCCTATCATTATTGTTCCTTCTCCTAATCCTCTTGAAAGATGAGCAAAAACAAGTAGCATTGGAGTGGGTGGGACTTGAGATGGCCAAAAAGAGGAACCTTGTTCCTTCATTACAAATTAATTTTAAAACACTTACCTCTAGTATTTCTAAGTCTAAGTCAAAGAAGAAGTCTCAGATGAAGAGCACAAATGGTAATTTGATTGTTGAGGCAACTATTCCTCCTTGAGGAAAAGCAATATAGGATATTGAACCTTCAAATTTCCAAGTGATTGAGACTGATTTAGGATCACAGTTGAAGCAAGGTGATGTTAACCTTTTTGAGATAGTATCAAAAAAACTAATGAGCAAGTCCTCAAGGATGGTGAGGACAGGGCAGCCCTCAAGGACAAAAACAAATAAGTCCAAGAGTATGTTTCTCATCTACTTTAGCCCATTGCAAGCCCACCAAGATTTGTGGCACACATTTTGTAGTCCAGTGAACAGCAAAGGTAAGTAGATTAGCTAGTCGCACATGGAAGGAAAACAGAAAAGTGGATTGATAGAATTTGTCAGCAAGTGTTACGTGTAATTGGAAAGATATATGCATTGTTGACCAAAGCACGTGAGGTGAAGGACAATCTTTCAACATTGGAGCAACTATGATGGATAGAGTCTCTTCATATAAGCATTTTATGGGAAACTCAATCAAATTAAAATCCTTGGTCCAATGAAATAAGTTTAATGGGTGAATAAAAGGGTTGATGAAGATCTTTCTTTCAATTGGTTGGAGCAATATAAGATTTTGATACAACTTCTTGAGGATGCTATCACTATTCTGAGGGATCAAAAATTCGAACTTGATGAAATTAAGCAGCATATCACCACTATTATAATTTTGGTTCCCTGTACATTTGCCAATGAAAATGCAATTCCAATTGAATATGATGACAAAAGAGCACAATTTCAAAGACAAGTAAAAGATGCACTTGGAGGAGCACAAACACATCAAAAATATGAACAAGTTGGCTTTCACCTCAAGGCATATTCAAGCAGGGGAGAAGGGTTCAAATGAGGTTGATACTACAATGACAGAGTGCAACTATACTTTAGATGTTCAGGTCTTTTGTATGGATTCTATGCCTTGAGCTTAGGGATTCCTTGATAGTTTCTGAATGTAGTCGGCAAGAAATAAATAAAGAAATAAGATAATGTGTAATTAGTCCCCGACCGTTAGTTGTTACTTGGTAGTTGTCGATGGTTGGTGTTCTCAACCAACGTCGGCTTGCTATATATTTTATGTTTGCACTTGTAGTTGGGGACCACATGCATATGTATCCTATAACTATTGCATATCTAATGAATGAATGAATACACAACATATCTTTTGAGTATTGTTATGAGTAATTGATACATTATGTTATTTGTTATTATGTATCTATTTACTCTCTATTAATTGCTCAAATAGCATTACCAAGTAAACACCAAAGAGCCCATGAAGATGTTGCAGACCCATCGTTTGGGGTTCCAAAGTAGCTATTTTTGGCTGCTCCTATTTTTAGATGACCTTCTAGAAGGTCTATTATGCAGAGACTTTATCTTTTGGGCAAAAACCTATTGCAAGATTTATGATTGTAGATTATGTATTTTGGAACAATTTCTTATTTTAGGCTTGCTTTGATTGCAAGAGAAACATACTTGTAATGTTGCACAAAAGCATGGACAACATCAGTAAACTCTCTAAAGAAAGTATTTGCTTATTTGACGGTTTTACTTTTTGGACAAGATGTTGAGCTCACAAAGCTTGAAAAAATTCTTTGAAGACTCTATCACCAACCTTCAACAAATGAAGTTTGGCTTTGATTTGGGCCCCTTTGGAAGCAAAGGCATTGGCAACTTGCACTTGGTGGTAGAGTTTGGTCACCTAGAGTTACAAAGTCTTGTGGAAAGGCATCACTTTGAGCTAAGTTGAGATGTGGCTAAGCTTTGAAGTCGTGGCCACATAGGATTTGAGCCAAATACATGCCATAGATCCTCATGAAGCAAGTCATGCACATGATAGCATCAGCCCACCAACTAATCTAGCCAAACTCTCCTTTCAAATGTGCCAAAAGATTCTAGACACATCGTATATGAAGTAGAGTGAGCTAATGCATGAGAAATGATGTGTTTAGAAAGAATTGAGCCTTTTCTATTGCAGGCTTCTATGGACCCCATTCAATACAAAAGCAAATCAGAGAATAATCAAAAAGCACAATATCCAACAAAGGCTCAACCAAAAGAGTGAAGCAATTAGCAAAGGAAAAGTATAATTTCACCAAAGTCATAGCAAGATCAAGCCATTTGATCATTCTGTCAAGAACACTAAGCAAGTTGGACCATGTAAACCATGTGGAGGAAGAGTTTCAATGACCATTATTAAGGCCATAAAAACCAAATTCGTTAGGCATGTAGAAACATGCCTCACTCTCACCAATTGTCCATCTTAGTGAGAGATGGCCCTAATTATCATACGTCATCTCAACCTTATTAAAGTCATCATTAATGACTTGGTAGGTCTTAGGCAGCTCATCTACAAGCTAAAACCAACAATGGATCATTTCAACCACATCATCTGAAGCATAAATATTGAGAAATCCAAGGCCTCTATTATCCAAGTTGAAAAGGACACAAAGTCCTACTTGATGTGTTAGCTCACCAACCTTCTATGACCTTGCTCACGATTGCTAATAAAAGATCTCTCGCCACATGACACGAAAGACAACTGAAAGCAAAAAACCATATTGATCTCCTAAAGACAAAGAATGTCCAAAGCAAATCTCTCTGTCAAAACTCTCACAAAATGTACTTCTTGTGTGGGTCTATTCAACCCCTAAGGTTCCAAAAACAACAATTCATGATATATGAGGGTCTAAGGGCATATCCTCAAAGTCCAACTTCCAATTCAAAGTAGTTATTCTGCAAAAAACTGCTACTTTGAAGAGAATTCTCCCAATTGTAGTTGTCGCTTTTCAAGAATTTCTCCATTTTCCACAAAAAGAGGAGGGAGGAAGAGTATCTATGATGCTCTAATTAAGAAGAGGAATGAAAAACAAGAATCGCACCTAATTCTTGCAAGGAAAAAAGTAAAACGCTTACAACTAGTTGTGTTCTACAAAAAAGAGGTTAACTAACCTCTTTGGAGAGCTCTTTGGAAGATTATGGTGGCGCCATAGCCACCTATTTGGCTTTATCCTTGACAATAGTGTAAGACTTAGGAACAAACACTAAGGCTTTAGATGGCACTGCTCCAACTTGCAAACCTTCTCCATTGTTGGAACCTCCATGAGCTCCTCTAATGTGTCTATTGCAGCCCCCTTTTCAATTGCTAATGTTAGTCCATCCTTCAATTTTTGCTTGAGGCAAATCTTCCTAGCTTGGAGGCTAGTTTGACTTTGTGATTGACTAGTGGACCATCTCTGATTTTATGATTAGAGGATTGACACCAAAAACAAGTGTTGGGCAGTATGATAAACAAAACCCTTTGAACATGATGCATATTGCCAATGTGTATATCAACAAAGTCTTTAAGTCTTCGAAATGGCCAACTTCCACACAAACTCATCATCAAGGATGAGCCAAATAAAATCTATTCACTTCAACACATACCAGTCTCCCAAGAGAGGAGGCAATGCAGTCATGGAATGGCAAACATGGTAAATAAACACTAGGGAATTCAAGCCAAACTACCACTTTAAGGGCTTGTTGGTCAAAAACAATAAAATATCTAGTCCAAGCAAAAAATACAAGTAGGGAGTTGCAAACATAACAAGGGCCATGACAAAGACCAGCATCTCAATGGTCGGCCTCTGCAAAGCAAAAGAGGTGAAAAAAACCCTTGTTTAAGTTCTAGATAGTGTTCAGCCCAACCTCAGGAGGAACCCCCACAAAATCAACCAAATTTTTGAGCATGCTTTCTAATGGGATACTACCAGCCATGTATCCTATGAGCATAAACTGCTCTAACCATTTGCATGCATTATTAAAATCATGAAACAGAAGGAAACATCCAAGGGAGTTTCAAAACTTGTACCTCATGAAAGACCTCAGGAAAAATGTGATGAGCCCTGGCCGGCTCTCAACTCAAAACCCCAATTTTTCTTAAGTCCTGAAGTGTCCAGATTATTTATTTAAGAAAGTAGTCCAGTTTGCCAGCCAAGATGGTGAAAAACTGACCAAATCTGGTGTAGAAAGCTACAGAATGCAAAATCCAGCCTGAAAACGGTGGCAGATGAAGAGTACAAGCCAAACGCCTAAAATGATGAAGAGAAACCCTCAGAAAAGAAGGCGTTTCTCCAAGAAATGCCCAAACGCCCTTGCACAAGAGCCACACACTTCACTGCAAACCACCTGAATTCTCACTTAGAAGGTACGGCCAAGAAGTATGATGTCTGCCAGATGAAATGAAGGCGCCATCTCCCAAAACCCTCTGAAACTGATAAAGAAATCCAATAGGAAACACAGCTCAAGCCCAGTAGAACCTCTGTATGAAGCTCTCACAAACTGCACAAATTCAGCTGATCTCTCACAGCCTCAAAAGTGCTCAACACTGAAGAGTTATCGTTCTTCAATGGAAAAATTGTTCAAACCCTGATCACAGGAGAATGCACAGGAAATAGCACAAGGCAAAGTCGAAATTGTCAAAAGGTGAGTTTC
Source organism: Sequoia sempervirens (assembly GCA_007258455.2). Lineage (NCBI taxonomy): Eukaryota > Viridiplantae > Streptophyta > Pinopsida > Cupressales > Cupressaceae > Sequoia > Sequoia sempervirens. Next base: position 58,988,203 of record VDFB02270651.1, on the reverse strand, counting down.
TCATTGCCAAAAATGCCTTATATGCAAAAGGCACGAATTCCAAGAAAGATACGCCATTTCCCATATTTTAATCTTTTAAATTATATTTAAGTCACTTCAATAGTATTTGACTTAAATACTTGGGTGCACTTTATCAATTTAAGTGATTAAAATATTAAATCACTTTTAGAGAATATAAAAGTGATTTTAAAAATATAAAGTCAATTTGACTTTATAATAAAATATTAAGTTAATAAATAATTTAAATCACTCAAATAGGCATAACTTCCACAAATCTTCATAGAATCCCGTGCCGTCAGAAGCTGTCGACTCCTGAACTGCTAACGCCTGCTGTGAACCAACACTGGGCTCTGAACAAGAGAACGATCCAACTCTCCAGAAAGTACCATTGACCCTCTAACCAATTCAGCTAGCCCACAAGGGTCCAATAAATAGGCTAACACACTGTTCCCAAGAACTGACTAAAATGGGGACATTACAGTCTGCCCTCCCCGAAATTGCTTGTCCGCAAGCAATCTCAACAGCAAGGAATCAACCACTCCACCAGGATCCCAAGGATAGTGTCGTATAATGTCCCTACTATCACCAACTGTCTTATGTTGCTCAACACTGATCTCAACTTCACCATGCCAGAAGTGGTGAAGCCAACGCATGGGACTCATCCAAATGGTAGTGTTGAACCTGTCAGTAGTCAGGTCCCAATGCAAACCAAACTCACATCCATCTGCTCTGAGGAGATAGGAATAACTGGAAGTGCCTGCAACATCATAACAATCTCCACCCTCTGCTAACTTCCTATAGGTGTGCGGTCTATCCCTCATAGTTGCTAAATGATGAGCCCTGCTGGCTCTCAACTCAAACCCCAATATTTCTTAAGTCTTTTTAGTGTTATTTAGTTTTTTAGAGAAAGTTTGATAGACAGAAGAGAAGGGGCGCACAGCATAAATGCATATAAAATGTAAATCTGAGTTATTTCAGGCGAATTGACAATACAGAAGATGATAAATATGCTCAACAATGGATTTAGAACTCATAAACATACCCGGAAGTGTCCAGATTATTTATTTAAGAAAGTAGTCCAGTTTGCCAGCCAAGATGGTGAAAAATTGACCAAATCTGGTGTAGAAAGCTACAAAATGCAAAATCCAGCCTGAAAACGGTGGCAGATAAAGAGTACAAGCCAAACGCCTAAAATGATGAAGAGAAACCCTCAGAAAAGAAGGCGTTTCTCCAAGAAATGCCCAAATGCCCTTGCACAAGAGCCACGCACTTCACTGCAAACAACCTGAATTCTCACTTAGAAGGTACGGCCAAGAAGTATGATGTCTGCCAGATGAAATGAAGGCGCCATCTCCCAAAACCCTCTGAAACTGATAAAGAAATCCAATAGGAAACACAGCTCAAGCCCAGTAGAACCTCTGTATGAAGCTCTCACAAACTACACAAATTCAGCTGATCTCTCACAGCCTCAAAAGTGCTCAACACTGAAGAGTTATCGTTCTTCAATGGAAAAATTGTTCAAACCCTGATCACAGGAGAATGCACAGGAAATAGCACAAGGCAAAGTTGAAATTGTCAAAAGGTGAGTTTCTCATTGCCAGAAATGCCCTTTTATGCAAAGGCACGAATCCCAAGAAAATACGCCACTTTTGGATATTAAAATCTTTTAAATAATATTTAATTCATTTCAATAGTATATGAATTAAATACTTGGGCGCACTTTATTCATTTAAGTGATTTAAAAATATTAAATCACTTTTAGAGAATATTTAAGTGATTTAAAAATATAAAGTCAATTTGACTTTATAATTAAATATTAAATCCATTAATATTTAAATCACTTAAAAACCCATAACTCACTCAAAACACCATATAATCTGTGCCGTCAGAAGCTGTCGACTCTTGCACTGCAAACGCCTGCTTGTGAACCAGTCACTGGCTCTGAAAACCAGAACGATCAAACTCTCCAGAAAGTACCACTGACCCTCTAACCAATCCAGTTAGCCCACAAGGGTCCAAGAAATAGGCTAACACTCTGCAAACAAGATCACGCTGAAAAGGGGGACATTACAATCCGCCCTCCCTGAAATTGCTTGACCGCAAGCAATCTCAACAACAAAGGATCAACCACTCCACCAGGATCCCAAGGATAGTGCTGTGAAATGTCCCTACTATCATCAACTGTCTTCCGCTGCTCAACACTGATCTCAACTTCACCATGCCAAAAGTGGTGAAGCCAATGCATGGGACTCATCCAAAACACAGTACCAAACCTGTCGCCACCTGGATCCCAATATAAACGGTACTCACATCCATCCATCATAATAAAGTAAGAATATCGGGAAGCATCCGCAACACATCTCTGTCTGTAGCTGGAACCCATGATGTCACCATAACCTGTTAACCCATGAAACCAACCATCTAGCAATGAAACTCCTAAATCCCAACTCTGCAAATCATGCCAACTCCAAGTAGGACAACCATCGATCAATGAAGAGTCTAAGAAGATTAAATCACCAAGCAACAAGTAGATAGTGCCAGATCGTGAGGGTCAAATGTAGAACTATCTGCACCCCTCATCATGTACTCCTCCGAAAACTCCTCTGCCAGCTTAATTTGAAATCCCAATACACTGGAAGGATCCCAAACGCAACGATCAATGCTCATGTCCAGAGTGCGAGCGATATCTAACTCGAAGAGAGGATCATCATACTGAATACCATCTACTCTAGGAAGAGAAATTGGATCGCCATCGTCATCCCATATGCAACTCCTAGATGAATGAGTCTCCTGTAACTCCCAAATCTGATCAGCTGGATCATCATATTGTAGCCTGTCAATCTCAACACCATCAGATACAGAAGAGAGAGACTCACAAGGAAGCAAGTCAAACTGCTGACAAAATGTGCTCCCTAAGACTGCACGAGATAGGCTATCATCCCACATGTCTAACACGTGCATACTAGAATTGTGCATCCGAAACAGATCATGTACATGATGACTGAGAAAGAAACTGTGTAGACTCCTGACCATGTACACACTGGGAATCTCCTCAACGAGCTCTGTCTGAAATCCCGATGCACTGACGGAATCTCTGATACTATGATCAAAGCTCACCCTTAAACCAGGGTCAAGAGTAGAATCAGCATCCACCTCAAAGAGCGGATTATCACAAGAAGATGTAGCATCCGCCTCATTTTCTGATTCTTCTCCATCAGTATCATAGATTGGAGCTTGCTGATCATAAAAGTCATAACTGTACTGAGGAGAGGAAAATCCCTCTTGAATCACTTTCTGTTCTCCATCCAAATCTGCACTATAGCATGAAGTTGAATCTGCATCACTCACCTCATAATCAGCAACATCATGTGTGTTGTCATCAACCTCTAAGGTATTGCTGCTATGTACCTCATAGGATGTCTTGACTGGCAAGGTAGAAGCTGCTGTTATGACAATATCCTCACACACCTCTGTTGCCAAAGTCACTGAAAGTCCATCCATAGCATGCTCACCTCTTACATGTTCTTCTCTTGGAAGAATTAGAGATCTAAGGTGCGACTCCCTTTGTTTCTTTGCTTGATCTAGCTGGCTGCAGCGTTCCTTGACCTCTTGCAAACGCTGTTTTGCTTGAGCAGCCAACATCTTTGCCTTCTTAGCCCTTTGTAGCCACCCATCACACAAAACTTGAGTTTTGTTCACATCTTCCAAGGTCTGATATATAAAATCAGACTGTTTGTGACTTGAATCCACCAAACATTCTTCAAGCTCAACATGCAAAACTTCAATGCTAATGTTAGGAGATTCCATAACATGACCATCTTTATGTACTTTATCCGTCACCTCATGATTTTGTGAAAGTAATGGACTGCTGTTCATAAAATCAGAATTGATCTCAAGGCTGATATCATCTCCGTTAGTGCTGATAATATCTTCCTGGGGTTCAACAAAACCACTATCATGGTGTAAAACTTTCTCTTCAATAGAAGTTGTCTCAAAAGATGTTGTAGAAGCCATATTTCTGTACACTTCTTCTTTCATAGTAATTGATGAAGCATCACAAGGAACCTTATCTTCATGTGGCTGTTCTAAGGCAACTGGTTTGTCTTCATACAACACTTGCTCATCCTGAAGTGTCCTGTGCCCAACATCTACTTCTATGTAAGTCTGATTTTTGTCCTCCATAAGATCAGCTGTATGCTGGTCACTAACTGCTGATTGATCCCTTTTTAACCCCAACACATCAAGGAAACTCAATTTCTTTTTGTTTTGTGATGAGCTTTGTCTTGAAATGGAGTCTTCAGACTGCTGCAAGCTACGAGCTAATCTTTGTTGTGATGGCATAGGTTTCTGCTGAATATTATTTGAAATGCTCTCTACATTTTTCTGCTCACATTTCTTTGATTTGCTTCGTTGCTTATTATAAACCATCCGATGCTCCATATATTGTTCGAAGTCTAGGTGATCTTTTATCTTATCTGGAAATGCTATATATTCCTCATAAGCAACCATTACTTCATCAACAAATTTAGAAGCCATGATAACCACTTTGCTGTTCAACCCCTGTGTGAACAGTACCTGTCAAATTTGTCCTGGTGTGACCGCATAGAATCCACTAACCCCACAAGCTGGCAGGATCAGAGCTCTGATACCACTGTGATGAGCCCTGCTGGCTCTCAACTCAAAACCCCAATTTTTCCGGAAGTGTCCAGATTATTTATTTAAGAAAGTAGTCCAGTTTGCCAGCCAAGATGGTGAAAAACTGACCAAATTTGGTGTAGAAAGCTACAGAATGCAAAATCCAGCCTGAAAACGGTGGCAGATGAAGAGTACAAGCCAAATGCCTAAAATGATGAAGAGAAACCCTCAGAAAAGAAGGCGTTTCTCCAAGAAATGCCCAAACGCCCTTGCACAAGAGCCACGCACTTCACTGCAAACAACCTGAATTCTCACTTAGAAGGTACGGCCAAGAAGTATGATGTCTGCCAGATGAAATGAAAGCGCCATCTCCCAAAACCCTCTGAAACTGATAAAGAAATCCAATAGGAAACACAGCTCAAGCCCAGTAGAACCTCTGTATGAAGCTCTCACAAACTGCACAAATTCAACTGATCTCTCACAGCCTCAAAAGTGCTCAACACTGAAGAGTTATCGTTCTTCAATGGAAAAATTGTTCAAACCCTGATCACAGGAGAATGCATAGGAAATAGCACAAGGCAAAGTCGAAATTGTCAAAAGGTGAGTTTCTCATTGCCAAAAATGCCTTATATGCAAAGGCACGAATTCCAAGAAAGATACGCCATTTCCCATATTTTAATCTTTTAAATTATATTTAAGTCACTTCAATAGTATTTGACTTAAATACTTGGGTGCACTTTATCAATTTAAGTGATTAAAATATTAAATCACTTTTAGAGAATATAAAAGTGATTTTAAAAATATAAAGTCAATTTGACTTTATAATAAAATATTAAGTTAATAAATAATTTAAATCACTCAAATAGGCATAACTTCCACAAATCTTCATAGAATCCCGTGCCGTCAGAAGCTGTCGACTCCTGAACTGCTAACGCCTGCTGTGAACCAACACTGGGCTCTGAACAAGAGAACGATCCAACTCTCCAGAAAGTACCACTGACCCTCTAACCAATTCAGCTAGCCCACAAGGGTCCAATAAATAGGCTAACACATTGTTCCCAAGAACTTAAAATGGGGACATTACAAAAACTTCTTGGATTTTTCTGCAGCGGTGCCATTGTGCAAAGCTTATAATCCAACCGCTTTAGCATTAACTGTTAAATCATACTATTTTGGTGCCACTGAAAAAATCTAAACCACCCAAAGAGCAAGAAAAACAAAAACGCTTAAGCTTTAAATGCAAAATATGAAAATCCTGTAGTAATTCCAAAAGGTGATATGAAGCTAAGTGACCAAGCAAGGGATGCAAGCATCACCGTAAAACTAGCCTCTCTCCCTCTCTGAGTCTCTCTATGCAATTTTGGTTAGCTCCACCTGCAATTTTTATCTTTTGAAAAACATTTTCTTTTTGAGGATTACAACACAAGTAAAATGAATTTTTAGGTCGAGCTTGTTACTTGGGAAAAGAAAATATAAATTGAAGTTGCTTCATTAACATACATCAATGCTTATAAATTTCTATAAGATAGCAATGAAGATTTATTTAGACAGGTAGAAACGCATTAAGCTATATATGCACCATTAAAAATAAAAGAAAGAATCAAAACTCAATTCTATGACATCAGACTAGATGCATTTCTGCTATGAAAAATAAATATTTTGTACATAGTTGTAATGGAGATGCATAAGGAATATTTAATCAATTACAACTTTTGGCTGGTTAACTAGAAGAAGGAAATATGATGACTTACCAGCAAGAAGGCTACCAAATTGAGGTGACTTCGCATCCATCCCCTTTCTATGCCAAGCAACCTTTAAGATGTCTAATGCCTCTTCGTGGGAAACATTGATCTCTACAACCAAACCAAAACCAATGTTCAGATTCCTTTTATAAATAAGGATAACAATAAATGAGTAAGATTTAAAATCTGCCAAAGAACAAAGCAAATTGGGAGAGAAAAAAAGTTGAAAAGTTTAGTGTATATATGTAAATATGTTCTGACTTTTGAATACAAAAAGAAGAAAATTGTCTATGAAGACCTCATGAGTCCCATTGTGCCATATGTGTTCTAAACTCCTTAGCCAAGTTTGAACTTTCATCTCAAAGGACAAATTAAGCTAAGAAACACTTAAAATGATGAGATTTCCTGTAGAACTAGAAAGTGGCCCTTCAGATTAATCAGCCATCAATAGTATAATCATTGAACAAACATACCAAAAAGGGTGGCTAAAGGAAGGGATAATCATAATTGCCCCAAAATGGAGATATATGTCCAACCACAAAATTTTGGTTGTTTAATCATCCTTGCAAATCATGCTAGGTTGTGCATTTCATAGAGAGTGGTATGGACAAGAAGACCAACTTGCTCTGGTAAATGAGTGGTCTGCTCTATGAGGCTGCACATTGAATGTGCGTAAATTACAGATTTTTGTGGCCCTTTCACATGCATTATACCAGTTTTGAACCGGCACAATTTCTTAAAATGAAGAACAATTTGCATTAATATTTGATTAAAGGTTTTCATTTGCATCAAATCTGATTTACAACAAGACAAGCCTACATGTTTTTCTCCACATCCTATGTCCCTGGGGACTTATTTCAATGTAAACTAGAATATGTTCTAAGCATGTTTAAAATTGCTATTTTGTTATTATTATGGTTTAATATAGATGATGTGCATAAAATGAGCTTGAAACAAGCTTTGTCAACACAAGCAAAAGAGCTCGAGGATGGCTAGAGGAAGGGATAATCATAATTGCCACAAAATGGAGATATATGTCCAACCACAAAATTTTGGTTGTTTAATCATCCATGCAAATCATGCTAGGTTGTGCATTGCATAGAGAGTGGTATGGAAAAGAGGACCAACTTGCTCTGGTAAATGAATGGTCTGCTCTATGAGGCTGCATGTTGAATGTGCATTAATTACAGATTTTTGTGGCCCTTTCACATGCATTAGACCAGTTTTGAACTGGCACAATTTCTTAAAATGAAGAACAATTTGCATTAATATTTGATTAAAGGTTTTCATTTGCATCAAATCTGATTTACAACAAGACAAGCCTACATATTTTTCTCCACATCCTATGTCCCTGGGGACTTATTTCAAGGTAAACTAGAATATGTTCTAAGCATGTTTAAAATTGCTATTGTGTTATTATTATGGTTTAATAGATGATGTGCATAAAATGAGCTTGAAACAAGCTTTGTCAACACAAGCAAAAGATCCTCATGGGCATTGCAACTTCTACAAGAGATTTTAAGGTATAAAAACCTCATAACACCTCCCACCATACTTAAAAAAAGTATTAATTCAAAGAAATAGACATGATAAAGATGCATTCCAAAACATGATGAAAGCCATGATTTTGTACCCTTCTTATTTACACTTTTACATTTTCATCTCTAACAGCTATTTGTAGTCTACCATGATGCATCGGACACTTGCATATGGATTGTCAGCCTAGCTCCATATAAAGCCAAAAAAAATCACTTTGGAAAGAGGTTGAATTATAAAGAGAAGTTGAATCCATCAATAATAAATAAAATTTGGCAATGCTCTTTGATATTTCAGGTAATATTTGTTGAGGTGGCACTTTAAGACAAAGCCACACAGCTCTTACTCAGCATGACCAAATAGTCAGATGCAATTGATAACTCAACAGAAATCAACAATTAAAAAATAGTGAAAATATTTAAAATCTCATGAGCAATTTTTTATGGAACCATGAGTTAATTGCAAGTTAATCATCTGACAAGCAATTTGGACCAAACTTTGAATGAGCTTTGAAAAATTTGACTGAGCCATACGAGCACCTTTGGGCACCATTTGAGATAATCTCATGTGTACTCAGGAAAAACTTGTGAACCCAGTGACTATGCTTCATTGCATTAGAACAGAACCACGAAATATATGAAGTGAATTAAAACTATATGATTTTGACTCTAATATTCGATTAATAAGGGTACAAATGATGTGGCTGCAGATTTTCTATCAACAAAAGTTCTGTTGTGATTCCTCAAATAAGCACAAAAATGCTGCAAATAATGTAGTTAAATATGACAAGGGTAATCGGCTTTATTCTATGTGTTTTAGAAAAGGGAAAGAAGTCACTTGATTTTCTACAAGAACTGGATATGCCTTGTATCTAATTTTAAATTCAAAGAAAATATGGAGTTGTGAAATGTCATTCCTTGCATCGTGTGCATCACATTGACTTCTTTGAGACCTATCCCAACAAAAGGTGCATTTTCTTTCAAAACAATCTTAAAGCAAACATGAAAAAGCTTTGTTGCTTCACAAAAGAATTGTTGAAGGAATTACCATAATTCCACATAGTCTCAAAATACGGGGATTGGGGGACAAGCCTAGGGAACTGGGGAAGTCAAGGATACAGTGGTGCAAATATATATAGTACTTAAAAACAATTAGTTAGAAAAAATGCATAAGGAATAACAAAAGAAGTATTGAAATATTGAACACATTGCATTGACTAATAAAAATGCCAAAAATGAAATATCAATATATTATATTGAAAATAATGATTATATGTATCAACGATTTTCCGATTACTCCCTTATTGGATTGAAACAAATTGTCAACCAATAATTATCTCATTGAACTAAGTCCCAAAATCTTGGCGTTTTACCTTATACTCTTCTTATCCTTTCAACCTTGAATGATTTTTATATATGTTCTATTCATTATCCCACACTCAATCTTCTTCATTCAATCTTCCTTATAAATGATGTTCCATTATCCACTTAAACTCCCCTTCAAACCTGTATGTTTTCCTCTTTTAGATCTGTATTTTCTTACTTCCAAAACGATTCATAATTGATAATATATTCATATATCTGTTGTAATTGATCTGCTCTAGTATCGGAATGATATTACATTGTGTTTCTTAATATCACACTCCTCATCTCCACACGTAACAAGAACTGTGATGACCTTTTATATATATTCTATCCTTATTGCTCTTTCCTCTCATTCTCGATAATCTTTGATTTCTCTTTATGAATTCCTTTGAAATTCCATTACCAAGTATAGCTTCTCCTTAGTTCCTTTTAGATTCCACGTCAGACTCTAATAACTATTCGAATGAAGAGGCATATTGGGCTCCTTCGACTCTACCCCATCTTCCTTTCCACTCAAATGACGACCTCTAGAAGGCATTGTACTCTTGTAAATAGAAAGTATGAATCATATGCCACGAATTCAAAGTTTCTCTTACTAAGCGGTTAGTTCTGACTTTGCCACGATTCATTCACGGGAAGTGAGCCAAACTATATTTTTTCAAACGAGTTGACATGTGAGTAGCGGCTTCTAAAGGGATTAATTCCTCTCTAATAGAAATGCGAACAAGAATCAGCAGCGGCAGTTCAGCTCCCAAATAAGCTTCTTGTTATCTATAATTTCTAACGATTATCAATTCCTCCAATCGAGACTCAAAGAAATGGCAGTATGAAGAGGGATGGCATCTTTCTTGTAATTCTCCCACAAGATATAAAGGTCTCTCATCTTTCTTTAAGAATGATCACTTTACTACACACTAAGTTATCAGTTCTTAGTAATAGTTCGATACTATTTGGAAATCATAACTTTCCCTTAGCTGTAACAGTGTGTCTTGGAGCTAAAAGATAATAGGTTCCATAAGGAGCTATGTGGCTAAACAAATTCTAATCTTAATCACCCCCGATATGGTCTTTGCCTCTTGGTCATTCAATATTTAGCAAAGATTACACTTGATGAAATTTGATGCCTTCCAAATTTTTAGAGTATCCTAATTCCCTTTCTCGTCTCCTCTCACCGTAGCCTCCAAATACAATATGTTTCTCTTCTCAATTAGTAATGGCTAGCATAAACTCCCGATTATGGCATAGCAATCTTTTTTTTTTCCTCCATGATGTCGATTTTGTGCACTTATGTATTCTCTCTTCTCCCTATTTCTTGTATGCGACTTCCTCTTTCTCAGAACCTAGAAGGCGTGTCTTCCTACTTTCTGGATGTCAATGACCTTCTAGTGTCTTCCTCTCTTTCTTCTCTGTTCTCCCTCCATATCCTCCTTGCTTGCCTACGGGTGCTTAAATAAGCAATGGTGTCAAGGATGTGTCTCTTTATGTGTCTTCTCAAGTGTGATTTCCTTTGTTAACTCTTAACTAAACACCTGTTAGTGTTTTATGCATTATTTGAGCCCATACTTGTAGTTTAGTTAATCTTGTTGGTTTTATCCCTAAGGCAAAAGGAGTTAGTTAAGAAGAAATAAGAAAATATTTTGAACGGAGTGTATATTAGCATTATATATAAAATTTATATAAACATATTGACATATACTTATCTTTGATATTTCTTCATGATGGGGACATCACAAGTCTCCCCCTCTTGTTTTTGCTTGTCCTCAAGCAACACGGGGTCTTCTTCCCTTAAGGTTCTTAATCTCTAGATTCTCTTGTCTGGAATGCCTGTCTTATTCTGGAAAGGATTGTAACATTTCGTTACATCTAATCCATTCCCAGGCCTTCTGGACACCTTATTCTTAGGTCTATCCAGCCTTATAACCCTGGAAAAGATTGTAACATTTTGTTACAGCTAATCTCTTCTCAGGTCTTCTAGACACCTTATTCTTAGGTCTATCCAACCTTATAACCTTGGAAAGAGACTGTAACATTTCGTTACATCTAATCTCTTTCAGGTCTTTTGGACACCTTATTCTTAGGTCTATCTAGCCTTATAACCTTGGAAAGAGATTGTAACATTTTGTTACATCTAATCTCTTCCAAGTCTTCTGGACACCTTATTCGTAGGTCTATCCAGTCTCTTTATCTTGGGAAAAGATTGTAACATTTCGTTACATCTAATCTCTTCCCGGCTTAGGGATACCCTATATCTTGGTGTATCCATCTTAGGCTCCTTGCAGAAGTCATGGCTTGATCTATGCCTCATGGATACCAATAGTTAGTTTGTTTCTTGTTCTAGTCAAGAACTCTTAGCGGTTTTGCCCTTCTTGACGATGTTTATCTCTAAGTGCTTTGATGGTTGCTTCTCTTTCCCATGTAGCATCGTCTTCAAGAAGTCCCCTCCATTTGATTAAAAACTCGGTAATGATCCTGTTCCTCAATTTCCTTTCTTTAGTGTCTAAGATAAATTCTAGTTCCAAGTAAATTGTCCTTCCTCATCTAGAGGAGGTAAGAGTTTCTCTTGCCTCTTTATCCAATGCTTCTTCTATTCTATGTATTTTTCCCTTCTTACATTGGTGGTCTTGTCCCCAAGGTTCTTTGCATTTGAAACATAAACCTCTCTTCATTAATTCTTCCCTTCGTTTGATTGTTTCCTTACCTTGACGTTGGTGTCCATAGTTCATAGTTCTTTGCAAAAGTAGCATGCTCTTTCTTTATTATCTCTTCTTATTTAATTTTATTCCACAGGATGGTAGGATTATGCTCTGATACCACTATAATGTCCCCTGGTTCGGATCAACAATTTTCCGATTACTCCCTTATTGGATTGAAACAAATTGTCAACCAATAATTATCTCATTGAACTAAGTCCCAAAATCTTGGGGCTTTACCTTATACTCTTCTTATCCTTTCAACCTTGAATGATTTTTATATATGTTCTATTCATTGTCCCACACTCAATCTTCTTCATTCAATCTGCCTTATAAATGATGTTCCATTATCCACTTAAACTCCCCTTCAAACCTGTATGTTTTCCTCTTTTAGATCTATATATTCTTCCTTCCAAAACGATTCATAATTGATAATATATTCATATATCTGCTTTAATTGATCTGCTCTAGTATCTAAATGATATTACATTGTGTTTCTTAATATCACACTCCTCATCTCCACACGTAACAAGAACTGTGATGACCTTTTATATATATTCTATTGTTCTTGCTCTTTCCTCTCATTCTCGATAATCCTCGATTTCTCTTTATGAATTCCTTTGAAATTCCATTACCATGTATAGCTTCTCCTTAATTCCTTTTAGATTCCATGTTAGACTCTAATAACTATTCGAATGAAGAGGCATACTGGGCTCCTTCGACTCCGCCCCGTCTTCCTTTCCACTCAAACGGCGACCTCTAGAAGGTATCGTACTCTTGTAAATAGAAAGTATGAATCATATGCCACGAATTCAAAGTTTCCCTTACTAAGCGGTTACTTCTGACTTTGCCATGATTCATTCATGGGAAGTGAACCAAACTATATTTTTTCAAATGAGTCGACATGTGAGTAGCGGCTTCTAAAGGGATTAATTCTTCTCTAATAGAAATGTGAACAAGAATCAGCAGCGGCAGTTCAGCTCCCAAATAAGCTTCTTCTTATCTATAATTTCTGATGATTATCAATTCCTCCAATCGAGACTCAAAGAAACAGCAATATGAAGAGGGACGGCATCTTTCTTGTAATTCTCCCGCGAGATATAAAGGTCTCTCGTCTTTCTTTAAGAATGACGACTTTACCAGGCACTGAGTTAGTTATCAGTTCTCAGTAATAGTTCGATACTATTTGGAAATCATAACTTTCCCTTAGTTGCAGCAACGTGTCTTGAAGCTAAAAGATAATACGTTCCATAAGGAGTTATGTGGCTAAACAAATTCTAATCTCAATCACCCCCGATATGGTCTTTGCCTCCTGGTCATTCAATATTTAGCAGAGATTACACTTTATGAAATTTGATGCCTTCCAAATTTTCAGAGTCTCCTAATTCCCTTTCTTGTCTCCTCTCACCGTAGCCTCCAGATACAATCTGTTTCTCTTCTCAATGAGTAACGGCTGGCATAAACTCCTGATTATGGCATAGCAATCTGTTTTTTTTTCCTCCATGATGTTGATTCCGTGCACTTATGTTATTCTCTCTTCTCCCTGTTTGTTGTATGCAACTTCCTCTTTCTCAGAACCTGGAAGGTGTGCCTTCCTACTTTTTGGATGTCAATGACCTTCTGATGTCTTCCTCTCTTTCTTCTCTATTCTCCCTCCATATCCTCCTTGCTTGCCCGCGGGTGCTTAAATAAGCAGTGATGTCAAGGATGTGTCTCTTTATGTTCTCAAATGCGATTTCCTTTGTTAACTCTTAACTAAACACTTGTTAGTGTTTTATGCATTATTTGAGCCCATACTTGTAGTTTAGTTGATCTTGTTGGTTTTATCCCTAAGGCAAAAGGAGTTAGTTAAGAAGAAATAAGAAGGTATTTTGAACAGAGTGTATATTAGCATTATATATAAAATTTATATAAACATATCGACATATATTTATCTCTGATATTTCTTCATGATGGGGACATCACATTATATTCAAAATTAAAATACAATTGGCCAATGGCCTAATGCCTTTAATCATCCCCATAGTCCATGCCAAACCCCTCATCACTTGAACCATAGTTTTCATAATCGCAGGTTAATCGCCGGGTAGACGATTAATCGCCAGAATTTTTTCAAAACGAGTAAATCCTACTTTTACTTGCCAAATGCTACAATAACATTAATCGCCAATTATTTTAGGGCAATCGCCAGAAAAAAATGGCGGATAATCGCCATGTAGTCGCTGGAAAAGTTGCCGCACTTTTTTCCCTAGTTTTGGCGCCGAAATTTCTGTCTTGTCACCCGTTTTTCACCGCGTTTTTTCTTTATAAGCCGTCGATTTTCTGTCTTGTTTGCATAGAAAGATTTCCCCATCCATTTCCGTGTGATTGAGGCTTCATTTTCAGCGCAGGCGCGACGGTTTAGGCATCGCAATTTTCTGCAGAAGCTCCAAGTTAGGGTTTCAAATTTTTTCCTCTGTTTTCATGGCTTTTTTCATGCGAAAATCTGGTGTTCGGGTTCCTTCTCATATTCGTGGTTTTTTTCATGCCTCCATGATTCCATCGCTCTGAGTCAGGTCGTGAATCTGAGTTCATTATATTTAATAAAATGTCTGAAGTTAAACAATTAAGTTTATTATTTAAATTTTATTTATATGCATTATTATATATAATAATAAATATGTTACTTCCATATTATATAATATATATATTTTTGATTCATAATATATTAAATTTAAAAATTTAATATATTATGAATCAAAAATATATATATTAAATAATATGGAAGTAACATATTTATTATATAATAATCAATAATGTATATAAATAAATAATAAAAAGCAAATATATGCATTATTATTATTTATTTATTGTTGTACCCAAACCAAAATTTTTGCTTCATCAAGGCATTTTGCATAAAATAGTCTAAACCTTGCTAAAATGATGTAAAATACAGTTTTGGGCAATATCAAGCATGGAGTTTTTGTCAATATTTTGTCAGTCAAAGTCAGTTTTATTGATCAGAACCTGAAGCAGAGACTCAGAATGAAGCTTTTCATGATGGAGGAGCGTTTCACGGCAGCATTTCACGTTGCACATGGTCATTTCAGTGAGCGAGACAGAGTTTTCAGTGGTTAAATTATGAAGATTTCTCAGAGAAAAGCAGAAAAGCGCAACTATAGCCCAGGGGCGCCCAACTTTTTGAAGGTCAAGATTTTGTGGAAAGTGCTCAAGCATACAGTCAATTTCTTCAGAATTGGTCTGGCTATCCGATGAGCTATCCAGCGAAGCTTTCCGAGACCTGCAGTTCCGGAAAACAGCGTCAGAAGTTGAAATTCTCAAAGTTCCAGATATCAGAAATTTGTCTTTTTCAGGCAAAAGCGCAACTATAGCCTGAGGGCGCCCATCTTAAAGGGGGGGTAAATTCTGGTATTTCTGGTAGCGAATACAATCAATCTGTTCTCGACTAGTTTGCTTATCCGACAAGATATCAAACGTAGTCATCCGAGTCTCAAAATTCCGGCAGCAGTCGTCTGAAGATGGGCTTATAATGGAGATTTCACGTTCCAGAGCATCTTTTTGCATTTCCAGTGCAAGTATAGCTCAGGGGCGCTGGTTTAAATGAGCCTTAAGATGCCAAAATTTGCAGACGAAGTCTTCCTGACATCAGTACCACTCTAGCCTAGCTTCGCAATGCATCATCCTGCTTGTCGATCCGACGTTCCAGGTGATCGTGGCGGAGGTTCTACCAAGCACGTAATTTCACGGGCGGACCAACATAAAATTTACAGTGTATTTCTACAGTCCAAAGGCGCCTAGCCTTTAGACCTGACAGATGAGGTCGTTCGCGTTCGAAGTCTTCACGGCTTTTGAGCGTAATCATTTTATCTATTCAACAAGCCTAGCCATCAGCCTTTGGGATTTGGCAAACGCTCGTACGTGCGAGGTCTTTGGCAAAATGCTGAAGAGTGAAGACATCCAGAAAATGGCTAAGTCAGGAGCGGATATTTTAAATAAAATATGCACTGACGTTTTTGAGGTCTTAGAAGCAGTTTTCTTGCTTCGTCACCTCTTAAGACTTCTCTTGTGGGCCCTTCTGGCTGTCCATTAAAACAGATAGTGCCTGAATCGGGTCATCCCAGCTTCAGATATCAGAGGTCGAAGTAGGGCATTTGGTTGGAAGTTTGACTTTCGTCAAAATAGTGTCAGTGCAACTGAGAGCCAGGGGCGCTTTTACTTTTGAGGCCCTTAACACAACTTTCAGATGTCGTGCATATATCCGTTGGATGCAGAATGTCTCCAGGCATGCAGTGAGCTTCGTTCCTTGTCAGCAGGGTTCACTGTTCACCGTCAGCAGCCGTTTGAAGTGTCAGATGGCAGTTTAGGAAAATGGTTCAAGTCTGGAACCCGTAAATGAATTTAATCAGGGGCGCCTAATTTTTCAGGGTATTAAATGATGGATTTTGCAGTAGTGTCTCCCAGTAGACATTTCTTCCTTGTTCAGCAGGTTTCGCAATGAATATCCCTGTTCAGTCTCAGCATCATCTGGTCACCCGGAAATCAGTGTCGAAGTTGGTCAGTCATAACTTTGTCACCAGCTATAAAATAGGAAGTTAATAAAAAGTGTAATATCTTGAGCAAATGGACGCCTATGAGCTCAGATGATGACTTTTTGGAATCGGTGAAGTCTAACAGTGAATCTCAAAGCTTCATCCGAATTGTCAACTGAAGTTTGATTATATTTAATATTTATTATTGCATTTTAGCATTAAATGGCGATTTTCTTAAGATTGGCGCCCTCTTTATGCTAAGTTCTCAAATTGCATGATGATGAATATTTTATTATTATTTATTTTTGAACTCCGAGTCAGTGGCAGTTCAACTGAAGGGCGACCAATTGGAAGGCTTCTATTTCAGTCAGGGTTTTGAAATCTTGCAGTTCACAAGTTGGTGCGAATTTCTTCTTGTTTAAACATGGCGCCTTCATTTATTATTCACCAAGCTTCCAGAGAAATTCATATTTTCAAGCAAAATTCGTTTTTCTTCATTCACAAGGCGTATTTTCAAGGGAGATTCGTATTTCTCAAACAAAGGCAGATTTCTCATCTATTTCCAAAGACGATTTCTCCAATCACATTCTTTTGCAGGTTAAAAGTTCACGATTGTCAGCAATTTGAAGAATTCAAGGGCGATTTTCATTGAAGAAGAGCATACAAAAAACGTCTTTTTCCTCCTTGATTCTCAAATTTCTCTCAGTATACAATTCGCATGTTCCTGAAATTGGCCAATTTGACAAGTTCAAACATCTGGATCATTTTCGTACAATTTCCTCGAGTTAAAATCGTGCGTTTGAATTTTTAGGAATTTTTAACTTCAGAACATTCGTTCTTGAGTTTCTAATTTTCTCAACTGAAAATTCTTTGTACGGTCGAGTAGAGGTTAGATTTTCGCATTTCTGTTGTTCTGGGTTGTCTTAGAATTTTTTTTTGGACAAAACCCATATTTCAGATTTTCGCCGAAAATAATCCTTCGATAGGCTATTTTTAGCCTCAGCAGGCTATTTTTAGCTTTCCAGAAATCTTGTCAGAACATAGTCAAGTTCACAGTCAACAGGCGAGTTTTTCAGAGTACAGTACACACAGATTGAATTCAAGACCAAATCGGTCTTAATTCATGACTTCATCAGAGAAGCTGAGACCGATTTATATCAAGTGTATTCGAAGGGTTGACAGGTGTAGTTATTCAAGTTCACATGGTTGCATGCCTCGTATGGCCGATTGTCTTCCAAAGTCGGTTTAGAGGGTTGATACCATTGGTGTTTTGCATGTGCAACAAGTTCATTTGCATTTCTCACAACTAGAGTGTGCGCAGTCAAACCTCACAGTTTTGTCATGCCAAAGCGTCAGAAGCATCAAGCTGCAGAAGAGATAGTGGCCATCACTTCAGTTACGGAGCCGCCAAAGTTATAAGTCAGTGAAATGCTAGTTTAAGTGTGCAAAGATTGCCAAGATTACTCAAGTTGTTGACATTCAGATGTTGATGCAGTTAACAATCTCGTTGAGGGATTGGTTGTTCGAGATCACGATTAGTAGACTTCAGTTCCTACCTCTCATAATAGACTTTATACACAGGAGTTAACTTGGCGTTACCCTTTCAAGTTAACTCGTTGTTTCATCACATGCATATCTATTCTGAGATCAGCTTTATTTACTTGGAGTTTCATTTAGGGTTTTCGTTAACTAATGATAGTCTTCCAGTTAACTCACTTTCAATAAGGACGTGCATGCTTGCACAATTGTCCATTTTTAGATTAGATGTTTCGGTTAACTGATGGTAGTTTTCCAGTTGACTGTATAGTTTACTTCATTAGGGTTTAGCAGCAAATCTTGCATGCATTGCAAGACTGTAGATAAGTCAAGGTGATTTTAGGGTTCCCTACACCTTGATGTATATAAATAAGAGCGTTTGCTCATTTGTAAATAACTTTTGCACGAGAGAAATATATGCTGCACCTACCTTGCCCTCAATATTGCTCTTTTTGTATCTGTTCATGTGTTTTTACTATTATGATGAATTGTTATGCCACATAGGGTTTCATGCAATTATAATGGTGAATTCTTTCTGTTTTGTGCATCTTTACCATTATGATCAATTGTTATGCCACATAGGGTTTCATGCGATTGTAATGATAAATCTGTTTTGTGAGTCTTTACTATTATGATCAATTGTTATGCCACATAGGGTTTCATGCGATTGT
Organism: Sequoia sempervirens; assembly: GCA_007258455.2. Taxonomy (NCBI): domain Eukaryota; kingdom Viridiplantae; phylum Streptophyta; class Pinopsida; order Cupressales; family Cupressaceae; genus Sequoia; species Sequoia sempervirens. Next base: position 58,969,500 of record VDFB02270651.1, on the reverse strand, counting down.
CATGGTAAATTCTTCCCATAGTTTAGATAAATCTGTTTTGTGCCTAATAAACTTGTTCAGATTGAGATGATAGTTGCGCCACCTTGCCTTCAAGTAGAGAATCTGCACTTGGTTATCGTGTGTTGTCGTGAACAATAAACTAATTCGGATTGAGATGATAGATGCGCCACCTTGCCTTCAAGTAGAGAATCCGTATTCAGTTTATCGTGTGATGTTGTTACCAATAAACTTGTCTAGATTGAGCTGATAGATGCGCCACCTTGCCTTCAAGTTGAGAATCTATACTCGTTTATCGTCGATAGTCAAACCGCTCCATTTCCTCATGCTCTGTTTTCTTGAGGAAACTGGATAGATTTAACGTTAGCTTAGTTGTAGTTAATGATCTGCGAAACCAGAAAATCCTTAGCTGCAACGTTCTTGGTTTTCTTAACCTTGTGCCTCTTCCAGCTGAGAACAAAAAGATAGGACTTAGATTACTTTTCTTTTCCATGCATTCCAGCACTATGAGGGAGCTTCCCCTCCTAATTTGAAGAGCACTCATTACGCAGTGTGCATAGCTGTCCGTACAAACCTGCACTCCAGAGGTGTTAGTTTTTACGCCAACATTTATATACATTATTAATAATATACATATTACTAATACTATCTATATTATATAATTAATAATATATTCTTTTTTTTATTCATAATATATTAAATTTTAATATATTATGAATAAAAAATATATATTATTAATTATATAATATATAGTAATATCAATTTCAAATATGTATATTATTAATAATGTATATAAATAAATAATAATATATTACTATCTATAAAAAAAAAATTGATTCAAAATTATAGAATTTAATATATTACGAATCAAAACAAAAAATATTATAGATAGTAATATATTTACTATTAATAATGTATATAATTTGCCTTTTGGCTTGTTAAGATGGGATTATAATATTTATTTTTAACTTCACAATGTACATACTCTGCAAAAATAATGTACATATTCTACAAAAAAAATGATTTTATATGATTTTCGTTAATAATGAAGCCATGAAATCAGATATGTCATATGAGATTGAAAACTATAGCTGTTGGGCTGTGAATGTGATGATTCAAACTCAAAGTAACAATGAAACTTGAAAGTTTATAACTTAATAGATTTCTAGTTTTGCTTATTAAACCCTCCAACTGAATATTTCATAATAATAATCTGCTGCTCCCACCTGCAAATTTGCAACAGTCAATAGGGTTAGGAGTTAGGAGTTAGGATTGCAATGCCAATTTGAAAACAAGTAAATTAAATCAAATGTGTATCTAACAAAAAATACAAAATTACAAATATAATATGAAAAAACTGAAATTAGATAATGATTGTCAATTTGTCATTGATTAAAGTTAAAAAATTAGTTGATTGTTCTTTTGTACTAGATTTGTTACAACTTACAACTTCTAATATATTTATTGTTCAACTTCTAATATTGTAGGTTAATATTCATCACAATGGCATCCGCCCCTGCATCTGCTTCGGACTCAGTTGGCACAAGTGTCATTGAAAGGAGACCCCCTGGTAGCCGTGATGCTACTTGGAAACATGGTTATTACGGGCCAGTACCAGGCAGTGTTATTTGTACTCATTGCAAGAAGAAGATTAGTGGAGGCATCAATCGCCTCAAATACCATCTTGCTGGTATTCCTTGTCGTGATTCAAAGGAATGTGAAAAAGCCAGTTTAGAGGTGAAACGAGAGATGTTAGTTGTTCTTGCAGCACTTGAAGAAAAAAAAATGGAGAGGGAAAAAGCAAAAGCAGCCATGCAAGCAGCCATTGCTCCTAATTTGGCTGAAGATTCTGAAGAGCTTATGCAAACTCTAACCATTGTGGGCTCTAGTCGTGGTCCACGTATGCGTGCTGGTCGCAATACCCCATCCACTTCTTCTGCTTCGAGCAAATTCCAGTTTTTTGTGCCTAGAAATATTCAAGAATCACAACCTTCATTGGAAGCAACTGGGTGGAATAAGGAGGTGCACAAAGAGGCAGACAAGGCTTGTGCAAGTTTTTGGTTTTATAACAATCTTCCCTTCAATGTGGCAAGGAGTCCATATTGGGAGTGTTTGGTGACAGCATTGACAGTTGCAGGCAAAGGGTACAAGGCCCCTACTCCAAGAGATCTAAGTGGCAAGTTACTTGAAGATGCTATTGTAGATGCAAAAGGAATTGTGGAAGAAGAAAAGAAGAAATGGCAAAAGTTTGGATGTTCAATTCTTTCAGATGGCTGGACAGATGGAAGAAACCGCACACTTATCAATTTTATAGTGGCTTCCAATGGTGTGATGGTTTTTCTAAAGTCAATTGATGCCTCCAACATAATAAAGAATGCAGAAAATTTGAGCTTGATGTTGGAGCAGGTTGTTTTAGAGGTGGGCATAGAAAATGTTGTCCAAGTTGTTACTGACAATGCAGCAGCATACGTGGCAGCTGGTAGATTGCTTCAAGCGAGGCATCCAACAGTTTTGTGGACCCCTTGTGCAGCTCATTGCCTTGACCTTCTTTTGGAGGATATAGGCAAAATTGATTGGGTGAAACCAATTGTAGAACAAGCAAGAGACATAACAAAATATATATATAATCACCCATGGGTTCTTCAATTGATGAGAGATCACACCAAGGGGAAAGAGCTTGTGCGATCAGGTGCTACAAGGTTTGCAACTAATTTTCTAACATTGCAAAGTATCACTGGTTTATTGACTTCCTTGAAGCAGATGTTTGTGAGTCAACCATGGGTAGACTCAACTTACTCAAAGAAGGTTGATGGAGAAAAGATTCAAGCAATAATCTTTGATAGTCAATTTGGAACTAGAGCATTAGAGATTGTCAAGGTAACTTCAACTCTAATGAATTTTCAGATTGAATCCTTTATTCTTAATTTAAAATTCTATAAGTATTGTGTTTCATTGTAAGGTGTAATTTAAATTTGGTTCTACTTTGTACTTTATAGGTGACTGAGCCATTGGTGAGGGTCTTGCGCTTGGTGGACAGCGAGAAAAATGTGATGGGATATCTTTATGAGGCAATGGATAGGGCCAAAGAGGCCATCCAACACTATTACATGGGGGATGCAAATAGATTTACCCCTATTTGGGAGATCATTGATCGAAGGTGGAACAATCAACTCCACCAACCCATTCATGCAGCAGGCTACTTTCTCAACCCCAAGTTCTACTTCTCTGATGGCTTCATGGATGCTAATGGGGAGGTTATGGAGGGTCTATTCACATGTATTGAAAGGATGACACCTAATTCTGAAGTGAAAGACCTCATCCTTCTAGAGTTGCAAAAAAATAAAGAAGCTAGGGGGCCTTTGTTTTCTTCCAAATTATGTGAACGAGGAAGAGAGATCCAAACACCAAGTAAGAAAAAGTGAAGCCTTATATCTTGCAAGTTATGAATTATAATTATTATTACTTATTACTATTGTTTTATAATTTTATTAATATTTACAAAAACTTGAATATCTTATTGTAGGTTCTTGGTGGGAAGATTGGGGTGGAAGAACCCCAAATTTGCAAAGGCTAGCCCTTCGAATTTTGTCTCAACCTTGTAGTTCTTCTGGCTGTGAACGGAATTGGAGTTTGTTTGATGCCATACACACGAAGAAGCGTAATAAGTTGACTCAACAACGCCTCAATGATCTTGTTTTTGTTCAATATAACCTTCAACTTCGCACAAGAAAGGTGCAAGACCAGTCAAAAGAGCTCATGATTTGGATGAGATTGATCCATACAGTGATTGGACCGTGCAAGATGATGAGGCCTCCTTGTTTACCGAGGATGAGATTGCTGATTTCGAGAGGCAAGCTATGGAGGATTTGCCTGCAGCAGAAGCAAGGGAGATTGGAGTGGATGACATTGATGTGGTGGAGGAGGAGCCATTGCCATCTACCAACATGGTGGAGCCACTTCCACGATCTTCTACGGCAAGCAGGGAGCCAGAATCGAGTGCAAGGACCATACCCTCTACCCCCCAATTTTCTCTAGGTTGGGGAAGAGGAAATTGTAATTTCCTAGATATGAAATTTATGATGATGATTTTCAAATACAATCATCATAAATTCATTATAGTTATTGGTAGTTTTACTATGCGGCTTCGTATAATGATGCCATTTTGTAATCCATATGTATTGAACAATGAAATTTTATATAAAACACTCCCTCATGGTTTTTAGACTCATTTGATGCATTCTAGAATTGAATTTTGCAAAAAAAATATGTTTTTATACGAAATTTTGCTACTTTTTAAGTTGCCAAGTATGTGCCGAGTATTTCCCGAGTCAAAATTTTTGGGCTTGCCGAGTACTCTTCGATTCCGAGTATGTAAACTATGACTTGAACTATTAGACTCCCCAAGGTCAAGCTCCTCCAAACAAATACAAATCAACCATGTTAATGTCACATTATCATCAACCTATGTTGGTTCCTCTACTTCTACGCCCCATTGGGGTACTAGAATCTCCTTGTACGTGTGTTGTGGTCAATGAGACACAAGGTGCTATGTACAACCATAGGCTTTTTTGCCCCCTAGAGACAAGCGTGTTCCTCTTAATAGAATGAATGAAGCTATGAGTAGACTAGTTTATCTCAAAAACAAATGAACTAGTGTTGCTATCAAAGAACAAGGCCCATGCATTGTCCACCACAAAATTAGGTCCTCATGTGTCATAGTCTTCCTATCTATCTTGGCCTCTTCTTGATATCCCCTAAAAGTGGCAAATTTTGCCACTCAATACAAATGATGGTGGCATCCTTATCACTATACATCTTCCAAATAGCCTTCATGAACCCTACCTTCACCTCAACATCCTCCATAGGGGTAACTCTACAAGGCCTTTGTAGAAACCACTTAGGGTTCAATACATAGCCAGCCATGTGAAAGGGAATGTTAAGCTTCTCACCTCTACTAAATGATCGGCTGAATATGTTCATGATATTACTACAATGCAAGGCCTTTCTTTTATACAACAACCTTCATTTGACTAAGCATACTGTCAATGCACCCATACATCTCTCCAAGGCTAGGTGCATTAGCCATCCCCATATTTGATGACTATGAAGATTGAAATAATGATAGAGACAATGTATTTTGCATCAGCCCAAAAAATGTCACTTATCACCACCTCCTTCACCCTCTTCTCCTGTAATAACTTAGAATTGGACCACTTATTCCACTCGGTTGACATGACCATTAATTGTAATTCCTCTTGCAACTCAAACATCATCTCCAAGAGAATAGAAGACACTGCATATCTAGTCTCTTCAAGTTTCAAAATTTCCTTCATGGCGCAGGTCTTGAATAATGCATCTGAAGTGTGTTGGTTACAAATAAACATTTGCACATCTCTAGAATCATTAAAGAACTGTTCAATCTAACTAATTAAGCCCATGTCCTTGAGTTCATTATCCATGCCATGGACACAAGGAATCCACCATATATGTTTGTCGGTTGCCTCAATTAACTTCGCTATAGCTCTGCACACATAGGGAAAATTTGTCATTATTTGCACCAAATTCTCTAACCTAACGTCTAAAATATCCCCCTTAGTTCTTTCTAAATTTTTCCACATAAACTATTTGTTGGCATTTAAATTCGCACCTTTGGAATGCAGATTTGAAACGAACAGCTATGCACAGATAAACTGCTCTTCAAATTAGGAGGGGAAGCTCCCTCTTGCTGATGGTATTCAAGAAAGTAAACTAAAACTAAGTTGCCTATCTTTTTGATCAGTTAGAGCACAAGGTTTATAAAACACAAACACCCCAGCTGAGATTTTCTAATTTAAGAACTTCAACTACGACTAACTTAAGCTAAAGACGTTTCTAACTTCTCAAGTAATACGCAAAGCAAGAGAAACTAGAAATGAACAAGGTTGATTCTCTGACAAAGTGCTTCAATAAACTCTTTTCCAACAAACATCTACACACTTCAATGTAAGCTAAAATTAAAAGCATAAAAGCATAACACAAATAACGGAAATCTGAGACATTATACCAAGGCAAAGGAGGCTCATGATTTTATTTCTCAAACTTCTGGAAGAAAGATTATCCTAACACATGCACGGAACAAGAACTTGCAGCTAAAGAGGCTTGCAAACTTGTTCTTACACAAAAGGGACAGCGATTACAACAACTTCTTGTTGGCTAAAAGAGACTCAACAATTCGCTATCATAAACACAAGTGAACTGACACTGAATAACAGCTTGCTGGCTAAAAGAGACTCAGCAATTTGCTATCACAATAACCGTTAAAAAAAGCTAATGAGCAAAGGCTCTTATTTATAGGCAAGCAGAGGAGTAGGGAACCCTAAAATCTCCTTGCTTTTACAATCTAGGGCTTGCTCAGCAAGCAAGCTTTATTTCTAAATCTAGAAAGAAGATAACATCTAACACCTAAGAAAGCAAAAAAAGCGGGAAACGCCAACTATTACATTTATCTTCTTTCTCTTCTTCAAAGAATGGATAAGAATTGCTCCAAGAATAGAAAGAAAGCGGAAAGAAAGCTTCTAGATGAAAGCCGCTTTAAATCTCAATCATATCCGCTAAAAAGCAGGAAACTGTGTCCTAGTCAGATGCATTGATACTATCTAAGGCAATATTCCGATTCTCCAAGATCTCTTCGCCTTTTGTGATCAAACTTAGAAAATCCTTCACTCCTTTGGCTGCTTTATGAGTTATGTTCTTGAAAAACATTGCTGCCTGAAAAGATGACTCACTAATTGATAACTTGGCGGCTCTGCAACCTTATATTTCTGACACTTCTCTTGATTTCCAATAGAAGAGTATTACACAACTCTTTTCTGATACCTTTCCTTTTTCTCATACCACACCTCTCGTTCTTCAACTAAGATGATGAGGTTTTGACATAGTGCTGATTTGTTCTTAAACTCGATGGGAGTGTACTCCATATTGAAAACCTTGGAGAATGACTGTAAACTCGCCTATGTTCAGACAAGCTTTGAGCAACTTTCTATTTTTAGAATGCTGGTTTTTCAACCTCAAACAGACAAATTTTTGGAAAATTTTCTGAGATATGGGTTTTGCTCCGAATTTCGTTGCAATACAACCCAGATCGTCCATTTTTGAAAATTTTGAATTTAGATGTAAAAAGCAGCAAACCCTAATTTCTTCAATTTTTCACCGAAAAAGCTGGCACCTGGGTTTTGTTCATAATACAATTAGAAATGGACCCAATTGATCAGATTTGAAAAACACTGATGGCTGATCGAAAAAGCAGCCAACCCTAGAATTTGAAATTTTCTTGAAAAAGCTGTGATATGGGTTTTCTTCATAAGATTGTTTTGAGAGGACCCAGATGATCAAAAATTGAAAACCCTGAAGATTTCACTGACATGCAAGGAAAAAGCAGCTGCTGCAACTTGATGAATTTCCTCAAAACTACTTCAGAAGAATGAGATGAAAAGACCCAGATGGCTGAAAGCTAAAATTCTTTGACCTTCTCCTTCAAAAATTTGATCTTCTGGATGAAAAAGCATGAAAAAGCAAGGTCTTATGTTGCTGGTCTGAAAATTATTCATGAAAATCAGCAACTTTGAGCTCTTGAATCTTGAAATAAAACCTCAAAGTTGTTGCTCCACTTTTCTTCTTTGGAAGCCACCTGCAAAAATGATGAAAACTGAAAGGAAGAGATGTCTTAAATAGATTTAGGGCTTGAAATAGATTTGCTTTCTTTTGCTTTAATCTTCAAACCCTAAACACAGCTTGTTCAATGAATTTAGACATTCATCTTTCCCTTGCCATTTTGAATCTTTTGAAAACTTTGAAAATTTCACTAAGGCATTGTAAGTTGGGCGCCCTTCTTGGCTAGAGGTGCCTACTTCATTCAAATTTAACCACTTTTCTGAGTTTTTCAACTTTTTCTCAATTTTGGACCCTGTTTGATCTTCGATCTCTGGCTCCTAGGTTGATCCGATGGAGGAGCTAAATGATTCATCACGTAGCCTAACTAATTCTGAGAAGATTGTTCTGGAGGCACCTCTGGCGAAAAACTTTGTTTTGACCTTCAAATTCATGGGAGCCTATTTCCTCCAAGGGCTCCAAACTTTCACAGTGTTAGCCATTTTTGCATGATTTTCAAATTCTTCATTTCCCTTTGATCTTCTGATGAAATCTTGATTCCGGGAGTTACGCTGATCTGATTGACTGGCTGACAGATTCACTGGATAGCTTGGCTGAAACCAACGAAGTGATCTTAAGCAGTGTATTGGCAAATTCCATCATTTCTAATCTCAAAAGTTTGGGCGCCCAACTTGACTAGACTTCGCCATTTTCAGCATTTCTTCATCTTTTCTCTTCTACAGATGATCCTGCCTGATCTGGTGACCCGGAGCTCGGATTGGCTGATGGTTGAGCTTGTCACGAAGCTAAGAAGATTTTGGAGGGGGTTCTCTGGGAGCAACTTCATCAAAAAGTTGAATTTGGGCCTTCAAAAGCTTGGGCGCCCTTCTTGGCTGGGGGCGCCCAACTCAACCATACTTAGAATATTTTCTTGCATTTTCACCTTGCTTTTGATTTTCAAAATTTCACTCTCGTCAAACCCTCTGTTCAACCTTTTGCATCTGATGGCTGCCAACTCTGTTTAACATGCTGAAGGTCTCGTTGGAAAGCCTGACCAGTTCTGAGGAAGTGATCTTGGAGGCTTCACTAGCAAAATCATTTGTTTGGGCTCTTGAAATCATCAGTGCCTTTCTCTTCTAGGGGCGCCCATTTGCTTTAGACTTAGAATATTTTACCTAATTTTCATCTTCACTTTTGAACTGTTATTCCATACTTTCAGCTCGATCTGGATTCGCCGGAGAACAAGTCAAATACTCTGACGAAGACAACCGTTGCGAAGATGATTGAATTCTGAAGAGATCGAGCTCAATTGCAAACCCTAATTGTTGGATTTTCCCTTCCAAAAGACTGGGCGCCCCTAGGCACCTGGGGCTCTGAAAACTTCCAGACTTAGAAAATTTTCCGTTACTTTCATGATTTTCACTTCATCTTCTGGTTGAAAACCCTCTGTTTGACCTCGAATTTTGAGTGACTGAATGATTTGATGACTGCGTTGCCGGACTCGCTGCAAAACTGGGAGGATTCTAAACAACTTTGTCTAGGAGCTCAAACCCTAATTTCACCATTTGATGCCCTAAAAAGATGGGCGCCTATCTCCTCTTGGGGCGCCCATGTCAAGCAATGTTAGTCAATTTTAAGCAGATTTCACCTTCCTTCTTCATTCAACATGCACGTTCATCATTTGATATTCTGTTCAATGTTTGATCATTGAATCTGATGCCTGGCAGCCAACTAACCTCCATTGATGAATCTGGAGCTCCTAATATGCTTCTGAAAAAGCAGAATAGACCCACTAGGGAAAAACTGATCTTTTTGAGATTCTGACTGTACCGGCCTGATATGGAAGTATTTTGAGCCAATCAAAATCAGTTTGGACCCTAGCAGACAAACTTTCTATTTTTAGAAATTTTCCATTTTTAGAAAATTTTGCCAATATCCGTTTCAAAAGAAACCCAGAAAAAGTTACTATTTTTAGAAAATTTCTAAAAATAGCAGTTTTCCTAAAAAGTAGGGATGAAAAACTGAGATCTAGGTTTTGTAGATTAGGTTGCTCTAAGCAGACCCAGATCGTCAGATTTTGGGAATTTCACATTTTGACCTCTCATGCAAGACAAGCACACCCAAATTTTGACCTTTTTGACAGATTTAACAAGACTTTTACTCATTTCTTCAAAATGTATAAGTGTAACAAAAATTTTAATTTTGAGGTACAACACTATTAGCATTAGCAAAAAGCAAACTAAAAGCAACCCTTCACTTTCTGATCACCCACATCTCAGAGTGGGCAAGGTGAGAGAATACAGTGTAAGGGGATCTGATTACAATATTGAAAATGTTGGAAGTACAAGCTATTGGCGGCAAGCCATCCAATAGAGAAAATGTAAATACTTGGCGGCAAGCCAGCCACTTTCACTTTTCAGCAAGTTACAGAAAAGTAAAGTAAAGCAAGAAACTTGGCAACATAGCTAGCCACTTCCACTTTTCAGTGGACAACAGAAAATAAAGCAAAAACTCAACCACGTATCCAATGAGAGTGAGATACAAAATGCTGGAAATAGAAAGCCGATTAGTACTACTAAATTAGTGTTACAATATGGAGTTAGATTCAATATATCATAAGATATCTTAGCAATAAGAAAGCCCAAGCGTTAGATAATCATCTCTATGATATTACAATGACAAGGCATCATGATATTATGACAAAATACTGAAAATACCAGGTCTGATATGAAGGAGCAGCAGTTTGATATGAAAGTACAGCGTGCACGAACTCCAACCAGCAACCTTCAAATGCACATATCTCCTCAACCACAACTCTGAATGACCTCAAATCAATGGCAAATTAACCCTCTTCGCTAGGCATCCAAGTTCATGAAGCAAGCCACCACCAACAAGTCAGCAAATGACTGGCACATTTCCCAATGCACCCAAAACAAGGTAGTACAACCCCTCGAGGAGGGCAACCAGCAGCAAAAATCAAGTTCACCTTCTAAAAATCTGAGATTCTAGGCAAAAGGGCACCTAGATGCAAGGAACACAATGAACCAATACCCACAAAAAATTTCCAAGTCTCCAAAACGGTATGAGCATGAACGTGGGTTTGCAGTGGATAAAAAGAACACTCCAAAAAACTCCAAACAGCAAGTGAACACACCAAAAATTTCTCTAGAAAACATCAAAGCCACACCAAACTGAAAACACCAAAGAAGCCATCACCAATGAAGCTCAATTTGCAACCTCTGAATGAAGAAGCAGTCATAGTTTAGCTAGGGGTTATCTTGCAAACCCGAAACTAAAGAAGAAACTAGGAGGCATCTCAACCTCGAAGCAAGAGTCTGAAAATATTTCAGCAACACTTCGTTATGATAGAAAAATGGATACCAAATGAGAGGGAGAGGGGTTCTATTTATAAGCTTCAATCCCCAGAAATTCAAATCCTCAATTCCCTCCAAAATGGGATGCCCAAATGAGGAGAATAAAATATTCATTTAAAAACCTTTTGACTATTCAACCTTGGCATCCAACTTCACTTAACAAAAATAAACTTTATAAAATGCAATTTTTTCTCCATTTTGGACGACCACATGAGAGACCACACTTTAAAAACAACTTAAGTCATAAGCCTAGGCGAGGGGGGCAAAAAAGCACATTAGAAATAATATAACTTAAATTATCAACTTTCCTTTTCTGACTCCAAGAAAGCTGGAGAAGCCTCTACCAATACTACACTGCCAGAAATAGTAACTGGGTGTTGAACTGCTACCAAACCACATTGCCAAGAATAGAACTTACTAAAAATAGCATATTGCTAAAAATAGTGACTCCAAACACCATTTGAGGACATTCCGAATAGCCGTTGTAACTTACTAAAAATAGTAAGTCAGGAAATGGTCACTGATCAAAATGCATGTGACACCCCCCTAAAGCTCTCTGAAAACCTAGAAAGACCCAGAAAACATACTGGCAAACTCTTGCAAACATCCCTTGAAAACTCAGAAAGATACCTCCTAGCATAGTTTACATACTTAGACTCATAGAGTACTCGGCAAGCCCAAAATTTTTGACTCGGCAAATACTCGGCAACTTAAAAAGAATACAAATAATAAATTTAATATAATTAAAAAATTAATTTAAATATTTTGAAACATTAAATTTTAATATAAACTTTAAATAATACCAATAGTAAATATATTATAGTTAAAAACTAATTTAAATATTTTAAAATATTAATAAGAAGACAAATCGACATTGTTTAAAAAACTAAAATAAAAAGATATTAAATTTTATTTGGAAAATAAAAATGTAACCTAAAAATTAATTTTTTTTTCCTTCCGTTAAAAATTGGATTTATGAGACCGCAGAGTAGTTCCACGGATGCCCCTTATCGCCTCTTGTTCTTCCATCCTTTGTCGATTCACGAAAAAATTGCAAAAGAGCCCATTGAATTCGGATTATGTATTGACCGCGCTACATTAGATGACTATCAGTCTACCTTTGTAGCCCGACTTGCCTACGAAACCGGAGTTCGAACTTCTGCAAGGCAGATTGGAGTGCATCAAAAACCCGTCATTCGTCCTTGTTGAGCCATCAGTACTCACTGAACACCACAAGCAGATAAAATGAGGGTTTTATAGGCATTTAAAAATGCCTAAAAGAAATTACTCGACATTCGATCGGCGAATATTCTGCTATAGTGAATCCGCGAGTAAAGGTAGAAAATACTTGACTAGGCATTTTTTGCACGATCAATCAGCTACTCGACAATTAATTGCCGAGTATGCAAACAAAGCCTCCTAGAAATTAGGAAACCCTAATTCCGCCTCCGACTAGCCTACAGGCCTCCCCGAAATAGGCTAACGGTCTCAAAAAGGATTGGTGCTAAGAAGGGGACATTACAATCTTCAATAGCATCTTTAAGGATTTGGAATTGATAATAAACATCTTTGTGGTGCCCTAAACAATCAACAACCTAAGGAAGTAAGGGCCCTATATACATGTGACCATGATGTTGATGAGTGGATGCAACATAATGTCCATCTACCCATCCGTGACTATGTTGCACGCACTAGTGACCTAAATAGTCTTCATTTCCTTCACTAGAATATTAAGGGCCCTCTATACATGTGACCATGATGTTGATGAGTGGATGATGTGTAGTGTCCATCTAGCAATCCATGACTATTTTGCATCCACTAATGACCCAAATAGTCTTCATTTCCTTCACTAGAATATTAAGGGCCCTCTACACATGTGACCATGATGTTGATGAGTGAATGGTGTGTAATGTCCATCTACCCATCCATGAGCCCTAAGCTTGAATGACCTTAGGAGAGACTCTAGGACCTTTTCCACCTCAAATTTGATTTATGCAATAAGAGTTTGTGCAGAATCTACAAATTCCAACATAGAGCTAAGCTCTACGACCATCTAAGAGATCCAAACCCAATACAAGGAGTGTAAGGGGGTATAACCCATCAATTGTTTGGCACTTTGTACCTCTTGTGATTGTTGGGCTGCCTATTCCCTGAACGCGATTGTTTCTTTCAATGACCTCTCCAAGTCTAACAACTCAATCACCCTTTGTGCAACTTGATTACCTCATCAACCCTTCTTCACTCTATCTCTTTAGTCTGTAGGAGTTGATAGTGAACTCCAAGCAGTTGATAGTACACTCCCATAGCCTAGGATCACCTACAAGAGAGTATGACAAGAGAATAGCTTGCTTGATATTGATGCAACAATGTATAATGATCAATAATGTACATCCCCTATGATTTTTAATGTACAATGAGGCCTTGCTTAAATAGAAAGGGTGAGAAATAGGATTAGATAAGATCATGACAAGTGTCTTAATCCTATGACATGAGACAACTAACATTAAATGACCTAAGACACAAGAAGTAAATGGCATAACATAACATAAGATCCAATGACAACTAAGACTTCTAGAAAGACTCCTAGGACCTAAATAAACTTAACATGTGAATAGGACCTACTAGGTGAATTAGTTAAATAAAACACCTTGTTCACACCAACACCCCCCGTAAGTGCAACTTAGGGAGAAGTAGACAAATGCAAGAATGCAGATATGATGCAAGGATGCAAGGATGGATCCCAACTACTAGGCCATGTCAAACACCCATTTACAAAAGATTTGTCACAAACGGAGTAAAGGAGAAAAACCACATGGGAAAAAACTCTATCCAAAAGAGAGAAAGCAAGAAAACAATCATGTAAAAGTGATGAAAGAAGTGATGAATGGAGGACTCAACATAACCCCCAAGAACTACATCCATCACAAATATACAATAGACAACCCCCTCATAAGAGGGAAAGAGATAGATTGTCGCCCCCACACAATGTATAATCTCTTGCAGAAATGGTAGATGCTTGAAGACAAAACATGATCCAATGCCTACAAACAACATTCCTACCCTTGGGAAGAAACAAAACCGAGTATAGATGCAAAAATGCTTCCCATTCTAGATAGGGATTGATAGGAAGAAGGATGAAATTGTATGATGATGTCTCTAAAATCTACTCATGTGTTGGCATGTCCATGGAAGATGATGCCACAATCAAACCAAGTACATGCCCAATCAATGACAAAGGTGACAAACCACAATCAAAGGATAACTAATGTTGAACAAAGATCCAAAGGCAATGATGGTTAGGCAACAATTGTGCAATGATTGTCATCAACGAGGAGAGATAACCCTTCAAACGTGTCCTCCAAATCTACAATATGAGACTCACAAAACAAATCTGATATACTTGTCAAATGCTCAGCCCACAAAGTTAAATCTGAAAGACAATGATGTTCCTGCTGAATAGGAATGATGGAAGTTTCAATCAACGATTCTACACAAGGAATCAAAGAAGATGAAAGATCAACAACTATCTTTGCAAGTAGAGAAGAAGCAACTTGAGATTTGGATGTAGCATCAAGTGATGGACGAGATGCACACTAAAGAAAGAGTTGGATGGCATTATGTGAGGTATGAGGACATAATTCATTCCCATGTTGATTGCTCCCACAATATGTGCATCGACAACTTTTATACATGATTCACCCTTTAGAATGATAGGATCTCCAAATTTACAAAGGCAGCAAGCTTCAATAGCAATTACAAACTCCCAAATATGATGAATACTGAAAATGAAGCCTTCCCAAAAAAAAAGAACTTCTCCAAGTGTCATGATGTCCAAGTAATCAATCACAATGTGATATTCGCAAAAAAATGAATAAAATATGCCTAGGGATGAATTTGGAAAAAGTGCATGGATAGGACAAAATAGCTCCTCAATATCTTTTCAACACCACAAAAATTGCAAAAATTGGATAAACATGCAAAAAGTTATGAGCTCAAAAGTTCAAAAGAGAGATCTGAATTCAAACAGCAATAAAATTCTCCAACAAAAGAATCTGATAATGAGACCTGCACCATTGTAAAGTGCTCCGAACCAGATTTTTGACAATATCTCGTTCGCGAAAATCTGATACCCGAGTCAAAATTTATGGTACTTTGAAAAAAGTTCCCCAATTAGGGCATCAAAGGCAAAAACAAGCCCTTTGGGGCATTGGTTGCCAATACCCAATATGACTTGGTGTTGGTGGGCGAGGTCGATGCCATCGTTGGTTGGCTTAGGCGGCAAGACTGTGTGCTATTGAAGACCTATGGGCCGTCAAATTTAGCTTCGCAAAAAAAACTTTTTAAAATTAAAAAATCAAAACTCATATCACGCCTAACCAAGATGATGCAAAGTCATACCGCAAATTGCACCAACAACTGAATATTTCACTGAATATGCTTCTGCAATCTACCAACCCTGTGCAACAACCTCTTGTATTGTATGGACCATACAAGGTGTACAAAATTTGTGCTTGCCAAATCTACCAACCCTACCAAAAATGCCTCGAAATTTTTTGTCACCAAAATATCAAGTATTATATATCAAAATAGAGGTTTTTGGGTCTTATTGACTTAACAGTGAGGTTCATTTTGTCCCAGAGTGCGCCCAGCAAAAGCTCATGCCCAAATCACCCTTAGATCTAAGAAGGGGTTTGTAGATTTGGAGCTCTGATACCATGTAGGAGTTGATAGTGAACTCCAAGGAGTTGATAGTGAACTCTAAGGAGCTGATAGTGAACTCCCACAACTCAAGATCACTTGCAAAACCAAAAGATGCCTTCCACAATAGAGTATGGCAAGAGAATAGCTTGCTTGAGATTGATGCAATAATGTACAATGATCAATAATGGATCAATGATAGTACATCCCCTATGATTAATAATGTACAATGAGACCTTGCTTATATAGGCAAGGTGAGAGATAGGATTAGACAAGATCTTGACAAATGTCTTAATCCTATGGCATGAAACAAATAACATTAAATGACCTAAGACATAAGAAGTAAATGACATAAGATAAGATCTAATGACAACTAAGACTTCTAGAAAGATTCCTAGGACCTAAGTAAACTTAACATGTGAATAGGACCTACTCGGTGAACTAGTTAGATAAAACACCTTCTTAACACCAACACAGCCTTCTCAATTCTTTGTTGATATCCCTCCAAGGTGCAATCAATCTTTTCCAACTCCATTTCCAAGCTTGTAGACTTCTCATTTTCCAATTAGTCGGCTAACACTCAAGTCTAGAGATCTTTGTTTAAGCTCTATAGTCGTTGGCCTTGTGCCTTTACCTAGGCTTGGAGATGCTTGAGGATTTTCTTCATATTGACTACCTTTTGCATTTCTTCCATGAGCTCCACTTTATCTCTTCAACCTTCTCAATTCTTTGTGATATCCCTCCAAGGTGCGATTAAGCTTATCCAACTCTATCTACAGGCTTGTGAGCTTCTCCTTCTAAATTTCCAATTGGTCAACTACACTCGAGTATAGAGACCTCTATTTAAGATTTGTAGTTGTTGGTCTTGTGCATTTTTCCCATGAGCTCCACTCCATCTTCCAATTGGGCCTTTGCAAGGCTCATCCAAATGCATGGGCAAAGCAATATTCAAGGATCATCAAGCCTTGTGGCTTGTCCACGATCGGTGTCATGTGCACAATCCTGAAGGACTACTGTACAGGCTCATACAAAGAGCACACACACTTCTCTGTTGGGGTCATATCATCTATTAGTCCAACTACGAGGGTGAATTGATAAAACTTCCTGCAAATGGACTATCAAGAGGCACTACATAGGAGAAGGTTACTATTTCTTGTGTTGGGGCTAAAATTGCTCTAACAACCAAAGAGAGTGGATCATCATTATGGAAGGTGAGCAGGGCGAAAGGCTGGGAAAAAGGTTGGGTGTGGAGACTAGAGCTTGTTGTGAGATTGGAATAAGGAATTGTGAGGAAGCATGAGGTGCAAATAACATCTTAGGATGAGAAGGGGTTATCCCGAATGTCTGCATGTTGACCATAGTTGACTATTGGAATTGCATTTGCCTAAATAGAAAAGCAATTGAGATTCTCGCGCTTGATACAATTGGTGATAAAAGTGGAAGTGGCATGACATGAGACATTGGGAGGTAAATGGAGGAGGAGGTGGAAGAATTGCTTAAGTGATTGCAAGTGAAGTAGTAAGGGCAACACGAAGCAATGTGCCTATGATTGAAAGACATGTCGCGTGTGACTCAGGCAACAAGGATAACTCCAGCAACAAGGGTAGAGGTTGTATTGATGCAATTGATTGAGTAGAGTGAAATGCAATTGATGGCATCGTAGTAGAAAGAGCAAAAGAGGAAGTGGGGATAGGGTACTTCCCTACATTAGGACAACAAATGAGAACAACTACTCTAGGACACCTTGTTGTCATAGCCTTGATGTCTCCACACCCAATTCATTAGAATCAAATTCACGTCTCACACTCAGTCTCCTCTCCTTTGTGGGGCTTGGTTGTTTTGAGCCTTGGCTCCGAAGTGTCTGCATTGTTGTAATGAGTTGTTCCACAATTGTTACTTATGTAGGAGAGTGTGCTACTTCTCTTGTTAATTGAACTCTAGATAAATGAGGTTGTCCGCAATTAGCTTTTGGAGCCTCTTAATCTCTCGCTAGAGAGTTTGTTGTGTGGTTAGGTGTGCTTGTTGTAATAGTGTCCCAAGGCTCCCAAATGCTAGAGGTTGCTAAGCCAAGTGGGTAGGATCTTATAAGGATTGGCCTTGGAGAGCATGAAGAGATTGAGGCCATGGTGCTCAAGCTACCAGTTGCTCCTCAATTGACCTACTACTAGCCTCAACGATAGAGGTACCTTTTTCTTCTTATTGCCCCTATCGAGTTTTGGAGGTGTTGTGAACTTGATATTGCTAACATTATAAGTAAAGACCTGAGAGTCATGTTTCTCCTCCCAAAGCCTATCCCATATTTCATCAATGACAACCTCCCATATATAATGAGCTACCCTGTTCTGAAATTTTTTTTAACACCCAATTTTTGGTTTAAATAAATAACACTTCACCCATTGACAGTTTCAAGTATTTTTGTTAAAAAGATACACCGTTTCAGAATTGAACCTTTGAGGTATTTTCAGTTTGGGTGGAAATGGCAGTATTAAAAGAAACTCACAATATAGGAATTACAACTAGAGATTCA
The DNA here is from genome assembly GCA_007258455.2 of Sequoia sempervirens. Lineage (NCBI taxonomy): Eukaryota > Viridiplantae > Streptophyta > Pinopsida > Cupressales > Cupressaceae > Sequoia > Sequoia sempervirens. The sequence continues at coordinate 58,951,278 of VDFB02270651.1, read as the reverse complement.
CTACGTAAATTTCTGGCTATGGAAACAGCAAAAATAAACATATTTCAAATCACTCAAATTAATTGATTTCCTAACCTAGAAATATGCAAGAAATTGGTTCACTATTTCATGATAGCTGGAACGTAACTCCAGCTCTCTTTTAAAACTGATAATTCATTCACTTCTAATATATAAGTGTCTAGGTGGCTACTCTTAGAAATCTCTACGTTAGTCTCCAGCCTTCAACACAACAAACAAGTGAGCCACAACCATACCTAGACTCCAAGCAGCATAGTAATGAAGTTTGTGGTCTCCAGAAAGATTCAAATAAAGAAACTCAAACCCAACTTCCCACGGCCTAGCGAAATAGCCCAGCAATTAATTTTAATTCATAACTGGCTCCCATAAACTCCTTTAATGACTTAGACTGTTTGAAGTGGCACCTATTTCCTGGCTTGATTGCTGATGACAGTTTAGGAAGAATATCGACGATGATAATTAATCCATTTCTCCTATGGCTTTTACAAAATAATTATCGATTCCTTCCTAAGAAATGCCACAAATCCTTCCTTTACCTATAACGGCAGGTCTTTGGTGCTAAAGGACTTCAATAGGCAAAATGTCTCATTAAGAAGCTATGCGGCTTATCAAATTCTTTTCTTTCTCTCGACTCTTGCCAAAAATATTAAAAATTGGCGGTTAATACAATTCCAAGCTGCATAGCGCTCAAGGACCATTCACGGCTTATAACTCAGCTCCACATCAGATTCCTCGTTCAGTTTTAACATAAATTCCTCTTCCTTTAAGTACAACAAAGGCTACAAGAAAGGAGTGAGATATTAATATTAAAAGAGGGGTGATTAATTGAAATTCTCAATCACCAATTATTTCCAATGGTAAACCTTCATATCATGACACGATGGCATGGCTTATCATTTTTCACCCATGATTTTTTCTATTTAATACATTTCCAAACTACGCATCCCTTAATTCATGACTTCCTTTCATAATGTTGCGCTTAAAATTAAGGGGTCGACTTAATTATAATTCCAAACGCCAAGAATAGATTTAATAAAATATAACTGACTTCAATTTCCCGACATTAACAGCTAATATTCTTGTGCTTGGAGAGGAGTTGTGATGACTACTCCAAATTCTCTTTTCACCAAAAGCATTTATCATTTAATATTTAGCCCTCCAATTTCTATGACCACATGAGTTGTACAGACGACAAGAGTAGTGTTCACTGATCATAATTTAGAAATCGAAAAGCACTTTATTGATTGGCGGCAGTTCCAGGAAAAATCTAAAATAGCATTTAGAGTTTATTCCCTATAGTTGCAATCCACTGAAGCTAGCATTAAACTTAAAATAAACATACAGCAACCCCCAACACATTATATACAACTATTGAAGAATACTTCTGTAATATACTTAAATATGATGGCCACGATAAATTCACAAACTCAATATAATCGCCAGTTCTAAGCAAAGTCATCTCAAGAAGTCCTCAATAATCCCTTTTTTTTGTTTATATTAAGAATTAAATCAAAACTCCCCTGCAAATGTTTCTTGAATCCTCCTTCGGTACATAACCTAAAATAGGTAGGATGATATATATATATATACCAACCTTCACCAATCTAGAATATCGTCGTTTAACCGATGGTAGATGTGATATTGAATTATCCAACTTGCAGCTCTGAATTTACACAATTTTGGAAATTCGGCTTGGGACAAGATTTCCCGAATTTCAAAAACTCCAACCATTAACTCCAGATGCAAAATCTGAATGATTCCGCCAATCACCAACCATGGTGGATATCTCACCACCAGAGTTGATCTTCCTTCAAAGGGTCTCCATCCTCCAAAAGGCCGTGGTGAACTCCGTTCAACCAGCAAATACCTGTTCTCCAAATTCAAAACCAACATACGTGCAATAATACTCCTGAAAGCTTTTATTCCACTCCTCTTCATAACTCCTCCCAACTTCTTGAATTCTCCCTTTTTCTTTTTCACTTTTAATTTAATTCTCTTTAGAATTCACCCAAAATAACTTATTTAATTTATTTTAACTTTTCTAAAACTTAAGTTACTTTTGCACCAATAAATAATTAATTTAAGTTGTCTTTTTCATTTAACCTTTTCCGACAACTTAGAAATTAATTATTTAATTACGATGTTGACTTAATTAAAATTGGGGACATTACACCATATGTGCACTTTGGCTCAATTGTTTCTTGGATGTATTTCCAATAGACATCGATATTCTCTTTGGACCAATCTTGCACCTTGAGTCTCTTCCAAACACCATATGTCACAACCCAACTCAAATCATAGGTGCGGACTACCACATAGCATCGTTCCCAAGGTGGGAGAAGCTTTGCTAAGAGCTCATAGATTTCAACATACATATTGAGTACATCCCCTATAGGGCACTTCTTGGCTTCAATGGCTAGTTGCCTCTAGTGAATAAACTTTTCTTAGAATTTGAGGCCTTTAATATAGTTGTCCATGAAACCATCTAGATCATACATTCAATGGTCTTCAATAAGTTCTAGTCTAAAGTCCACTAGCTTAAACATGAGCAATTACTTGGTGCTTCTTTTGTTCACAATTAGCCCTCTGAAAGAGAAGGGGATGTCATACATGGCCCTCTTCTTTCAAACTAGCTCCATACTATGAATCTATAGCATTAGCTTGTCAAGTAAACTCAATAGCCAAGACCTAGTTTGTGACATACTTTGGAAGCTAAAGGCTTCCTCTTTGAAACCAAGCAATCAAGTCATTGTATAATGAGCTTCGAAGCACTAGTCTACCAATATATTGATATCACTTAGCAGAGCTTCTTGCTTTACACCAAGCCAAGTGAGCTCTTCACAATTTAGATATGCAAGAACAGGAGCCAAGAATTCCTCTACGAACTTGTAATAGTCTAAAAATCGACAAAGCACCAAGGTCCATGCAGACACAAGAACAATTCTTAGAGTGAATAACTCATCAATGCCCTCCATATGATGAAACACCTTTAGGACCAGGAATTCTGATACATGAGAAAATGCAAAAGAAAGGAATACCTAAACACCCATTGTGAATTGAAGTGACTTGATAATGCGTGGTGTCAACAATGACTTTTGCAAATTCAAACAAGAACAATCATTTCTAAGTGAATGTTTTGAGTTTGTGAAGAGCTAACTAGAAGTCCTACACCATTTTGTCGTCATGTAGGCCAAAAAGATGAAAGCTAGCATAGAACACATGTCCCAAACATCACTTCTAATTGGGCGATGCCAATGGGAATGGTTGGGAGTTTTGTATTGTGATTATCAAGGCCAAAATCTCTATTCAAGAACTTGAGCTTATTTTCCCTTGTTTCCCAAAGTCTTCCTCAAGTTCCTATTGCTGCGGCGGAAAACCTTCATGACATGGGGAAGCCAAAGCATCCTGTAATGTCCCCATTTTTGTGAGCATCAGTTATTTTTGGATTAGCCTATCATTTTGACCCTCATAGGCTAATGGGCTTGATGAGAGGGTCTTTTGAGGCTGTTGTTTGTTCGTTAGGTGACATTACTTCTCTCTAGTGGTTTCCTTGGTTCAGGATTAGGCCTTTGTAGAGGTTTCTGGACTCAGTTTCATATACTTACTATTTATAGTAAGTCATCTTCCAAAGTTACTATATATAGCAGGGCACTTGGACACATGGTGATTTGCAGTGTTGACTCCCGTTTCAGATGGCTTGGAGAAATAATGAGTATTTGAGGAGATATTAATGTTTAAATGGCTTAAATGATATTTAAATATTAAAAGGTGATATTATAAAGTTATAACTTAACTTTAAAATGTGGGGGCCATTTTATTAATGATGTGTAATTAATGCTTTTATGAAAAAGTACGCTATATCTTAAGACATATTATAAAGTCAACAAAAAGCAAATATTAAATGAATTAAAAAGCACAACATGGATCGATGCTTTTATGAGAAGTATAAAAAGTACATCAAGAGCAAATCGACTTCAACTATTGAATACTTGAATTTGTCATTTTGGCGTTCTTGGGATTTGACATGGAGACCAAGGGTTTTAGTCATCTTCAGCCATTGGAGAACGAAAACTCTTCAATGTTTATGCAATTTTGAGGCTGTGCAATACTAGCTGATATTATTGCTTGAGAGGGCTTCATTCAGAAGTTCTAATTGTGCAAATTGGTGAAGCTTCAGAAGAATTACTCAAGGGTTTGAATCAGATTTTGAGTGTGAGGATCAATCATCATAGTGGCTGCATTTTATACACAGTTGGGCATTTTCTTCAAGACCGTACAGGTCTCTTAAGCCAACCATACCTATAGCTGGCTCACACGTGTGGTTGCCGGTTGCTAGACGTCTTCACTAGAGACCCAAAACACCTCTCTATCGGGGCATATTTCTGTTATTCATTGGGCGCCCAGCTTTGCTTGACATTTGTGCATGGTTTATAGTGTGGAGAAATCATCATTAAGGGCAGGCCGTACGATTTCATGGGAATACCAGGCTGCTGTAACAATTTCCAGAATTTCAATAACTTCATCTTCCTAGCTTTCCGGGTATGCATTGTTGATAAATAGCATTGTATATGTATTTCATAATCAAATATAATCAATTGCAGCTCCTCTATATTTCTAGTTGCTTTTAGATTATTATATCTTGCATTATCATTTATTCTTTCCTGGCAATATATTGTGAAAATACAAAGAAATTCAAACCACTATCAAAAAAACACACAAGAATATTTGAATTTTTTCATAGCAAATTAGCATTTGGCAGTGTTAGAACCTGCAGGGATTCTTACAGTGGTATCAGAGCAGTCTCCTGCCACCCTGTTGGGTTTGAAAACAAAATTTATATTGATCCTATAGTGACTTTCAAGTGACCAGCACTCTTGTATCTTTCAGTCATGGGTGATAGAAGGGAAGAAATACTTAAGTGTGTTTGGAGAATATGATACTCTTCCTCAATATGTTAAAACAGATTTATCATTCAATAATTTCATGGACTCTCATCCAAAGCTATGCTATAAGACTAATCTGGTTAAAAGACAATATCATAAGATAGCTTGGGATTTATTTGCACGTAGAGATGGTTCACTTATTGACAGACAAATCATATCTGGTGATGGGAATTGGTTGGCTAGAACTATACAGGAACAAGGTGTGAAACTTGGTGAGATTCCACAGTCCAGGTATGATACATTATGTATTCTTAGGAGGCTGGAAGAACATCTCAGTGTAGTAGAGCATTCACCTTCTGCATCACTTCAGATAGCTATGGATCCTGCAGTGAAGGTGTTGGGTGAGCATAGGTATTTGAGACATAATGATAGTGAGATCAGGCTTGCTATTGTCCTATGCTACAGTCAGATTTTGAGGCTCACAGTTCCTCTGGCTCCTTATACAGGTAATACCATGAGAGAGGTTTTTCAGCTGCTCATTGATTGTATGGTTGGGATAGGAGACATTGGGAGTCCTAAATATGCACGAAGGGTTAAGGTCTTGGAGCTCATGGCACAGGTTAGATCATGTGTTGCCATGCTTGACTTTGATCAACATGCTCTTGTGTTGCAGTTATTTAGACTCTTTGTAGAGTCCATTAGTTCGGGGCATGACAGGTGTATACAGGACTACATGAGAAATATCATGATCTCCATTGTAGATAACATTGATAGCATATCTCATCCCATTATGACAATTCTTCTAGCAGTATGCAAGCATGAGAAATTAACATCTCCAGCTACCTATGTGTTGGTATGCAGTGTCTTTGATCAATGCAAAGACAGGTTGGAACCTTGTTTGGTTGAGGAGGAGCCTATGGAGGAGAAGGACAAATTTGAGGAGAAAGTGAACATTAACAACGATCAAGAAATCGTTATCAGTCATGATAACAAGACTGATTTTTATGACAGCAATTGTCCACTTGAGCATGTAGATGAATTGAAAGTCATGGCAAGTCCAGAAGGTGTTATGGGAGTGACATTGGGTATTGGCACTCTTGATACTAGTGCCAAGAATGAGGATTGCATGCAAAAGTTAACCCATAACAGTTCTGATTTCATGACAGCAGTGATGAAATTTTGCATCAGCATGAGACAGCAGTGACTACACATGTGCAAGATGCTTCTATTGAATTGTCACATGAAGGTACTCAAGATTTGGGTACTAATGGTGCAATGTGTGAGGTGGATTTGTGTCATGGTGAGTTTGATTTTCCAGGTTTGACCTTAGAGAACAAGTTTGAAGATTCATGTGTTGGCATAGAATCCCAGGATCGTGAGTTGGATGGTGATACAGTTACATTGGAAGTGGAAGTGTGTGAAAATACTATCATTTCAGTAGCTTCTACCTTGCCAGTTGAGCCTTTTGATGAGGTGCTTAGCAGCAGTACCTTGGATGTTGATGTGTGCACTGATGATAGCACACATGTTGCTACTGATCATGAGGTGAGTGATGTGGATACAACCTTATATCACAGTGCAAATTTTGGATCAAAACACTTGCATGGGAGTCATGAGTTTCAGAGACCTCATCATTTGGTTGGGCAACTTAAGGTTAATGACAGCATGATTGCCACAACCATAGTGCACTTTGATGTTGCTTGTCAGATGTTGGCCATGTTTGGTTGGGGTACTCCTATGTCAAATGAGCACGGTGATAGTGGCCTTTCCCTTGCAGAGTTCCACTCTCTTCAAGAAGCCATGGGGATAATGAAACAGAATTACTTGCAATTACTAGCTGTTAGGCATTATCTTCTCAAGTGGGATTGCACTTGCTACAATGCACTGAAGGGAAAGGAAGAGGAGGTTGACGAGCTCACTCATGAGCTTGAGGTGACCATGGAATCTTTGCAGAGCGCTCAGTTGGCCCTTCAGGAGTCACAGTCATGGTTGGGGGAGCTTACCGTGGAGTTGAGTTTGGCACAATCTCCACCAGTTGTAGATACAATACAGTTACATATAGTGGCAGTTGGTGAGGATCATATATCCACGGGTTGTAGTGAGGATGTGGTTACATCTATCACGGATTCGAGTGCAATAGTCTCAGTTGGGATGAGTATGTTGATTGAGAGCAGCAGAGGACCACATGTTGCATCAGGTTCTCTTGTGGTCAGTACTATGACAGATGATGCAGGTCCGATAGCTGATAACTCTTGTGTGGCTGTGGTGGATTCTCCAGACAATTGTGTGTTAGTACACGACACTACTCCATCATCTTCACAAGGGACTCGCAGAGTGTCATCTGGTTGGGAGTATGACTCTCATGTTGATTTATTTCCCTCTCTTGGAAGCAAATCTGTTACTTCATCCCATGCAGCTAATTTTGGACGCCAGCTTGTTGTGTCTCAAAGTCAGAGTGATCAACTATAGGTTTTAGAGGATAAGGTTGATTCAGCCTTATTTCGCTTTTACCGCGCCGATACATTTGCTGAGTGCCTATTTGGGAGTCCGGAGTTTCAGGAGGGACCATTTGGAGTCACCGAGGATACTCTCATTCATGGTTCTCACATCATCAGGCGTTTGGTGGAAGCAATTGTAGATACTCTGACTACAATGCTTCCTCATAGAGATTTTGTGATTGGGTTTGCAGAGCAGGTTTCAAGAGGCCCTACCCAATCAGGGATTCGGGATTAGAGACTGGAGCCATCTCCTGATTCCAATATTGCTAGTGATGAGCCATTGACCGAGGTTGGAGCATTTTATCGCAACTGCACAGTGAGGAGTGCTCATCACTTCTCTTTTGATCCACGCACAGAGGACTTGATGATGCATCGGTGTGGATTGGCTCTGGGATTATACCATCCTTTGTGGGATGGGTATTCACCATTTTCAGTAGATGGAATCAATAGCTGCAAGTACCTGAGTCCGTCATTTGTGGGGATTATTTGCAGAGTCAGCACATCCATGGGAGTCTAGTAGAGGATGGAGATAATTTTTGTGTTACAGACACTTTTAGATGTTCATATCTCCACAATACAGATGGATGTGAGTTCCGTTTATATTGGGATCCAAGTAGTGACAGAGTTAGTGTTGCAGTTTGGATGGGTCCCATGGGTTTACTTCACCATTGTCAGCATGGTGAAGTTGAGATCAGTTTTGAGCAGCAGAAGTTTGAGGATGCTTTACATGGCAGACTTCTATTCTGGATTTGGGATCCGAGCATTGGTTGTTGGACACTCTCCAGTGTACTAAGGGATCCTTTTTGTGCAACAGGGTTCCAGTCAGGGTTCACTAAGGAGTAGGTCAGCATGTACATGGTGTGGATTGTTTATAGTTTCACTTCAAGTTCTCATGTACATGAGTTGAGATCGATGCACAGTTTCAGTGCGCATGGTTTGGACAGTTGGTCTGTTACCTATATGTGCGCAGTTGTGGTTATGTTGATGTTGCAGTAGTCATGCTTCAGTATGGGACATTTCACAGTCTTCCTTTAGATTTCCAGTGTAGTGGAGTTTCTTTGTAGTCGTTATTGCTTGGGGACAAGTAATCTCAGGGAGGGCGGACTGTAATGTCCTCATTTTTGCAAGCATCAGTTATTTTTGGATTAACCTATCATTTTGACCCTCTAGGCTAATGGGCTTGATTAGAGGGTCTTTTGAGGCTGTTGTTTGGTCGTTAGGTGGCATTACTTCTCTCTAGTGGTTTCCTTGGTTCAGGATTAGGCCTTTGTAGAGGTTTTTGGACTAAGTTTCATATACTTACTATTTATAGTAAGTCATTTTCTAGAGTTACTATATATAGTAGGGCACCTGGACACGTGGTGATTTGCAGTGTTGACTCCCGTTTCAGATGGCTTGGCGAAATAATGAGTATTTGAGGAGATATTAATGTTTAAATGGCTTAAATGATATTTAAATATTAAAAGGTGATATTATAAAGTTATAACTTAGCTTTATAATGTGGGGGCCATTTTATTAATGATGTGTAATTAATGCTTTTATGAAAAAGTACGCCATATCTTAAGACATATTATAAAGTCAACAAAAAGCAAATATTAAATGAATTAGAAAGCACAACATGGACCAATGCTTTTATGAGGAGTATAAAAAGCACATCAAAAGCAAATCGACTTCAGCTATTGAATACTTGAATTTGTCATTTTGGTGTTCTTGGGATTTGACATGGAGACCAAAGGTTTCAGTCATCTTCAGCCATTGGAGAAAGAAAACTCTTCAATGTTTATGCAATTTTGAGGCTGTGCAATACCAGCTGATATTATTGCTTGAGAGCGCTTCATTCAAAAGTTCTAATTGTGCAAATTGGTGAAGCTTTAGAAGAATTACTCAAGGGTTTGAATCAGATTTTGAGTGTGATTTTTCAAGAGAGGATAGAGTGTCTTTGGATTTTGAGGGTGTGCATCAATAACTGAAATTCCCAAAGGAAGAGCAACTTTGTTGAAGAGAGACAAGGCACTCTATTTAAGTGACATCAGGCATACATTGAGAATACAACAAAATTCCAGCCCACAAAGTAGAGGCCCAATGGTTGAACCAAGCACAGAGAGCAAACTCTACAGATAAAAAGATCATCAAAAACAAAAAGTTTGAGTAAGTATGCCTCTATGTGATACTTTTTGAAACTATCAATGTTCCTAGAAGGCCTATCTTCCTTCCCCAAGCTGATCTGGTCATTCTCGCAATACTCAAATATTGTAAGTATATAATTTTGCCCAATGAATTTCTGGGAGTCAAGTAACACTAAATTTTGAACAAAAGCTATGTTTGACAGCAGATAGAGCCCTCAAAAGACAAGAATAAATCTTCAACCAGACCACCAACAGCAAATTTAGATTGTTATCTATTGATGGATGACATTTATTAACCTTTTTTATGCTAGGTTTATCTTAGTTTAGCTAGGTATCTTTAGTTAGAATATTCAATTATGTAAATAATTATTTATAAATGTGGAGAATTCATGGCATCCACCTCAGGTAGTTGAACCGAAGTTGTTTCTAGTTAGCACCTTTATTCATTCCCTAATTGACTAGATTCAAACTATGGATTAACTCTCAATCACATTCAATCAATGGAGCTAACTTTCAATGAGATGGAGTTTCTGCTTAGAAAAAGGCACCTATACAATTCAATTTTAGGATTCATAATATTAGAAGTATTGAATTGTTAAGCTCTTTGGATCGGTCTCATGTGTCCGCGAGATCCTTGGGTGGTTGATGAATTCAACATTATCAAGTGATTAAAGTGAGATTGGTTTCAAATTAAAAAATTGTGCAGTGATGCTTCTGGCAATAGAGACTACAGAACTTTTCGACACCAAAATACAATTTTTGAACATCCAAACAACAGCAAATAAAAGTATTCATATTTCAGAGTGTACCATTCAACCCTTGAAAGCACATTGTCAAATAAACATGCTTTCTGAAAATCTGCAAACTTGCACCCACAACTATCATCTTTGGTCTGTACGTTGTTGTTTGCACCTTGCCTGCAATGTTTTTTTCCTGTCTGCACACAACCTTCAAGAAACATTTTTATTTATTTATTTTATTATGCTCTAGTAGCCAACCCTGCTGCACCCACTCTGTCATAGCGACTGATCCTGCACTCCTATCTGCCCAAATTTCTGCCTTTGACATCTGCTTTGAGGCCTACGCAATGTCTGCGCTTTGAACTCTAAGATCAACTCACTTCTTCACAGTTTAAAATTATTTTTATTTTGTTTGCAAGCAATCCCAAAAGATTTATTAGAAGGCTCTGATACCAAACGTTGTAAGAAGTCAATGAGGAAAATGGGCACAGAAAGGGAAGTGTGTAGATGCGGATTTATTGAAGAGGGAGAAAATTACATCCTTCGTAACTTACATTTTGTAGATTAATTATATTATATACATAAATTTACAACATTATGCACATTAATACATTATGTCGAAGAATGGGGTAACAAATCCCTTTTATTCCTTCACGTAAACTTTCAGCATCTCATTCTATTTTTATTTAACTACAGCTGCCACTAAGAAAGCGATTACTGATTTCTGAAGAGATCCTTAAGCGGAGTCAAGGAGGTTAGGTAAGCAAATGTTTTGCTCTAAGTTTAAGTTCATTTTTTTACACATTTAGATTTTGTTTTTCTGAACTTTGTGATACTGTTAACTTCTTTTATAGCAAAAATGAGGCCCCTGTTTCTTACTGTTCACATACCAAAATCTTCATGTAACATAGCAATTTCTCAACTTATCATATGCGATGTTTTATCACTGCATCTAGGTGATGCATACAGGGGTGAAGCAAGCTAAGTGGGCTTGATCTTGGAGGAAATTCCATTATTAAGTGTGATTTAGTCAGAGTAGTACTGAAATGGGTGACCTCCCTGGAAGTCCTGATGCTTCACCCCTATGAGCATCACCTAGATGCCTTGAGTACCAAGTGGACCATTCATTCTCATGAGAGATGGGTTCTTGTGACCACTACTCATGAAATATGGGTCGATAAAGATTGACTTAAAACCATGCAGTTGAATCCCAAAAAAACATTATATAATTTGATACATTGCAAAAACACCACCTGGATGTAAATTTCTCAACTGTTTCTAATTAGCTTGTTGTAGATCTATTTCATGTCCTTGTAAATATAAGGCAAAAGTATGGTGCTGATAGATGTGGCCTTTCTTGACACATCAATGTGATTAAATATGATGATTTTGTCAATGTATACTTATTTCAAGAACAAGAGCCCTAGAAATTATTCTCTAATGCCTTAATGATAGTAGTTAGTTTTTCAGTTTTCTTAGGTGGCAAAGTGTAATGCTTAGAATTGACGAGTTTCTGCAAAACACGGTCAGAGTTGTGATTTCAAAGAGTCAATTCATTTCGGTTAATTCTAGAACACTCAGCTCTCAGACTCGGAAAACTTTATGACTGAATTGGAAATTCATGAAACTATGACCAAGGCACTAATTAAAGTAATAATTTGCTCGTTGCAATATGCCAGCCATCTTGCAACAAACAGAGTGTGAGTGAATTACTATACAGCGCTAACCATCAGAGGAAGGGTTCCACAAGATATTTTTCTTGCAATGTAATTCTCTAAAGATGTAAAGACCGTATATCAGAAATTTAGTATGAAAGCTGCTGGCTTTAGTAATTTTATTCATGTAATGCTTTGGTAGGATTATCATAATAGCATGGTCACTCAGCTTCTTTCTTGTGTCTATGTTTCAGGTAAAACAACAGTTTCCTAACAAACACATTTGAAGTCTCGAACTGAAAGAAAAGATCCGGCATACTAATTACCAAATACTACATCTGACAATGCCGTACAAACTCCATAACATCACTTTTCCCTTTCCAAATGATATGTCTAATGTCCCATTAGCATTTACTTGACTTCTCAGTTCAGAGTTTGATTTGATTTTGATTTTGTGCCGATGAGGTTCAGGGTTCAAACTTCAAACACTAATCCGCACTTAGTAGAACGGCGAAGTTCAAAGCTTCACTAGGATGAAATTCTCCATTAGAGGAAATGCACCATAATGTCCATCAGATGGTCTTTCACATAAGCAATTCCCTTGTCCTGAAGGATCGTATTCTCAGTAAAAAGTAGCAACTAGATCGCTGACAATTCAAACTACTTAAATTGAAAGAAGTTCTATTGTTCATCAAGCCACAGCTAACCTTATGCATTCACGCATGGAAAGTTTTGATACTTATGGCCAGTACTTTGCATTGAAACTCGACGATACCTGTATAGACCGTATGATATTTGTTTGAGGGTTCAGCTTATATTCAAATATCCGTATTTGCCATTTAACATGTCCCGCAATATTCAGAATGTTTTGTCCTCTAATTAGGTGTAATTTACAACTCAGAGGGATCACCTCCTGTGAGAAGTGTATAACGCCTGATAGAGAATATCGACGCAGTTGAGTTTTGAAGTCTCACACACATCCCAATAACCATATATTAGTGTGAACTTTGAACCCTACGTCTGACGATTTCAAGAAAGAGATATAACCAATGTTTTTTAATTAAAACAAAGGCGGAAAAACATGGTCTACCATCATTAGTGCTGATTGAATCAAAGAGATTTTCAAACCTCTGCAAATGAATCCAGTTTATCCCTATATAATTACCACTTTACAGTGTATACATGACGCATAATCCCACTTAACTACTACAATCTAGCAATAACAATTACAATTACAAAGCACATTCGAGAGTAACCTATATCTAAAACCATCACAACTCAATATTTCAATACGACAGACTGAAGAATATTAGTATCACTGGAAATTAAACAAATTTTGAAGATTATTTTAGAAATTTGACTCCGTCATTTTAAAAAAGCAGCAAATTATTGCGGCTTAAAAGAGGAAGAATGAGAAAAACCTGAGGCGAGGTCAAAAGGAGAAAGGCTGTGAATGGAATCAAGTGTGGTGTAGCCTGCTGAAGCGAGTTTTGCCCTCTGAGAAGGCGCTAAAGGAAGGCATGTAATGTCCATAGCAGAAAGAACGAGCTCCCAAAGAACTAAAGAGGCGAATGTATATATATTACCCGCCAAAAATTCCAAAGTGCTTGGAAGAACCATTGACATTTAAAATTGGAATACAATTCCGGCCTCATCCCTTTTTTTGTGTTGAAGCTTTTTGCAATCAGTGAGGCTTGACCCCAGGTGGGCTCATTTTGAATGAGCCTTTCAACTTCACCATTAGACCAAGGGGCCATTGACACTTTGATAATTTTTTGATTAATATGATATGGTGAGTTTAAAACAAAAATAAAATTAGAGATATTTGTATTTGTAAAAGAAACTAAACTTTCCCATAGTGTTAACTTAGGTTAATTAAATAAATTTAATTAGTTAAGTAACAATAGTATATAATAATTTTTTTTATTTTTTTATTTTGATAACCCAAAGGTATCCCCAGATCTTTGGCTTAATTCCTCCGACCTTGCGACTCTGCCCAGCGAGCTCCACCTCCCTTTCCCTAGGCTTACTTTTATGCCAGGTTTTTGGGGGACGGAGGAGGCGAGCGGAGGCGAGACTAGTCCTTTGGAAGCGCAGACCGCGCTCGAAATGACCCACACTAATTTCATCCGGGAGCGTGAGTTGACCTCGGGACCTATATGGGACGAACCCACAATAGTATATAATAATTGAAAATATGATAGAGAGTTGGTAAATTGATAAATTATATTTATTATGTAAAAAATATAAATGTGATGGAAAGATGTACTTAGATCAAGACTCTCTGAAATCAAGAAGATGATGTGATCAATATAATAAATATCTAAAGTTTGGTGACATATAGAAATACTTTAAGAGTTGACAATTTGTTACAAGGAGGCATTTTCTCCTGGATCAACCCTTGAAAATTGAACAATAATTGAAAGCATGTGATTTGTAAATGATTAAGAGTTTACTAGAATGAAAGAATTACTTTTAAGTACTAGTGCATAGTATCAATAACACCAAACATGTGCTTAGTCAAGTTAAGGCAAAAGGGTGAATGAGGCTAGTCAGCGAAACTTTAATTTTAAAATAGAAGGAAACAAGTTCATGACCATGGGGTCACCCTTGTGACCACAAACTTGTCCCAAAATGGGTTAATGGTCAAAATCATGGTGGCAAACAAATAAATGAAGGTAGGTGCAAAGGTGAATGTGATTAGTGGGTAAATAAGTTGAAAGTGTAAGAATTTGTGTGTTTAAATAAATAGGGTAGGACGAAGTGTATATGGATATGTGTATATATGGATAGATAAAAGACCAAGAGAATTAGCCCAACTTTACATAAGATCATGTCATTTGTCACTATGTATATGTACCAAAACATTTCCTCAAAATGAGGACAAAACTAAATGGAAAATGGCATCAGTGTGTAAATTTCACCATTAGAATATGCTTAATAAAAATGTTGTTACTATATTTCTTTAAGTGAAGGCATACTTCTAATTAGGGATAAGATTTCATAATTTGGGTACCATTTGATAATAAGAAGTTGAGAACCATGAGGGATAAATTATGGAACATTACATTAGTATAATGGTGGAAAATGTATATTATGCAATTTTCCCTTACATTTTAGTTCTATTTTGATAGGTTTGTCCTTGGTGCAATGACTAGTGTACAAATTAGCATATTTGTATGTGTAAGTCAACAAATAACCTAATCTTAATCTAATTATATCATTACAAATTCTCAAGGACCAATCATAACATCTTTTCTATTTGTCCTCTATCTTGGGTCATTTTTGCACTCATAAAACTACCCTAGGTCAGATCCATAGGTGTGGAAGTGACCCTTGAACTTTTGAATTCAATTTTTTAAAAAATAGGTCTATTTCCCTCCTTTTGTACTAGTTCTAATTGAAGAATAAAATATTTCAAATTGCATGTTAGATTGTTATATAAAAGGGAAAAACCCTAATTCATGTTTATCATTAAGTATCTATACAATCGATGAGAGAACGCCCATCATGCATCTATGGACATCAAAACATTAACATGAAACAACAACACTCTAGTTGCACTTCATGATTATCTATCATCTTTGATCATCATTACATAGCATTGACTAGATAGTAGGGATTTGACCAATGAAAAACCCTCTCCATGTCAAGCTCATAAGTTATGCTCATTTACACCATCCCTCCTTTGACATGGGTCATAGACATCCAAGTGAATATATTCCAAAAGGAAAAACTAAGTTTAAATCCATAAACCAAGTTTTAGATTTGTGTGTAGAACTTTAAATTCTACACTTGCAAATATCACTTTTGCACTCATGGAAGTGACTAGGACACATACTGATTAATTTATTAGCCCTCAATTATTCTTCTAATAAGTCAATTTTTAGGCATATTGGGAAATCATTACATTGCCTGGCACAACATGTCCTTCACCAAACCTAGGGCCATGTACCATTATTTTTTTTATTTAAATTTTGTGCATTTGATGTAGTGTCATGGTCAATCACATCTCTATACCTTATGTTAGATTGTTATTTAATATGGATTAATTAACTTAGTTGTGATATTTATGTAAAAGAAGTCTTATTATTTCTTTATGATTTTTAGTGAACCCTACTTATTTTATACCCCTGGGATTTTGTCCTTGAGGATTATCTTTAGCCATTAGGGTTTTCGATATTATTATTTTAATTAAACACCCTTTATTTTAGGTCTAATAAGAGTTTGGATCCACCCTAAGTTGTTTTTTGGCATTGCTATGTTTTGATTAGGGTTTTGGGCTTCATTCTTTGATAAATAGTTGATCCTTGTTATTAGGAAAGATGTCTCAACCTTGCATCTTTATCTTCAAATATAATTCCTAGGCTATAAATGTTGTGTTTTGCTCCAAAATACTAAAAGTATTTAATTGGCTAAATTAGGTTATGGTGGTATGGAGCTCTCTAAAATCTTTAATTTTAGAGAAAAGAGGCTCAATCGAGTTCCTAGATCAAAAATTTTGGCCTATAGAAATGATTCTCCCACATTAGGAATGTAAGAGTGTTTATGACACATAAGAGAGTTGTAAGAGGGAGTTAGTGTTGACCAATAACATTGCCCAAATTATGACTATCATAAATCATGTTTGGAGGGTTTGAATAAGACAAACTAGAGCACCCAAGTTGGGAGGATAAGTGTGACATTTAGGACACAATCTTATAGGACTTCTCTTGGGATTTAGGTATCAAAAAGTGACAAGGGTACTTTGATGCCATTTTTGGGTGGTATTAGACCTCATAGTTTTTATTCCCCTTTAGTATTTTTATGTATAATTTTTTATATTTATTAAGTGCTTGGGATGGATTTTGCTTAATTTATTTATAGGTATTGTCATCTTATCAATTGAAAGAGTAAAAAATAATGAGATAAGAATAATAATAGTGGTTTAAACGGTTCTTATTTTTAGTTTGATTGTATCTAACTAATGTTTTACTAATAATATATCCAACTAATCTAACACTAATCAACAATCAAGAGAGCTAGGACTAGCAACTAACAAGAGACTTGAAAAAACCATAAACAAATAGGGAAAACAAGAAAATACATATAGAAATGAAAGAAAAATGAATAAATGGATGTAGATGTACTTATGGAACTTGGCTCAATGAAAAGAAAATACTCAAAATAGTTTATAAATCAATCGTAATTTTTTTTGGAGTTTTATGATGAAGGGGCTCAAGGTCATCCTAAAATTGGTATAGTGCTCCTAAATGTGCACCTATCAAAGATGAACAAAAGGCATGTAATTTTATGAAAAAATTATATCATCTTTTATGTATATTAATAAGACAAGACAATATAAGATGGAAATATGGAATGAGTTCACTTTATAAATGGTATTGTATGGTTATGAAACTAAATAAGGATAGTTGATGAGCCAAAAGAATGTCCTATTTCCTTGCTTTTGTTACATACTTTTATCTTAGTTTTTACTAAGTTTTGAAAGACATTACCAAACCCTTTTTATATACTTCAAGCATTTTAAATCATTTGAAGTTGATATATGTTATATCAATAAGTATCTGTATGAATTATGAAAGATTGTGAATATAGTAGAGTTTCATGTTTAATTATAATTGTTAGGAATGAAAATTCCTTGAAGAAATAAGTGCTAACCCTTGCATCAAGGAACCTATCAACCCGTAGCAGAAGGCTTCTCAACCTACAACAGAAGGGTGACAATCCAATGCAAAGGAGTTAATCTGCTACAACACGATCACACTTTCAAAAAAAGATGGAGGCAATCATTTAGTGACAAGACCATGGAGTAATGAAAGAGAAAAGAATCTATTTCAATGAGGAATAAGATTTGTAATAGGAACTGCTCTGTCTGGTCACGTTTTCAGCTATAACAATCAATCTTGATTAAATGCAAAGTCCTTATCCAACTTCTATACTTTTGTTTTGTTTATTATTATTTTTTATTTCAGAAACTTAGTCCTCTTCCTATTCATATGGGAGATTTGGCATCTTTTTTAGTTTGTTTATAGTTCACAAATAAATGTACTCTCATTGAGCCTATATAGCAGGGTACCCTATCGAGAAGGATATCTAGATTTTACATGTATTAGATGGAATTAGATTTGTTGTTAGTGTAAAGAACATCAACCTTACATATTAAACATGGAAAACTCAAAGAATATTCTCATTTCCAATTATGGATATTGATACAAGATTCATTTTCACATAAGAATAATGAAACAATATATATATATAAATAAGATTGCTCCAAGGCAATTACAATGTTGAATACAATAGTCTACACCAATGTGATATTACAAAACATCTATTTCAATGTTACAAAAATGAATTTACATCATTAATTACATTCATGATAGAAAGTTTACATTTACAAGTGGCCATGCTAGCCATACAAAGTAGTATAAGAATATATATATCCATGTGAAGAAGAAATCTTGATCCTCAATTGCCATGACCCCGCCGGTCTTCCACAAGATGAGGCCAAGAGAGAGGTTAAGGTGCCTTTTCCGCCCAACCACGAAGCACTGACACTTCCCCGGATTTCTTCCTAACTCGAAGAAAACTCTGACCCTACGCGAGGATTCTAGCAACCCAAAACGATGTAAGCAGAGGGAACTCTCGATGCAAGCCTGTAGCCTATATGCAATTCCTAACACTAGAATGACATATTACTCGCTATCAGGATGTGGCAAAGACATGTATATAAATTCTAGGATTTTTAATCCATCTGTTTCAATGGTGCATCTAGCTTGGCCATGCAAAAAAAATAAAGTGATAGTTTTGAAAAGGAAAACTATTGTCTCTGGAAGCCCACATTCGACATCTTGTCCCGGAAGTGGTTTCATAAAAAATAATACATATAGCATAATTTCTCAAGTTTGTAATATTTACAGGCATTTTCTAATCATTCAGTTTCTTTCTCTAAATGTTAAACAAGTTTTTTATTTCATTGACAAGGAAATATCCAATAAATAATTGTTCCAATGTAATTTTACAATCCAGCTAGTTAATTACTTATGCTTCTCGTAAAAATAGTAATTCAATGTGTTTCTATAATTTTTCTATTGTTCAACTAAAATTTTAATATGAGTCATAATTTAGCATGTATGTTAAACTCTTTCATAATCAGATTGGAAATATTTCTTCAAATTTATATTTATATATATAAATATGTATATTCACATATATATATATATATAAATATGTACATATATTCAGGAAATATCTATTATAAATATAGATAAAACTTAGAATATATATATATATACTTATCATTGTTAATCAACATTATAACCAGCAAAAACAACATTCTCATTACATAAACTTATCATACATATATATAAGGAAAATATCATTATAAAACAGGAACAAATTCTCAGAAATTGAATGTAGCAAATACAAATTTCCTTTATAATCAAATCATTTACAGCAACACGAAATTTCAATGTATGAATTTAAACACACACACACACACACACACACACACACACACACACACATATATATATATATATATCAGAATGCTCGATTTTCAATAGTCGACGACAATGGCAAACTGGTTTCAAACAAAATTTTAAAACATTGAAAAAATTTAAAGTTTGAGTTTACCAAAACTTGGTATGGGATGAGGGGGCAGTTGTTCCCTCATGGGTGTAGCCCCTGTGGGAGGGCAGCACCCTCTCCCCAGCCCTCTATACTTGTAGCTACAAGCTACCTTTATTTGCTTGTTATTTAAAAAAAAAAAATCAAACAATTAAATGCATAAATACAGTGATTCTACCATTCAAAATTTTGGGTTTGAATTACTGTGCAGCAGTGTATATACATAATTATATATTTATATATATGTATGCATATATATACAGAAATATATATATATATATATATATACTCAAAAGAATGTATTATATATATATATATGTGCATTTAACAGAGATAAAATAAACTGATTAGGTTTTCTATTTTCTCATACAGAAAAATAATACATATTTTCAAGGTAATATTTGTCTGAATGCTAATTTAAAACTTTTCTCATGACAAACAGAGATGATTTATTTACACACACATCTGAAGTAAAATTTCATGGAAATAGTGATTTAAAAACTTGGAATCCAATGCTATCTCGATGAAATTGCTCTGGTTTTGTTGTCCTCTCCCGATCAATTCCTCTTCTTTTCCCAATTTCTATCTAATTCTACTGTTCTTGTTTTGCATCCATTTTGTTTTCAAAGAGAAAGAGAAAAGAAAGATAAAAGAAAATAATAATTTTCATAGTGAATGCTCTTGTTGAGAAAATGAGAGTTTTTATAACTTTTTAATACTTTCTTCCTCTTTTTCCTTCTTTATTTTTGCTTTGTTTTTCTATTTTGTTTTCTAATTTTTAACAACTTTTCTCTTATTTTTCTATTTTTTTATTGTTTTTCTATCTATCAGTTTGTTTTCAAAAATCTTCCCTTTTTCCATTTTATTCTAAGTTTTCCAATAAATCCAATTTTAAAAGAAAGCATGATTTATTGCTATGCTCACAATTATCTTCAAATAACTAAATAAATAATATTTAATTTTCAAAGAATCAATAAAAGTAAAATAAACAATTATTTTATTTCCTTGCACTTTTAATCTACCATTAATTAATTTAATTAGAAATTATAAAATAAAAGGAAAAAATAAACAATTAACTAAATATTAATTCCTAAATGCAACTACATGTGTGTGTGCGAGAGTATTTGTTCCATCTTAACCCTGCCAGGTGGCTAACCTCCTCTACCTTAACCTCCCTCTTGGTCTTTGACAACCTGCATCTCATGTAAACTCAGGCACCCATTAATAGATTAGTGTCCAAAAAAATATAAATCAAAGAAATACAATTCATCATTCTAATATACCATTTTCTATGTTATATCATTTGAATTAAATAATAATCATCACATTTCATTTTTCTGAAATAAAATATCATTCATTTATTCTTTCATTCAAATATCACACACTTATTCTACCACACATTCATATTTCAATTCTATATAAAGTAAAATCAAGCAGTATCAAAGTTTGAGACGTGACAATTAGATTCTACTCAACAACTTTGCGTACATGATTGGAATGAAATAAAGAGAAGATATTTCAATAGCATTTTTTTTTTTGAGTGAGTGATTGAAGAAGATTTTTTTGATGCAACTCAAGCAAGGGCCACTTGAGGTACTACAAAACCACATTAGTTTAGTCAATAAATTAAATTGTACATTTTAGTTTAATCTGTACTCATTAGTTTATGCCATTATGAATGATGCATTGTAATTTCTCAATTGGAAATCTTTAGTTGATATTTTGTTCAATACTCCAAAGGTTAGTTGTTAGTTGAATTGGGATATATTGCAACATAACAGTTATTGGGGTACAGTCATGAACATAATAGTTATTGGGTTACAGTCATGAACATAATAGTTATTGAGTTATAGTCACAAGCATTAAGCACCCGTAGCAATTAAGTAGTTCCTTGTATTTGCTTACTCTATTTTGAAGATAGAAGTCAATTTCAATTAAAAGATTTAAATGCATTTATCTATGTTTAATTTACCTATACTAAGTTGATGTACAAGACATTTAGAATTTTTTAATGCATATATTTTTCCAGCATCATCTAAAGTCTACAACTTGCTGGTTGATAATTCAATGAAGCCCCCTTTTGAACAATGGGCTGCTTAATATAAGGGATCTTCAGGTCAGTTAAACCGTGTGTATGATTATCTACACCAATTAATTAGACATTGGGGAAGTTTTACATTGATAATAGTGTATAGGGTGATCTTTAGAGGTTTTTTCACTTGACCTACAAAATACTTGTGTCAAATCTATAAATAGACTTTATGTCCTAAGATTAAAACGAATGGGAGAATGAGATATATAGGCCACTTTTACCCAATTAAATTTTGTTTTTTAACTCAATATGGACCCTTGATACTATCATGGACCTATACAACTAAATTATGCCTAAGAAGATGTAGTTTTAGCCCTAAAATGAATAGATAGTGGCCTATTAGGTGTCTTTGACCTTGTCAGACAACCTTTTGAAATTTTTAGGGATGCTTTCTTGGTAGATTTTAAGGGGTATGCTTCCCATGTGGATAATTCTAAAACTATCCTAGTTCCTTTGTAAAATACCTACGAGATGACAATGTGAATGGAAACCCTTCAAAAATCAATGGTTAAAGGGGAGATTACCTTGTTCAACCCTCTCGTGACCTTTTAAGAGAATTTCACATCAATATGAAGATGGTAAATAATCTAATAAATTGATCTATGTGATGAAATCACTCCATTTCAATTCCTAAAGAAGTAAACCCTATGTGGTAATGGCAATGGATAGTGGAAATAATGCAAATAAAGAGAGATAAGAGAAGGATAAAGATGATCAAATGAAAAATTAAAATATTATTAGTATGCTAGAAAGCAACACTCAAAGATGGTAAACAATAGTTTGAACACATAAAGGTGAGGGAAAAAGAGAGAAAATAAAAAACATAGCCAAATGAAAACATAAGTATCAAGGGATGATCGAGAGGGCTACAATAAGACATTAAAAAATAAAAAATATTAATGAGGGTTAAGGGGGTTTGAGGGAAATAGAGACTAAAGACAAGCCAAGGCTTGATAATGGAGGAGTGGGGAGATGAGAAAATGAGATTGAATAGAAAGGGAAATGGATGAGGATATATGAGATGGAAGAAAGGGAGAGAGAGGATGAGGAACCTACAAAAATATTAAAAAATTATATTAAAATAAAATATAAATAAAAGGAATTATCTCATCCATTGCAAACCCTAAATAACAATCACCTATTGATGAAGATTTAATTGTATCAATGCCAAGTAGCCTTAAAAAATTCTCAAAGATTGAATTTGAAGTGAACTCCCTCCTATAATTTTTTAATCTATGTAGAAGTGTCATATATGAGAAAAGATAGCCTAAACAATATAAGCAACTCAAATTTTCACTTTTCTTATATTAAAACAAGGATGAGACAACCTAATTTAGAAGATTTCCAAGACAACGGAGGATGAAAACATAGTGGGTAGGAAACCCTTACAATTTATGAGTTTAAATTTTATTTTGGTGTTGGGAAAATAAAAGGTTAAGATCACTACTTGCATGTAAACCTAGAAAATTACCTCAAAGCCCAATCAAGCCCATTGTCTTAAAAAAACTTAATCTTAGAGTTGTGCATCTCATGGTGGGTGGTAACATAAATTACAATATTAAGAAAATAAATTTCAAGAGGGATGGAGAGGGGGTTCAAATGTAGGTTAGGGTTGGAACCAATATTTAAAAGTTTTCTTAACAAGGAAAGATGAAAATAAAAGAAACAATGAGAGAAAATGAAAGAAGAGACAAAGTTAAACAAAACAAACAAAGGGGAACACCAAACACAGTCAAAAGAATAAGGCAATAAGAAAATAGTTAGACATGGAAGGCTTATGCTATGAAAAAGGGCAAGAAACAACACAAAAACACACAAAGATAAAGATAGCATAAAATAGACACAAAAAAGTAATAATAGAGTTTTGAAGTATGTATTTTTTGTTATTACATTGATATTATTCTAGATCTAAGTGTTAGTGTTGTCTCTTATTAATGTTCCTTTCTTAAAATGTACTTTAACTAATATTTTGTTGATTAATATGTTGGTTTGAGATTTGGAGGTTAGGTTTTTTCTAAAAAGGGTTTTCCTAGGACAACCATTATGGTATGGTCAATAATATAATTGTGTTGTTTCTCTCCTAAAATTATTTTATATCAAATTTTATACTCATCTCTCCTCTTAGATTAGTGTAGGAATATTTTTTACACTTGAGCTTCCTTTCACTTATTCATCCACCCTTATTTTATTCTTTCTCACTACATCACTTCCTATGGATTATCACAAATCATTATCTCTTGTTGATATACATGCACCTATATTGATTTTGATGTGTTCCTAAATTTTGTGGCATCCAACCACTCTATTTGTGATACTCATATATTTTTGTGTCATGGATATGGAAGTGTTGTTTCATCATGTACATATTTTCCTTCTTTCATATAATTTTTCAATGTTTTTTTCTCTTTTGGATACTCATATCATTTTTTTTTATGAATTTTAGTTTTATTTCACTTTTCTTATAATTATTGATAGTAATGTGCATGAGTTGGATGATAGTTCACCCTTGAGTAATTTACTTCACTTCGTTTAGTTTGTGATAACGATTCATTGTTTATACATATAATATAATCAATGATGTTGCATAATCCACAAGAACAACCGACGTTCCCATGCTAACACATTATCCATTAGTCACCTCGATAATATTGGCCTTTGTTCCCTTTTTCCATCAAATCCTAGGTCACATCCATTCATCCTTTGCCTTTGCAAGATATATTATTCCTCACATCAGGCAACATCCTCACATCAATTTTTCTTGGAATAAAGTAATAATGATGTATGTCATTTGACTATATTACTTTTGGATTTTCATTTGCATTTCTTTTATGCTTCCTATTTTTCCTACTTAGGATCACTATGATCCTTCATATCATGGCATTGTTGGAAACTTGCAGCCATTTAAAGACAATTTTGACATAACCCAAAAGAGAAATCTATGCAACTAAGTATTCAGAATCCACATGCAAGAGAATAGACAACATACCCATGAAAATATGACACAAGATATACCCTGGGAAAACCCTTAAGAGAGAAAAACCCACCCTCCAAAAGCATCCATCTCTCATGTATTATTCAACAATAAATATTACAATACATCTTCAGAGTCTCCATGAACACCATAAAGCATCAAGCCCTCTCCAAGCAATCCATGTGAACAAGCACGTAACCGCACATCCCATGCCATGCTTCAAACCCTCACAAATGCTAACTAGAGCTAACATGCAAACTTACCCAAACTAAACAACTACCCTTGTGGTTGCTTTTATAGAAGCAAGCTCCCACAAAACCACCAAGTGGTATTACACAAAACCATGTGACTAAAACTATGAGATTACAAAACCATGTCCCCACATTTAATATTGGGTACTTTATTTATTTTCCCCAATATTAAATATTACATTTTATATATATTGCAAGATGTACAACACACATTTTCCTAACATTCTCCCACTTGTTGTATACATTGCATAAGGGAAACCAAGTAACCTCAATACATGAATCAAATGAAAAATCCATATAGCCATGTATACCATCATGGAATCAAAGTGCTCCATGTGCTCCATCAAGATATCTGCAACAAGAATCAAAGTGACCACCAACCCAAGCATGAATGCTCTCATCCACCATCATACCAATGCATGAAGATAAGTAGTCATCCAAAGATAAGCCACACAATTTGTCACAACGAAGCATAAGTCCTGCCTCAACTGATATCTCAAACACATACACTCAATCCAAAGGTAACAATATGCACCAGTAGTTGTCAAGATACACAAACCTATAGCTGAAATAACACCCACAACAAGTGCCAATACATTCAACTATCCATACCTCCAAGGTATACAAAACATAGTAAACTCATGCCATAAACATATACACCCATAAACTACAATCATAAACTCCATGTACAAAACTTGTCAAAGAATGACATACACATCCAAGAGCTCCCGCTGCATGGGTAATGCAAATCTCAAAAAGATCAAGGCATACCAAGTCTACCATTCGCATCATATAGAAAGTGTAAACTACATCATGTAGTACCAAGGAATCATCTGCAATGATATGAAAAACCTGCAAGAACAACTCTCATCACAAGTCTCCATAGCTCTCCCAAGTTCTCCACACCCAACAAAGAAAAAAGATAAAGGAACCTCCATGTCATCACCCAAGAACATAAGTGAAAACACATGACCACAAGCTAGTGATCACAATAGCTCCAACCAAACCTCAAACCAATATTAATGTGAAACTGAACATCCAAGAAGATAACCAAGACCAAAGAGAGAAACACTGCACATC
The DNA here is from genome assembly GCA_007258455.2 of Sequoia sempervirens. Taxonomy (NCBI): domain Eukaryota; kingdom Viridiplantae; phylum Streptophyta; class Pinopsida; order Cupressales; family Cupressaceae; genus Sequoia; species Sequoia sempervirens. The sequence continues at coordinate 58,925,338 of VDFB02270651.1, read as the reverse complement.
ATATACATGTAGAAAATCCTTCTACATACACCTCTAAATGCCAATCGTGTCAAGTATGATCTCCTCCACAACACCCCAAAACAAAAATCCATAACAACACCCAACCGTTCAATCACCAAGATCAAACATAACACATGTATCATGTAATCAACATGGATGTAAGCCTCTCATAACCAAAGAAGATCAAACTAAATCCATTCCCAATGAAGGAAATAAGCCCAAAACATCTCCTAAACTCAACATGAATGAATGTAATCACAATGCATAAGGAGATAGACATGCCAACACTCCTCAAATGAACCCTCCAAAACCATATATCCATAGCTCAAGATCCATATGCATGAGAAGATAAAACATAAACATAACACATCTGAAAGATATAATGGGAAAATACCTCTCAAATCATAAACTGTCGGAAAGATATAATGGGAAAATACCTCTCAAATCATAAACTGTCGAGTAGACCAAGAGTGGGGAATGAGAATGCTCCTCTAGGATAACCAAGCCATCATGACTGTAATGTCCCCATTTTCATGAGCATCAATTTTCAGAGGGTTTAGCCTATTTCTAACTCTTGTAGGCTAATGTGCATGGTTAGAGGGTCTTCTTTAGGCAGTTACCTAGTCAGTGGTCGGCTTCTTCTCCTAGATTCAGTGGTTTAATGGGGTTTTCCTATGTTCATTTGAATGTTGGAAAACCTAATGTTGTGTTATCAAGATGTTGGAAAACATAATGTTTTGACAACATATTTGGACTTTATGAATTATAAAGTTATATTTTAATATTATTATAAAGTGCAAATAAGATAAAATAAAATAATGATCATTTAGAAGTTTCTAGAGGAGGTTGACCTCGAGAGGGAAAAAGTATATTAAGAGGGGTTGGGCTTGCTTCTAATCATCCAAATTTGATATTGATATTTGATAAATTCTCTTGTGAAGCCAAGGGTTTATGTAGACTTCATCTTTGATCATTGGAAACAAAAACTTCCTTTAATTAGCATAACTAAGGTGGTGAAATATCCTCTGAAGGGTTGCAGCGATTGGGAGAGATAATTCTGTCTCTTCATTTTGCCAAAATTTGTGGCCAAGGGCCAATTTTGTGTTAGTTCGATTTAGGAAATTTGGAGATTGAGATTGCAAATCAGCTTGTTGAAGTTTTTTGAGGAGACTCAATTTGTTGTGTTGCTGGTCCAGAATTGCATAGTATTTATTTGAAGACATTTGGCTTGCATAGGGTTGCAATTTCTTCAAGGGCATTTCCAAAATTCATAAGAGACCAAAGAGCTGCGATTTGGAGGACAAATTCATCTACATTTTCAGAAATTCCAAGCATATGAAGGCTGTGAATTAAGGACTGTTTCAGTATTGAAGATATCTTGAAGGCTAGCTATTCCATAATTGAAAATCATGGTTTTTCACTAAGCTAGGCGTCGAAATCCCAGGGGCAATTTGGCGTTTAGAAGGCATAAAAAATTCAAGAAAAAAATCAGTATACATCTCCAGACCTAGGCATTTCTCTAGCAGGGGTGATTCTATTTGAGAAGGCCATAAAAATCCAGAAAAAATATATTCAGGTCTACCAAGGTATGGTCATCTCTAGAGGTCAAGGCACTTCAATTTGAGTTGTTTTCCAGTCACTTTACAACTCCATAATCAGGTTCTTATTCACTAGATTATTGTTCTATATTGCATGCATTGTTGTCCTAGGGTTTATGGTTGGAATTGCTGCAATTATTGACTTTACTAGCATTACTATATTACTTTGTAAGTCTCTATTTGAGACATTTGCAAGGAGAATAAATTCTAAGAACATTTTCAGCCATTACCATTGTTTATGTTTGCATTGGATATCATATGTGCACTTAAAAATTTAAAATCAAAACTTTACATTGGTGATTACAATTTCATTACAAGTTTGTTTCATCATTCTATCTCTTCTATATTGCAACAAGAACACAATAGAACACTTCTAGTAGGTCCACACATTCAGAAATAAACATTTTTAGTTTACATACCAATTATTTGAAAAAATTCCTAAGGTCCAAAAAGGCATAAAGTTGAGTACAAAATACAAGGTTCATTACAATGACTCACTCCAAGAACAATCTCCTCTATCGGTCTATCATGGACTCATGTCCATACTCAGGTGAAAGCTCCTCAGTCTTTCTGCTGAAACCTCCAAAGAGTAATCGTCTCAAGAAAATGTCTCTAATCGCAAGAGAACTACAACCATCACCTACATCTCTAAGTATCCATGAGCACCAATATCAATGTCAAAGCTCCAACTGCATAATCAAGAACCTATCATGAAAACATGATCTAACCATCTCCTCCTAGGAGATCACATGCACCATAACATACATCCTGGCCTCAAGAGAACACATATCATGCCAAAAATCTAAGCTAGCATCAAGAGTGAACCATGAAATAATATCAAACATACTCTAAACCAAGAAAACATATCTCCAATATGATGAAGATAATCATACCAATGATGCATCCACGTCACTACCAACAACTCCCACTGAACCGTGATACGAGCTACACATGGCATCATGACAACCATCCTCTCCATGAAGATCATCCAGGTCTACACACACTCAACTACAATGTCAGTAACATACAAGTAAACCAAGATCTCCAAGCTAAGAAAATACATACCACCACCATCAAAACATCACAAACCAAACCAATCCAACACCACCAATGAAATTGTATAACCAATGAATGTAACAAGCTTTCATGACATCGTGATCAAGCCACATGCTACAAGTCTCATGAATTGACTAATCAAGTACTCAAATCATCCATCCTCTCAATCCAAAAACAACATACCAATGCACAAATGACCACAAACAAGGCCAACTAATGAAATCTATAACAACAATGAATCAAACCTGGTGGATATAAATAGTCCACATTCGAGTCATCCCACTACAACTAAATGGGTGATCAATCCATACAACTACATAACTCGTAGATCCAACCACTAAAACATGCAAACTCATCATCGCATTAGTAACTGCAAACTGAGATATCAAAGAAGATAACCATGTAGACATCAAGACTCAAACACCAAATCAACCACTGATCTGATTTTCCAACCATGTCCACAAAAGAGTAATCATAGTCAAGGAACCAAATAAACATCAAGAAGATAAATAAAATATCCTAACATCGAACCATATCACCACCAAACACCACATACATGATCATGTTGTGCCAATGCGTCAAATGTACCTGCATATCCATGACACCATAACCATATCCATCATTGTACTTGCACTCAACTATCACCCATACAAGACTCCAAGTCTCAAACCATGTCAAACCATGTCCTCAAAACTGAAGACAACCTATGTACCTGTCACCATCAAAGTCCCAACTCTAAAAATCACCTGTAAACCTGTACTAGGAAGCACCAATCTGACAATCAATTATAGCATCATAAATAACATATAAAAACATGTACTCCCTCAAGGTTTTTCCTCTTTGACTCATTCGGATGCTAACACAGTCACACCTCGAATCTTAGGCACCTACAAGTGATCAGAAAAGTACCAAGCTCAACCTATTTCCTAAACTGATAAACAATTTGAACCACTATGTAGTACACTACAAATTCTCTCCAACGCCTCTTCGAAATCAAAAATCCAATTTTGTATGCAAAAGTTATGACTAAAACTGTGCAAATGAGAACATCTGACTTCTAGGCCCCAAAAACATATCAAAATGACAAAATCGGGGAACCAAACCTATACCATTGCATAGTGCTCAGAACCAACCTTCCAATGACTACAAGAAGTCAAAAAATCCAGCATCGTGGGCGAAAGTCGTGCCTCCAAGAACAAAAACTATCCAATTTGATTATATGGAAAATTCTAGTGGGTCCCACTCCAAAGCAAATATTAAATTCTTTTGAAAGGTAACAAAAAATTTCATTTAATATTTTAAGTATTAAAGGAGAGAGGGGCAGTTATAAGACATGACCTTTAATTTCAAAACTTTAATATATTAAAATATATGAAAGCTTCCATTTTAAGTTTATACGACCATGTTATATTTTATAAATCAAAGTTTAGGAAACTTCAAAGCAAGGCTGACATATTTCATAAACTCCATAGTACGATTTGTGATGGGACAGCGGCTGACGTAGGACCTACAGGGGTGGGTACAGGTCTGCAGACCCCGTACCTCTGCGATTTTTAATTTTTTATAAAGTTTTTCAATGCAATTTTTCTAACCTTTTTTATTTTTCTTTTGCAGATTTTAAAAATGATTTTTCCAACAAAACCCTTTGATGGATTTTTTGCAAAATTTTTAAGCATGAGATTTTTATTTTTTAAATTTTTTGCACATGTTAAAAATGGGCAAATTGACCTTTTTCTTAATTTTTTTTCCTTTTTTTTTAACTTTTACAAAATAGGTCAACTTTTATGTAAAATTTGTCACTCGGTCAATTTGAATCCAACCACAAGGTCCATTTTGTCTCAATAGGTCATCCATGAAATTTCCCCTACAAAACCCTCATATTTAAACTCAAACCAAGAAACCTTTTTCACCCAAATTTGGAAAACTTCAGATCTGCAATAAACCCAACAAATCTTGACAACCCAAAAGCCCAAATCAGTAAACAAACACTTGCAACATGTGTTCCATATCTTGTAATGCCTCAAACCCTACAGCATGTCCATGGCTCTAACTTTTCAAAAAACTCTCAAACTAGGATTATAACAAAAAATCTTCAACCATGAAAGCTCTGATACCAATTGTTGAAAACTTGCAGCCATTTAAAGACAATTTCCACATAACCCAAAAGAGAAATCTATGCAACTAAGTATTCATAATCCACATGCAAGAGAATAGACAATGTACCCATGAAAATATGACATAAGATATACCCTGGGGAAACCCTGAAGAGGGAAAAACCCAGCCTCCAAAAGCATCCATCTCTCATGTATTATTTACCAATAAAGATTACAATACATCTTCAGAGTCTCCATGAACACCATTGAAGCATCAAGCCCTTTCTAAGCAATCCATGTGAACAAGCATGTAACCACACATCCCATGCCATGCTTCAAACCCTCACAAATGCTAACTAGAGCTAGCATGCAAACTTACCCAACCTAAACAACTACCCTTGTGGTTGCTTTTATAGAAGCAAGCTCCCACAAAACCACCAAGTGGTATTACACAAAACCATGTGACTAAAACCATGTCCCCACATTTAATATTGGGTACTTTATTTTCCCCAATATTAAATAATTACATTTTATATATATTGCAAGGTGCACAACACACCCTTTCCTAACATGCATGCTTTGAATGGTATAAACTAGGGGCAAGTTCTTGATCTTTCATATGTCGTGTTTGCATGGTTGTCCCATGTTGTACCCACCAAGGTCTATTGTGATGTTGTGTTATGTTGGGGCATTCCTTCTATTTATGGTTATCCTTCACTATACCTACCAAGGCCTTTTGAGAATTTGTAAGGTGTTAGATTAAAATTTTATTTCTTGAGCTAGTCCTATGCATGATATATATTGTCATCTTGGTTCTTTATACCATAGTGTGTAATTTGACATGTTATATCAAATTAAGTGCTTATTATATTTTAGTTTAATAAATGAATTGAATAATCCCTTCCCTTACCCATCCTATATCACTACCTATCCCCCCGTCCTATCCAACCATCTCATCCTTGATTAATTATTAATACCCATGTGCATTTGATTCTCATCCATCCATTCTCTTTTTTCCATCTCCCCATCTTTATCTCATCCTTCTACTATAGTTGTATCATGGCATGTCACCTACATCCATAAATGTTAGTATTTCATATCACTTGCATTCATCTTCATTGTCATATATTAGTTTAATTTTAATTATTCATATTTATCCATTTACACATTCATATCCATCATACATTTTATAACTATTCCATTTTATTTCCATATTTTTTAGTCTAAGCATTTACATCAAATTTATATAACACATAATACTATACCATGCATCCATCATAATAATCATCATAGGAATAATCATAAACATCCACATAGACATAATCATAAACATGTTAGTAATACCATGTGTACATCATATCCTAGTCATGAACACACAACATGCATCCACATCATAAGCATATAACATCATCCACCACACACAACCATATAGCATCATGTATCCACAAGAATTTAAACATACTTTCGTAAATCACATATCATAAACATCATAATCATAAGCATATCTATAGCCATAAACATCATGTATCCACAAGAATAAACATACATTCATAAATAAAATATCATATACATCATAATCATAAGCATATCTATAACCATAAACATCATGCATCCATCAACATAAAAATAATTCCATAAAACATCACATCATTTATCTAATAGGTCCATCACATCATGTATGTATATATGTCAAAAAATAAATATCATAGTACAATTATCTCATATATACATCAAAACACATAATGTAAATTGGCTCCCCAAAGAATCAACATATATATACAAATACAAAATTGTGCCCCTAGGGCTTGTGTAAAAATATATCATCTTCTAGTTGTCCCTAGCTAGTTATGGCTAGCCCCCTTCCTTGCTAACTATCTTGGCGATGGAAATGGAGGTGGATCCCATGGTGGCCCCATAGCAACTAATGGCCCTATTTTGGCTGAGCCAAAATCCCCTAACCTTGAGTAATTTGCAAAAATAGAAGCTCTCTTCCTTTCTAGCATTGCATGCTCGTATAATGAGCACTAATATTCTACCTCCCACAAGGCTTGTGCTACATCCCTCCTCGCACTACCAATATCTCTTAATGCCTAAGTCAGTCCCTATGGTCTCAAAATACCTCTTTTCATGTCTCTCTTTTATTGCAATATGTTCACATATACATGTACTCTCTATAATTGCAACTACAAACCATCCTTGTCCACCACCACTCTTCTCTCTCTACCTGGAGACCATCAAAATTCTCCTACAAAGTATCCATATCTCCTCACAACCTATTCATCTCTTGTATCAAGGCATCTTGATTTCTCAAGGACCAAGATAACCTCACCTCCAGTCCTTGTACCTAACTCCCCCCTTCCTCTCTACAGGGATCCCTATGGTTTCCTTTGTGTTGGACCCTACACCTATTCTTGACCACTCGTATTCGAGCTTGATGAGCTTGAGCTAAAGATCAATCCACTATTATTGCTCCTACCACTCCCTCCTATTTCCTCCCCTCCTACTCCACCCTCATCCTCCTCTGCTACCTCTACTTCCATCTCAACATTCTTAGACTAGTACTCATTTTCCCCCTCTACACCTCTTTGACATCTAGCTACACTTCTCTCTCCATGTATAGGGATTCATTGCCTCCCTCCTCACACAACTCCTCCCCCACCATGTCTCCAAGCCTCCCTATTGGATACTCATATCATATCTTGTAGTGATCTCCATCATGGCAATGTGAGTATGAGTGGTGTGTGCTCCCTCCATCATTGTCTATGTGATAGTGTCTCCCCAAAATCCACTATATCCTCTTGATTGTCACAATCTACCCCCTACATATTTTTCTATCTCCAATCTATCACCTCCCTATCAATCAAAAATCCCCATTTCCCCACCTCCATTGATATCTAATAAAATACATGAGGGCTCATTGATACATCCTTGCGTAAACCAAGTTGTTTTTGAACTCTGTCTAATATGTATCTCTCAATGATGTAGGGGTACCTCCCAATGGGGTAACACTTGGTCATTGCATAATAGAGATATTTGGCATCGTCTAGCCATCCCCCTCCCTCCAACGATCCCATGCCACATCTCCCCACTACATCTCATCTAGAACTTGATGCCAATGCTCCATGTCTCCCATCTATCTATATTTGACCACCCTCTCCTAGCCAAACACATAGGGCTCTCTAAAGTCTATCCTCACCATGTCGCTAATGGGTCTCAATAGTACATTGTGCACCCATGCCTAAACCTGTAGAAGCATAATATACCCCAAGCTATGTCCATACCTATAGGTAACCAAATGAAGATCCTTGTACAAGTGGGCCAAGATGCATGCCCCCATGCCAACTGTTGTCTCTATTTAACCATATCTATGACACAATTTCCTAGACACTTGTGAAAGGACTGTCCATTCTTGTTAGATAACATAATACCATTGACAAGAACCACCATCACCAATGGGAAGTTCAATGCCACCCCCTTGCACATGCCTGAATCTAGTGCTATCCCTCTCCTCATGAAGTCTACCCTCTCAAACAACTGTTACAATGTTGTGTCCATATTTTTGCTTGATGTGTAAACCATTTGGGTTCATATTAATGTCTATAATATCCTCCAAACATCCTCCAATGTAACTATCTATTGGCACCTACTTTTATGTGTTTATTTTTTTCTTTATTGTGCTCCATAAGTTGTGTTTTTTACCCTACACAACATTTGTTAATAATCAATATGAGACATCTTTAGTTTGGTCCCCTATGTTGATTAATTATCTAAGTTTATTCATTCAAAGTGTATTTATCAAATATCATTAGTAAAATTTTTTATAGGGTGTCTTTATGGTCAATTCCTTTTAATTTTTATTTTCTTTGGGTCACTTTACAAATTTTAGGATTTTAGAATTTCTCAATACAATCATGCCAATCTAACTTGTCATCACTGGCATACCATCCTTGAAAAGTCTGATTTTCTACTCTAAGCCAATTTTCCTTAAATTTTGAGATTTTGGGTTTGGTCATTCATGCAACCTTTCCACAAATGCCAAATGTCCTTCCCAAAAATTCCACTTTGCAAATTTTGGGATTTTGGAGTTTCTCATATCGTCATTCCATTTTGACTTGTCATCCCTAGCATGCCATCCCCAACAAGTTTAATTTCAAATTTTCAAATTTTCTCATACCATTTTACCTTTCTAACTTTTGAGGTTATTTTTCCCCTCTTCCCCCTTTGGCATGCAAAGTCTCAAAACTCTGTTGTTTGAATGAAAAGGCCTACCTACCTTCCTAAACAACCTAGGAGGTCATTAATGGTTTCAAAATGAATATGATTCGACAAGTGAGGATTCTCAAAGTCCTCTTGGTACCCTTGGCCCCCTCTAAGACATAGATAGTGTACAAAAGCATATGGTTGATGATGTAAAGGACATTACTTCAAGTGTATGACCATGTGAAAGTGATGCAAGCAAACATGGGAAGCATGTACAATTTCAAAAAACCATGGTTCTTTCCCCAAGGTCTCTATATGGTGTTGCAGGATATATTTTGAGATTGACCAAATAAGAAGAGGGGAGGATATCAAAGGTTAATATTTTATATAGAGGTAGATACAAAGCTAGCAAAAGAGAGAAATTCATAAGAAGCCCTAGGGTTTTTATTTCAAGTTCTATGTGTAGAAAATTTATATTGTAATGTTTTGAGTCTATCACAAACTTGTAGTAATATCTCATAAACATTGAAGATTGAATGAGTGAAGGTAGAACCAAGAGTGTATCCTTATGTATGGTATACATTTATTTATTTTTTCAAGCAAAAGTTTGTAAAATCTATTCAAAGCCTTTGTAAGGTATCTTTTAAACATAATAAAGGAAGTGTATAGGCATACTCATGGATTACTAAGAATACTAGCTTAATATTCTACAATCATTTTTTTCTAAATGTATAATGTAGATCCCAACTTGCCTATGCATTTTGAAAGGAAGCTTTTTGTGGTGACTTGATTACGACATTACCTTGTTTTCAATTTTTATACGTTTGATTAAATCGAGAGTTTTTTTCCCAATGGATAAAGGCACCAATTTGTGATTGTATTTCTCCCCCATCATCCTCAACACACTCAAATCATATCAACTTAAACCTCTTTTTATTTTTATAAGATTGTGTGTTCTACTACCATGTCTGAATGTATATAACAAAAAAAGGGGTTATCATAAAAAACATTCTCAGATGTTTATGTGGCATATCATCTATTTAATATGGTGTTGAGGCTTTCATGTTCGAGCTAGCACATAGGTATATTGTGACACAGGTATTGGGATATGCTATTCATTGGGTATAATTTGTTGTAAGGAACCATACAATCATAGTTTCAATATCCAATACAACACCTCATAGATACCCTCCTTGGTCTTGCAAATCCAAAAGCAAAGGAGGTTTTTCCAACCTACACAATTGGTCCTAAGTTTCCCAACCTGAATATAGGTTTTTGGTGATCTTCTCAAGCTTGAATCCCCTCAAGCTTGAATCCCTTGACCACTTGAGAGATAATTAGACCTTAGGGATTTGGAGTCTACAACTCATATCACCAACAAATTGGTGTTGTTATGGGGGAATAATCTAAATCAATAATCAACTTGAGGACCCAAGTTCCAAGTTCATTAGTAACCATAGTGTAGCCAGGAAGGTATTGGTACTTGGTTTGAGTAATTAGAAATTTGTTGATCCTAATTGTTTTATCCTTTTAAAGAATGACAAATCTATGAAGGAAGATCCAAAAATAAACTTTAGAATGTTAAAGAATGGAAAAGGATCAACATTCTAAAGGTCAAGAGATGCTTGAGACTACCTCCTTGAATGCAAAAAGGCAATGAGAACAATGAACGTCTAAGAATCTAGGTCCACATAATTCTCTTGTTATTGGAAAACTAGGTACTTCGAATAGGAGATATGCATCAAAAGAGTATGATAAATATACATTAGATGATTTAGTTGATAATTTGATGAGAACTAGTAGGAGAACCTTTAGGCATGATTTTGGTAGATTTTGAAAAGAGACAAATATTAATGTAGGAAATAAAGATGCAACTCAAAATATGCATACAACAAATGTAGATATGAATTTGCCTCCACCTCCACATCCAAAAAATTCAAGGGGAAATAGACAAAAAATCTCCTACTTCATCTCCAAGAACTGAATAAGAATTAGAGATTTTGTTTCGTGATGTTGATTAGGATTTTCATTCAGAGAGTGAGCATAGGGAAAGAGAACTAGATCAATAAATAAATCATATTGACCACCTCAGAGAAAGGCACCATGAAATAGAAGCACAATTGCATTGGGGCAATATTAGCTTGCTCAATAGGATCAAAAATAAATCAACATCAAAATTTTGTACATGTTCCAAATTAGTAGTTGCATAATTTACAACATCATCAACACCTTCAATAGCCAAATAAAGGATAGAACTTTGAGGCCAACCCTTAAAGAAAAGCTCATAGATTTTCTCTAGTGAGACCACCATTAGGATTAGAAAGATACATACAACTGGAATTTATGGCCATTCTCGGTTATCCTAATCTCATTCTAGATGAGATTAGAGGAAAGGTGTCAAAATTCCAAAGTAACAATTATATCACTAGTGAGGACCATTTGAGGCATTTTATTGATGTAATTGATGAATATGAAATAGAAAATGAAGATGTCGTGATGAAGCTCTTTATGCAATCATTGGAAGAAAGTGCAAAAGAATGGTATAAAAGTCTTCGAGACAACAACATAGATTCATGGGATGAGTTTATGAGTGTTTTTAGATTGCAATATGGAGAAAGAGTGGATCCAAAGTTTACAATCCATGAGTTGACTACTATAAGGAAAGGGGCTAATGAAATAGTTATTGATTTCAACAAAAGGTTCATAATGTCAATGAGGAAAGTGCCTCTCGAGGCAAGACCAAATGAGTTTATGTGCATTATTTTGGATTGTTGGGTATTTGATTCAAAGTTGGGTTATTGCTTGCAAGACAAGAACCCTCAAACATTGAGGGAAGCTTACACCATGACCATCAATATAGAAATTAATGCGAAGGAATTTGGTAAAGACAACAAGAAGGCTAACATTAAAATTTAGAAATCAAATGCAATAACATCCAGAAAGCCTTTTACTACTAAGGATAAATTGGATAAGTTAATGGGGGTCATGAAGAATCTCTCACACAAGGATACGAAGAATGAGAAAGGTGTGTCCTCTAATTTTGTTGCTACACATTTTAATGAGGTTCAAAAGCTTGATAAGAAACCCTACAATTATGACTGGTCAAAGAGATCTAGAGGAAATGATAAACAAGTAGTACCAAGGGTACCAAGAGAGGCACACCCCTGATCCCTTGACTTGAAGGATCGCATGAATCTTCAATAAGATTCATTTTTGTGTGACATATGTTATTCACCTCATTATCAATCCAAGTATTTTGTTACAAATACACTTGATGAAGAGAAAGGATTCTAAGAGCATGAAGATACATCTGAATATTATGATGATTCCAACATGGATTAATTGGATGCCTATGAGGGTGAGGAATATTTTCAATATGATCACAAAAACCATCATGTTCCCTTTGAGATACCAAACGAATATTTCAATCAACTCAAATAATATACAAGGTAGAGTTATAATACAAAAACAACTTCTTGTGAAGACATTAAGGCTCTCACTGAAGCATTTTTCATACAAGTGAAAAGCTATTACTAGATAAGGAACATGAAAGTAGGTGCCAAGGACCAAGTTGAAGGGTTGGCTACTCCAAAAATGTCAGCTACAAAATTAAATAAAGGAAGAAAAAAAGACTACAATGCAAAAATAAATGCTAACATATCTGCAAGGAAGTCACCACCAAGGAAAAAGATGCATATACCAAATACGTCTCTATAGAAAAATTATATCCCAAAAATAAATGTTGTTGATGTCCTAAAAGGAAACATTGATAGTTCAAAACAAAGATTGGGTGATGAAATAACTAATGAAAAATATAAGGTGACTAATGAAGTTGAGTTCGCAGTCAACACAAAACATATTACTACTAGTGTTCAAGTGAAGCCTTTCATCCTTGATACTAATATTGTGATGGTTGGACACCCTCTACTCCCCTACCTGCATACCATCTAAATGATGTGGCTCAGGCTTTGATTCAGTTGAAATTTCAAGTGCTAGTTTTGGAATTGGTAAGGATCCTTGAGCATAGGGAAAGGACATTGCTATATATCACTATCCCTACTATTTTTGATCATCCAAATGAAACTACAAATGTTCCCAAGGACAAGGAAGATAAATTCAGTGTACAAGAGGCCCCTAAGATATACTTGGTTATTGTATTTACAGGTAACAAACAAAAAATTGACTCATTTTTAATCTTTTCTAATAAATGATTAGTTGGTGCATAGTTGTATGCTAGATTATGGGGCATCCAACAATGTGATGCAATTGGAAGTCATGAACTAATTAGGCTTGCAAGTTTCAAAATCTTATGGAAAGTGTTTTTCCATAGATTCTCATGAAGTAAATTTACTTATGATAGTAAATAATGTTGCAGTGCAACTCATTGCATACCCACGTAAAAAATTTCCAATGGATATTATCATACTTGATTGTCTAGCTGAATGGGGAATGTTGCTATACAAGAAGTGGGTAGATTCAATTGGTGGTAGTATTGAGATGGTTTTATCTTATGCTACTATACCACTACATGGAAAATATATCCAATTGCATAGAGAGAAGAAAATGATTAACATCACGGAGAATCCTGTTGGGAAAATGTGTTTGAACCTTGCAAAATTATATATGATTTATTGATAGGATATATGTTGGTACGTGGTGATTGATCATGCAAATACTATACACTCGTAACAAGATGTGGGGTTCAGGGCAACGACCCGAAAATAATTTTTTTCATTAACACGTCAAGGCTTTTTCCCACTAACATGTGAAGGTTTTTTCTCGTTGACACGTCAAGGTTTTTCTATTAACAAGTCAAATGAAAAACAACCTTGTAAAACCTTAATTCTAGAAGGTTCCAAAAACCTTGTTATAAGCGGGTGGGATGTATGTAAATGGTGGTGTATTCTAAGATTTTGATAGTGGTCGTGGTGTCTCTTGATCTCTGATGGTGACACTCCTGTGAGAAGCTTGCTCTGCAAGTATATTGTAGTCTTTTGATTTCTGAATAATATATTGGGCAACTTTTGGAATGTGGGATTTTTCTCCCGAAATGGTTTTTCCCACGTAAATCATTATGTTGTGGTATACATTATACTTGTGTTTATTTTTGCTTAAGTTTTTGTAACTGTTAAAGATCTGTAAAAGTTTTGTATTATTCTCCTCTCAAGGTTAGTGTAGGAAGTTGTTTTGCTACCTTAGCTTCCTTACGAGTGGTATCATAGCTTGATCACCTTTGGTTTCAGTTGTGGGTTGTTGGGTTTTTTTGAACTAATCCAAATTTGAGTGGGAGCTTGTGCAAAAGACACTTTGTGATCTTGGTGCAGGAATTTTCAGATGGCAAGTTCATCAGGGAGAATAGAGGTGGAGAAATTTTTTGGAAATAATTTTGAGATGTGGAAGCTAAAGATGGAGGATTTATTGATAGATCGAGATCTGTGGGATGCTATTGATGATAATGTTTCAAAGCCTATAGATCCTACTCAAGCTGCTCAAAATGATGTTATGGACCACAAAACCAAAGGTATAATCAAATTGTGCTTGGTAGACTCTATTTTAATTAATTTCCATGAAGAGACCTCTACACATAAACTATGGAAGAAGCTTGGTGAGATGTATCAGGCCAAATCTTTAGTGAACAAGATTTTCTTGAGAAGAGGTTGTATTCCTTGAGAATGGAAGAGGGTGGATGAATCACAGAGCACCTAGAAGCATTCAATATGTTGGTGGCTCAATTGGAATCAGTTGGTGTCAAAATGGATGAAGAGGAGAAATGTCATATCTTGCTTTGTTCTTTGCTTGATTCATGTGATTCTCTTGTTATGGCTATTGGGATTACTTTTGTTATATTGAAGGTCGAGGATGTGGTGGGTTCTTTGCTTTTTGAAGAGATGAGGAGGAAGGTATCCATCACTGCCAAGGAGGCCCTAAATGTTCATGGAAGACCTAAGGAAGAAGGAAAGAAGAATGAGAAGCATGATACATCCAAGTCCAAGGGGAGATCTAAATCTCCTGGAAAGTCCAAAGTTATTTGTCGGAACTGCACTAAGCCTGGACATGTTTGTAAGGAATGCAAAGAAGAAAAGAAGAAATTTGATTCTAATTCCGAGTTTGAGAAGGGAGATGGTGACACATTCATTGCAGCTTTGGAAACTCGTGTAGGTAATGGTGCATGGTTAATTGAATCAGGTGCATCTTTTCATATGACCTTTAATAGAGATTGGTTTCGTGAATATGAAGAATTTGATGGAGGTAAGGTGTACTTGGGTGATGATTCTCATTTAGACATTGTTGGCTGTGGTAAAGTTAAAATTAGGTTTCCTGATGGTAGAATAAAAAGGATTAATGGTGTGTTGCATATCCCTGGATTATCACAAAATTTGTTATATGTGAGCAAACTAATAGATGTGGGTGTGCAGGTAGTATAACCTGATGCAGGATGCAAGATGGTTAGAGGTGCTATGGTGATTGCTAGAGGTGTTAGATATGGGACATTGTATAAACTTGATGCATGCACTATTGAGTGCAATAGTACTTATGTGAAAAGAAATTATGTAGAAGAAGTGAGGATTTCACCTTCAGTAGATGGTCATGGATTTTGGGTACCCAAGGGTGCTCTTTCTTTTGAGACAAAGTTACCTTTAGAGAAAACTATGTTATGGCACTAGAGACTTGGCCACATTAGAGAAAAGGGTCTAAGGCCTTGAAAAATAAAAACCTTGTTGAAGGTTTGTTTGATTGTAATCTTGAATTCAATTTATGTGTGCATTGCATTTATGGAAAACAAAACCACATTCAGTTTTACTCGAGTTCTCATAAATCTTGTGGTGTATTGAATCTTATTCATTTTGATGTATTTGGTCCTGTAGATGTTCCTTCAATTGGTAAATCCACATATTATTTTTCATTTATTGATGATTATAGTATAAGGACATGGGTATATTTTGTTAAGATTAAATCTAAAGTTTTCAGTTGATTTAAAGAATTTAAAGCAATGGTTGAGTTGCAGACTAGAAATAAAATAAAATGTTTGAGGACTGATAATGGCAGTGAATCTTACTATAATGATTTTGATAGATTATGTAATGATTGTGGTATTCATTGACAAAAGACAACTCCATATTCTCCACAACAGAATGGAGTTGCAGAAAGAATGAACAAGACACCGATGGAGAAGGCTAGGAGTATGTTGAGTGGTGTTGGCCTAGAAAAAGGTTTTGGACTGAAGTTGTTGCCACTGCCTGTTACCTAATTAACAAGTCTCCTACATTAGCTCTTGTTGATAAGACACCTATAGAGGCATGGTTGGGTCGCAAGCCTTCATTACAACATCTTAGAGTTTTTTTTGTTGTGAGACATATGCACATGTGCCAAAGGAGAAGCGAACAAAGTTGGAGAACAAGGTTGTGAAATGTATCTTCATCGGATATAGTTATGGAGTGAAAGGATAGAAGCTTTCGAATCCTGTTGCATAGAAGGTAATACACAATAGAAGTGTTATTTTTAGAGAAACTAAGCCTTCTTCTATTACATTATAGCCAGAACAAAGTAAACAAGAAGATGTGATTCAATTTCCTTCTACACTTGAGAAAGTTGAATCAAGGCCCAAGGATAGACAAGAAGTTGAGGAGAGCTCATCTAGCCCTAGGTCTTCAGAAGATGAGGAAGTTCACCTCCAACTCAACTTGTTTGTAGGTCTACAAGGCATAGACAACCACCTAAAAGGTATTCACTTGATGATTGGAGATGTATTTTTTCTTTGAATATTAACATGGATGAACCCAGATCTGTAGAAGAGGCACTAGGTATGAATGATGCAGAATCCTGGAAGATTGCTATGGATGAAGAAATGACATCTTTGAAAAATAATGATACATGGGGTATGAATGATGCAGAATCCTGGAAGACTGCTATGGATGAAGAAATGACATCTTTGAAAAATAATGATACATGGGATCTTATACTATTTCCTGAAGGATGAAAACATGTTGGTTGTAAATGGGTCTTCAAGAAAAAGATTGGTTCAAATGGAGGTATTGAGAAGTACAAAGCAAGGTTGGTTGTGAGGGATTAATCTCAAGTTGAGGGTGTTGATTATGGTGAGATATTTTCTCCTGTTGTAAAAATAACATCCATAAGATTTTTGCTTTCTATTGTTGTTGCTTATGATTTAGAGGTTGAGCAAATGGATGTGAAACCTACTTTCCTTCATGGTGATTTGGAGGAGGATATTTATATGGCATAGCCAAAGCACTATGTGGTGAAAGGTAAAAGTAAGTTGGTTTTCAAATTGAAGAAATCTTTGTATGGCTTAAAAAAGAGTCCTAGGATGTGGTACTAGAAATTTGATACATATGTGTTGAGTTTGGGATTTGAGCGTTCTAAATTAGATCGTTGTATTTATTATAAAACTGATGATAATAATTTCCTATTTATTGCATTATATGTTGATGATATGTTATTTATTGGTAGAGGGAAAGGTATGATTTCATAACTAAAATCTCAACTTGCTGCTAAATTTGAAATGAAAGATCTTGGTGCAACTAAACACATTCTTGGGATGGAAATTAAAAGAGATAGAGTGAACAGAAAGCTATGGCTTGGCGAAAGCAAGTATGTCAACTCAATTTTACAAAGGTTCGATATGTAGGATTGTAGACTATTGTGTGTTCCTGTTTCAGTTGGAACAAAGTTATCTATTTTAGATTGTCCAACATCTCCATCAAAGATGGAAGACATGAGCGGAGTGTCTTACCAGAGTGCAGTTGGAAGTTTGATGTATGCTATGGTTTGTACTAGACCAGACATTTCCCAAGCAGTAGGAGTTATTTCTAGACATATGTCTATTCCTAGTAGAGTTCATTGGGATGCAATTAAAAGAATCTTTAGATATTTGTGCGGTACCTTAGATTATTCCATATGTTATCATAGTAATATGACTGAAGATGAGATTTCCCTTGATATTCATGGTTATGTGGATTCAGACTAGGCAGGTGATGTTGATAGCAGAAGATCCACCAGTGCTTATATGTTTACTTTATTTTGTGGTGCAATTAGTTGGATGAGTAAGCAAAAAGTTGTGGTTGTTTTGTCCACTATTGAAGTAGAGTATATGGCAGTTACTCATGCTTGTAAAGAAGCCATTTGGCTTAAGAGGCTGCACATTCAGATACTGGAATAAAACAAGGTGTAGTGACAATCTATTGCAATAGTCAGAGTGCGATATGTCTAGCCAAGAACCCAACGTTTCATGTCATGACCAAGAACATTGATGTACAATATCATTTTGTTAGAGATATGGTCAAAGATGGCAGGGTGAAGCTGGTTAAGGTAGAGACTTTGATGAATGTTGTTGATTCTTTAACTAAGCCTATGAGCACAAAGAAGTTCAAATGGTGTTCAGAGACTATGGGCCTTTCGGCCCCTAGAAATTAGAGATGATGATGACACACTTTCATTGTCCTTGCAAGGTGTTCAACAAGTGGGAGATTTATTGGGAAAATGTGTCTCAACCTTGCAATTATATATGGTTTATTGAGAGGATATATGTTGGTATGTGGTGATTGATCATGCAAATACTATACACTCGTAAGAAGATGTGGGGTTTGAGGCAACAACCCAATTTTTTTCGTTAACACGTCAAGGTTTTCCCACTGACACGTCAAGGTTTTTTCCCACTGACACGTCAAGGTTTTTCCATTAACACATCAAATGAAAAATGACCTTGTAAAACCCTAATTCTAGAAGGTTTCAAAAAGCTTGTTATAAGTAGGTGGGATGTATGTGGATGGTAGTGTATTCTAAGAGTTTGATAGCGGTCATGGTGTCTCTTGATCTCTGGTGGTGATACTCCCGTGAGAAGCTTTCTCTGCAAGTATATTGTAATCTTTTGATTTTTGAATAATATATTGGGTTGCTTTTGGAGTGTGGGGTTTTTCTCCCGAAAGGGTTTTCCCCACGTAAATCATTGTGTTGTGGTATGTATGATACTTGCGTTTATTTATGTTTAAGTTTTTGTAACGGTTAAAGATATATACAAGTTTTGCATTATTCTCCTCTCAAGTTTGGTGTAGGAAGTTGTTCCGCTAGCTTAGCTTCCTTACAAATCCAAATGAGGTAGCGAATTAGGTTTGTTACATTGATGCAAAATTTGATTGAAATTTGTGGGTTATTGTGATATGGATGAAAAAATAAGGTTGATCCTAATTTAGTCCCCCCTCTTTAATATCAAATAAATGATGAAACTTGGAACATGCATTTGATTGTGCAAATTCAAGAGAGGGAAATGGTGTAGGAATTGTATTAGTGTCCCTAGAAGGAAATAACTATAAGTTCACATTTAGATTGAACTTTTAATGCACCAATAATGTGGCCAAGTATGAACTCTACTTATTGGTTTGAATGTGGATTCCAAATATGGGATCAAATCCATTAGAGTACATGGTGATTTAGAACTTGTGGTGTCTTAAATTAGAGGCACACATGCTGCAAAATAAAAATTGATAATGTATAGGAATATTGTTGAGGATACTATTGAACTATTTTATGCTTTTAACATAATTTAGGTTAAAAGAATAAAAATGTACAATGGTTGAAGTACTTATTGTATTAGCCTCAAGATTTGATGCTTCGTTTACTTCTCCCCAATGTAGGTATGATGTTGATATTCTTACCAGGCTTAATATTCCAAATAACATATAATTGGAAAGTCTTCAATGATGATCAACAAATATATGAGTTCTTGAATTTCATTGATCACTTTGAGAACCAATAAATTGATTGGTATCCCATGGTGGAGAACAATGGAGAAGGTTAGGAGACTCTCTTTGGAAATGAAATTATGTAGCTTAAAACAAATACAATTCCTAGAGGCCTTGTTTCTTTGGAAAGGATGTTTGGCAATGTTGATTGTTACAAGACAAGAAGTAATATTGTTAGAGAAGAAGATATAAAGGATATAAATTTAGGAACTAACTCGGCTCCGAAAATGCTCTACATTAGTAAGAGATTAAAACCATTAGAGAATAAAATGTTGATAGCATCATTAAGAAAGAACAAAAAATGCTTTGCTTGGTCTTATGATGAACTAAAGGCTTATAGAGAAGACTTGTGCCAATACACCAAATTCCATTGGGGCCTTGTGCAAAGTCATTTAGATAGAAACAACACCCTATAAACCATACTCTTGCCTCCTAGATGCAGATATAACTAATGAAGTTGAAAGATGGGGTTATTATTAAAGTAATCAAACATTCATAATGGGTTTCAAACATTGTTTTGGTTAGAAAAAAGAATGGGGATATTAGGCTATGCATGGATTTTCAAAATTTAAACATTAAGTCCTTCAAGTAAAACTATCCACTTCCTAGTATGGACCATTTGTCATTGAGGGTTACAAGATCAAAATTGATGTCAATTATGGATGATTTCTTAGGATACAACCAAGTTATAGTCAAAGAATTTGAGCAACATTAAACAACCTTCACTACACCATGGGGAACCTTTGTATATGTTTGAATTCTATTTGGGTTAAAGAATGTTGGAGCTACATTTCAAAGAGCTATGGTCTTCACTTTTGTAGGCCTTATAAATAAAATCATGGCTGTCTACCAAGATGATTTGACTACATGCTCCAAGGATCAAAATGATTGTTGAAACAATTGGAGATAATCTTCTAGAGATGTTTAGAGTATGGGATATCCTCAAATCCTAAGAAATATGCGTTTAGTGGGAAAAAGGGGAAGCTCCTTGGGCACATTGTGTCTAAAGAAGGTGTATTGATTAATCTAGAACATGTCAAAACCATTAATGACCTTATCCTTTAGCCAAAATAGTTAAGGAAGTCTACTCTTTCTTTGGGAAGATCAATTTTGTTAGGAGGTTTGTTCCTAACTTTGCTCAGAAAACTAAATCCATTTCTAATGTGTTAAAAAGGGACAATCATCAAATTAGGATAAGGGGTCAAGTGATTCCTTCTTAGAAATCAAATATACACTTAACAAGACACCATTGTTGGTAAGTCCAGATTATTCTAAGACTTTCTAGTTATTTTCATTTGGATCTTTTTATACTATTGTTGGTGTTTTATTGCAAAAAAAAATGATGATTGGATATGAACAACCAATATCTTTCTTCAAAAATTCCCTACAAGATTAATTGAATTATTTCATGATGGAGAAGTACACCTATGTTATTGTTAATGTTGTGAAGAATTTCAGACCTTGCCTTGTAGGGGCCAAGATCATAGACTTTATGCCACATACAATTATTAGGGACATCTTTGTGCAACAAGAGGCATAAAGAAAAAGATGTAGATGGATCAACAAGGTATAGGAGTATGACATGGAGATACAAACAACCAAGTTGATTAGAAGTCAAGGCCTATAAAATTAATGATCGAGGCACATTTATATGTTTTTAAATTCAACCAAGTTAACTCTGGCCCCTATTCATTCCATATTAGTTGAAGGATTTTCCTTGGTATAAGGACATTATATTTTATTTAGAAAATTTGAATTGTCACCTTGAATTGAATGATAAGAAAAAGAGGACATTAAAATTTGAAACACAAAGATATGTGTTTCTCAAAGGACAATTAATATAGAGAAACCTATATGGTGTACTCCTAATATTTTTAAATGAAGAGCAACTAATTAGAGTTGTTGAGGAATGCCACCATGGATTATGTGGACATTATATGTCAAAGATCACTATTCATAAGATTATGAGGAGGGTTATTGGTGGCCCACATTGTTTAGGGATATTTCCAAGTTTGTGAAAGGATGTGATGCTTGCAAAAGGTTTTTTGGCAAGTTGAAATTTGTAGGTGCAATTCCCCTTATGACCATTTTAGTAGAGACTCCATTCCAACAATGGGATGTTGATTTCACAGGGGAAATAACAAAAAATTACAACAAAGGATACAAGTGGATATTGGTGGCCACTAACTACTTTAAAAAATGGGTGGAAGCAATCCCTACAAGGAATGCAATCTCAAAGATGGTGATTGATTTTTCTCTAGATAACATAATCACTAGTTTTGGCATGCCATCAAAAATTGTTGTTGACAATGCAATGTGTTTTAGATTCAAATATTTTGTTGACATGTGTTCATGATATGGGTTCTCTTTAACATATTCATCACCTTATCATCTAAAGAGAAATGGACAAGATGAATTAAGCAACAAATGCATCATGAACATCATTAAATTTTTTGGATGCAAACAATAAAAGGTGGGATGATAAGTTAAAGTTTGATGTTTTGGCATATTGGGTAACCTAAAAGGAGGCTATTGTGAAGAGTTCATTTGAATTAGTATATGGTGTTGAAGCCAAATTTCCAATTAGCCTTAGATTAATAGTTTATAAGTTGCTGCAATATATTGAAGGGGAAGAAGAAAGTGTCATATCCTAAAGAATACACGAGTTGAATGAATTGGAAGAAGCTAGGAGGGACGCCCATGAGAGGAAAATCAAAGTTGAAGTACCACTTTGATTAGAGGGTTGTCCTAAGGGAGTTTTAGATTGGAGATCTTGTCCTCATGTGGATTTCTAGGTTAGAAGACTAGGGTAAACATGGAAAATTTGATTCCCTATGGGTTGGGCCCAATGAAGCTAAAGGATGTGGTCAAGAAATGTTCTACCTTAGGAGCCTTGATGGAGATTTCATTGAGCTTCCAATTCATGGTTAGCACCTCAAGAACTATTTCTCCTAATGGTAAGATTCTGAGAACCTTTGTAAAATATGTTCTTTTGTCTTGTGGTTTTGTTGTGTTCTTGTACATATGGTTGTCTTTGTGTAGTCATGAACCCTATTTCTCATGATGTGGTGTGAGTCAATCCTAGTCCCTATTTCTCCCTAGTTTTGGTTTACTCAAAGATTGTGATTCTCGTTGTGCCTATAAGAGACACACATCCCCAACTAGAGCCAATGTTGGCACCCACTTTTATGTTTTTAAAATTTTATTTGTTGTGCTCCATAAGTTGTGTTTTTGTCCCTATTTGACATTTGTTAATAAGTGATCTAAGAAGTCTTTTTTTGGGTCCCATATGTTAAGTAATTGTCTAAGGTATTTCATTCAATGTGTGTTTATCAAATATGGTTAGTAAAATTTGTTATAGGGTGCTTTTGTGGTCAATGCCTTGTAATTTTTATTTTCTTTGTGCTACCTTTTAAGTTTCAAGATTTCAGAGTTTCTCATATTGTCATGTCACTTCAACTTGTCATCCTTGGCATACCATTCTTGATAAGTTTGGTTTTTCCCTCTAAGCCCATTTTACTTGAAATATGAGATTATGGGTTTGGTAATTCATGCATTATTTCCTCAATTTCCAACTTTCCTTCCCAAAAATACCACTTTACAAATTTCAAGATTTCGTAGTTTCTCATACTACGATGCTAGTTTGACCTATTATCGTTGGCATGCCATCCTTGATAAGTCCAACTTTGAGATTTCAAGGTTACTCACACCATCTTGCCTATTGTAATTTTGAGGTATTTTTCCCCCTCTCCCCCTTTGGAATGCAAAATCCTAAAAATTTGTCATTTGAACAAAAACCCCTACCTACCTTCTTGCACGAACCAAGATGCCATTAATGGTTTTAAAATGAATGTGATTATACAAGTGAGGATTCTCAAAGGCCTCTTGGTACCTTTGGTCCCATAGATAAGACATGGATAATGTGAAAAATTACATGGTTGATAATGTAAGGGGCATGACTTCAAGTGTATGGCCATGTGAAGGTAATGCAAGCACACATGGGAAGCCTGTACAATTTTAGATGACCACGGTTCTTTTTTCAAGGTCTCTAGATGGTGTTGTAGTATATGTTTTGAGATTGTAAAGATAAGAAGAGGGGAGGTTATCAAAGGATAATATTTTTACAGAGAGGAGTAGATACAAAGCTAACTTAAGAGAGATATTCATAGGAACCTGTAGGGTTTTGGTTTCTAGTTTAGTGTGTAGCTATTTTTTATTGTAATGATATAGATTTATCCCAAACTTGTAATAACATCTTGTAAATATTAAAGATTGAATGAGTAAAGAAAAATTCAACCTTAGTTGAGTGTCTCCTTGTGTATGGTATACATGTTTTTGGATATATGTTGTTTAGTTTTTCAACTAGAAGTCTATAAAATCCTTGCAAAGCCTTTGCAAGGCATCTTTCCAACATAATAAAGGAAGTGTATGGAAATATTCATGGATTGATAAGTGTTATCACCTAGATTTGCACCCTGTTGAATGTAAAATTCAACAATCCAGTGTAACATGGGAAGACCTCCAAAGCTGTGGGTCACTTATAGATAGAGGTCAACCTTCGGAGAAGGCCAGCTTCCTTTGGTATCACCTAAACTACTGATTCTATAAAGGAAAAGGGATAAGGAGTGCATAAAAATAAAACTAAACCCTATGGTGATACACCGAACTAATAAGAATCATGAAATGAAAACAAGATGAACATACACTGGAAAACTAATGGTAGCTATTTCATTCACTCAACATAACCTCTGTGAACTTATGCATCATTCTTGAAAAGGTTCGACCTACATACATATTTTAAGAAGGAAAGATGAATTTCACAACTTTAAGGTATGAATGCAGACTTAGAAAAACACAGTTCAAAACTTGCATAATCTAAAGACAGAAATGAGATTAGTATGAACACTAACACTGGTTTCCAAGGTAAATTCTGTATTTTATATTTCAAAATCAAAATGAGTTACAAAGCATACATTAGCTGAGAAAGGATTGTTAAAAATCACTAACTCTCCCGAATGCATAATCCGAACTCCTTTACAAAGAGGCAAAAATGCCCTATATACAAAAACTGTCAGCCCCTAGGGCTTACAAAAATATCAGCATTCATAAAGATCTACCCTTAGATCTTTTTTATGAAGTTAATGTTGCATTCAAGCGTATCCCTGCTGTCCATGTCAGCGTGAAGGATCGCCCTCAGGAGAAGTCTTCGGATCTTTTGCAACCATAGCATTAACTTCAGGCCTCTGTGTCCACCCTCAAACTTTCATTAGAGCCGCTTTGAATGCCCTGGAGTATAGCCATTAATATCGATCTGCCCTCAGCCAGCAGAGATCCCAGCTGTCACAGAGACTCGTGGCCCTTTCTTTCTTTCAGTTTTATTGTGCTCAAGATCCTCCTGCAAGTTGACCATCTTCGAGAAGCAGCATCTGACCTTTATGTTAGATTCGAACACCATTGTCTCACCTAGCCGACACATTCCTTTGATCACATAACCGATCCATACCGCTTGCATTCCGTTGATCCTCCACAGGGGCGGTCACAATAGTCTAGCAGTCAATGGTTCACCCTTAGCTCCTTCAGATTGGTTGAACTCGTGCCACGCAAGATTCCTAGGTAGTCAAAGGTTGTTCTCACAGAATCGCATGTCGGTGAGACACTAATCGTGTCTCCCTAATGTGATTATACCTCATAGCAACTATCGGCAAGACATACGACGGTCAACAAGACATCGTGGCGAGCCCTCAGGAGACATATCGATATTGCCACAGTGATCACTGAGACAATCACTATTGGTCAAAGGTCATAGCGAGTTCCCATCGGTCATGCCAATATCCCTTTTCTATTAGCAAATCCCTCGCCATTGGTAAGACACCCCATCGTCGGCAAGACTTCCTGTCGAATGCAAGCTCTCGACGATCAGTCCTACCGCAACCACCTCATACTTCGGCGAGACACCATCAGGTTGGCCAGACATCACGCCGAAGGCAAGATCTTTCGGCGAGCTTACTTCCTTTCGGCAAGACCCTAACGGGTCAACAAGACTTCTCATAGAAGCTACCATATTTCAGCGAGAGCTTACTTCAGTCGGGGAGACTTTGCTCGGTCGGCGAGACCTTTTGTCGAGCTCCTTTCCTTCGCCGATGTCATTTCACTTCAGCAAGACCTCACCCCGTTGGTGGGACCTCACAGCGAAGCCCCCACATACACCGAAGGCATCCCGTTTAGGTGAGATGTTACCGGGTCGGAAAGACCTCACATCGATGACACCTCCCTTCGCCGAGACCCTACCCCTTCGGTAGGACTTCTCCTCGACGCCGACCGTTTCGGCGAGACCACCAACGGTCGTCAGGACATCATGCCGAAGCCTTCCTCTCTTGGTGAGCTCAAACCTTCTTTCGGGGAGACCACAACTTGTCGGAAAGACATCTTGGTGAGCCCAAAACCTTTCAGCGAGAGCTCCATTTATCGACCAGACCTTATGCCAATGCCAATATTACGCCGAGAGTCCCATTCTTTCGGTGAGGCTGTGATTGATCGACAAGATGTTACGCCAAACACAGATGTCTTGGCGACCTGATTGAGCCCACACATAAAAATCAGGCAACATTTCTGGCGACCTTTGCTATATGTTTTCCTACTAAACCTGGAAACTAGTAGCCAAAACTTGTCCATTGGGCTCAGAGTCACTTAGTAAAACCTCATAATAGACCAAGAGCAGTTCGCACATGGCTGCAACTCATTCGAGACTTATGAAGCAGATCAGGACACTGGAAACTTGCTGAAACCAGAGAAACTGAAGTGAAACTACCAAACTATGCTAGAACAACACTTAGGAAATGCAGCAACAACTAAACTAAAGTGCAAAAGCACTTATTGAAAGCATAAAACCTATCTTAACATGTACAATGATAAATCATGCCTCAAAACAACATTTGAGGTGAACCCCATTAACTGGGATTGGTAACGTTTCTCCATCCATGTTTGATAACTGGAATGCATTATGCTCTTTACATTCAGTAACAACAAAAGGACCTGCCCATAAATGGTCAAATTTTGTATGTTTGCCTGGACCACTCTTTAGCACATCCCACTTGAGAACAATATCACCTTCTTTGAAAACTTTGGCTGTAACTTTCTTATCAAATGTTTTCTTCGTTTGGAGGTGATGATACTCCAAAGTTTTCATAGCTTTGTCTCTTGATTCTTCGAGCTCCACGAGCTCTGCATATCTCGCGGACATTGGGTCATGTTCTTCATACATCTCCAACTGGTGAACAATGTCTAGAGCTGGAAGCTCTACATATAGAGGTAATCTAGCCTCCTTACCATAAATGAGGACATACGGAGAATTACCAACTGATCTCTTAGGGGTTATTCTATCTGCCCAAAGTGCAGATTTCAATGTGGTATGCCAAATTCTTTGATTCTCTTCCATAGCCCTCTTAATGATTTTGATCAAGTTTTTATTTGTACTTTCAATTAATCCATTACCCTGTGGGTAATAATTGGAGGAAGTATTCAAATGAATTATGTGGTTAACAACCCAATTTGTGACTCTTAATCCAACAAATGCAAGAGCATTATCTGAAATGATGGAGTCAGGAACTCCAAATCTGGTGATTATATCTTCATAAAAACTCAAAACTGAAGATTCATTTGCTTCTTTCAAAGCTACTACTTCTGTCCACCATGTGAAATAGTTTGTAGCAGTAAGCACCCACTTGTGACCAACACTGGATGGTGGATTAATTGGACCAATAAATTTAATGCCCCATCTCATGAAGGGCTGCTCTATCTGAATTGGATGTAAAGGCATGGCAGACAACTTTTCCTTTCCCGCGAACAAAGCACACTTCATACACTTCCTTGACCATGCATATGCATCTTTAAACAAGCTGGGCCAATAGTAACTAGCTCTCATAATTTTCCAAGTAGTTGTTCTTAGAGCAAAGTGACCTCCTGAAACTCCATCATGAAACTCATGCAGTACCTTTTCTGTTTGGTCAACATCGATGCACCTTAATAAAACACCATTCAGATCTTTCCTGAAAAAGAATATTATCAATAAGGACATAAGGAATTGACTGCAATCTGAAGTATCTTTGCTTTGCTCTGTCTAGACCTGGTGGACATTCGCCAGTACGAAGAAAGTGGGTCATTTCTTGAACCCAACTTGCTGTTAATACTGGTGCAACACCTTGAACATTTTGAGGCTGATCAATATTAGCTAAAGCAACCTCAGCTTCTGATCTCTGTGCATCTTTAGAAGTGGAGGAAAGTTGCTCACAAAGTCCTCTACCTCTAACAAGTTTTGTGATGTTGATGTTAACATCAAATTCCATTACTTTTGTGATCCACCCTGCTCTTTTCTCACTGAGATCCTTGTTCAACAAAAACTCCTTCACACTCGGGTGTGCAACCAAAATATGAATTTTATTGTTTGAAACTAGAGGCCTAAACTTCTTTAGGCTTCTGATCGTAGCGAGAACATGTTTCTCAACAAATATATATTTCTCTTCATAATCAACAAGTACTTGACTAAAGAAAGCTATTGGTTGCTCTAAATTATCCCTATTTTTTTAAACTAGCATAGCAGAGATTGAACTGACGCTGCCAAAAGCATATAAGAAGAAGTCTTTAGAGAAATCTAGATTTTCCAGTGTTGGAGCTAATGCTAAAGCTTCCTTGATTTCTTCAAAACTACATTTTGCTTCTTTAGTCCAACTGAAAACTGCATTCTTTTTTAGCATGGCAGTCAAAAGCTGTAATAAATTTGCAACATCAGGAATGAATTTTTTTAAAAAGTTGATCCTCCCTAAAAAGCTCTGCAATCCTTTCTTGTGATTGGGCAATGGAAGTTTGAGTATAGCCTTAACTCTTTCAGGATCAATGGTAACTCTGTCTTTTGATACTATGTGGCCTAACAACTTACCTTCATGAACTGCAAAAATACTCTTTATCAGATTGAGAGATATTCCATATTCTCTGCATTTTTCAAAGACTTTCTTTAGATGTGACAAATGCTCATCTGCATTCTTTGAATATACATTTATGTCATCTAAGTAAACCAGCAAATTTTTTTGGATTAAACTCTGAAATGCCATATCCATGGCACGTTGAAAGGTGGCACCAGCATTAGATAAACCAAAAGGCATTCTCTTGTAGGCCATAGTGCCCCATTTTGTTGTAAATGTTTTTTTATACTGATCCTCCTTTTTGACTAAAATCTGGTTATAACCAAAATACCCATCCAGAAGAGAAAATCTTTCTGAACCAGCAACAACTTGGAGAATTTATTTCATAGACGGTAAGGGATATTGATCCTTCAGAGATGCTCTATTAAGATCTCTAAAATCCACACATAATCTTATCTCACTGGTCTTTTTTCTAACCGGAACAAGATTAGAAACCCAAGATGTGTGTTTAATTGGAAATACAATATCCCCCTCAACTAACTTGGTTAGCTCTTTGATCATCAAGGGTTCAAGCTTGGGGTTCAATGGTCTCTGTTTTTGTCTAACAGGCTTGGCATCAGGTTCTAACTCAATTGTATGTTGTGCAATATGAGGATCAAACCCTCTTAAATCAAAATATTTCCAAGCAAAAACATCATGATACTCTTGGCATAAAACAATGAAAGCTCTCTTATCTTCAACTGAACAGATTTTTCCTAATTTGAGAAGCTCACCTTTAAAGATTTCCACTTCCTCATAATGATCTTCTTTTACTTGAATGCCAAATTTGTTCTTCTTAAGCTGGTCATCAGAATTGAATATGGATTCCAAGGTAACTAGCCCTTTGGGAAGTTTATTTGTCTTCAGCTGTATCACTTGATCATCATACTGTTGTTTGATCTTTTCTTGGTTCACTACAGAAAATTGGTCTTCTTGTAGCAGAAAGGTTAAAATCTATTCATCACTTTCAAATATCTGCCAGTTAATGTTGTTATCAGGAATTGACGGCTTGATAACCACCTTGACATACTGCTGTATTTTATCCTTTTTGACATCGCCTGGGATATCAAACTGTGCCCCAATTTTTGCAAGTCTATCAACATGCTTATTATGATTTTGTGGAACAGAAATCAGATTGAAGGCATTAAATTATTCAATTATGTTCCATACTATGTTCCTATAAGACTTCAAAGCATCATTCTTGGCAACATTCAACCCTCTAACCTGATTAACTATCAATTCATTGTCTCCATAGACTTTTAGATAGTTAATTCCTCTTTTCCTTGCCCACTCAAGGCCTTGAATGAGTCCTTCATACTCAGCACTGTTGTTAGAACATGCAAAAGCAAAGAAAAAGGTTGAAAAATACTTATCACCTAGTGGAGAAACCAGCATTGCACCTCCACCTGCTCCATTCTTGCTTCTGGAACCATCAAAAAACATTTCCCAGAGTTCACTTTGTTGTTGCAACAATTGATCTGTACTTTTTTCGAGGTTTGGAACCTCTGCATCAGGTTCAAGCATCACATAATTACCCATACCGACATCTTGAATAAGGTCTTCAGGACCATCCAACACATTTTCAGCTGCCCATTCGTGTAACAACACATCAAGAACAACTTTTGCTCGAAGTTCTTGAGCGGTAGCCAATTCACTGTCAGTAAAAATGACACAATTTGTGTCTACAGCAGTGGGAACAACATTGATAGGACTTGGGTTATAGGGCTCAATGTGATCCTTAGCCAACCTCTTATATGTAATGGTAACCTTAGTTCCATATCTTGTTCTAAACATCATATGTGACCAATCAGCTGACACATAACTACCTATCTTAGCTGTAAAGTCTCTTGAGAGGCACAAAGAAAAGAAAGGCGGTAGATCTATGACACATATGTCCTGAGGAACTAAAAAATTAGGACAAGCATGAAGGGTAAGACTCAAATCTTTAATAATACCCAATGTGTTAACATAAGTACCATCCAGTTGAATCACTCATTTCTCTAAAGGCCGATACTTTAGTCCAAACTTGTCAGCAATTTGCTTTGGCATAACTGAGCTACTAGCTCCACTGTCTACCATATAGTTATGAACTAACGTATCACCTATGATTACAGATACATAAAATGGAGGTGGTTTGACTTCTTTTCCTGCCTCTTTGCTGAGTTGTTTATCCTTTTCTTGAGGATTATTTGTCAATATAGTTCTGACTTGACCTATTGGAGACTTAGATTCATCATACACCTTAAAATTTGACAAGGCTGAATGTAGCATATCTTTTTGACCTGGGATAGCTAATGAATCCCACATAGACATCATTACATTCATCTTTTTCATACTATCAAGGATATTATAGGGTACAACTGGGTTCACTTTATGATGTACCTTTATGCCAGCATGATCAGCTTGCAAGTGTGGCTACTCCTTATTAACTGGGAGTTGTTGATTTCTTTGCAAACCATGAGTCACTTGAGATGTAGATGGTTCTGTAGCTATCGCTCTCCCTTTATCAACTACTTGATCCAACTCAAAAGCTCTTTTCTTTGCCCTTGTGTTAGCTACAACTGGAGAATTATCTACATTCAATCCATAGAATTCCTCACCTTGCCATTTAAGTAGGGTAGTATCATTGGTAGGCTGATCTTGGTGTTGTGGAGATGCATCATTGAATTCATTCTGCTGTGAACTTGAGGCATTTTGTACCATAAGTGCCTGATTAATGAGTCCATTTGAGCAAGTAACTTGATTGTGAGGTTGGTTACAAGGGTAGCACCACTCATAATCTGCTGCTAGGTTGTTTTGAATAGGAACAAGATCCTTAACTGCACTAACAGGTGTTGGAGCATAAGCCTGAAAAGGTCTAGTGTTTACACTCTGTCTTGGGCCCTGGTAATTGCCTTGATAAGCTTGTCTATTACCTTGATATTGTTGTTGCTGACCTAAATTCTGCTGTTGATAGGGCCTGTTATATGATTGTTGCTTTTCCAAGGTCACAATTTTATTTCCAAAAGTCTTTAATAAACTTTTGATCTCCTGTAACTCACTTGAAGATCTTGGAACATCAGTTTCTTGTGTTACAACAGCTAGAACAGGTGGCAAGGGTGCAAAATGTGGTATTTGCAAAGGGATATTTGAATGAATATCTAGAAATATAGGCATTGGTGGCCTAGGAGCAAGTTTACCAGCTTGTATTAGGCTGTTCTCAGCTCTGATTGCTACTTCAAATGCATCTAGTAGAGAAACACCCCCCATTGATTGTATCATAACGGCTATATCGCTGTTAAGAGCCTTCAAAAAGTACAAAAATGCATATTCTAGAGGTGGTCTCACTGTTGCAGGAATTCTATCCTAGGTTCTTTGAAATCTGAAATTCAAATCATTCATTTGCTCCTGAGGAGCCCTCTTAAGCGTAGTTAATTGCTCTAACAGAGACAAATTATCAGACCTATCCTGAAAATGTTTGTGCAATTTGTCACCCAACTCATCCCAAGTGGCAACTGAACCTACTCCAAGGCTCCTGAACCATTGTAATGCTCTTCCTTTGAATGATGTTGCAAGAAGTCTTACAGCTACGTCTTCTTGTGTGACATGGTGCACACCACATAAGGAAGCAACATCTCGTATATGTTCAATCGGGGTAGTTTGATCTTCCCCCATGAAAATTGGAAAGATTTTCAAAGCTGCCATTGGAATATCATCGTGTTGTGTCAAATTTAATGGACTGCCTCCATTAAATGGCACAAAAGGCTGATTTATGGGAGCAGCCATTAAAGGGGGATTTGGTTGCACTCCAAGTGAAACAAAAGATGGGACAACAATATTGAATCTCACAGATGGAGGAGTAGATTTGGTTCTTCTAGAATAGATAAATGTTGTCCCTGTCCTCTCTGTTACCTTGCCTTGTCTTCTGGGTGGTGACAGCTGCAAATATTCAAAAGGAACTGATTTGCTCCTTGTCTGAACTCTTCTCATACACTGTAAAAGCATTGATTCTGAAGTTCTTCCTCTGTATGGAGTCGCCAAGTATGCAAAAATGACTTCTATAAAGTCTGAAGCTTGCTGGTTGCATACCAAACCAACAATATAATGTGGAACTGGCCCCACTGGGTGTGCTAGAAACTGTTATCACCTAGATTTGCACCCTATTGAATTTAAAATTCAACAATCCAGTGTAACATGGGAAGACCTCCAAAGCTGTGGGTCACTTATAGACAGAGGTCAACCTCCGGAGAAGGCCAGATTCCTTTGGTATCACCTAAACTACTGATTCTATAAAGGAAAAGGGAGAAGGAGTGCATAAAAATAAAACTAAACCCTATGGTGATACACCGAGCTGATAAGAATCATGAAATGAAAACAAGATGAACAAACACTGGAAAACTAATGGTAGCTATTTCATTCACTCAACATAACCTCTATGAACTTATGCACCATTCTTGAAAAGGCTCGACCTACATACATATTTTAAGAAGGAAAGATGAATTCCACAACTTTAAGGTATGAATGCAGACTTAGAAAAGAACAGTTCAAAACTTGCATAATCTAAAGACAGAAATGAGAGTAGTATGAACACTAACACTGGTTTCCAAGGTAAACTCTGTATTTTATATTCCAAAATTGAAATGAGTTACAAAGCATACATTAGCTTAGAAAGGATTGTTAAAAATCACTAACTCTCTCGAATGCATAATCCGAACTCCTTTACAAAGAGGCAAAAATTCCCTATATACAAAAAGTGTCAGCCCCTAGGGCTTACAAAAATATCAGCGTTCATAAAGATCTGCCCTTAGATCTTTTTTATGAAGTTAATGCTGCATTCAAGCATATCCCTGTTGTCCATGTCGGTGTGAAGGATCGCCCTCAGGGGAAGTCTTCAGATCTTTTACAACCACAACATTAACTTCAGGCCTCCGTGTCCACCCTCGAACTTTCATTAGAGCCACTTTGAATGCCCTGGAGTATAGCCATTAATATCGATCTGCCCTTAGCCAATAGAGATCCCAGCTGTCACGGAGACTCGTGGCCCTTTCTTCCTTTCGGTTTTCCTGTGCTCAAGATCCTCCTACAAGTTGACCATCTTCGAGAAGCAACATCTGACCTTTATGTTAGATTCGAGCACCATTGTTTCACCCAACCAACACATGCCTTTGATCACAGAGCTGATCCATACCGCTTGCATTCCGTTGATCCTCCACAGAGGTGGTCACAATAGTCTAGCAGTCAATGGTTCACCCTTAGCTCCTTCAGATTGGTTGAACTCGTGCCATGCAAGATTCCTGGGTGGTCAAAGGTTGTTCTCATAGAATCGCATGTCGATGAGACACTAATTGTGTCTCCATGATGCGATTATACCTCATAGCAACTATCGGCAAGACATACGATGGTTGGCAAGACATCATGGCGAGCCCTTAGGAGACATATCGATATTGCCACAGTGGTCGCCGAGACAATCGCTATCGGTCAGAGGTCATAGCGAGTTCCCATCAGTCGCACCGATATCCCTTTTCTATTGGCAAATCCCTCACTATTGGTAAGACACCCCATCGTCAGCAAGACTTCCTGTCGAATGCAAGCTCTCGGCGATGAGTCCTACCATAGCCACCTCATACTTCGGTGAGCACCATTGGGTCGGCCAGACATCACATCGAAGGAAAGATCTTTCGGTGAGCTTAATTCCTTTCGACAATACCCTATCGGGTCGACAAGACTTCTCGTCGAAGCTACCATATTTCGATGAGAGCTTACTTCAGTCGGGGAGACTTTGCTCGGTCAGTGAGACTTTTCACCGAGCTCCTTTCCTTCGCCGACACCGTTTCACTTCGGCGAGACCTCACCCCGTCGGTGAGACCTCATAGCGAAGCCTCCACATACACTGAAGGCATCCCGTTTCGACGAGACCTTATCGGGTCGGCAAGACCTCACGCTGATGACACCTCCCTTCATCGAGACCCTACCCCTTTGGTAAGACTTCTCCTCGACGCCGGCCGTTTCGGCAAGACCACCAATAGTCGTGAGACATCATGTCGAAGCCTTCCTCTCTCAGCGAGCTTAGACCTTCTTTCGGGGAGACCACGACTTGTCGGTGAGACATCTCGGCGAGCCCAAAACCTTTCGGCGAGAGCTCCATTTATCAGCCAGACCTTATACCGACGCCAATATTACGCCGAGAGTCCCATTCTTTTGGTGAGGCTGCGATTGATTGGCAAGACGTTACGCCGAACACAGATGTCTTGGTGACCTGATTGAGCCCGCACATAAAAATCGGGCAACAATAAGTAGAAAAACTTAATATTCTACAACCATTTAGTATTTTTCAAAATTATATGTAAAGCCTAGCTTGCTTGTGCAATTTGAAAGACAGTCATTTGTGGTGACTTGTTTAAGGCATTTCCTTGTTTTCAGTTGTTGCATTTTTGATTAAATCTAGAGATTATGTTGCCTAATAGATAAAGGCACCAACCTATGACTATATTTCACTCCTATAGTCATCAACACACTCAAAATACATCAACATAAAAATATTTTCAGTTTTGCAAGATTGTGTGTTCTATTGCCATGTCTGAATGTATACGATAAGATAAGGGGTTATCATAAAACACATTCTCAGATGTTTATGTTTTAGATTATATTTTTAATAAGGTGTTGAGCCTTTCTTGTTTGAAATAACAAATAAGTATATTGTGACATCAATATTCAGATACATTATGTAGTGGGTATAGTTTGTGTTAGGTCTCAAAATTACTACTCCACTTATTAGAACTAAATCTCATTCACAAGGCTAGGGTTGTTGTCATGCAAGTGAAATCGGATCATCAATAAAAAATGGAGGAATCTGAGCTAACTCTATGAGAGTGGGTTATATCTCCTATGCTTTGAGCTCACCTTAGACTCGAGAGGGTATTCCTAGCGGTATACCTTAACAAGTATTGAAATCACCTAAAATGAACAATAATAAAATATAGACTGCCAAACCTAACTTAATTTATTAGTCCCAAACACTGTCACTGAACAAAGAATAATTGCCTACCTCAAAACCCCTATATAGTTGATATAACAGTGCAAGCATAACCCACATGAGATAGATTTATTTACAATTCACTAAAGATAAATCCCTAGTTGTATTTTAAGGTTATGAATGCACAAAAGCTACTCCTAATCCTATACTATTGGTTTGATTTCTGATGGAAGATTTAAGATTGATCAGGGTTCTATTCTAGATTAGTGCCTATTCATGGGTACAAAGTCACATATATCAAATTGAACAACAAATTGGAAAAAGAAAGACAACAACTATGCATTCATATGCACATGAATAATGATAATAATGTACATAACATACTTAGTCATCAATAATAGACCACATAAATCCATTTGAAGCATGCAAAAGAAAATTACAAGGTTTGTAATATTTAGAATGTTGTTGCATTCACCAGTTTCATGTTACAATCATATTAAAAAATGTGATAAGAAAAATCACAACTAAGAAGAGTTCCCTAAAAATATACAAGAATTCATGGAGACATTCACATACACATGCCATAATAAAACAATTATATCAGTCCCTAAAAAATGTAAAATCTACTCAAAATGGTCTAGATTGACAAAGCTTGTGCCCTAGAGAGCTTTGATGGCCACACAAGCATCTACAAGACCACACAATAACCAACCTCCTCTCTATATGATTAAAATTGTTCATATAATAACAAAAAGGCATTACTATAATCACTACAGTATTCACATATTCAAAATGCATGGTTGAGGTTCAATCCTACCAAAAATGGGTACTTCAGATTGATGTAGAACATTTGCAATTAATTCTAGTAGCTGGGTGACTGCACTATTATTGTAATTAGGTGGAAAAGACACATGTAGGAAACACACCATCGGGCCTTGGATGTGCAACAAACAAGAATCATGGCCTTGCAACTCTTTCCTTTGTTGACACTTTTACCCTAAATAGGAATTGTTGGAACTTACGACCCTAGCAAGAACCTCCACCAAACATGTGCATTCAACTTGTCGGCACCTTCTACTCTCCCTTTGCCTTTATTTTGCCTTGCAAAAATTTGACCTTTATGTGAATGCACAAGACTTTAGCCAAGACATGGATATGTCCAGACATCCAAAAAAAATCTTGCAAAGTCATCTTGCACCTGAACAATGTGGGGAAACCATTGGCACTAGGATCTATTTTGATGCCCTCAAAACCTTTGCAATATCCAGAGACCCCAAAATATTTGCAAAACTAAGTGTTACACCCCACCCTAGATTTCCAAAATTACTTTTTACTTTATGGTAATTATTATGATGAAACGTGAGATTATGAAATTTGGAAAGTTAAATGCTATATTGAATTTATGCAATGTGACATTAATACATTTACATGAATTATCAATGGATATGTGATGATAGGATTATGATGAAATGTGATGTGATGTTTCTGCATTTAAAAAAATTATTGATGAAAATGCAATGATATGATTATGATGCAACGGTTTTTGGATAACTACTTGTTTGTTTCTTGAATGGAAATGCAAGAACGATTTCCACACACCACCTAGGAGGAGAGGGGGAGTATCACCTATGAGAAGGGTAAAGTTATGAGTTCTCTAGCAATGCCATCTGAGCTTAGTGTTGGTCAAGTGTTTGAATTCGTTAAACCTAAGTGCATCTAGGGTTGTCAGTAGCATGTTTGAAGGTAAGTCAAACCTGAGGTTG
The DNA here is from genome assembly GCA_007258455.2 of Sequoia sempervirens. NCBI lineage: Eukaryota > Viridiplantae > Streptophyta > Pinopsida > Cupressales > Cupressaceae > Sequoia > Sequoia sempervirens. Next base: position 58,887,965 of record VDFB02270651.1, on the reverse strand, counting down.
TTGAGTTGTGTCCTTTCTATTTTTCTTGGATTGTGGTAATTAGGGGTTTTAATAACTTTTCTTGCTTATATATATAGATATATGAATATATATGTGTGTGTGTGTGCAAAAGAGACACGTATGTATACATATATATGTTCTCATATGGATGCATATCTGCATACGTATGTAATGATATGCATCGACATATGTATGTATATATGTTCACATAAGCACATATATATACATGTGTATTTAATGAAATAAAATAGCACATACATATTGTTGAATATCTAAAATACTGAGAGGGGGATGAGTCATTATTGCATAAAATGATTCAAATAAAACCCATCTAAACATAATCACATACCTAACTAAATCAACAAGAGAGAACTTGTAAACAAGAAAACACATCATCAAATATGAACATCAACATTTTTATGTGGAAAACCCGAAATGGGAAAAACCATGGTGAGGATTAGCTCACAATATATTATATCTGGATACAAGATATTACATGGCTTACTGCTAGGACTCACTGTCCTTGAAAGGCTTACAACCTGAATATAAAAGATGGCTAACCGCCAAGATACAAAAGTTATGGCTCACTACCAAGAGTATGAACTGATAGAATACACCTTCTACGTGTAGGGTTCAGTTCCAGTGAAGCTTTGAATAATAAGTACTACTTCTCACATCATTCGCTTACAAATATGTTTTGATCATCAATTGATAGAACATTTATGCTCGCATCTTCACACATCCCTTAATCCTCTTCGCATTTCACAACACCTCTCTTCCTTATCCTTCCATATTCACACCTTTACACTTCTTCTTCATACACCACACACCATATATCATACCTTTCTCCTTTAAAGAGTCATATATATATGCAAGTATATCTCATTCATCAATTAGGTCAACCTAATTAGATGAAAAAAAAACAATAAAAAACTTTCTGCTCTCGAAACAAAAATTCTCAAGATCTAGGATATAGCTATCTGAATGAGTCATGATAGAACAGTTAAGATATCAGAGTCATATCTTTTCTTGCAATGAATTCCAAACTCAAGAACCAATGCACTGATTTATTTGTAAAGAACACTTTTGGTAGAGATTAACTTTCAGTAAACCAAATAAGCTTCCTATACTGTTGTCACCATGTTGACATCAATGACAACACATGAACAACTAGGTCAACTATATACACTTCATGCTCATGTTGCAAGGCTCCATATTTCCAACAATCTCCCCCTTTGTCATTGATGGCAACATGTATATCAAAAACATTTTTATACCAGTAGAAGGCAACTGAATACTCCCCCTATCAAAACTGTTCTTTACAAAAATATTTTTCCTTTGTCTATTTCTCTATCTCTCCCATTTGACATCAATGAAAAAGGACGTATAGGGGTTCAAAATATGTATACACATCAAAAATTGACTAGAAGAATGGTATGTACAAAAAGGAATGTATTAATCTGAAGAAGAGGAACCTTTGAGATTCTTTAGGGTATCCTTCCATGAAGCTTTTCCTTTTTCCCATGCTTCTTTCGCACTTACAAGAGTCTTGTATAGTAGTTCAAGCTTAGTTAAAGACTCTATACCATCTACCAAATTATTGGGACTGAGATTAACTTATGATAGATCACCAATATTGCCAAGAGCACTGGATACAGGGGTATTCCTGAGTTTTACCATATCTCTGAGTACCACAAATTGCTTAATTGCTTCTATTCCTTGATCCTGCAGAGAAAAGAATTTGTCCTGAAGCTGCACAATGTAGGACCATCTCTGATTATTGTTGTCATCTGTCAAGCTGTACAAATCTTCTTGAGTATTCATCCAAATTTCACTCTTCCTTATTTCATCTCTTATATTTAGTGTACTGTTCAACCAATTCAAACATAAAGAAAGTAGTTCCTGAGCTTCTTCCTCACAAACTTGTACACCCTTCAATTCCTTCACCACTTTGCGATGTGCATCTACACATTTCTTCTTGCTATCTTCTAGATTTTCTTTCACTGACCTAATTCCATATTGTACTTCTAATTCAAAGATATATGCTTTCAAAGAGTTAATCATGCTTCTAAGATTTTCCACAACTGATATAGATGAATTGAAGTTAGCACCAAGGATTATCTTATGCAATTCTTTTAAATCTCCTTGAATGTTTATGCTTTCATGCTCATGTTGAGCTTTCTTTGATTCAATTTTTTCTATAAGTTTTTGCTTGATAACAATACTTTTCCTCTTCTTTCCTGTTTCAGTTGCACCGTCGTGGGCTATAGAGATTTCTTCTTCATTGGGATTCTTGGGGTTGTCTAAGAGTATTTTTGCATAATGATCAATCTCAACCTCAGTCACTTCATAATTCAATTCAGATATCCACATCAGTCTGGATTCAATTTCTTTCATATAAGAAAAATTTATAGAAACTAGGAAATTAATATTTCCGGAGTACCTCTCAGTCACATTTTTTGGAATTCTTTTTCTTTTGTTCATCCTCATCTGAAATGTTCCAAAGAATGCAACAAGAGCAGTCTCTTGAGCATCTGAACCTCCAAGGTGTATCATGAAATTCCTGATTTGATGAGCAATAGGTTCAACACTTGTCCATTCTATCCTACCAATTACCGGTAACTCTTTCATGAAGTAAAAGAGTAAGCAGACAATCAAAGTTCCATACCAGAATGTATTTTTATTGCTCTTCTTGATTTCCTTCAAGTTCTTCAAAAGATGTATTCAAAGCATCTCACACAGGTCATAATACATACTGCTCCTAACCATTTCAATAACAATGTAAACAACAATAGTAGAAACTGTGTGGTCATTGCTTGATAAACAAACTTTGTGACCAATAACCATCACAACATACCTAATGATCGGATCTTCAATTATTCTTAAAACAATTTCTTTACCTTTGAGAGTCGCACCAATCATCTCAATTATCTCTTGTTCACTCATAGACTTTTTTCTAGGAATTGGTTCGAAGGAACACAAACCAACTATATCTCTTATTGCATCTCTGGTTATCAAGAAAGCTCGATCAATCCACATTGATTCATCATGAATCCTGCTCAAAATCATTTGAATATATTTCTTGTTGAATTCAAATAGAGGGGCTTTCTGCCATACATCCAACTTCTTCTCTACTAAGATATTGTATGCATCATGATTTTCTTCCAATTCATTCTTCCATAGGATATTTAACCAAACCAGTGAAATTTCCTCAATTCTACTAAAAACGTATGCATAGATATCTTCACTGGGTAACACTCTAGGAGGAATACTAGAGAATGCACCAACGGATTCTTCCAACAAATTCTTAAAATATCTCTTTAATTTGGCTTGTGATTTATCCAAAATATTCACAACATTTGAATTATCCATTGCATAAAATCAAAAGATTGTTCAAGAGAATAACTCTGTAATTGATAGCGAAGAACATGATTAGATGTCCAGCTTCCAAAACACGCTTTGAACCCACTTCAATTTCTCCTTTCTTTAGCAAATCCTGAAATTCGAATTGCCCTGGTTTCTTAAAACTTACTCTACATGTTTCTCCGTATTCACAAATATCTTTCAAATGTGATTTCCTTGATACTTCTAAATTTATTTCTTTCATTATGAATGCTTCTGCAATAAATGCTCCAAATTGTAGGTAGATCACTTCAAAATTTGAGTGCACTTCCATCCTTTCAAATTATGAAAACTTCATTCTTCACACATGCAACTTAAAAATTCCTTGAATTCATTACTACATTAAATATGCTTCTATCATGATGTGACAACAAGTATCGATGAGGGGTTTATTAAAATTTTCTAATAATTTCTCCCCCTTAAGCATTGCCTAACTCAAAATTTGATGGGCATATCTGCAGCAGAGGACGACATAGATAAAACTGATGCTTCAGATTCAACTTGCTTGAATTCTCCTTCCTTTCTCTAGATTCTTTTCATCTCTTTCCTTACTTCTTTGGGATCTATAATTGGTTCATGCTTCTTTTCTCGATCTAAATATTTTTTATCCTTCTATTTTTGTAATTTCTAATTGATTTTTTCCAGATTAATGTAGAAAATATTCTTCCTTCCATACTTTCTTTTACTATATTCACACTGATTAGCCTTGTGTCCATACTTCTTGCACTTAAAACATTTACCAGAGAATGATAAAGTATCATTCATTCCGTAGTTATAGTTCTCTGCCCTATATCCAAATTTATTGCAGGAATAACATATATCATTAAAAGATAAGTACCTTTGAGCATTAGGCTGTCTGATGGGAGTCCTTCCAGAATGGTTTCTTAAGTCCTTGATTTGTCCATCTTTATACTGGGTCTTCTTGTCAGGAGGTTGCTTCATTTGTGAACACTATCCTTCTTCAAAACCTATACCTCTTTTATCCATTGCAGGCCTCCAAGAAATGATCAACTCATCAAGCATTGCAGAGCTTACATTGAATTTATCCTCAAATATTTTTTCCTTTTCCAGATCTGATTTCAAAATTTCCATTTCTTGCTTGAGCTTGACACATTCATCCATCTTCTCTTGAATTTCAACTTTCTGATAGTCTTCAATTCTTTTCTTTTCTTCCAATTGTTGTAGCAGACCAGTGATATCATCATGTTCCCTTCTCAGTTGATCATAGGCTTCTTCATATCTACTCCTCAGATTCTTGATGCAATCATTCGCTTCCTTCAACTTATTCTTCAAATCTTCATTATCTTCTAGATGACCAACAAAGATCACTTGTGGAGAAAATATTTCTTATATTTGAATTCTAGGACCTTCCTCAAGCTGTTAGGCTCCTTCAGAGGAACCAAACTATGATACCAATTGTTGAATATCCAGAATATTGAGAGGGGTGTGAATCAATATTGCATAAAACCATTCAAATAAAACCCATCTAAACATAATCACATATCTGACTGAATCAACAAGAGAGAACATGAAAACAAGACAATGCATTATCACACATGAACACTAGGATTTTTACGTGGAAAACCCAAAATGGGAAAACCACGATGAGGATTAGCTCACATATTATATCCAGATACAAGATATTACATGGTGTAGCTTAGGGAAAATACCAGGTTAGCATATTAAAGCTTAAACAAAATAACCCAAAGCAAGCAATGAAGAACAAAGGAGTTAGAAAGCATGAAAACAAGGAAAGATCTCACCAAATGTCTTCAACCTCCATGATTAACCTTCATTGCACCTTCTCTATTTGCTGCAAGTAGATAATTGCCCTCAGATTTGTGATGAGCAACCTATGACTATGCCCATGTCCTAAGCAAACTTTGAAGGATTCTATCCAAATGCTACACAATGCAACTATGAAGCAAGCCTAAAGTATGAAAATGTCTAAATCATGAAGTCAAGAAATGCCAAGATGTATGAAGTGTGTCAAATGAGGCCAAAATTTCCTTTTTATAGAAAAGTCAATTTTGGGTGAATGGCCAAGATTAAAAGTTAACAAATTCCCTAAGATCAATGGTTAAGATTAAATGTGACAACCCACAATTAGGGTTAGGGCAACATTAGGGTGAAATTTGAAATGAATGGTTAAGATTTGATTTTAGAAAATCAAATCAATGGACAGGGCTGCATGTGACAAGAGTAAATATGGGTATGGAAAAAGAAAGAGTTGGAAAATCAAATAATAACATAAATTATTTGATTTATGGAGGAAAGTTGACATTTTGAATCAAAAATTAATTTAATTCAAAACTGGGGCCATGTGATAGTAAATAATTATTTTGAATTATTTACTTGGAGAAAGAAAATTAGAAAGTGGGACAATTTTAAATAAATGTCTTTATTTAAAATTAGAAAAAGATAAGATGGATAATAATTAAATAAATTAAAGAATTTATTTAATTATAAGAGGACATAAGATATTAATGACTTATTTAAATAAATAAATAAAGTTTATTTATTTAAATAATCAGGAAGAAATAGAAAGTGGACAACTTTAAATAAATGATTTTATTTAAAATTAGAAAAAGCCAAAGTGGATAGATAATTGCCTATTCATCAAAAAAATTAGAAAAAGTCAAAGTGGATAATAATTAAATAAATTATAGGAATTTATTTAATTATAGAAAGACATGGGAAATTAATGACACACTTAAATAAATAAATAAATTTTATTTATTTAAATAATCAGGAAGAATTAGTGGGCAAGTGATAATTAAATAAACCTAGGAATTTATTTAATTATTGGGGGATAGGAAATTAGCGATGTATTTAAATTAAATAAATATAATTTATTTATTTAAATAGTTAGGAGAAATAAAAGATGTGAATTAATTAAATAATTGAGAATTATTTAGTTAATAGTTGAATTTGGACCATAGGACAAAAAATACAGTTCGCAGGCCTACATCAATTTTATATGTCTACATTTTGCTCCTCTTTGTCATAATGCAGTTTATCACATTGTGACAAAGAAAAAAAGTCAAAAATATGCCCCAGTGAAAAAAAAGGATGAGGAAGAATGACAAGGAGGTAGTGGTATGCCCCCTTGAGAGGACAGGTGGGCTTAGAGAACATCAGTGTGCTCTCGAAATGGACGAAAGACTAGAGGATGAAGGGAAAAGCATAGGGGAAGAATAGACAAGGATGATGAAGTCGTGGACCAAAAGAAATGTTAGAGCGGAAAAGATGAATGGTAGGACAAGAAAGAAAATAAATGTTAGCATAGAAGGCATGGATGTTAGTATGGAGAAAGAAACCTTCAATATTTTCCAAAGTACTAATAGATGTTGCTCAAATCATCATTGGGGGTTAAAATTACACAAATGGACAAAAAACACCATGGTATGACATAGACCAAGGTGTGCAAGGTCATCCACTTGCAAAATAGACAATCACAGACAAGGAATGTCCTAACTCATACTAAGGGTGAAGGTGCCCTAGTCTTTTTGTCAAGACACACCAAAGACAACAATCAAGGAAAAATAGGTCATGAGACGTCATTGCACCTCTAAATCCTTCATGGGACATCCTCGAGGTAGCTAGTAACATGACCCATAGACAAAAATTCAAAAGATAAAATAAAATAGATAAGAAAAATCATTGTGTTTGCCAATATTTGTTTGTTAAAGGTGGATTGCTTGACAATTTGATAGTTTGACAGTTTGGACAGGTTGATAGTTTAATAATCTGATAGTTTGATGATGCCTATTGTCAGGAAGGACACATCCTGAAAAGGAAAATGAAATTTTGATGAGGTTCAAGTCCAAGAAGGACACATCTTAGAGGGAACCATAAAGTGACAAGATTGACATTGTTTTGGCATTTTGATTGATTTTTACTTGATGACTAACTGGATTATGTTGTCTGATTTGTTTGCGATTGAAATGTTTTGAATGACTATCTTGTCTTCGAGTGTGACCATGTGTAGCTTATTTGACTGACATGATGAGTGCTGACTCTATTTTGGGAGTTTGACGTTTTTCTGATTCTATTTGAAGGTTTGAAATTGTTTGAATTATTTGACCAATGTGACAGATGTTGACTTTGTTTTGGGAGTTTGACATGTTTTGATTTTTTTGGATTTAAAAATTTTATGATATTTTTTTGGATTTCTTTAGGACATTTTATGATTTTTTTGGCTTTTTGACATTTTATGATTTTTTTGTCTTTTTCCAAATTTTTTTTTTGGATTTTCAATGTTTTATGAGGATCGTGACAAATTCACTTGAATGATGCCTACACACAAGAATCGAAGGACAAACATGATCTTTCCCCTAGTCAAGTTGAATACCAATTGACAGGTGATGATGATGGTGACGACGTTGTTTGACGTGGGAAGGACACATCTCGAAACAATGTGAGGATGACAGTAATGTGACTTAAGGAGCAAGGCTAGCAACAAATCCAAGGAATGTGTTGGATGATGCGCTAGGATGCCTAAAAATATTGTATGGGTTAGGTTAGTTGCACATGTGGAATGACTTGTTTAAGACTAGATGGGATGAGGGAAGATCCTTAGACCATTGACAAGGGAAACCAAGATATGCTATAGGTATGAAAGGATGATGGATGATTTTAGTAAATGATAGCAGACATGAAGGTTATTGGCTAGAAGAATTATCATATGGTCTCCAAGGACTATGTCACATGGGGATAATTAGTTTTATTGAATACATGAGTCTGGATAGTGCTATGGAGATAATGACATGATGTTGCATGAATAGTATATGACCAAAGGATAGACATGTCAAGAGTTTTCCCAAAGCATGATTTATGTTTATATGCCAATCGCCATCAAGATCAAAGAAGGGGGGGAAGGGATGGGGATGTCATGGACTAACTAGATGTATGTAAATGCCATAAGAAGTGTCATGGGAGGGGTATAGGAGATGAGACGACTTGCCCCCAAGTGTAAAAGTCCACATAGATAATTTCCCATACACATGATGTCTATTTGCTAGGTTTTCATCATGGTACTTATCCAAAGCGCCATAAGAATGGTTTTCACTATTGGACAAAATTTTTCTCTTTACTATTTTCTTGACTTCTCTCTCTCTCTCTCTTTTTTTTATATGGATGTGATGTCTTGGACGTTCACTGATTGTTATGAAACTGTTGACAGTGTTGATGTAGAAACTGGTGCCATGATATGCCAATAATGACCTTTTTGAAGTAGTTGCCTTGTTAGGATCATAATGCTTTCATACAACTGATTGATGTCATTGTGATCCTTTTTGATACTAGATTTGGCCTTATCAGAATACACACATTGCGATAGAGTGCCATGAGAGTCCTTATGATAAAGAGTTGCTGCCAAGATGCGATGGATTTGTGACATGGTACTTTTGGAATTTAGGCGACATGTAGGATTATGACGGATGATGGTAGATGTGGGAGGATTGTTTGGACATTTAGATGATTCACTTTATTTTCCAAACTTGGGATGTTGGATGATGGAGTTTGCTATGTTGATTGGCATAGCATTTGGAACCATGACTTTTAGGTGCCTTACTTGATGACCATTTTGAAGGAGGTGGACATTTATTATATGTGGGAGTCCTCTTTTCTTATGGCTCCACATTTTGACTAACTTTTGAATTTGGAATATTATCTTTGCTTGATTCATTTTTTTTTGGGATCCATTTTAACTTCATTTGTCCACTTGGACTTTTTTTTGATTCAATGGCCTTTGACATTTGATTTTGAACTTTTGAATTGTAAGACTGTTGTTTTTGTTGGTTCCAAATGGAAAGTTTATTCATGTTGGAATGATGGTTTATGGTGTGGATGGAAGGAGTGTTGGAAGCAATCTTATGACAAGGATTACTCATGGCTCCTATTTTAATGTTTGTATCAGATAAAGTTTCCCCCAATATCGAGGAGGTATCACTAACATCATTAGATTTTCTGATTGAGGAATAGCCAAGACCTTGATGTCTATAATTTTCCTAAACTTGTACTGGTTCTAGAATTCCTTGCTCATGTAGGCCTAGTATTTTTCCTTGATATTGCATGCTCTGACAGATTCTGTTTGCGATGGGGTATTTTTCATTTTGGAAGCAAGATGCAAACCCATTTTGGAAGCAAGATGCTTGTCTAGGGCTAGTCCTTTTCCTTGATATTGCATGCTCTGTCAGATTCTGTTTGCGATGGGGTATTTGTCATTTTGGAAGCAAGATGCTCGTGTAGGCCTAGTCCTTTTCCTTGATATTGCATGCTCTGAAAAATTCTATTTGCGATGGGGTATTTGTCATTTTGGATTCATATTTGTATACTGGTCAGGAGTAGCTTGACCAAAGAGTTTTTTTGCCAGTTTGAGTCACCTTGGGGTGAGTACTTTTTCCCACCAAGGAAGGACCAATTCCTAGAGTCACTAACAGTTTCTCTTGCACCTAGGATTGCACAAGTGTGCAAGGGGAGAGGATACTTCTATTATTGAATTGGGGTTACACAAATTGCAAGCACTTGCTCATTTTAATTAACCAAAATAAAGTGTGTGGAAAACACCTAAAACACTTTGTTCATTTTAAACTTTTAACTTGATGTGAAACAAACAAAGTTCATTTTAAGCCCATGACATGAAAAATGCATGTTCATTTTAGCCTTATGAGTTTCAATGCAAGATTGTGTTCATTTTAAGCCCATGAGTGAGTATGCATGTTAATTTTAGCTAATGAAATGTGAATTCAAGTTTTTTGTGATTGTTTGTTTGCTTTAAGGAACTGAAAAAGTGATGTGAAAATCAAGAAACAAAGGTTAGAATCCTTGCCACATGTTGTAAATAGAATATTAGAAACCCCAAAAACCTCTAAGCTACTAATAGAAAAAAAATCTAGAAAATTCTACAAAAAACCCAAAAGTAAATTTTACGAGGAGAATGTGTCATTCTGCAAAGAAAATGCGTCGCAGAGCTGAAAGCTGGAATTTACCAGGAAGATCTATTGGTCTGCAGAGAAAAGGCGTCACGAACTACGTATGCATCATTCAGATTCACAAATGTGTCGCAAAAGAGAAAATGCGACGTTCTGATTAGCAACTATAGCTTAATAGAGTGGATGCGTCCTTCTATAGGTCGAATGCATCGTGAAGCAACAAATGCAACTCAAAAATCTACAAATGCGTCGTTTTGTACCTATACCTACAAAAACACAAAAAAACTGTATAAAAATATGCAAAAACGAGTGTTTTCATGTCGGGTTCACCAATGTAGGTTAGGGAAAATACCAGGTTAGTAGATTAAAGCTTAAACAAAATAACCCAAAGCAAGCAATGAAGAAAAAAGGAGTTAGAAAGCATGAAAACAAGGAAAGATCTCACCAAATGTCTTCAACCTCCATGATTAACCTTCATTGCACCTTCTCTGTTTGCTGCAAGTAGATAATTGCCCTCAGATTTGTAAACTCATTGAGGGAGATTATCTTTTGGTTTTAGTTTCATTTTTTGAAAGAAATGAAAAGAGATTGTTGTGATTTTTTGGGCAAGACTGAAGTGAAGGGTAGCTAGTTTTGGTGTGGAATTTTTGATACTTTCTACCTTGCCATAGTTGTTAATAGTGGGAAACTGAAAATAAAGACTCTCCATTTGTCTATGACTAGGTTGAGTGTGGATATTATCCTTGGAAAACACCTGAGCTAGTGCGCAGGCATGTAGTTTCACCATCTTTATTTCCAATGGAATTAGTATGTTTCTTTGCAAAGAAAGGATTGAAAATGGTTTAATAATCTTGTAATGGGCAGCCTTGGCTTTATGCTTAGTTGTGCAAGTTTTGTATCAAGTTTTCTTTGGATTTAAAGGAAGAAATGGATTCCTAAAATTGTATGGGTTTCTCCTTATTCTTAAACCCTCTCTTGCAAAGATATGTCTGTGATAGAATCATGAAACCAACCACTTGTTTAATATGAGCCTCTCTTTATTCATAAAAGAAATGACTTTGTTTTCTCACCAATTTGTAAGCCCTTATTGAATGCAAATGATTGTAAATAAAGTTCATTAATGAACACATGCTAAGCAAATGTCAAACCACCATTTCATTGTGGGTATTGAACCAAGCTTGTAAGGCTGAGAATAAAAGAAGTGGTAGAATAGTCTTAAGCTAGGTGCTAGTTTCTTGTTAAGATGCATACTAGTTTAATGTATATTTTTCCTTACTTTTTATTGAATGCTTTTGTCATTTAAAATATTTTCTTGAAATGAAAAGACCTTTCCATTTGGTTTGAATGGTTAAACCATTCAAGTAATTATATTTTAATAGAAAACACCCATATGGGGTATTTTTGAGTACGATGTATTTATACTTGTACAATATGACTAGTTATGTCAAGTTACTTGCTTTTGCTGTCAAAGAATGCCATGGGTCTAATTATGAGAGTAGATACTCTCTTAAATTTTGGTAAACTTTGAATTAGTGGTAGTTTCCAAGACCAAGTAGTTACGCTAATTAACTCGAGAGTTTGAAGCAAGTATAAAACTAAACCAAATTAGTTGAGTTATGACTGGAAAGTCAAGGTGTGTAGAGTAAAAGCTTTCTTTATGGTCATTCATGGGTCAAATAGTCAGTTCAAGTTAACCCTAGGTCAAATTTGGTACTCCAAGTTGAGTAGAGGTGGGTGAATGAATGACTCCACTGAAGTAGTGGTTGAAATTAGTTCAAATACTTTGGCCAAAGTGAGTGCAATAGTCTTTGCATGCACTTGTCGGTTCACTGCATGACCCATATTGCTTGACTAATCAAAGTTGTCTTACATAGTTGGAAGGTAACCATAATTGTTTGATGGTATTGGTTAAGTAGGGCACAACACCAAAGCTTAGATGGAAAAACTAAGAGGGTTCTTAACTATACCCTTCATTGAAGGGTTGGGCCACTTCCAATTAAGGTGTGCGGGGGACCACTAGTCCGTGGTTGGAGCTAAAGCACTTGGGTGATGCTCTCCCCTTGCAGATGACATGTCGAGTCTTGGAAGATAAAAAAGTATCTAGATATGGGATCTCTGACCTTGTATCTTTATGCTATTGTTATATCTTATTTAATTGAAATCATTTATGTTGAGATGCAAAAAGAAAAAAAGATTGATTCTTCTTTTCAGTTTGAAAAGCATGATTAGATGATATAAAACATCTATGAGTATTTAGTTATGTAGATGCATTTTCCATTAATGAAAAAAAAATTATACCTCATTTTACTTATGATGTTAGATAATTGTTGCATGGTTTAAAAAACACAGTAAATTCTCTTTAGAAGGAGGTGTTTGCTACACATGGTATCAAAGCTACTGGGTTTAGCAGTCGGGCCTATGAGCTCACTGTGTAAGTTTAACATCTAGCATTAAGTGACTAATGTTTGGAAAAATTTGAGCCAAAATGGTGAGAACTAAAATGATTGCCAAGAAATCTTTTTCCGACAATGAAAGGTACCTCAAAGAAAAGAAAGAGTGGGAAGTTCTAGTTAAAACCATTGAGGGGCGTCGATGGAGAGGCTTTTCTTGGAGACATTGAAACCTTCACTAAAGTAGTGAAACGTGTTAAGAAAGAAAAGGAAGAGCTAAAGGAGGAGGCCAAGGCCATTGCTCACATACCTCCAATGTACTTTGACAAACCATCTCCTTCTTGAAAATACCCAGTGAATGCAGTTTCTCTAACCCTTTGAATAAACATGAAGGGTTGGGAGAGAACCTGTGTGCACATCCCCCGCTCAAGATTATATTAATAAGTTCTGATGAATCTAAGGGATATACCCCTCTTGTCCATGGTGAATAGTATTTTAATGATGAAATCTTGCAAATTAAATAAGGATGTTTTGTATTCAATTGTTGTTTAATAAAAGAAATTTGAAAACATGTGTTCAAAACTCTCTCTATAACGTATAATGGAATGTGTGGTAAATTATTGATTTTGCATGAATAAAAAAGATAAATGGAAAACTAATTAAAAACTTTAAATTAGAAACTTCAGGTGGAGTCTAACTCCAAAATTGTACGAACCAAGAGTAATCAGGAAAGAATTCAAAAAGTCAGACAACCCTCTGGGAATTCAGAGGCTAAGCTAGATCAAATTATTACCATGGTGCAAGACACAAGGGAAAGGATTAATACCCTTGAAGGAGAGGTTAGAGGTGTTGAACACCCATAATATTGAGAGGGGGGTGAATCAGTATTCACTAAAATTCATTAAATTCATCAACTTTAAACATTAATTCAATACATCATATTAAACTTGCAATAATGAAAAGGAACATGGAAATCATGCATCACATCAAAGAACACAAAAACACTAAATTTACGTGGAAAATTTAAAAGGGGAAAAACCATGACATGAGGATTAGCTCACAATATATTATGACTGGTTACAAGATATTACAGAATGGCTCATTGGAGGTTGACTCACTGTCTAGAGAATAGAAGAAATGACTCACTACCAAAATAGAAAAGGTGGCTAACTGCCATTGATTGAACTGATTATAATGCATGTACAACATGTTGAAGATAGTTCCAATTAGGCTAAAAAAATTGACTTAACACACTTCATACTTTACCACAATTGCACTTCACACTTCTTTGCACTAGATCTCTCACACACATACTATATACTCTCTCTCTCTCTCTCTCTCATGCATTTGAAAAATGAATCAATCTTGTATGTATACCATAATCATCCAAAACATCAATTAGGTTAGCCTAATTAGATGTATCGTGCACCAGACAACCTATCGGCCCAAAACATCAACACACACCCCTTGTAGAAGGAACCAAAGCATATACACCACCAAAATAGGTTGACATGACCCATAATCACTCGTATGATACCACTTCATACATAACTCAACTCCACACGACCCCAAAATACTTAGGTCAGAACCAAATAGAAAAATTGGTGAAGTAATAATAGAATGAACCAACTGTTCACTCACAACTCGACACACAGACCACCAAAACACTTTCAACTTGGAATGTACACACTACTAAAATTTGTAAACACTACCAAAACTCCACATATCAAAATATTCATCCATGGTGGAATGTGGAGAATTCCAACATACACTCTGTCATTGCAACTTTTCCATTTCCAAAGTTGATACTCTGTCAACACTATCTTCGACTACCGAAGACATCAAGTGATGAAACTTTAGATTTAGCCTCTTCTAACACACACTGATATTACCTCAAAACCACATAATTAGATTCTTCATAGCAGAGCAATGCAGACCACAAAACTAGTTCAATTCACACTAAAATTGCACTCAAGGACTTAGGCAATTATCCAAACCATTTGGTATTCTTCAGACCAACACTTCTGCATCTTTGTAATGGGTTGCCATATATGAAAACACCATATATTGCCACTCATCAACCTTCATCAATCTCCCCACTCAATAATCTCTTCATAGGGTGATCCCACAAAACTGGTTTACAATTAGTTTGAGGAAGGAAAAATGCATTTTTCGAAGGGAAAACACTTGAGGGGGAGGTTGCTAGAACCCCCCTTTTTTTCCCTTCTCCTCTTCTACCAATTTTTTGCAATTTTTTCCTTTCAAAGCTCGGTTTGAGGATGAAAATGGAGGAAACTTTAGAAACCCAATTGGATGATGGTAGTCCTCAAAACGAGCTATCCATTGATTATAATTTTAGTATATTTTGGTTTTTTTATGTATTTTTTTTAGTTTAATTAAACATAGGTTTTTCACCAAAAATCAAGCTCTTTGTTCTACACGTGAAAAAATAGTAGATTATCAAAAAAATTCTAAAAAACATGTTCGGGCTAGGTATTGATGTCCTTGATCCAGTAATTTTTTTTTTGAATTTTGATACATACAAAAAAAGTTATGTTGTTTACGATTCGCCTATGTCTAAATTGTAATTGGTTTGACTTCAAAACTTGATTAAGAAAAAAAATTCAATAAAACACTATGAAACCAAATGAACTTATTAGATATCGTAGTTACAAAGCTAAATTAAAAATAAAAATAAAAATTTATCCTTCATAGAAAAAAAGTTATGTTGTTTACAGTGAGCATCACTCTTTAAAAATGGTGTTTACTGATAAAAGCTAGTTTTCAAAGGAGATGGAAAAAGAAATGCAATTTGATTCAATTTTTTTTTAAATATATTTAGAATCTATAGACAAAATGTCACAATTCACTAGTTTGCATCATCTTCAAATTCCTCATGGTTTAGCAACTATGGGTGCTCGAAAGTGAAGATTTCATTAAAAAATATTAGTCCAATGTCCAGTTTGGCCAAAAATTGTAAACCAGTATTGTGGGATCACCCCACACTGTACATTATGCTCATGTTGCCAATTCAAGTCTCCAACTATCTCCTCAATGAAGAAAAAACTTCCAACAATCTCCCCCTTTGTCATTGATGGAAACACACTCTCAAAACTCTTAAACTACTCAAACTTCTCCCCATTTGACATCAAGGGCAAAGGGCTCAAAGTATTAGACTTCTTAGATTACTCCAACTATTTTCCTCTTTGCAAATATCTATATCTATATATATATACACACATGAGAATATCCCCCCCTTACTGCTTTACTCCTATACTCAACACTTCTCCAACAATTTACATTAGAGAGACTCCCCCTAACAATATTATTCAACAAAATTGACCAAAAATGTACTGCAACACTCTCTAATACTTCTGCATATGTACATAGAAATTAGAAACTGCATAAACAAACAGAAATGTATACAATCAACTAGAAGAGGGTAAAATACCTTTGTAGGACACCTTCAATTTTGCAAGGTGTGTCTCCCATTCCTTCTTTCATATCTCCCAATCCTTCTTGGCAAAGGAAAGAAAATTGCACTGGCTCTCAATATGAATAAGGAGATCTTCTCCTTCATCTAGGGTACAAGGCAATGGGTTCTTTTGTGCCATCTTCTCCGCACTTTCTAACACTTTGGTCGAGGCTATAAGCCTTGCACTTACCAGATCTCTAAGATGACATTACTGCATTACGATCTTTTCCTTTAGTTCTTGTAGTTGGAAAAATTGTCCATACAAATTCTCTATTCCTATCCATGTTACACGATATACATCATTGGCCAGATCATATGCACTGGAGGCTTGAGTGATTTGTGACTCTATTGAGTCCATTTGTTCCTTAACGGTCCTTGTATAATTATGCCATTTTAAGCAAAATTGAAATAAAACTTTTATTTCATCCAAGCATTTATGTGCATCTCTTAGATTCTCTTGCGATTTACAATGTGCAACATTGTATTTATCAGATATTTTAGTCAATTTCCTGTCATTGACCTTCTTTTCTATTTATTTTTCTAATCTCTCTTCCAATCTGATAGAGAAATCCTTGAAGGAATGCAACAACAATTTTAAAATTTTGTACACCGATCAAAGACTCGTCAATGGTTGTACTGAGACTACCTTTGTAGCACTTTGAATGCTTCCTCAATCAACTCTATGCTCTTCTAGTGAGTTTGCAATATCTCCTTTCTAGCGGAGGCATGAAAGGCATCACCAAGTTGTAGTTTGTGCAGAGGAGAGATTTTTCTCATGCCCACCTGCCCTTGTTGCATGGGTATCTGCAGGAGCTGTGCAGACACCACCAATTCAACTATAATTTCATATCTAATAAATCTTTTAATGAATCTCTAGAAGCTTTAGAGGATTCACCAACAACTTTTGTATGTTCTTGTTCCTTATCTTTCTCCTTCTCACCACTATTTCCTGCAATCTTCTCTTCCTCTTTAGCATTTTCACCATCTAGAGGAGGCAAGTTTTCATCCTTTTGTGCCTTAGACTTCTTTGAGTTTTCTTGGTTATCTTCTTCCTTCTGCTATGCATCTTTTTCAATGTCCCGAGTGAGCAAGCTCTGCTCACTTTGAGTTTCATTCTTCTTTGGGATGTCCTGCATATCATCATTCTTTTCTCCACCAACAATATTTTCTATAATTGGAAGGGCATCATTTTTAATCATTCCCTCTTGCACATTCTACTCTACAAGCATATGCTCATGTTGTGCACTTTTAGACTCATTGATCTCTGGGACAGATACATCATTATGTATTTAATCTCTATCATCAGGAGACATCCTCGGTTCCTTTTCCAAATTTGTAACCTTTTATTGTGTCTCATTCTTTAGCCTTTCTATGTCTTCCTTGTTTCTGCTCATCAAAGCGCTAACTCTCTGCTTTGTCTTGAATTCCCTATTATACACTTGAGACAATTTAGCTTTGTCTTCATTTGTGAGAGAAGAACCAATCTTCTCCAAGGAAAATATTCTCATTTTTGCATCTTCATCAAAAGCTACCCGTCTTCTTGCACTCAAAACACCTTTTAGGTCATCAGGTAGTTGATTCTTAATTCGTCGAAGGCTAGTATGAAATGTTACCGTGTATTTTACAATAGTTTCTTCTATTGTATCCTTATTCACATCACTCTCTTCTTGATACATTTTTGCAGTCTCTTCTAGGATACCAAAGTTTGCAATGCCATTAAATAAAGCATCTAGATTCAAAGGACTATGCTCCCTTACCAGAGGGGTATTCTTCTTTCCTTTACATATTCCCTTGAAATTTTAACTAATTCCCCTACTGAATTCTTCTCTCTTCTTAATAATAAAGGCTTTCTTTTTCTTTTCTACTTCTTCCTCACTTTTTGTATCAATCACATCGACCTTTTCTCTTTTTGCACTTGTATCTTCCATAGAGGCTTGAGACATCTTTTTCTAGATTAGCTGTGGTTTTCCTTCTTCTATATCCTCTTCTTCCTCACAACTAATATATTTCTCCCTTGTGGCCTTTTCCTTTCTTCTATTTTTTTGAGCCTCTTACTGCTCAAGGACACTGGATGTAGCTTTCTTCTTTGGATTTACTGCAGGCATAGTTTTGGAGGATTTCAGAATAGTAGGAGAGGGGTTAGAGGTCCTGCTAGACCTTCTAGTGCTAGGAGTACCTTGTGGAGCCATAGATGGGGCCTTGATTTTCTCCACAAAACCCTTTGAAGAACCAACAATCTCCTCCAACTTTTCCTTCATCTTTTCCACTTTTTTCTTATCTCCTTTTTCGTTTGTTTTAGATGCACTTCATTGGATTTCTCCTCATAGGTTCAAACCTATCTGCTACAAGATCTCTTGGTTTTCTCAACATAAGGTCTGCAAGTCTGGTGACTACATCTTCTACCACTCCATATCCCATTTCCAGAATCTAGACTATTTTGGGTTCCACTACTTCCATATAGCAGTAATCTCTACTAATCATGAATGCAATGTCCTTGCTTGTATCTACCACACTTGTGAGAATCCTCTCTCTGCTTTGTATCTTGTTTTGGAATGAATTGAAATATCCCCACAAGGCTTGTTTTTAGGACTCAAAATCTAGAAACCTTCTCAATATCCTTCACCGTTAGGGCAGGTTTGTCAAATTTTACACTAGTGAGTTTCGTTACCACATCATTTTTCACTGCTTTTTGTGTTGGAATGGGTCCATTAGGGCACAAATCCGTTACAACCCTAATTGCATCCTTAGTAATCATATGTTCCATATCCAACCATATGAACTTGTGATGAATTCTCCTGAGAACTTATCTTACCCACTCTTCCTCATAACAGAAGTTAGGAAAATCATTCTATACCTCCAAATTCTTCTCTACCAAAACATTGTACTCATGTTTTAGTTCAAAATCATCTCTAGTTAGATGATTGCATCTAAACTCTCCTAGTTTAAAGTGATCATATTATTCCATCTTCACATGGATGTGCATTCTTAATCTTCTATATACATTACTCCCAAGGGAACCTTTGAAAATGCACCATCTGGATCCGTTTCCATGGATTTGAAAGGACGCTTCTTGAACTTAGGTCTTGGTTGTTCCAATACATCAACCACTTATGGAGTAAACATTTTATACTTCACAAAACTGGGGTATAACAAGTGACTATAAATACCTTTGAAATTCTTCGTCGATTAAGGTTTCACACCAAATGCTTTGAATCGCCTTTGCCACACTCTTCACTCTTCAAATGATCGTTCCCAAATGACTTAATCATATGCAAAATCACATATAAACACTTTTACAAAGACCTAAAATGCATTAATTGGAATGAATAAATTTAGGTTGAAAAGATGGCAATTCCTCATTGTGTTGACACAATCACCTTCAATCACTCTGTAGATCTCCAAAACATGAAATTTAATACCGAAAAAACCATCATCAAATCAATCATGATGATCTACACATGTACTAGTCTGGTGAAAGTATCAACACGACAAATTTGGCAGGGGGCTTAACTATTTTTTGTTAAAACTCCCCCTGAGCCAAAGCTCTTTATTTAATTTTTGGAGGAAACATCTGCACTAGGAGCTAGCACAAACTCATTCTTTACTTCATTCTTATCCTTTTTCTTCCATATCTTATTCATTTCTTTCTTCATTTCAACCATATCCACTTTCTTTACTGGATCATTCTTCTTTTTTTGTGAAACAAAGGGTTTCACATTCTTGCCTCTGTAGAACTTTGCTATGTGTCTTGATTTGTTGTAATTGTGGCATATGCCAACTTTTTGAACAAGCTTACTTCTAGCCATTCTAGATCTGCATTCAAAAATCTTATGCACAAATCCATTGCATGTATAATAGTAGCCATTGAAATATTGAAACATCATGCCATTATTGTAACCACTCATCATCTGATTTCTATATTCACTAGCTTTATGGCCAAATCTATTGCATGTAAAGCATTGAATGAGAAATGATTGAACATTTTGATTCATTTTTCTTGAACATTCTATAGCTCTATGTCCAAAATTATTGCAGGAATAAAAATAACCATTAAAAGATGAATACCTTTGTGTAGCAAGTTGTCTAATAGGAGGCCTTTCAAGTTCTTTCTTCTAGTTCCAGGTCTATTTGACATTATTCTTCTTCTCATTCATCTTTTCAACATTATTTGGAGTTTGATTTACCTTTGAGCTTTCTCCTTTCTCAAACCCTAATCCTTCTTTGTCCTTAGAAGCCTTTTGATTTGCAATCATCTCATCAAGCATTGTGAAACTCTTCTTGAACTTGTCTTCTTGATTCTTGGCTTTGTCTAGATTTGATCTCAAAGTTACAATCTTGTTGGTGTAATTAATATTTAATTACACTTTACATAAGTTTACTTAGGTAATTATTTAATTCCTAGGTTAATTAGTTGTCATCCTTATATTGTTGAACTATCTTGTTGCTCAAGATAAGATTAGGGTTATGCATATCTTGCTTTTATAAAGAAAATCATTATCATTTAATTATTGAATTCTCGAATAATATTATGTTGCACATCTTTTTGCAACCTCTATGCTTTTTCTGATTTTCTCTTCTATGGAAGGATATTCTGGTTTGCAAATCTGATCTTGGTTTCTAACATGGTATCAGAGCCTTGATTTGCAACCCCTTCTCAGATTTCTGGAGAGATTCATTGCAGAGTTCGTTCGGGATTCCTCGAGGGTTACATACCTTGAGTTTGTCTCTCTATTTGGGTGCTCTTGCATGGTCACT
Source organism: Sequoia sempervirens (assembly GCA_007258455.2). Lineage (NCBI taxonomy): Eukaryota > Viridiplantae > Streptophyta > Pinopsida > Cupressales > Cupressaceae > Sequoia > Sequoia sempervirens. Next base: position 58,867,008 of record VDFB02270651.1, on the reverse strand, counting down.
TTCGGCACATGTTGGAGGAAATCTGAGCTCATTTTTGAGTCCAGGGCTATCGAAAAAGTCAAGATCGACTTTTGTTTTGCTTGAATCTGACATTTTATGCTAGAGTTATGAGGGTTTGAAGATTTTCTAGATCTGGGAGTTGCGAAGCTTCTGGTGTGTTTTCAGGCAGATTGGACCTTGCCATCAGATCTAGAGCATCCGAGAGATGAAAAATGACATATAACATGCCCTATTTCGGCATTGGGAGCTTCTGAGGCAAAATTTTTTTATACCAGAAGTCGTACCGTCTGTGCACGACCCTTGTGCACAACTCTCGAAAAAAATTTCAGGTTTTTTAAAAATATTTTTCCTGCAATAAAAAAAATTACATTAGCCTTTTTTTTGAAAATCAAAAATCAAAAAAATATAAAAGGCAAAATTTTTTTAAAACAAAATCATGGAAAAACTTTTTTAAAAATGAAAAAAGGCTTTAAAGCCTGCACAGGGTTTGTACTGCGTAGGCTTGGTCACACCGTACCAGGCGGAGCCCACCCGCTGACGACCTTGTATAAGCCACCTGTCAGCTATAAGGAAAATCCGACATCCTTAGATCACCGGCGGTGACCCTTTGGAAGACCCTGGCGGCCAATCCTACCCACTACACGAGTAAAAATAAAAACCGGCGGCCAAATTTTTTTTCCAAGGGGTTCAAATTTAACACAGTGAAGTGCTGACGTCAGCATGACGTCATCGGCCGTACGACCTCTTTGCACCTCTTAGCCCTGATTTTTCCTAAAGGAGTAGTTTTTTTTTCTTTTGGTCATAACTTGGGCATACGGTATCAAAATTGGGCAAACGAAGATATCGTCGAAAAACTAGTTCCGAGCACTTTTTAGTGGTACTGTTTATTTTTCAGTATTTTTCTGTTTACCTAAATTTATTTCTGTTTGAAGTCAGATGTTGTTTTTGGGCTTCCGAGCTCATAACTTTTTGCCACGATCTCCGATTTTCATCTTCTTTGCGGCGTTGGAAAGGTATTGAGGAGCTCTATCTTGATGTCCATGCAATTTTTTATGTATCTATCCCAAGTTTATCATTATTCCAAATTTGTCCTGATGGGTCTTTTGGAGATTACTTGGATGTTTTGGCAGTTGGAAAAGTGAAACTTGAATATTTGCACTTCATTTCAGTACCACTTCATCATGTTTTCTGTTTATGCATGTTTAGAATTCTCTCCTTTTACAATCATTGGGTTATTGTAATAAATGAACTAAGATAAAGTTCCATCAGGGGGGTTTCTTGTATAATAAATCTGATTAGAGTGTAGTTTTCACTTTGATCTCCATATCCATTTTGATTTGTTGGCTGCTCGTATGGGTTATTTGGTTTCCTAGTTTCTTTTGGCCTCATCTTGCCTTAGCTTGACACATATCATATTCACATTGGTTTACACTTTAGATTGAGAGCCTATGGTTAATGATCCACATTGGATCCATCTCAATTTGAGGGCCATGTTTTTATGGTTAATGTTCCAGAGTCTTCATGGTACTCCTTCCCATGGAAGAGTTTTAGTAACAGTTTAGCATCGACATCGAGATACATGGCTTCCAGATTCTGTCATCATTTCATCTACTGTTGCTTCACAGATTCTAGGGTTGTTCCAGTTTGTGAGTTTTCTAGTGTTCCGTGGCATCGGGTCTGCTGTCACATTATCATGATTCTTGTTTTGGTTTCAGTTGTAGACAGAAGTATCTTTCCTTGCTTGTCGGATTGCGGTTCTAGTGTTACTCCATAGTGTTCTTCTAGTGCTTCTCTGTAGCAGTCATCTCATTGTAGGGGGGTTTTGTCCCACAAGGTTTTCCTTCTCTACCTCATCATTGCATTTGTAAATGAGTACCTGATCAGGCCTTGTTGCCGGGACTCATATTTGCATAATAATTTGCTTCATCCTAAGTTGCACTTATGGGGGGGGGTGTTGGTGTAATTAATATTTAATTACACTTTACATAAGTTTACTTAGGTAATTATTTAATTCCTAGGTTAATTAGTTGTCATACTTATCTTGTTGAGCTATCTTGTTGCTCAAGATAAGATTAGGGTTATGCATATCTTGGTTTTATAAAGGAAATCATTATCATGTAATTATTAAATTCCTGAATAATATTATGTTGCACATCCTTTGCAACCTCTGCTTTTTCTGTTTTTCTCTTATGTGGAAGGATATTCTGGTTTACAAATCTGATCTTGGTTTCTAACAAATCTCTTGTCCAGGCTTTGAACATTCTTTAGATTTGTCTTTCACTTTGGCATTCAAGCACTCTTTGAATCTTTTTCCTTCTTCAACTTGCACTTTCAGACTAGTGATAGTATCATTTGATTGCTTGAGCCGCTAATTTGTTTTCTTGATCCTTTATGTAGCTTTCTTGAGTTACTCTCTCAACTTCTTAATACACTCATCCACATCATTAAGATCCTTTTTGAGATCTCTATTCTCAACTTCTGATTTATCCAAATCATCAAGGGCTAATTTGAGTTCTCCTTCCATGTCAACTTCATAATATTCTTTAGTAAACCCTTCAGGGATAATCTCTTCCAGAAGGATGGGATAATTCCTTATAGCCATATGTTCAAACTCCAAGATCTACCTCAACGATCAGGCCAATTGAAGGAACCAAGCTTTGATACCAATTGTTGAACACCTAGAATACTGAGAGGTGGGGGGGTGAATCAATATTCATTGAAATTCATAAACTTCATAAACTTTAAACATTCATTCAATGCATCATATTAAACATGTAGCAATAAAAAGGAACATAGAAAGTATGCATCACATTAAAGAACACAAGAAACCAGATTTACATGAAAACCCCAAAAGGGGAAAAACCACGGTGAGGATTAGCTCACAATATATTATAACCGGTTACAAGATATTACAAAATGGCTCATTTCTAAGTGGACTCACTAACCAAAGGACTCACTGTCCAGAGAATAGAATAAATGGCTCACTACTAGAGATGAACCAATTACAATACATCTACAACATGATAAAGGAAATTCCAATTAGGCTCAGAAAATTGACTTAACCCATTTCATACTTCACCACAATTACACTTCACACTTCTCTACACCAGATCTCACACACACACACACTATACTCTCTCATGCATTCACACAATGAATCAACCTCGTATATATACCGCAATCATCCAAACCATCAATTAGGTCGGCCTAATTAGATGTAACGTGCACCACATAACCTTCCGGCCCAAAACATCAACATGCACGCCTTACAAAAGGAACCAAAGTGTATACACCACCAAAATAGGTCGGCATGACCAATAATCACTCCTATGATACCGCTTCATATATAACTCAACTCTGCATGACCCCAAAACACTTAGGTCGACACTAGATAGAAAAATTGGTGAAGTAATAACAAAATGAACCCATTTTTCACTCACAACTTGACACACGGACCACCAAAAAACTTGCCACTTGGAATGTATACACTGCTGATATTTGTAAATACTACCACAAATCCGCATATCAAAATATTCATCTGCGGTGGAATGCAGAGCATTCCAACATACACTCTATCGCTACACCTCTGCCATTTCTAGAGCCAATACTCTGTCAACGCTATCTTCGACTATGGAAGACATCAAGTCATGAAACTTTGGATTTAGCCTCTTCCAACATGCACCGACATTACCTCAAAACCATATAATTAGATTCTTCATAGAAGAGTAATGCAAACCACAAAACTGATTCACTAAACACTAAAACTGCACTCCAAGACTTAGAAAATTATCCAAACCATTTGGTCTTCTCCAAACCAACAATTTTTCATCTCTATAATGGGTTTCCATCAATGACAACACCATATATTGCTACACTCATCAACCTCCCTACTCAAAAACCTCTTCACACTATACATCATGCTCATGTTGCCAATTCAAGTCTACAACAATCTCCTTAATGACAAACAAACTTCTAACAAGAGGTAGTCCTAGAAAATAAACCACCTTTTTGGGTGAAAACGAAAATCACCATGTTCATACTACCGAAAGCAAGCATGGAGAAACCCACTCAAAGTCCATAGCCAAAAAATTGTCTAGGGACATGAAGAAAATAACTCCCCAAAGTCTGATGGTATAGTAAGCGGAGATGCCGCAGAGGTGTGGCTAACCAAAATGGAAAAGTATTTTGACATCTGTAACTATTTTGAAGTGACTAAGGCCATTTGGGGAGCCTATCAACTGGCTGGGGAAGCATCCACATGGTGTATGAATAAGAATATAGAGTTGGGTTTGAGCTCTCTGAAGCTAACTTGGGATGAATTTGTAGCCATCTTTAGGCAAAGGTGGTTACCCCAACTTTACTTCAATCAGAATCTCATGGATTTTCAAAATCTGAGACAAGGTGATTCCTCTATGAACGAGTATTGGGAAAATTTCACATGCCTTTTTAAAATATGTTCCTCAATATCAAAAGGATGAGTGGTTTAGAATCAGGAAGTTCATAATGGGTTTAAATACCCAAATTGGCAGAGAAGTTGACATTCATGGTACTACCACAATGGGCTAGGTGTACGAGAAGTCCATTAAGCAGGAATAGAGGCTCAAATCCATGTCGACATATAGAGAAAGAAACTTCAAGAAGTATAACTGGTCCCAATCCTCGGAACCTTTCAAGACGAGAAGTGACAAGCAAGATTTTCATAAAAAAGGTGATAGTGGTTCTCGTGAAAATAGGAATGAGTCCAGAGGGGAGTGAAGAAATTGTGGTAGTACTAATGGAAAGAGAAATGGGGATAATGCAAAAAATCCTTCAGAAAGGTGGGGTCCTCTAGGAGGATGCTTTTCTTGTGGCAAAAACCACTACACAAATCAGTGTCCTAGCAAGGCACCATATCCTCAACCTCAAGGGAATCCTTTGCTGATGCAACAATCTACCTTTCAACAGAGGATACATGTAGCCTTGGACAATTGTTAGGTAGAATAACAGATCACACCTATCGAAAATACAAGTTTTTTTTTGGAGTACCTATTATAGTTTTAATTGATACTAGTGCTATTGAGTGTTTTGTTTGTCCTAGATTGTTAAGTAAAATATCTAGAAAAGCTAGATACATGGAGAATTCTTGGCCAGTTAAGTATGAAAACCAATCAAGAGCTCAAGTAGAGCAATGTTTGTTTAAGGCCAAGGTTGAGTTGCCAAGTTTTTCAACGGAGGTTAACCTTTATGTAACCCCCTTAGGTTCCTATGATGTCATCCTAGGAATCAATTGGTTATGGAGGCATATAGCGAAGGTGGATTGATTTTCCAAGATAGTAGAATGCTTAGATGACCTAGGAAATAAAGTGTTCCTGCAAGAAACTTCCAGAGAGGTCAAAATAAGGAAAATATCTTCCATGCAGTTGAAAAGGGTTAAGTGAAGGGGATGCTTGCTCTTTGCGGTAAAAATGAAGGAAGTAGAAGAACCAAAGGATAAAAAAGAATTCATCTTCCAAGATGATTTAATGTTCTATGAATCCCAAAAATTCCATGAGGCGGGAGATGAAGGATCCATAGATCAGGAAAGATTAGACATGGAAAAGTATCCTTTCCTCCAAAATTTTGAGGATGTATTTCCATATGAATTGTCTGGGTTACCTCCAAAAATATCATTCGATTTCTCCATTGATATAATTCTGGGGTTGGAGCCAATATCTAAAGCTCCTTATTAGATGACTACCACATAATTGATGGAATTGAAAGCGCAGTTGCAGGAATTGCTAGAAAAAGGGTTGATAAGACCTTGTGTCTCAACTTGGGGAGCACCAGTGATCTTTGTTAAAAATAAAGATGGCACACTATGTTTGTGCATAGTTTACCGCATGCTTAATAAATCCATAATAAAAATGAGTACCCGTTGCCACATATAGATGATCTCTTTGATCAATTGTTTGGGAAACAATTTTCTCCAAGATCAATTTATGATTTGGGTACCATTAGCTGAGGCTCAAGGATGAGGACACCCACAAAACAACTTTTAGAACTAGGTATGGGAACTATAGGTTCACAATTATTCCATTTGGGCTAACGAATGCACTTGCAACATTCATGAACTTAATGAACAATATATTCAGGGACTGCCTGGATAATTTTGTTCTCGTCTTCCTTAATGACATATTGATATACTCCAAGAAGAGGAGGAACACATGCAAAATTTGTAGTTTGTCCTTCAATGGTTAAGAGAGCATAAGTTGTATGAAAAGCTATCAAAATATATGTTCTTCTAGAAGGAATTGTAGTACTTGGGCCATATCATGTCAACAAAAGGAATTGCAGTGGATCCTGCAATGGTAAAAGTTGTCTTAGAGTGGCCAACACCGAAAAAAATGTAAGAAGTTCATGGTTTTATGGGACTACTAGGATATTACAAGAAGTTTGTGACCAATTTCTCAAGAATTGTATGTCTAATTACCTCTCTTCAAAGAAAAGGTAAGAGGTTTGAATGGTCAGAAAATGTCAAGAGGCATTTGACCTATTGAAAGAAAAGTTGACTTCAACATCAATTTTGAAAGTGCCTAACCTTGAGTGGCAATTTTTAGTCATCACTGATGCCTCAAGAGAGGGATTAGGTGGTGTACCTATGCAAGATGGATGGGTAATTGGCTATGAGTCCAAGAAGCTGAAAACCTATGAACAAAACTATGACCCCCATGATCTTAAGCCTACATCAATTATGCATGCATTGTAGATGTGGTGACATTATTTTTTGGGAAAACCTTTTGAGTTGAGGTCTGACTACCAGGGTCTTAAGTACTTGTTTACTTAGCCTCACCTAAATGCTCGGTAGAGAAGATGGCTAGAGTTGATATCGGAATATGACTTTGAGATCAATTACATCAAGGGCAAGGAAAACTGAGTTACATATGCCCTAAGTAGAAGGAGACATATCTCCTTAATGATCTCGGTGCAAATTGATTTCAAAAGCCAAGTATTGCAAAGGTCTAGAGGAGATGAATATTATAAGTAGGGTAAGCAAGCTCTAATGGAAAACCCTCGAGATCCAAGGTATGTTGGGTTTCATTTCAAGTCAGATGGGTTATTGAGGTTCAAGGAAGAATGTACGTTTCAAAATTAGGAGAGTTGAGGAACACGGTATGGAAAGAGGTTCATTCCGCACCCTACTCAGGACATCCCAGTGTGAAAAAGCTTTTGGCTGATGTTAAGCCATTATATTTTGGAAGGGAATGAAGAGGGATTCCTGCAAGGTATGTGGACTTGAGTGTCTTGAATTATAGAGAGTGAAAGTAGAGCATCAACACCTGACAACTTTTATACCCTCATGAGATACTAGAGTGGAAATGGCAGATTATTAGCATGAATTTTGTGCAGGGTCTTCCCATATCTAGAAATAGACACAATGCAATATTGGTAGTGGTGTATAGACTCACCAAGGTAGCCCATTTTATACTCGATAATTTGACAGATGGGGCACTGGTCATAGCATGCAAAGTCTATACAAGAAGCGTTCAGATTGCATGGTCCTGAGAAGATTATCTTAGATAGGGATGCTAGGATGACTTTGAGGTTTTGGAAAACCTTATTCACCTCACTTGGAACACAGTTGAACATAAGTTCAACATACCATCCAGAGATAGATGGTCAAATAGAGAGTAAACCAAGTATTAGAGGATCTACTAAGGGTATATTGCATGGATCAACAATACAAGTGGGAGGATTACCTTTTGCTTGTAGAGTTTTCATATAATAATTCATATCACTCCACAATTAAAATGAATCCATTTGAAAAATTGTATGGAAGAAAGTTCCAAACTCCTATAAGTTGGGATAAGCTACAAGATATGATTAGACTTGGACCAAAAATTCTATAAAAAATGGAAGAACAGATTAGATTGATCATGAAAATGCTAACAAAAGCCGATGATAGATAGAAAAGTTATGTTGATGCCAAGCGTGTGCCTAGATATTTCTCAATGGGAGAATTTTTTTTGTTGAGAGTCAAGCCTCAGAAGAGTTCCATCAAGTTTGGAAAGTCTTCTAAGTTAACTCCTTGTTATGTGGGTCCCTTCGAGGTTCTAGAGGAAATTAATCTAGTCGCCTTCAAAATTTCTCTAGCACTAGCTCTTGCTAGAATGCATAATGTATTTCATTTTCATATCTTAAAAAGTATGTAACAGGTAATAATCATGTAATTAATTGGACTGCATTTCAGATCTTGGATCTAGGGGTGGTCATGATCGAGCCTCTCAAACTGCTCAAAACGCGTGGGCTCCACCTGCATAATAGAAAGGTGATTCAGTGCAAGGTTCAGTGGGACCAATATGTCGAGGACAAAGTCACATGGGAAGATTACCTAGAGATTAAATAGAGATTTCCCCATCTCCTGCATGAGTTTGAGAATAGAAATTAAGACATTTTCTTTTTCTTTGTTATATGTTATGATACTATACATTGTTGGGGACAATGATTCTTAAGGGGAGGATATGTTATGCCCCACCCTAGATTTCAAAAAATTACTTTTTACTTTATGGTAATTGTTATGATGAAACTTGAGACTATGAAATTTGGAAAGTTAAAGGCTATGATGGTTTTATGCAATGTGATGTTATTGCATTTATATGAATTATTGATGGATATGTGATGATATGATTATGATGAAATGTTATGTGATGTTTCTACATTTAAACGAATTATTGATGAAAATGTAATGATATGATTATGATGCAATGGTTTTCGGCTAACTACATGTTTGTTTCTTGGGTGGACATGCAGGAACAATTTTTGCACACCATCTAGGAGGAGAGGGGGCGTATCACTCAAAAGAAGGGTAAAGTTATGTTTCTCTAGCAATGTCATCTGAGCTTAGCATCGGTCAAGTTTTTGACTTTGTTAAACCTAAGAATGTCTAAGGTTGTCAGTAGCATGTTTGAAGGTAAGTCAAACCTAAGGTTGTTGAGTCATGTTCTTTCCGTTTTGCTTGGATTGTGGTAATTTGAGGTTTTAATAACTTTTCTTGCTTATACATATATGTGTGTGTGTGTGTGTGTGTGCATACAAAAGAAACACATATGTATATATGTATATTTGTGTGTGTGTGTTCATATGGACGTATATATACATACATATGCGATGGTATGCATCAACATATGTAGATATACATTCACATAAGCATATATATATATACATGTGTATTTAATGAAAGAAAATAACACATACATATGTATATTCATATATTTAAAACGTTGTATTATAAACAATGTTATTTTATGTTGATGATATTAAAATGCATGATGGATGTCGATCATCTTGGTTATCTAAGAATTCAATACAATATGGCGATTATGCCAATATAGCGATGTGATAAAATCAATGTCGACCTTGCCTTGCTTATCTTTTGTTAACAATATTAACGTTCAAACTTTGATTGCATCAAATTTCATATTCTTTACGATTCTTTTAACCGGTTGTTCAAGCCGTGGACCATGTTTGGGCTCGACTCTAATAAGAGGAGCATGTTACTTTTGTAAACTTGATATAACAAGCTTGGTGCCAGCTAAAAGACTAAATTGACTGCACCATTTATGCTGGAAAGGTGGTGAGTATTAGTTTTATTGCAAACCAATTTCTTTTAATATTCTAATGTGGCTTCTACCATGTGATTATAGCGTTGTCCACTGCTTCTCTTATCTGCTAAAACAAAATTAAGCATAGGCAGGTCATGGATGATCTTTGGGGGGAAATAAAGATATTTAGTTATCTACTTTTAACCGATTGGTAACCATTTCTTGCTTGAGTGAGGTCGTGAGATTTGTAAATAAGGTAAAAACCTTTTGGTAAGATCTTGTGTTATAACTGAAATGAAATTCATTTAATTGTAGTTCCATAAAACTCTAGCTTTGGCTTACCTATTCACCAAGATATTTAAGAGTTCCATAAAACTCTAGCTTTGGCTTACCTATTCACCAAGATATTTAAGAGTGAATGCAGGGGATTAAGATAAAAATCTTGTCAACTCGTTGAGGGGGATTATCTTTTGGTTGTAGTTTCATTTTTCTAAAAGAAACAAAAAGAGATTGTTGTGGTTTTCTGGGCAATACTGAAGTGAAGGGTAGCTAGTTTTAGCGTGGAAGTTTTGCTGCATTCTACCTTGCCATAGTTGTTGTTAATAGTGGGGAATTGAAAATAAAGGACTCTCCATTTGTCTGTGGCTGGGCTGAGCATGGATATTATCCTCAGACAACACTTGAGCTAGTGTGTAGGCATGTAGTTTCACCGTCTTTCTTTCCAATGGAATTAGTATGTTTCTTTGCAAAGAAAGGATTGATAATGGTTTAATAATCTTGTAATGGGAAGTCTTGGCTTTATGCTTAGTTGTGCAAGTTTTGTATCTTGTTTTCAGTCCTCCTTGCTGAAACAATTTTCTTTGGATTTAAAAGAAGAAATGGATTCTTGAAATTGTATGGGTTTTTCCTTATTCTTAAACCCTCTCTTGCAAAGATATGTCTGTGATAGAATCATGAAACCAACCACTTGTTTAATATGAGCCTCTCTTTATTCATAGAGGAAATGGATTTGTTTTCTCACCAATTTGTAAGCCCTTATTGAATGCAAATGATTGTAAATAAAGTTAATTACTGAACACATGATAAGCAAATGTTGAACCACTATTTCTTTGTGGGTATTGAACCAAGCTTGTAAGGTTGAGAATAAAAGTAGTAGAATAGTCTTAAGCACAACTAGGTGCTAGTTTCTTGTTAAGATGCCTATTGATTTAATGCATAGTTTTCCTTACTTCTTATTAAATGTTTTTGTCATTTAAAATGGTTTCTTGAAATGAAAAGACCTTTCCATTTGGCTTGAACTTGTTAAACCCTTCAAGGAGTTATATTTTAATAGAAAACACCCATACGGGGTATTTTTAAGTACGATGCATTTATACTACAATATGATTAGTTAGGTCAAGTTACTTGCTTTTGTTGTCAAAGATGCCATGGGTCTAATTTTGAGAGTAGATACTATCTTAAAGTTTTCTAAACTTCAAACTAGTGGCAATTTCTACAACCAAGTAGTTACACTAAGTAACTCGGGAGTTTGAAGCAAGTATAAAACTAAACCAATTCAGTTGAGTTATGACTGGAAAGTCAAAGTGTGTAGAGTAAAAGCTTACTTTGTGATTATTCATGGGTCAAATAGTTAGATTAAGTTAACCCTAGGTTAGGTATTGTACTCCATGTTGAGTAGAGGTGGGTGAACAAATGACTCCACTCAAGCAGTGGTTGAATTGAGGTCAAATACTTTGGCCAAAGTGAGTGTAGTAGTCTTTGCATGCTCTTGTCAGTTCACTATGATCCATATTGCTTAACTAACCAGAGTTGTCTTAAATAGTTGGAAGGTATCCATAGTTGTTTGATGGTATTGGTTAAGTAAGGCACAACACCAAAGCTCAGATGGAAAAACTAAGAGGGTTCTTAACTATACCCTTCATTGAAGGGCAAGGCCACTTCCAGTTAGGAAGGTGTGCGGGGGATCGTTGGTCCATGGTTGGAGGTAAAGCACCTGGGTGATGCTCTCTCTCTTGCATATGACATACAGAGTCTTGGAAGACATAAAGTATCCAGATATAGGATCTCTAACCTTGTATCTTTATGTTATTGTTATATATCATTTAATTGAAATCATTTATGTTGAAATGTAAAAAGGAAAAATATTATTATTCTTTTCAATTTGAAAAGCATGATTAGATGATATGAAATATCTATGTGTATTCAATTATGTAGATGCATTTTTCGTTAACGAAAAGGAAAATTTTATACCTTATTTTACTTATGATGTTAGGTAATTATTGCATGGTAAATAAAACCTAGTAAATTCTGTTTAGAAGGAGGTGGTTGATACACTAAGACTTGTGGGAAAAATGTATTCATATGGATATGTAGGAAATTGATTGGGGTCAAGACATATCCAATCACCCTTAAAAATATTGCAAACACTTATTTCTTTCTACCCACATGTCATGGCTCCTTTTCCATGCCACCATGGCTTGGAGGGGACTTAAGAATCCTTTGTCAAGGGTTCCATGAGAACCAAGAACCAATGGTTCCTAATTCCAATGGAACCTCTGACCACCTTATTTATTCTACCAACGGGGAAACACATCATTTGAGGTTTCATAAGAACCAAGAACCATTGTTTCCTAGTGCCTATGAAAGCTCCAACCACTCTATACTTAGCCAATTTTTGAATTTTTGAGTTTGAGGGATTGGTTGAAGTACATGGGAGGGGGCCACATAGCCAAAAACAATGGACATGATTGATCATATTATGAAGGCACAAAAGAGGAAGGGAACAAAGCAAAATTTGACACAACAAAATAGAGTCCCAACAATTTGTTGTAAGGAACCATTTAATCATAGTTTCAATAGCCAATACAACACCTCAGGGAAACCCCCTTGTTCTTCTAGATCCAAAAGTGAAGGAGGTCTTACCCACCTTAATATTTGGCCCTAAGTTTCCCGACTTGAATATAGGTTTATGGTAATCTTCTCAAGCTTGACAACCTTGGCCACTTGAGAGATTATTAGACCTTAGGGATTTGGGGTCTACAACTCATATCACCAACACTATCATCTCCCTAATTAATAGATAGAAGGCACTCATCTCTCAATTCCACCTCTTAGCCAACATTATGAGCACTGCTCAATGTTCTCAAATGGTTAGCATCTAGTGTAGGGGCACCATTGAATAAAAATTGTCAATTCATGAAGTTATTGTGTAGGCTTTAGGATTTTGGGAGAAAATGCATAAAATAAGCTCTTGAGACCATTTTATAATGTAATTAGTTATATTTAGGTGTCTAGGGGGTTATTTGTGGTGATATTGCAAAATTGCATTTTGTTGCAAAAGTTGTCAAACACAAAAGTTGTAAAATTGCATTTTAGGGAAGGCAAATGGTCAATTCATTTAAAAGTCAATTTAGGAAGTTGAAACAATTGGATTTCGATGGGAAAAGGTATAAAAGGGTGTGAGAACCCGTTGGATGGTTGTTGAAGAAGTTGTAAAAGAATTTCAATCAATAAAACTCTATTTTCCTTCAAAAAATTTGTAGTTTCTACTGTACAATGAGTTTGCAGAAGATTGTACGACCTCTACATCACATATTTGATTCAAAATTGTTGTGGATTGTGTAGTAGATTATTTCACCTTTCTTTGGAATCCACTTTGGTGAAATTTCATCAAGTCTTGTGTATTTTATTGTCAATTTTCTAAGACCAGCCTGTGCTTGCAAATTTAAGGGTTTGTGAGTCATTAAAATGGAGTATTGACCCATTCCTCTCACTATGGCCACTGTAACTTGAGGAGTGTGTCTATAACATCAATAAAAAGGTGTGGAAATTTTGAGTAAGTGTAGGGGGGGTCAAGAGTTGTGTTGGGCAAGAAGCCCTAGTGTGGAAACTTGTGTTTTCCTAATGAATTTATGAGGTTTTGTGATGTCAAAGTGAGAAAATAGTTCCAGGGAAGCATTGTTTGTTGTTGAATTGAGTTTGTGCAGGCTATTTTGGACCTATTTGAAGAGTTGATGAGTTTGTGTGAGTGTTGGAGGGGTGATTTTCAATAAGCCCTAGGTTCTTTGAGTAAAAAGGAGGGTATTGGAGTTAGGCACCTTGGAGGGTGGATGCTTGAGAATAGATTGTGGATTCTTTGGTTTGGACACTTTTAAATTGCTTCCCAAGTGAGTTTACTGGTTTTGGAAAGGTTTCTAGATAAGTTTCTTTGTTAAAGTGGCCTAATTTGAGCCCTAGTTGGTGTAAAAAGCCTGATTTGAGAGAGTTGTTTCAAAAGAGCCTATAGTGGTTTGTGAGTATGTTCTTGTATGCCCTTATGGGTCTTTAAAAAGTTGCAATACTTGGTTTGAAAGAATCCCATTACGAAGATTTACCCGATTGTGTGAGTTGGCAATGCTACAAGGAAGAGTGTTGAATTGGTGAAAAGAGAAGAATTTTGAGAATTGTGACGTGAATTGTTGTTGTTGGGTGATTTTGTGTTGAGTTGTGTTGTAGGACCTCCCTTGGTTACATCAAGTGGTATCAGAGCCTAGGGATTAGATCTCTAGAAGTTGAAAGGTTGCAAATTGAAGGTTGAAAAAGTTGCAAGGAAAGATGCCTCCAAAGGCCAGTGCGGTGGCAAATGAGATAAAGGAATTGAAAGAGCAATTGTTACATAAGGAAAGGCTCTATAGAGGGTCTCAAGAAGCCACCTTACCTAGGATAGAAGTTCTAGAGAAGAATCAGAGAAGAGGAATGGTGAATGAAGACCAGAGTTATAAGGAGGATGAGGGGGAAGAAGGAAACCCTCTAGTTGGAGTCCAGGATGATGAAGATGACTTAGACCTTAAAGAAAAGAGAATGGTCAGGATGCTAAAGGCAGTAAAAGGTGACAACACTCTAAAAGTGAAAGTTGAAGTGCCTATGTATGAATATAAGATGGATAGTGAAGAGGTTTTGGCTTGGATTGATGCCTTAGATAATTTTTATGAGTTTGAAGACATAGAGGACAGTAAGAAGGTGAAATATGAAAAGAAAAAAATGAAGGGACCAACCCTAACATGGTGGAACTTTGTTCAAGAAGATAGGGTCAAGAAAGGTAAGTCCAAGATAAGCTCTTGGGATAGGATGGTAGCAAAGGTAAAGGCTCAGTTTTTACCAGCAAATTATGCCATACAAACCTTTATGAAATTGCAAGATTTGAAGCAAAGGGAGTTAGATGTGATGTCTTATACTGAGGAATTTCATAGGTTATGAATTAGGGCAGGTCACAATGAAGATGAGGTTGAAAGAGTAGCCAGGTATTTGAGTGGTTTGAGATTGAACACAAGAGATAAAATTAGTTTGAACCCTCCTAAGATAGTGGAAGAATGTTTCCAAATGGAAGTAAGGGCAGAGGATAGAATCAAGAGAAGGAAAGAAAGACAAGGAAGGGGAAAAGGTAACATGAATAGAGGGAGAGGTACAAGGCAAATCAATGAAGAACAAGAGAGTGCAAGCAAGGGTAAAGAGAAAAATACTAATTTTAGAGGTGGATTTAGGGGATCAAGAGGCAGATTTGGTGGTAGGAATCCTAAGATTTTTGTGGGAAGGTGTTATAAGTGTGGTGAGTATGGTCACCTTGCTTGGAAATGTCCTGAAAATCTTGGTTCAACATCTAGTGGTGGAGAAAAGAAGAGTGAAAGGAGAGCTCAGATTGTTCAAGAAGATGAATGTGAAAGTTCAAATTCAAATACTCTACATGTTGCACCTGAAGTAGGTGAGAGCTTGATGATGAAAAGACAATTCTTGAAGACAACAAAGGAGAGAGAGTTGCTTCAAAGAAGAGCCTTCTTTAGGACAACTTGCAGATGTAAAAACAAGGTATGCAAGGTAATAGTTGATTCAGGTTGCATTGATAACATTGTATCTAGTGAAATGGTGGATAAATTGCATTTGGAAAGAGTGCCTAGAGAAAAGCCATGTAAAGTATCATGGGTTAGTGATAATCAATCTATGGTGGTGAGTGAACAAGCTATGGTTGAATTTCAGATTGGTCAGTATAGAGATAAAGTTCTTTGTGACATATTACCTATGAGTTGTTGCCATGTGTTGCTCGGAAGGCCTTGGCAGTTTGACAGGTCATCCATGTACAAAGGAAGACAAAATACATAAACAATTGAAAAAGATGGGGAGAGTTTTCATTCTAACTCCATTGGTTGAGGAGAGAAAAGAGCAAGGTGAGATCATTATGGTAGGGAGAAAGGAGTTTGTAAATGTTGAAGAAGGTACGAATAAGGGATTGACAGCCAATGCAAGGCTTGATAAAGATTAGACAGTAGATAGGAAGAGTAAAGATGATTTGCAGTCTAATGGCATAAAGAATGCTTTCATATGGAAAAGAAAGGAAGATGGAATGGAGTCTTAGGTTGGCACAGTAAAGAGTGAGTGTGAAGTACAAGAAAAGAGTGATGGCATCATGGTTGGAACAATTATGTCCCCTATAACACGGAAAGAAGTAAAAAGACAATCGAGGGATGATGGAATAGGTAAGACAGTGGACAAGAGGACAAAATTTTGTGATGATGGTGGGACAGTGGATTTTAAGGTTGTTGGTACAGAGAAAAAGTCAGTTGTAGGTCTGACAAAGATTGTTAAGATTGATGGTACAGTTGACAGTGGTGAAGGTGCAAATAAGGAGGCTAGTGAATAGTGGTATAAGCATGAAGAGGAAGTGGAAGTGATGGCAGTCGATGAAGGAAAGTGTATAGATGCAAAAGAGGATGTGAAAACAGTGTCTGATAATGGAAAAGCTAAGGAGCACCCCACAATACAGAGTGAACGGTTGGAGCAGGGTACAAGTGATGGTGATGGCAAGAATGTTAAGGACAATGAAGAATCAAGGCAAAGTGAACCTGTTGAGGACAAGCATGGAGGTCAGAGATATGAAGAACACAAAGGAGTACAAGATTTAGTATCTTTTCCAAGAGACTTGGAAAACTTCAAAGTTGGGGTGTATGGTGCAGGGGCACCATTGAATAAAAATTGTCAATTCATGAAGTTATTGTGTAGGCTTTAGGATTTTGGGAGAATATACATAAAATAAGGTCTTGAGACCATTTTATAATGTAATTATTCATATTTGAGTCATATTTAGGTGTCTAGGGGGTTATTTGTGGTGATATTGCAAAATTTCATTTTGTTGCAAAAGTTGTCAAACACAAAAGTTGTAAAATTGCATTTTAGGGAAGGAAAACGGTCAAGTCATTTAGAAGTCAGTTTAGGAAGTTGAAACAGTTGGATTTCAATGGGAAAAGGTATAAAAGGGTGTGAGGACCTGTTGGATGGTTGTTGAAGAAGTTGTAAAAGAATTTCAATCAATAAAACTCTATTTTCCTTCATATTTTCTGTAGTTTCTACTATACAACAAGTTTGCAAAAGATTGTACGGCCTGCACATCACATATTTGATTCAAAATTGTTGTGAATTTTGTAGTAGATTGTTTCACCTTTCTTTTGAATCCACTTTGGTGAAGTTTCATCAAGTCTTGTGTATTTTATTGTCAATTTTCTAAGACTGGCCTGTGCTTGCAAATTTAAGGGTTTGTGAGTCATTAAAATGGAGTATTGACCCATTCCTCTCACTATGGCCACTGTAACTTGAGGAATGGGTCTGCAACATCAATAAAAAGGTGTGGAAATTTTGAGTGAGTGCAGGGGGGGTCAAGAGTTGTGTTGGGCAAGAAGCCCTAGTGTGGAAATTTGTGTTTTCCTAATGAATTTATGAGGTTTTGTGATGTCAAAGTGAGAAAAGGGTTGGGGCAGCATTTTTTGTTGTTGAATTGAGTTTTTTCAGGCTATTTTGGACTTTTTGAAGAGTTGATGAGTTTGTTTGAGCGTTGGAGGGGTGATTTTCAATAAGCCCTAGGTTCTTTGAGTAAAAAGGAGGGTTTTGGAGTTAGGCACCTTGGATGGTGGATGTATGAGAATAGATTGTGGATTCTTTGGTTTGGACACTTTTAAATTGCTTCCCATGTGAGTTTACTAGTTTTGGAAAGGTTTCTAGATAAGTTTCTTTGTTAAAGTGGCCTAATTTGAGGCCTAGTTGGCGTAGAAAGCCTAATTTGAGAGAGTTGTTTCAAAAGAGCCTATAGTGGTTTGTGAGTATGTTCTTGTATGCCCTGATGGGTCTTTAAAAATTTGTAGGAATTGGTTTGAAAGAGTCCCATTGTGAAGTTTTACCCGATTGTGTGAGTTGGCAATGCTACAAGGAAGAGTGTTGAATTGGTGAAAAGAGAAGAATTTTGAGAATTGTGACTTGTGAATTGTTGTTGTTGGGTGATTTTGTGTTGAGTTTTGTTGCAGGAACTCCCCTAGTTACATCAACGTCCTCACTATGTACTCGACCCTATCAGCTCGTAGTGTCATTTTCTCCGTCTCTCAATCCAACCATCAGACTCAACACTGCTAATCTCCTCTCTCATGTCTTTAGTGGCCTTAATCACTCCTACATAATATTTCACAACACTCATTAGTCCCCATAAATCAACTAACCTATTTCTTTGTATGCATCTCCATCCCTCTTTGCCTCATTTCCCCCCCAAGCGCAACTGTTGAGTTACCCAATGCATCAATCAGGTTCCTCATATAGTCATCATTTTACCCTTTCCCATACTTCGTGCAATTGTTGCATTCTTATAAACTAGAACACCTTAACCCAACCACTATTTTGCACAATTGTTGCAATTATGCAACCATTGTGACTCTATGCAACCACCTCATTTTTTATGGAGCTATTGATTTTCTTTGCAATTGTCATGAATCTTCACACATTTATTGATTCATGGTTTTACC
This sequence comes from Sequoia sempervirens, assembly GCA_007258455.2. Classification (NCBI taxonomy): domain Eukaryota; kingdom Viridiplantae; phylum Streptophyta; class Pinopsida; order Cupressales; family Cupressaceae; genus Sequoia; species Sequoia sempervirens. The sequence goes on along the minus strand of VDFB02270651.1, from coordinate 58,848,641 downwards.
ACTTCAATGATTCTATTGTTATTCTTAAAATACCCCTCATTAATGATGCTAAAATGCATTAAATACCCAAGTTAGGGGTACTTATTGCTGACCCTCACTATGTTGGACACTTGTAGTGCCTCACTCACTCCACTTGATGCTTGTCAACTAGCACACTCTTCATCTTTTTCTAGCTTCTCTTATGCTCTACTCTCAAATTCGTAATGGGATAGGTTAAAAATGAATAGTTTCTTCACCCCCCAACCTTATTGATTCACCCCTTTTCACCTCTTTTCACCATTTTATCTCCCATTTCTTCCTCCCAACTCTTTTTTTCTTTTGTTCATCCCTGTTTTTTCTCTGTCCATTTTTTTGTTCTATTTTATCCTTTTGAGAGGCCACTTATGCCCTTTTTTTCTCGCCTACTCTCTCAATGGGGCATCACCCTTCTACCATATTTTTCCCATTTCTTCTACACTAGGGTATCTTATTTTCCCCTTAATTCTTCAAGTAACTTATATTTTATTTTTCTTTGAAATAACATTGTTTTAACACAATTTCAAAGGGGCAAAATGTAGACACCTAAAATTGACACTTTGTCAAAAAAATTTTTTCGTAGCCTATTCTTGACATCCATATTAATTAAATAATATTTAATTGTTTAATTAATATTCCTTGCTAATCTTGTTATCTGTGTTCCTCATCTAGAATCATTTTTCTAATTCATCCCTAAGGTCTAACCCTTGGTAAATAATTATTTGATAATTATTTACTCAAACCCTTTATCTCCCTTCTTCCCAAATTAAATAAATAATTTTATTTATTTAATTGGCTATTTTCTCAACTTTTCATTATGTACCTTAATCCTTCATTATCACCTAATCATCCTCTAATCATGTGCACATGAGACTATGAATAAATAACCTAGGATTTGACCCACTCAAGTCCCCATGTGGATCCACTTGTCATAACATGTACATGAGTAGTGGTACTCGAGGGTATGGCCAAAGTTTCTATTCCTTAATTTTTAATTTGGCCTAGGTACTTGGGGCATGCGACAATTCTCTCTTTTCAATAAATCAAAATTTTAAATTCTCCATGTCCTTGGAAGTATGGGACAATCCAAATTTCACCTTTTTGAAAATCCTCCCAAGGTTACCCCATCAAATCCTTACCATCCACTTTCTCCCATGTCCAATTCCCACCATTGATCTTCCTATAATCATGGAGCCACCTTTGCCAACCAATCCTCATTTTCTACTTGCCCAAACCTCTTTGATTGAGAACTTTCATCCGTTGTGAGCAATTGATCATTCCTTTGCATCTTAGACGCCCATAAATTGGAGATCTCATAAGCCATTTTCAATAAATTTTTGAAACAAATACTATGTTATATTATTGAGTACAAACACCATTTAAGCAATTGGACAAAACCAATTTAATAATGTAACTAGAAGGTTAATATAGGTTATCATAGATGCTTATATTTGTTTTGATCTCTTAAATAGCCTAATCTTAAGTGTTTGTATTTGATTGTGATAGATCAATTCAAGTTGCCTTAGGTTAGTAACTTATAGTCACTTTCAATTACACACTTACAATTTTGCATTTGTTTATGCAATGTTTGTCATGCATCTCCTATATTCTCATTTCATCTACTATATTTTTCCCACTTAGGGGCATCTTCCTTTAGATTGTTCTATATTTGGCTTTATTCTTTTTGATGTTCCATGTGAGATTCTATTGCTTTTTTATTCTTATGTCCTCTCATGCTTCATGTTTGCCATCTATGTTTTCACACATTTCCTTGCTACTTTGCATGTTTGTAGGTACATTTATTCTTTTTTGACCTATATTTATCACCTCAATTATCGCATTTTCCTTGTTATGTTCTTATGTTGCATGATTTTATTATGTCTATATGCTTCTTATGTTTCATGACTATGATGTCTAATACATGTCATGTTCATTATTGAAGCATAGGAAAAGGGGTGAGATAGGTAGGAGACCTAAAAATGAGATGTGAGATGAGGAACCTATGCCAAAAGCAAAAGGGGGTGTCCACCTAATCACAAATCCACCTTTTCCATGTTCTTTTAGATGGTGATTTGCTTATTAAGCTCGAAATCATGTTTGCTGCGAGCAAATTTGAATTGATAATACACTGGGGGCAAATCAGTTGGAAAGTTTAAAAAAAATTGTGATCGTCTTTCGTTTTTCCAATAACTTACTTGAATTGATATTTAAGATTTAGGTGGCAAACTGGTTATAAGTAAACGATATTATGATTGTCTTTCGTGATTTTGGTAAAAGCTACATTGTTTTAAAACAAATTTTAGTGAGTTGGACTTTAGTTCTTGAATTTGGCATTTTAATGGAATTTTATACAAAAAGAAATATCAACAGGGAAATACTCATGCGATAGAAGTGTGATTATCATTCATTTCAAGTGTGCAAACAACTCCATATACAATTTTTACTGATTCTTTTTAACAATGTGTTTGGCAGTCAGCTTTAGCAAGGCCACACAATTATACAGAGCTCACTCTTACGTGACCGCGTTATATATTACCCTACGAGTACGGTGGGCGTGAGCACAAGTATTTATTTGCACCATATGCATAAAAACTTATGTTTATGTACATGGCCCATAGAATTTAGTAGGATGCCTAAACAGGTGATGGTGAGCCATGAATTACACTATTCATGGCAGTAAGACATAGTTCTATATTGGATTCTTTCCCATTTAAGCGTGACATAGTGTGAATTTACTTTCAATACATATTCTGAACTTTCTGCTTGCTGTAAATTTGGTTTTTAATAAAATGGTCGTCTTGCTTTCAGCTGTATTCTGTTCTTGAAAAGGAAAAAGTGCTTATGCTACTGCTATCACTCAATTTGAAATAATGCTAATTTTGCATCCAAGATTGTCAGGTGTTTAGATGTTGTTTCTACTTCTTTTATGCATGTTTTCCAAAGTTACCTGTATAAATGTTTTCACGAACTAATCCATGAACTCAGCTTTGTCATGTTGAAAGTTTAAATTTCTTCCCAGAAACCAAATTGTTGTCAATCGAATGTTTATTAACACCATTAATATCTGTATTCTAGGATTCGCATTGTTGCCACATAACTTGAAAATTTCTATGTAACAGGTGCTGCTCTACCATGTTACGGCAAATGCAGTTCCTGAGAAACTTCAATAATTTGTCTTTTAAAGTGGAACAATGCTGTGTGATTTGCAGTGCTGGGAGATGCTATGAAAAGAGCTATTGAAAAAAAAATCTATAATGTTTGGAGCACCAAACTGTGGTGTTAATTTCCTCTAAACTTCACAGGATGCCACTTCCTGGGACTCTTGCATATTATTTAGTTATGTGTCCTGCTCTTCTTTGAAATTTTGCTTTTGTTAATTGTGTGACTTTGAACATGTTTTGTGGATCCATCCGCTCTGCTCACTTGAATAATTCTGTCACAGTACTGTTGGAAAGTAATATTGTGGCTGACACATATTATTTGATTATCTTGCCCAATAACACTTTTTATCAGTTTTGCCACGTTTTGTTGGTTCTGTTCATCTAATGCTGCATCCACCTCATCCATAAGATAAACAGATGAGCGACTGAATTTTGCCACCATTAGAATGAAGGCAAGGCTTAGAATAGTCCTCTGGCCACCTACATTGTGAAAAAGAAAAGATGTATAGAATTGTTAAGTCATTTTGAGATAGGGCTATGCCACGTCTAAAGGAGGTTCAAACAGTACTCCTAACTGCTCATATAAAAACAAGAAAATGCTTCCACCTGAGAGTTCTTCTAGGTTGCTCTTCCATCCATCAGAATCATCTTTTGATCCTTCTTTGTTATTGGAAAAGGAAATTTTCACTCCATCTTCCACAAGCTGTCCACTTTTGATTAGGTCGATCCCCTTTGTTGGGAAGAACATCTCACAGCATTCTACAAAAGACTGCCGAATTTCCTGATAGGCAACTTCATTTGCTTTCTGCACCTTGCTTTTGGTATCTTCAATGCCCTCTGTCAAGATATCTATAGACTCTGATATAGATGTCCATCTCTCTTTGAAGAGTTCAAGCTTTCCAATCTGCTCATTGAAAGCAATCTGCTCATCAAGAGAAAAATGTTTTTCTTGTGGTTTTATTTTCTTTAAATCTTCCATTATGATATTGAGTTTTCTCTTGTTATGTAAATAATCATTCTTATCCAGGATCTGTTCTTTGGTCAGAGAAGGGAGATTTTCCTGCAAGATCATGTATCATTAGTTAGAAGGGCACTTAAGAAACGAAACCTTAAGTGCTCATCAATTTTCTTGTTTATCAATTCATCTGTTGTGGTTACGATTGTTTAAAAATTGAAGCAAGTTTGAAGTCATAATTCTGAAGTTCGAAAATTGAAAGATCAGCCTTTTTAGTCTTGACTCTTTCAACTTTTGGGGGCAAGGGTATGGAAGAAGGAAATGCACTGTCTTACTGAGCAACAGTTTTCAAGTGTACCTCTGTCTGGGGTAATGCCTCAAGTTCTTTTTCAGCCTTTTTAACATCCGCTTTTAGATTTATAATGCAATTTCTCAGCATTTGAATATTCCCCTGTATTTCAGAAATGATAACTTTGTCATGATCCATAGCTGCTGTCTCAACAGAATAATCTAAACATCTACCTTCCTTTTCTTTCTTAACTTCTTCAATTTTGTTTTCAATGCTCGAAAGTTGTTGTGCATGCAGTTGAAGTTCATCCTGATAAGAATGCATGGATTTCCTCAATTCACCAATACATAGAACTTCATTCTGCAACTCTACTTTTTCTATCTTGATCTTTTCTTGTCTATACAGTGTTTCATCAAGGATTCCCTGAAGAACAGCCTCATCGTCATTTGCTGTTTTTAGTGCCAAAATCAAAACCTTTGCAGTTTCAATAGAGTGATCTGATTGTTTTATTTCATTCAGTTGCTTTTTGCTTGTTTCCATGTCATTGCTAAGAAATGCAAACATTTTGCAGTTCTCTTCAAGCTCAATCTTCTGTTTCTCTATCTTGTTCTCAAGCTCCTTAATCTACATAGCAAATGAATCCCGTTAACTGGAAAGAAAAATAAAAATCAATACATCATTAAAAAGTTTAAACCCAAAGAAATTACCTGCTCCTCTATAGTGTTAATCTCTTGATGTAAATCTTCTTTTTGTCTCCTGTAAGTTTCGAATTTGAGTAATGATGACTCCAGTTCTTCGAGTTCCTGTAATAAGAAATAAACTCTATCAGAAAATACGTGACAGAAAGCAATGAAACAAAAAAGATAGAGTTAAAGAGGTTGAGAAATGTGTTCAAATTTGAAGCTCCATTCATAGAGAAAAGAACAAAAAATAAATGTACAAAGTAAAGTCAACGGATCTATTATCCCAAAGTTTTAGTCCTAACAAAACTAAAACATAAAACTCTAAACCTTGGTCTGAGAGTACATAAAGTGTGATATTTGTCAAAACTCTTGTATTCAAATTTCCTATGGTGCCTTTAATCTTTGATACCCGTCGTCAAAACCAATTAAAATGGTTCATAAAATGAAATCTTTTTCCCTTATCCATTTGATGTCCAAAAAAATTCTTTGAAAATCTCAAACAAACCAAATATTTGAAACCCTGTCTGCAAACCGTAAGCCCTATATATAAAGATCAAAATACAAATATAGGGTTCAAGGATAAGATAAATCTCCAACAGTATCTAACCCCAAATTTCTGTGAAATGTAGGGCTCACATGTGTAAGTGTTGTATCCTAACCTTCTTATAATGAGGTTGATTTGCTTCACATACCCATCACCTTAATTTGTAGCCATAGTTACCAGACTCAGACTTGGCAGGCTGATTTTGGACTTGGACTAGGATTCAAATTCAGCAATCCGAAAAAAACTTAGGTAGAAATTTTCTAATGAACTCCATGTTTTCCTATGCACTCTTCTCTAAATCAGCTTTTTAACATAAAAGACTAAAATACGAGATACTTTGATCACATACACAAGTGTACATTGAACAAATGAGCACAAAAGTGGATTTGACGCGAAGGAAAAAAGATATATACTGTGTTTTCTTTAGCTCAAATCCACTTTTGTACTTGTTTGTTCAAAGTACATTTGTGCATGTGATCAAAGTAGCTTGTATTTTATTAGCTTTTTATGCTTTTAACACTGCTTTATAGAAGAGTGCATGGAAAAACATCATGTTCCTTCAAAATCTTTACATATGTTTTTCTTCCAAATCACCAAGTCTAAATCTGAGTCCAAGTCCAAAAACAGCCTGCCAAATCTTAGTCTAGTTACTAGGGTTGCAAATCAAGGTGGTGGGTATGCAAAGCAAATCAACCTCCATTCTCTAAGTGTTTTTGATTTGCAAAACTCATGGAATACAGTATATATGCCATCAAAAACAAAAGTTACAACATGGACTAATGAACTATGGTAGAGATGACCCTGTATGTAATGTCCTCAATTTCCAACTAGCCATTTAATATAATTGATTAAATATTATTTTGTCCTAAATTAATAATTGGGGCATTAATATTTAATTAATTATTTATTTATTAAAGTGACTCAATTGAAAATAATAAATATTATAAAAGACACTTTATTAAATTAAAGGGAATCTTTCGAAAGTTGAGCAAAGCCTTTAAAAGGAGATGAAGGCAAATCATTTGGCATCATTTTCGAAAATATTATTTTATTGAGGAAATTGTGAAATTCAGGAGAGCTTAGCTTTCTGGTGCTTGAGGACGAAACCCTCAAGCCCATGGATTTGGACGAAAACCCAAATTCTTCCACCGGCGGATTCACATTAGGGTTCGCATTTGGACGTCAACAATCGATTTGCAGAAATTTGTGAAGTCTCGTGTTGAGACAAATTTCAGGGTTTATTTTAGGGGCAATCAATGGTCTATTTATGGAGTTTCCAGGCAAAATTTATTTAATATCTGCAAGTATCAATTTAGCTATCTGCAATATTTATTGGGGGAGTTATTAAATTATTCCAGACATCGTTGGCCTCATCTTATTTCTTGTAGCTTCAAACTAATATTTAATTAATATTGGTTGTACAATAATATCACACACAACCAATATTGGGGTTCAATCCGTACCAATATCCTTCCCTTTGAGGATGCGTTAATAATACCAGCTGATAAAGGCCACGTCAGATGTTGAAAAGTCTATGCTATTGATTGTACAACCTTGGGAGGTGATAAAGGGGAGTTCCGATTTCTTTAGAGCCGCCGTACATTTCTTATCCCATTGCATATGATATTAATTCCTTAATCACCATCCGTACCCCACTTTTCTCACAAGGAGCGCAATATTATCTCAAAGTGGTGGCCATGTTGGATCTGAATGGTCAAAGGTTGAATATCAACCTTGGAATGAGCCAAAATGCTAAGAGATTTCTAGATTCTTTTCGATGTTGGATCTTTTGCTATGAATTTTGACCAAAAAACTAGTAGTCTTGCTTATCTTTTCTTCCTCAAATAACTCATGCAAGTTGTCAGCCTTTAAGTTGCCCTCATACTAAGTACAAATATCTTCGTAAATCGTGCATTCCATGATAAAGTGCCATTCTGTCTCCACCACCCCTTTACTACCAAATATGCAAATTCTATCCTCCCACACTTCCTTAGGTATCATCCACCTTTCAGTCTCACACCTAGGATGATGCGATCCGGTCCTCAATTGAGCTATTAACATCCTTGCTTTACCTTTAATAGCTGCTCCTAAATAGGTTTTTTCACCATGCTCCCAAGTTGGGTTAACTCTTTGACATACTGAGTCTTTTCCGCCCAATCGGCTTCGTCCACATGGCAGTCCTGAATTTTTTTGCGACATACTTTTTTATTTCCTCATTGGTGTTAGGGCACTTGTGCAAATTGATGTCCCATTTTCTTAGCCATTTGTTATTTTGCTTCATCCATGTTTTCTTCCTACGGCCTAAAACCTCCTCCACAACTATTTTGGGCCAACAGTGATTATCCATGTTTTCAACCTTCTTCAGATAGTTTAGCAGCTAGGTTATAGCCGATGCCTCCAACAGTTAGGTTCCCGATTCAGCCAAGAGAATATCATAAGGGATTGTAGTTTTGACTTTGAGGTTGCAAGTGATTAGATGCTTTTGGATTCTTTCTAATCTCAATCTATGATTTGACATGCTACTTCCCCACACCTCGCAGCCAAAAAGAACCACAAGTGTGACCAGCAAATCAAAGAGGGTTTTCTTGGTTTTCCAATCCCAAAGCTTAGCCTTCTGAAATATACCGAGCCAAATTTTTTTTTTGTTTTTCAATGATTCAGATTACAAACATGCACCCGTTAAGGTTAGATAGATAAACCGGAACGTGCAAGGAAGCAACCCTAACCAGAATGGCACCGCTGAGGGTGAGCATTGGTCAGAGGGTCTTCTAATCTATTTGCAGAAAGGAACTCAACGTCAAGTATGTGCTACCCAATCCGATGCGGAGTGAGGGGCGACCATATGACGGAGTAAATACAGAACTACTGCTTGAAAGAAAATGCTGAAAGCTAAAGACTCTCAACACCCAGGATGTGCTTTCTAACCCAGAATGGGATAGTAGCGACCATAGGGCGGAGATGGATTACATTCAATTATCAAAATGCTGAAAGAGAGAACATTACAATCTGACTGAGCAAGAATCTAAGATCGACAGTACTACTGCCAGTATACAATTTGAAAGATGATTACTTGCTACCAATTACAAATCAGCCTTAAAGAATATTGCAATAATATTGAAGCATTCAATGATTGCCAAGAATAAGCTTAATTTGCATGAAAGGAACGGATCCAACCTCTTTAAATCTGTGCAATCTTCAATGATGTCTCCGTGAAGCCTTTAAGAGTTCCCAGCACCCATCCAAGAGCAATAGTGCAGATCCCTGTTTGCTGTTATAACAATACTGTATTTTTTCTTCATAAACCAGCAACACAGATTTATAAAATGCTTAGATCTTCCTAGAAACTGATCCAAAAGACTAGAGACTGAAGGAAGGACACCTTTAACAAGGAGGCGATCAGATTAGAATCACAAAACTGACTTGAAATGCTTCTATTTAATTTTTCACGAATCCCAATGCAATGCAAAGGTACGGCCCAGCTGAGATGGTACGGCCTCCTTTAAAAATTCAATTCTCAATAATAAAATCTGGAAATTTAGGAACTTAGGCGTCTACCCTAAACAATGAGATTTATGAAATACCCAGAATGATATTTTTGTCTTTTTTTGAAATATGAATGAAATACTAAGTCTGCTGTAGCTAAATGCTAAAATCAGCAAACCTCTAACATGCAAGATCTGAAACTAACACTACTAATGCAGATTACAATGCACGGAATACAATGAATTCACAACTAGACTAAATTCATCACTAGTCGTTGTCTTACAAACGAGAAGAGATGCCCAATGGTTAGGAGGTCTTCATCCCTCGAAGTGATCCAGATTCAATCCGGCAGCATAACGGTGTATTTTCCAAGATCCCCCAAATGATGCACAAGACTCCCTTTTTATAATTTCTGCTTGACTTCACGAAACCCTAGAAACAGCTTTTAGGTCAAAACTTTCATCTTCTCAAGAAGGCGTACCTTTTCCTCAAAGCATTAATAAATGATATTTTAATTAGAAGTCCATCTTGAAAAGTGCGCCCCACATTATCTTGCTTGACTTAGGCAATAATTAAAATAATCATTTAATGAGGGCGCCACCCTCAATGGCCCCTTTTTAAAACATCTTTAAGTTATTACTTCTAAGCCCAAGGTCAACATTAAAATATAATATTTAAATGTGCCTTTAATGAAATAACTTAACTTATCCCTCCGGAGGTGCACTGAAGCCAAAACTGATCCAAACATCTGACCATTGAAACAGGAAGTCAACCGAGCTGAACATCATCTGCCAAACTGCCAAAAATAGAATTTACTAAAAATAGTAAATTCCAAAAAGTACCCAGAATGCCGGAATGATCATACCACTGCGAAGCCCTCTGAAAACCCAGAAGGAATCCGCCATTAAAACTGACATCTCCGAACAATGACCTCCTCAAAATTAGGAAACCCTAATTTTAACTTCCGACTAGCCTCCGGGTTCCCAACGAAAGGCCAACGGTCACTGAAACTGTCACGCTTAGAAAGGGGACATTACAGTCCGCCCTCCCCAAGATTGCTTGTCCTCAAGCAATTGCAAACTAGGGTGCTGCATTATCTCATCACTTTCCCACGTTGCATCCTCCATCGGCAGGTTCTTCCATTTTACCAAACATTCTCTGATAGTTCTATTCCTCAAGGAACGTTCTCTGAAGTCAAGTATCGACTCGGGAACCAGAACCAACTGTCCTTCCTCGTCCAATGGTGGCAACTGTGAAGAAGCGACCACATTGTGTCCAAGAGCCTTCTTGAGGCGAGACACGTGGAAGACGTTATGCACTCTGCTATCTGAAGGTAGCTCCAACTCATAAGCAACAGCCCCAACCTTTCTGATGACCCTAAACGGCCCATAGAAGCGAGGTTTGAGCTTCTCAGCTCCACTCTTCTTGAGAGTTGACTGTCTGTAAGGTTGTAAACGGAGATAGACCATATCCCCAACCTCAAAAGAACGCTCAATACGCTTCTGATCAGCATACAACTTCTGCTGATTTTGTGCAATCTGCAAATTCTCCTTCAAGGACCTCATTATGTCCTGACTATGCTGCAACAAATCCTTGGCTAAAGGAGCTTTGCTGTCACCAAACACCAAATCTGCAAAGCTGGGTGCTTCATACCCATAAAGTGCCAAGAAAGGAGACATTTTGATTGACATATGGAAGGTAGAGTTGTAACAGTACTCGCCTATATGCAGCCACTTAACCCAAGCTTTCTGCTGTTCTGACACATAGTTTCTCAAGTAGCCTTCTAGCCACTTGTTCACCACTTCTGTTTGCCCGTCAGTTTGGGGGTGATAACTCGTGCTTGGGGTGAGCACAGTACCACTCATTCTAAAAATTTCCTGCCAAAAGGTACTTAGGAACTTACTGTCCCTATCACTTACAATATTCTTAGGCAAACCATGAAGTCTAAACACTTCTCGAAAAAACAAATCTGCAACTTGGGCTGCAGAAAAAGTGCTGGTAATGGCAAAGAAATGAGCAAACTTGGTGAGTCTGTCAACTACCACATAAATGCAATCCTTCCCTTGGGCCTTGGGCAACCCAGTGATGAAATCCATTGAAATGCTTTCCCATTTTTGATTGGGAATTGGAAGTGGTTGCAGCAAACCGGCTGGTAAGGTGTGCTCATTTTTATTTGCTTGGCAAACAGGACATTCCTGAATGTAACGTTGAACCTCCTTCTTCAAACCTTTCCAAGAAAACCTTTCTCGGATCTGCCTATAGGTCTTGAAAAACCCTTGGTGACCAGCAACTGGAATGTCATGAAAATTCAAGAGAATCTTCTTCTTGAGCTTAGAATCGGCTACCAGAAAGATTCTACCCTTATACTGAATCAAACCCTCAACCACTTGGTACTTTTCATCATGGAAAGTACCTTCCAGAATGCTGGTTGCAAACTGATTTTTTGCATAATCAGCCAGCAACATGTCTCTCCAGTCTGCAGTAAGCTCACACAATGAGCTAAGATGAGGCCTTCTGGATAGAGCATCGGCCACTACATTATTTTTTCCTTTGACGTATTCAATGTCAAAGTCGTAAGCTTGAAGCTTACTTACCCATTTCTGTTGCCTCTCATTTAAATCCTTCTGGTGCATAAAATGCTTGAGGCTATTGTGGTCTGTTTTAACCACGAACTTATTCCCCACCAAGTACTGTCGGAACTTGGCTAATGCATGCATAATGGCAAGCATTTCTTTGTCATAAATTGAATATGACCTTTCCACACCCCTTAATTTCCGGCTTTCAAACACAATAGGGTGTTTGTCTTGCATCAGGACAGCACCAACTCCTTCACCCGATGCATCACACTGCAGCTCGAATGGCTTAGAGAAATCAGGGATAGCCAAAACTGGGCACGAGCTCATGATCTTCTTAAATTTTTCAAACACAACTTGAGCCTTTTCTGACCAAACAAAGGCTCCCTTTTTGGTGAGATCAGTAAGGGGAGCCGCATTCTGAGAATACCCCTTAACAAACCTCCGATAGAAACCACAAAGGCCCAAAAAACCTTTCAACTGAGTCAAACTTTCAGGTGGTGGCCAATCAACCACGGCTTTGATCTTCTCCGGATCCACCTTTACTCCCTCAGCACTGATTATGTGGCCAAGGTATAATAACTCCACCATTCCAAATTCACATTTGGAAGCCTTTGCGAACAAACTCTCAGATTCCATGATACTAAGCACTTCCTCCAAGTGCTTGAGGTGATCTTCCCAAGTCTTGCTGTAGATCAGAATGTCGTCAAAAAATATCAGCACAAACCGCCTTAACTGATTCTGAAACACACGGTTCATGCAAGACTGAAAGGTGGCCGGTGCATTAGTCAAACCAAATGGCATGACTAAGAATTCGAAGTGGCCATAGTGACATCTGAAAGCTGTCTTTTCCACATCTGATCCCCTCATCCTTATCTGATGGTAACCGGATCTTAGATCAATCTTTGAGAAGAACTTAGCCCCATGTAGCTCATCAATGAGCTCATCTATTCTGGGAATGGGGTATCTATTCTTGATAGTGCTTTGGTTCAAAGCACGATAGTCCACGCACATGCGCATGGTACCATCCTTCTTTTTCACAAGAACCACTGCAGATGCAAAGGGGCTCTTGCTTGGGCGTATGAAACCCATCTCCAAAGTTCTCGGATATTCTTCTCGATCTCATCCTTTTGCCTCTTCGGATACCGGTATGGAGTTGTGATCACCGGTTTAGCTCCTTCCTTGAGCTCTATTATGTGTTCTGAACCTCGATCAGGGGGAGGTCCAGGAGGTAAATCATCAAACACTTTACTCTTTTTGGTGAGTAAAGATTGGATATCAGGAGGATGCTCTTCTTTAGTTTCAACTGGACTTGCTGGAAGAATCATGCACTCAGCAGCCCATTCCACTTGATCATGACGTATCAACTTCGCCATCCTCTTGAATGATACAATCCGAGGACCACCATTTGACATACCTCTCAACACCACCTTCTTCCCATCGGATTGAAACTTCAACTCCATAGTTTGCAGATTTAGAGAGATCTCTCCAAGAGATCGCAGCCATTGAATGCCAAGGACAGCATCCGTATCTCCAATACTGACCACATAGAAGTCATCCTTGACTTCGTAATTGCCCAATTGCATTGACATGTTCGGAATCCTCTTGGTGCATGAGATGTGAAACCCATCCGCAACCATAACTCTGAACCCTTCAAAGTCTTCTGTTTGCAATCCTTTCTTTGCCACCACAACTTCGTCTATGAAGTTATGTGTTGCACCAGTGTCAATCAAAGCAACAATACGTTGCCCTTTGATCATTCCCCGAACTTTAAAGGACTCATTCTTTTGGAAGCTCGAAAGCTGAGCCAATGTACCACCACTTTCTTTTTCACCTTCAGACTCTTCTGGAGTATTTTCTTCATCGCTGTCCTCAAAGTCAGCTTGCTGATCAGAAAAATCAGAATTGCTTTCATCAGCTGTATAGAACTCAATTTGATGAATCTTAGCTCCCTTGGGGCACACATGATCTTGTGACCATTTTTCCCAACAACGGAAACATAAACCTTTCCTACGGAGTTCATTGATAGTCTCTGGATCCAATCTTGAGCCAGGAGGTTTCTGAGGTTTAAACTCCTTATGATGAGGCTTCTGATGAAACTTTTTCCCTCTGTCTCCTTTGTGAAAAGCTGGTTTGGGATGGAACTTTGCTTTGGGAGCAGCCCACTCCATGTTTCTAGCTTTTTTCATTGCTTCTTGTAGGGACGGTGGATCAAAAGCTTTGATCCAACCCTTGATTGGCTCCATCAATCCTTCAGTGAATAGGATTACTAACCTTCTCTCTGTGATTCCAGTGACCATAACTGAAAGTCTTTGAAACTCAGCTATGTAGGCATCCACAGTGCCATATTGTCTCAACTGTGCCAACTCCCTAAAGTGCACTTCTGGGTCCTTCTTCTCGAACCTTTCAATGAATCTATTGGAGAATTCATCGTATCTAGTGATAGACCCATGACCTAAGGTGACTAGGCCATGGTACCACCATTCATGCGCCACCCCATCTAGGTGTAGCGTAGCGAATCTAATCGCTTCTTCTTCAGCCATTGGCCTAAGTGCCAAGTAGTTGTCTAGTTTTTGTAACCAGGCTCGAGCAGAATTATTATCGCTTCCATCAAAATGGGCAAGCGTAACCTTGTTGAGAGCTTGATTCCAATCTCCTTGTGCTGGGGTTCTTCTTTGATCATAGTTCCTACCTTGGCCTCTATCCTTCCTCCTATACTCCATGTAATCATTGAAGGACATCTCAAGTTTTACTTCATCAGAAAGAGTGTCATACTCTGTTCGGCCTATCCTCACCCTCTCCAAGGGTGAAATATTTTCTTCAGGATCAGGCTGTGGGATTGCTGGTGTCAGAAACGTGGGTTTGAATGGTCTAGCAGAAATGTAAGTGTTGCTCACTGCAGGTTGGGCAACATGACCATTGTGCGGGTTGGAAGCACTGTGCTCCCCGGTATGCCCTGGGTTGGGTTGTGGAATACTGGGACCCAATCTCCCCAACAGGAGAGAAAACATATCCATCATGGCATCCATCTTCTTATCGAGTCCTTGCCCCAAATTGGCTGAATTGTCTATACCCTTCCCATTGTCACCTCTGTTGCCAGAACTTCTTTCGTTATCCCCCATTTCTGTTTCTTGCGAAGGCTCCCAATTAGCCCTCAAAACCTCGGAAGCTGTGTGACCTTCTGGGGCTTGATGCAACTGAGTCTGAACTGTACCTCTCTTGTATACTCTTGCCAAATACCTCTGTTCTCTGTCACTCATAGAAGGCTGATTTCACAGGATGGCAGGATGATGGCTCTGATACCACTGAAATATTCCGAGCCAAATTTTTTTTTTTTTTTCAATTACAAATTACAAACATGCACCCGTTAAGGTTAGATAGATAAACCGAAACGTGCAAGAAAGCAACCCTAACCAGAATGGCACCGCTGAGGGTGAGCATTGGTCAGAGGGTCTTCTAATCTATTTGCAGAAAGGAACTCAACGTCAAGTATGTGCTACCCAATCCGATGCGGAGTGAGGGGCGACCATATGACGGAGTAAATACAGAACTACTGCTTGAAAGAAAATGCTGAAAGCTAAAGACTCTCAACACCCAGGATGTGCTTTCTAACCCAGAATGGGATAGTAGCGACCATAGGGCGGAGATGGATTACATTCAATTATCAAAATGCTGAAAGAGAGAACATTACAATCTGACTGAGCAAGAATCTAAGATCGACAGTACTACTGCCAGTATACAATTTGAAAGATGATTACTTGCTACCAATTACAAATCAGCCTTAAAGAATATTGCAATAATATTGAAGCATTCAATGATTGCCAAGAATAAGCTTAATTTGCATGAAAGGAACGGATCCAACCTCTTTAAATCTGTGCAATCTTCAATGATGTCTCCGTGAAGCCTTTAAGAGTTCCCAGCACCCATCCAAGAGCAATAGTGCAGATCCCTGTTTGCTGTTATAACAATACTGTATTTTTTCTTCATAAACCAGCAACACAGATTTATAAAAATGCTTAGATCTTCCTAGAAACTGATCCAAAAGACTAGAGACTGAAGGAGGACACCTTTAACAAGGAGGCGATCAGATTAGAATCACAAAACTGACTTGAAATGCTTCTATTTAATTTTTCACGAATCCCAATGCAATGCAAAAGGTACGGCCCAGCTGAGATGGTACGGCCTCCTTTAAAAATTCAATTCTCAATAATAAAATCTGGAAATTTAGGAACTTAGGCGTCTACCCTAAACAATGAGATTTATGAAATACCCAGAATGATATTTTTGTCTTTTTTTGAAATATGAATGAAATACTAAGTCTGCTGTAGCTAAATGCTAAAATCA
Source organism: Sequoia sempervirens (assembly GCA_007258455.2). Classification (NCBI taxonomy): domain Eukaryota; kingdom Viridiplantae; phylum Streptophyta; class Pinopsida; order Cupressales; family Cupressaceae; genus Sequoia; species Sequoia sempervirens. The sequence goes on along the minus strand of VDFB02270651.1, from coordinate 58,832,594 downwards.
GCAAACCTCTAACATGCAAGATCTGAAACTAACACTACTAATGCAGATTACAATGCACGGAATACAATGAATTCACAACTAGACTAAATTCATCACTAGTCGTTGTCTTACAAACGAGAAGAGATGCCCAATGGTTAGGAGGTCTTCATCCCTCGAAGTGATCCAGATTCAATCCGGCAGCATAACGGTGTATTTTCCAAGATCCCCCAAATGATGCACAAGACTCCCTTTTTATAATTTCTGCTTGACTTCACGAAACCCTAGAAACAGCTTTTAGGTCAAAACTTTCATCTTCTCAAGAAGGCGTACCTTTTCCTCAAAGCATTAATAAATGATATTTTAATTAAAAGTCCATCTTGAAAAGTGCGCCCCACATTATCTTGCTTGACTTAGGCAATAATTAAAATAATCATTTAATGAGGGCGCCACCCTCAATGGCCCCTTTTTAAAACATCTTTAAGTTATTACTTCTAAGCCCAAGGTCAACATTAAAATATAATATTTAAATGTGCCTTTAATGAAATAACTTAACTTATCCCTCCGGAGGTGCACTGAAGCCAAAACTGATCCAAACATCTGACCATTGAAACAGGAAGTCAACCGAGCTGAACATCATCTGCCAAACTGCCAAAAATAGAATTTACTAAAAATAGTAAATTCCAAAAAGTACCCAGAATGCCGGAATGATCATACCACTGCGAAGCCCTCTGAAAACCCAGAAGGAATCCGCCATTAAAACTGACATCTCCGAACAATGACCTCCTCAAAATTAGGAAACCCTAATTTTAACTTCCGACTAGCCTCCGGGTTCCCAACGAAAGGCCAACGGTCACTGAAACTGTCACGCTTAGAAAGGGGACATTACACCTTCCTACACCTGTTTTGGAGTAAGAAAGAAGCCTTCCAACCCCCTTGTATCCTTTTAGTTCTACTAGTCTCCTAGCTGAGCTTATAGTGAAAACCAGTCCCAAGGTATTTGTATTCTTTCACTATTTCCAAAGGATTACCTTCAAAAAGAAAGTTATCTTGTTTCCTTTTCTTCATAGTTGCCAGGAGACTGGTATTGGTACTGGTACGGGAGACTGGTACTGGTACCGGTACAATATTTTTTTGAAAATAGGAGATGAGGGTACTTGGAGACGCCATTTTTTTTTAATATAAAAATTAATAATTTATAGAAAATCTGAAAATATGATGACATTGAACTTTCAAAACAATAGCAGTAGTAAAGTTTATGAATGAACATTAATTTTAAATACACAAAATTCAAATCCAAATGTCATTGTCACATTATGTCAAAGAGTCAAAGAGTCAAAGAGTTCATACTTCAAATTTCATAATCATAGTTCACATTTGACATTACATATTCAATTACATATTGAAATTCATAAATATTGATAGTTTGATTGGCTGATATGCAAACAAAAAACAAAAATCAGAAATCTATCTGATATCTCATATCATCTACACCACATCATCCATCTCAAGGTCCTTAGCTATGATGCTCTCCAAATACTCATCACTCTCTAACTCAGGTTCCTTTGTTGGTAGTTGAACTGGGGGTAAATTAGTAAGGCCATCTAGTTCATCCACTTTGGCTGCAACATCTCCATTAGGTGAAATTTGGTCCCATTTTGCTAAAGGACCCTCCTTGTATGCAAGATCTACACGAGAGAGAAGGCAAAGTGAGCTATGAATGTACACCAAGTTCTTTGCTTTTTTTGGCCCCAATCGGTTCCTCTTTAGTGAATGAATAAAACAATAAGTACTCCAATTTCTCTCACAAGATGAAGAGCTAGTACTTGTGAGAGTAATCTTATTGCAAATGATTGCAATTCAAATGTTTCACCTCCATGGTTCCACTACCACTCTATAGGGTCTTTCTTTGCTTGCATATCATATAAAGCTTCCACGGAAGAAAAATCACCATGCCCACATGAAAACTTATTCCATTGACTCTTCATAACTGATGCTTCCTCACCTCGGCCATATATCTTTTTTATTGCAGCCCAAAATCCCTTAATTACCTCTCTATCCTCATATGGAGCTCTCTTATTGGTCTCTTGTATATTATGCCATTTAGGATTTAAGGCATATGCAACACAATGAAGAGGTGTGTTAAGTTTGTTCCATCTTCCATGTAACTTTTCTTCTATTAAAGGATATAGTGAAGGATCTTTAGCATCTATTATTTTCTTAATTCTTTCACACATGGAATCTATTTCTTCATAAATTTCCCCCAAACATGGCTTGTCTGAATCTACAAATTTGATCACCTCACATATGGGTTGAATAAAGTCCACAACAAATTTAACATTAGCCCAAAAATGATCATCAAGGACCATACCTCTCACCTCAACTGCATCATTTGATGTAGATTTCCTCCAAGCTGCCCATGCATCACTAACTACCATGGAACACAAAGCACGTTTCACTTCACAAAGACGGTGAAGAAGAATAAAATAAGAAGCAAACCTTGTATCAGCTGGTTTGAGAAGCTCCACCTTGGAAAATTTTCGATAAATAGCTTGTGTTTGGTGATGGTTACATATGAACATTTGAATTTTTCTGCCCTTTTCTATGAGAGCTGAAACCCACTCAAACTTTCCAATATCTTTGAGTGCATTATTCAACGAATGCACACAACATGGTGTCCAAAATATATGCTTGTATTTCTTTTGCACCAACATGCTTGTTGCTTTACAAACAGGGGCAGCATCTATAACAATTTGGACTACATGTGATGCCCTTACCTCCTCAATGTCGTCGCATAGCTGGTTAAAAAGAAACTCTGCATTTTTTCTTGCCTTGAACAATCTAATACCTTCAAAAAATAAGGCCCTTTGTTGCATGTTACCATGATATTAAGTCGTGGACGGTTTCTAGTATCCGTCCACCCATCCATCACAATGTTGCATCCTTCCGAAGCCCGCACTCTTTTCAATGGTGCAGTTTGTTGATCTAATCAAATTTTTTCTTTATCAATTAGAGTAGTGTGAAGCTTTTCACACAAGTGGTTTATATCCATCTGGTGCATTGCTAATTGCTTGGACCATCTCTGTATAGAATTGTGATTGAGCGACATTAAACGGTATTCCATTGGCATAAAAGAAGCATGCAATTGTTACATCAACCATTTCTCGACCTTGCACATCAAATAATCTGCCAATGGGGTTTGAGCTACCAATGTGTGGTCTCTTGTGAGAACTTTTTGCTGCTTCATCTCTTGAAGACACATCCACATCTGCCTCTCTATTCTGATTTTGATTTGCAGCAATTGCCCCTGTTGTTGAAACGTGAAAGCTCCTATTAGAAATTTTACCATCAGCCCTTTCTTGATCCCTCACAGCCTCATATCGTTCCACCTCATTGATACAAGGATCAACACCTTTTCTAGGTATGTGAAGGAAATGAGACCTCACCCTCGTGTAAGTACCTTGCCATGACATTGGGCATAATTTACATGAGATCATGGTTGTTCCACCTGAACCCTTCGGCCCCGGAACATGATCAACATACTTCCACAATGGATACAAGCCTTGTTTATTTCCCCCACTCGACATTCTTGAATCAATGATTCAAATTCTACACAAAAAAAGAACAAAAAGACATCATGATTAGAGTTTAGACACAACAGCTACAGAAAGAAAAATTTAAAAATTAATGGCTCCACCATTTAATGGCTGTAGCTAAAGTTATGAAAAAGGAAACAGAGAATTAGAAAATTCAAAAACATGAAAATTTGAAATAGTTGTAGCTAAAGTTATGAAAAAGGAAACAAAGAAAAACATGTCTTTGAGGAAATTATGAAAATGAATCATGATTGCACAATGCACATAGCATGAGCACACTCAAAATGAATCATGAAGGCCATAAAATGGTACATACTTTTTGTGTAGGAGACAAATCACATCCACAGACACAGGAAATCAATGCAAAGTTGGAGAAATTTGCTTGGCAGTTGGCAAATGAAGAAAGTAGGGTATTGGCATTGCACATTATTATAGTGCAAGCCTATTTTTCAAATTGTTTTAATGTTTCAGTTTTATTTAGCATCACTAGTAATCTCCAGGGGGTATTGCACATTTGTCATTATTATAGTGCAAGCCTATTTTTCAGATTGTTTTATTTAGCATCACCAGTAATCTCCACAAGAGCATTGCCTCTGTTTAAAATCGTGGAATACAGATTCCATGATTTTAAATAGGGGCAATGCTCTTGTGGAGATTATAGGTGATGTAGCATCACTGATTCATCAGTAATCTCCACAAGAGCATTGCCCCTGTTTAAAATTGTCGAATACAGATTCCATGATTTAAAACAGGGGCAATGCTCTTGTGGAGATTATTGGTAATGCTAAATAAAACAATCTGAAAATAGAAAATCAAAAATAAAAAAAGAAACAAACATTACTTGCTTGAGCGGTGGTTTCTAAAAAAAATTATAATGTCGACATTACTGGTGAATGCCGAATGGTGATGCTAAATAAAACAATTTGACAAATAGCGCTTGCACTATAATAATGTGCAATCAGGAGTATGAAGTTGAGAGATATCTAGGGTTCAAAAATGCGATTTTTTTGAAGTCGGGAGTATGAAGTATGACTGTATGAGCAAAAAAAAAAAAAAAGAAAAGCAAATAAAATATAAAAAATACAACTTACCAGTTCTATCCTTAGCCTAGTCGCGCAATTATATAATGAAGCCAGACTTCAAAAAAATTGTGTTTTTGGGGATATTGTGCGTTGTTTTCAATGTCTGACCCTTTGACCGGCGGGAGACGGCGTTTTTAAGTTTTAGAGACTTGAGAGATGGCGGGAGATGTTTGAAAGGTTTCCTAGTGAGATGAGGCGTCTCTGGAGACCGGTATAGTACTGGAGACGCATCTCCGTCTCCGAGACGTGTCTCAAAGGGTAGGAGATGCATCTCTCGGTTACTATGCTTATCTTCCTTAGGGAAAAAATCATGACTTTGGTCTTGGAGGTGTTCACTTGCATCCCAACATCCTGACAAAAGAGATCCAAAGTCTTCAAAAGTTCTTTCAAACCATGAGCAGTTTTTCTTAACCAATCTTCAAGTTTGTCAATGTATAACCCAAAGAGAGTGGGTGATAAAGGACAGCCTTGTTTGACCCCTATGTCACTGCCAAAACATTCAGACATTCCCTCACTTGTTCTGATTTTAGCTCTGACTTGCTCATAAATTCTATGCATTGCAGCTCTATACTCATCTGTTATACTTAATTTGTCCATTCTATTCCACAATTTGCATGGATATAAAAACATTGAATTCATGTTATGGCACTATGATTATACATCTCTAATTAGTAATTTGTTTTCTTGTGCAATTTCTTGCAAATACAGATGGTGGAATTGTAACACATTAGAAAACATGAGTTAACATAAAACTTCATATAGCTACCCATTAATTAAAATTTCAAACTGCAACATAGGCCAAAACAAAAGCTCACTTAACTGTATTAGACTTTAGAATTTATTCACAAGAACCTTAATTTGCTACACCAACTACATCAACAAATTTTGATCCATGTAGAACACTTAAGTGTGAGTATTTTCCCCACATTACAGGAAACATGCATGGATTTGAAATAGTGCTGTTAAATATTGATGAAAGGAAATAAATTAATATAATGTATAAGTTTATATACTAGCTCTTCCAAATGAAAAAGAAAAATACGCGAGACTGAAATTTCAAGTGGAAGTGCCATTCAAATAAGAAATCTTCTATAGTTCTTTTGTGAGCATTTTCCGTTAGTGTTTGTCTTTTTTAGAGAAAAAAAGAAAATGAAATAAGAACTAAATATATATTTAGGCTATAATATAATAGCAAAAGGTTTACCTGTTTTACTCTTGTGAGGATAGTGTTGATGGAATCCAACTTGGCCTGGAAATGGTCATTCTCAAATTTGACTTGGATATAATTGCTCTTTGCATTGCCCCTCCATCCTCCTGTTACAGATCCTGATCGATTCACCTTGCCATCAAGTGTAACACTCCAAATTCCATGACGAAGGATCAAACCTTTGGCAACTTCATCTGAAGAAGAAATAACATAACCTCCAAAAACTCTCTTGATTGCTTTTTCAAATTTTACATTGTAGTCTATTTGCTCAAGTGGCAAAATAACACTTCCTTCAGCATACTTCTGCTGAGCCTTCTTCTGTTGATGAAACCTATCTTCAATCCTTAGCCGGTCAAGAGGCCAGATACGGCCAAATCTGGAAATATTTCCAGCCTTCATCCATATTCGTAACAAATCTGCTGCCGCTTCTGTTGATTCTGTTACGCAGGTCTTCTTTAATGATCCTGTATCACAATTCACTAAGAACTGAGGCACACAAAACTTCTGAAACGAAAGACATTCTCATGCCAAAATGAAACATGTTACCTGAGATAATATTTAGAGCAAGAAAATATTTATGACTTTCTTCAAGTCCCTTCTTAAACCTAAAACAAGAGTGCAATGGCCACGATGGCAAAGCTGATTCTGTGTCAGTTAATGTTCCAAGTTCAGCACTTATCATCCGAAGTCTGCTTTCCAATTCATCTCGGTCTCCTTCAATTTCTAATTTCTGCTGAGTTAATGTATTCTTCCTAGAGTCATTATCATGTGTTTGAAAAGAACAAAGTAAATCAGATAAAACAGTGAACTTCTCTTTTGCTTCTATAAGTTGTTTTTCCATTGTTTCTTTCTTGGCAGAAAGAAAATTCAGAGAATCTTCTATCACTAGCTGCTGAGTGTGAAGCTCTTGCATTTTCTCTTCTGAAGCAATGATGGTATCTTTTAGTTCTTCTAGGTAGAAGTGAATGGATGCCCTGGCATTTGAAGAGTTTTTCTCACTCTGAAGCCTACTTACAAATCCTTGCTTCTGTTCAATTTGCAGATTTATGTAAGAAATTTTCTCCGTGAGACTATGTAAAAGTTGCTCAAGATGGCCCAATCTCAAATTTGCATCCTTTGCAGCTTGAAGCTTTCTCTCATACATAGATTTCTGTTCCTCCTTCATAGCAATAGTATCAAGAAGCTGGACTCTTTCACTTTCAAGATTCACTGAGGGTAATTTCAAATGATTTTTTAGTTCCTTGATATGCACTTTTCTTTTGTCCAGAATAAGAAGTTGTTCTTTGATCCTACACTCTTCATAGTTCAATTGATGCACTTTTGCATCAATTTCTTTTCTTAAGGATAGTAATTCCTCTGACAGGAAGGCACGCAACTGACTGGAAATGAATGCTACTTCTGACTCAAGCTGCATAAAACAAAAGAGATTTGAACAATTGAGAAAAAAATTCTTCCTACATGTAAACTAAGGAGAAGTATTGAACAACAGGCTTCACTGCCTAATGTTCATATTGCTTTTCAATGTTTTGTGTAATGGCATGGTGCATAATAGTTGTAGATGATTGCATACAGCAGTGGTACATATCACAAACTTGGCTCATAGACAAAATTAATGAGATTAGCAATTCAATATGTTTGAGTTTGGGCTAAGTTCAACAAAGGTTTCTTAGCTCAGATATCGTGAAGACAGATATCTGTTCACCACTGATAGGTATCAATCTTGGAGGTGCAAAGACACCTATATTCAAGTTTTACTAATGTTATTAAAAAAAGATTTAAAATAAATAAGTTAGATATCAATAGTAATCAATATTCTATTTAATCAATATTCTATTTGTTGTAACATAATATATATTCATGTGCCACTATGCATCGGCTTTTATAGTTTGTTTTTAAATCATATTCTCGAGGTATATTCCACTTTTATTTTCTTTTTCTAATAATATAGTTAGGAGGTGAGGCATTCAAGCTGAAATGAGCATGCTAGAGGATTGGAAGAATTAGCGCTCAAGCTAGAGGAGCATAGGAGGGTGTTGATGATGAGAAGGAGTGGTTGCCCTGTAGGAGGAAATAGAAGGTTCAGCATTCAAGTCTGTTGGGTGAAAATTATGTAATCAGCTTTTCGATAGATTACACAACTTGGACTTCAGCCACAGCTATGTGAGATGTAAATCTCTCCTCTCGGAAAGGGGAGGCGCCCTTCTTACTGCTAACAGAAGCGATAGTAAATCAAACAAGTAATTACAAAATGTACATGAAACTCACGGAGTGGGGGGGGTGTGTTACATTCATCCTTCTCTCTTTTTTCAGAGAAGATGTTTACAATGCTTCACCGTTGAAAGTTCACAATTCTTAATAACCTTAAACTAACAACTAGCAGTAATACCAATATCTCTATCTCGTCAAAGCGAAGCGAAGCGTAGAGATACCAGAAGTGATTAATAACAAATAAATAAAGTAAAAAGGGAAAGCTCACGAAGGCACAAAGTCGTTCCGTAGCTTTATCAGTGTTGGATCTGTGCGGACGTACCGTTTGCTACGTTAGAAGCACAAAGTCTTCTTAGACGCAATAATTCTTCGGACAACATGAACGATTACAAGCACAAAGTCTTGTAGATCATCCAACAAAAGTATCAATTAGCACGAACGATTACAAGCACAAAGTCTTGTAAATCCTTCGACAAGAGTATCCAAGAGTATGAATAATTACAAGCACAAAGTCTTGTAGATCACTCAACCAGAACATGCAAGAGCATGAATGATTACAAGCACAAAGTCTTGTAGATCATTCAACCAATGATAAACAGAAATAACAATGCAATCTAAATAATAGATGTAACACAAAGTTTACATAAACTACTTAGAGTCCTTCAGATTCTTCAAACTAATCACCACCAAATAAGATCAACTCACAAAAGTATCGAAATCCAACGCAAAGTTTGGCTTGCAATCCTTTTCTTTATTAATCGAATCTCATTCACAAAGCATGAACGCAAAGTTTCACAAATTTGCTTCAAAAAGGGCAACGCCGTTGCAAAACACTAAAGGATAATATTACAATGAAAATCCCTCCATTATATAGAAAGAGGGATGAGCAAAAGAAGGAAAGAGATTGAGAAAATCAGGGAAAGTTAGGTGAGCGATTTTAGGAGATCTCCCTAACTTTGACCAAAGTCAAAGTGTAATTTGTTTTGAAAATTTTACATCTTTGGACTTGGTGTAATTACAATTTACAAAATGACATTCGAAAATGTCGAGAAATATTTACAATATGCATAATGGGATGCACCGGAAATGTCTAACACTGGAGAATAGGGGGCTGCTTCACGTTCCTTTGCATTGGGCGCGGAAGTCTTCAAATTTCCTCCTAGTCTCCTGCACGAACTTCTCATCTGGACCAACGGTGTAATCCACAATGGTGTGAATTCTCGTGATCGATCTCATGGCGGATGAGTGAACCTTTTGCACTGTCAAGATGCGTCTTCGGTTGTCCAATGTGAGCCTTGTATCACAAATGATGTTCAGCGAAGCTTCTGAGAAGTCTGAACTGTCAATCAAATTCATGATGGCTTCCTTGAAGATCGGGGATATTTCTGTGGCCGGCAGGAAGATACGATTTTCCTCAAGAAGTTGACCAGGCAACTCTCTGATACTTTTGTCAAGAATGGTGCGATGCCCGTCGACATCTTCCTGTATTTGGTGAAGATCTTCTATGAGAGATTGAACCACTTGAATTCTTGTGTTTCAGTGATTCTCTTACCTCTACAAACTTTTCTTTGTCAGGAATTACCCCAACCTCCACCAATTTGCTGAGCTTTACCTGTTTCATTTCCGACCATGACAACAGGCATTTTTCCATGTCTCTGCGCTCCTGGGAAAGTACGCTCTTTTCTTTATCAAGCTCTGTGGTGAGCTTGGCCAACATGGTAGTTTTCTCATCCGCAGCCAAAATTATCGAGTCCGTGTTCAATGATCTTTTCAGCGAAATCATATAACACCGCCTTTGGAGGCGAATTTCTCGGCTTTCTAGACATTTGGGTCTTCAATACTTACCACTGTCAGTGGTTGTGCATTACTTGGAGAACCGACAAGTCTCTTTACAATAGTGGCATAATGCTCTGCCCTCTGTTTGTACATGTTCTGAGCTTGCTCTACTTTATCCAGCCTTCCTGCCAAGATATCCAAAGTGACTTGCGCATCGGCTTTTGCACTTTCGTTTTGCACTTTCGTTGGTAACCTTGCCAAGCTGGACCTTTGTTATGTGTAGTCCTCCATATTGACATCACCTTCTTGATTCAGTGGTATGCCAATTTCAGCATACTTGTGGCCAGACTTATCAACGTTCAGCCTTGAGTACACTTTCGCCTTTGTCTTCCCTTTGGCTTTTGGAAGAACTATCTCTTCGAGGTCGAGCTCCTCTAAAGAAATCATTTGCTTTTTGCGCTTCGACACTTGAGATATTAGCCAAGGAGGAAGAAAAGAAGTGTGAACTTTTGGATCTACTGTCAATTCAGTCGCCATTGCCACTTCTGAAGTTATTGTCACATCTGAACTTACCATTGGTATCGTGACAATTGGAGAAGTATTTGTCATCATTGCTCCTGTAGTTGACACATTGAGCTGATCACGCATTGACTCATTCATGAAACAATTGAATTCGTTTTCAGAAGTGATATCATACGTTGGCGAAGACAAGCTAGGAATGGACGATGGTGGGCTTGACAGTATATCAACCGTATGGATGCTTGTCACTGAAGGAGTATCAAGATGGGTTGATGCTGCAGGGATAGGGGATATTTCGGCTGCAGGAATGCATGTGGTAGGGATAGGTGACGAGGGAACAGGAGGTGGAGGAGTTCTTGAATCTGGAGGGGTATGAGGAACGTTTGAAGTCACAGGCGATGATGTTCTGGGAATTTCTTCAACTACATTCTCAGGAGGTAGTTATTTCTTGATCATGCCCGGGTTCCTGTTGATCACCCTCTTGTCTCTCCGATTCCGGCTCACCTTCAAAGTCACCTTCAGATCCTTCTTCAGAATCTTCATCAGACTCTTGCCCGCTTTCAGAAACTTCTTCGGCATCGGAGTCTGCTTCTGCTTCGGACTCCTCTGATGTAATGAGACGCAACTTGAAGAACAAACTCGATATTGTGCGCAGCTGTTGGGAACATCGCCACCAAGTGGAGGTTGTTGTGTACGATCGCTCTCATTGAATCAGGAAGAGGCTTCGTCTCAGTTAGCTTTGCGAAGTCAACCAAGTCTTGATGACCAACTTCTGTATCTTTTATCTCTTCGACTTTGGAAAGCACCATAGTCGGCGGATAGACGCCTTGATATTTGTATTTCATCTTGCCTTTTGCTTTCGAAGAAGGAGGCTTGGTAGCAGTCATCAAAAGGAACTGGAACTCTAATCACTCTTGATTTGACGATCTCTGAAAGTAGACTGCAATCCGTTTAGCCAGAATAAACATTAACTGTTAGGAAACATGGGAAAGCGCGAAATAAGCACGAGGATGGGAAAGCATGGAGCGGATGACGAGGCACGCAAAACGATGCACGAATGCGAAAAAATGAGGCTTAGGAGTGCACTGGTCAAAAATAAAGTTCATTTGGGAAGAATTGGAAGAAACCTGAAAAAAGTGTAAGGGCACTAAATTTCAGCGCCCTTACATTCTTGGAAAATTGCTTTTGGTGTAAGGGCGCTAAATTTTAGCGCCCTTACACTTTCAGTGTTAGGAAATTTCTAACATTCTCAAGATGTCACGGCGCTAAAATTTAGCGCTTTTGCAATTTTTACAATTTTGAAATGCAGATGAAGGGAAGAATGGCGAGGGCGCTCGTGCTTGGCAACATGTAACTTGTTTGGATCATGAAAGCTTTTAAAGACCATGTCTCAATATCAATGCATACGCATTCAAGGATTTTATCAAGAACTCTTTCTTTTTTGAGATTTCAAAGTTCGCTTCAAAACGCATGAAGAGAGCAACATGAATAACGTGATTTAGCAAGCACAAAAAACGTTGGAAAGATACAAGTTTTGATAGAACATCGCGCATAAAGGAAATGGCGAATGAAAAGCGCAGGGAAAAAAGTAAGGAAAGAAAACGTGAATGGAGGAAAGAAAAGTGCATGAAGAGAAAACACGAGGGGGAAGAAAGAAACGCATAGAAATGAAAAACGCGAAAGGGGGAAAACAAAACGCGTAGGGAGAAAAGAGAAGAATGCGTAGGGTTAGATAAATACAAAGCTAAAAACGCGAATAAAGAACATTAGATCATATACAGAACGTAAGAAGAAGACAATGCAAAAAGGCTTACCCGAACCAAGGCGCGAAAACTTGCTGAAGAAAGAATGGCGAAAGTCTTCAAAACAAAAAACGTGTTTTGCAGTTGAGGTGCGATTCGCCTAGCAAGAGGAAGAAAAGAACAAAGCTTATGATAATGCAAAATGGCGAATTAAAAGACTCTTAAGTGAAAAAGGAAAATCGAAAACCTAACTCAAGTTGAGCAATAAATTTAGGCACGAAAAGTGGCACGATTGACGAAAAACGCGAAAACATGAAGAAACGTGCCAGGGCCATGAAAAAGTTTAAGTGGCGAAAGAAAATGTAATGGCACTAAATTTTAGCGCTATTGCATTTTTTGGAATTTTCACTGCATGCAAGGGCGCTAAATTTTAGCGCCCTTGCATTTTCCAGACTTAGCCAATTTTTTGGCTTCAGGGCAGGAGCGCACTTTTTCAATGCCACTGCATTTTTTGTAATTTGCTAAGTATGAACAGTGAAACTTCGCGAAAGATCTCGTTTCGAAGGTCTTCGCGAGGCGAACATGGGGGAATGCTCGAATTGACTATTCGAGGCTTGGGAACGCATTTCGAGGTGGCTTGAAAATCACTTCGTTATGCTAGCTTGAACTTCACGAATCCTAAGAAACGGACTTCGTAGGGGGGTTATCCGTGGAACGAGCACTGCTAGATTCCGTGATAACAAAGTCAAAGGAGTGCAAGTAAGAGAATTGTAATCCCAATGTTATACTTATCCCCACTGGCATTAGATAGAGCAGTATCCCCGCATGATGTCAGAAGTAGGGGCCCCTATTACCAACCCTCACTAAATAATATAAAAATAAATAAATAAAAAAAAGCAATCACCTTGAGAGCTTCCACAAGGGATATCTAAAAAACCAAATTAATGTCTTAGCTGGTGTTGACCTTAAAAACTAAATTTACCTTTACCTTTATAAAGATACAAATGAGGAATCTCACAAGCCAAGATGTAAGGAGAAACAAACAGAAATTATTAAGTTTGTATAGTAAAGGAAAGTAACTGAGAAAACTTTGGCGAAAAAACTGACTACAAGAAACCAACTAGACAAAAGTTAAAGAGGAACTCAAAACATTGTAAATTATGATGAATAAGAAGGGAGATACCAAAAGGATAGCGGGCCATTTAAATGAGGTTAAAGTTAATTGATATGGATTGCAATGAGACAAAGGAGCAACAGGGGAATCCATAGGCAGATGAAAAACAAAGATTACAATCAAATACAGGACACATTATGGTGTTGCAAATAGACGGCTACATAAAAAAAATAAAGCAAGTTTCCTGAGACAGAACTCACATGCCAACCTGCTATGGCACAATAAGAAGTAAGGGGAATTAAAATCCGTGGTCTCTGATTTAACCATTTACATGAAATTGCACAAACAACCAATTTCATAATCAAAAACCCATTTAAAATAGATTACAAAGCAAAGTTCCAGTCGTGTAATATAATTCTTTATATTCCACAATGTAATGATGAAAACTCATCCACATTAACTTAAAGCTAATTGTTACATGCATAAGCATTGTATTATTTCAGAACACGAATAAACTCCATACCTTGTAAATGTATGGAAGCATCTCAAGAATCAGATACTTTTTATAAAATTATGCACCAAGAAACAGGCTTCTTCTCATATTGGTGTTTGAGCTACATAGAATAGATAAGATCAAGATTTACCTGTTTTATTCTAGACAAGGCCTTCAGACAAGTTTGATTTTTTTCAATTATCTTTTCCAGCAAAACTATATTTTCCTGAATTTCATCAAGGCCTTTCCTTGTCTTTTTCAACTCTTGTTGGGCCTTTTCCACTTCTGCATTCCACCTTCCTGGTCAGGTGTAGTGTGACAGATTTCAGCTGCCCATGAACTTATTTCCAAGAAATACACAACCAAAGAACATAAGCCTGCTCAAAAACTTATCTACAAAACAGAGCATCTCAAAGACAATCACCAGTATCCTTATGTACCCCTTTGTTTCAAAATTGTATGTTCTAATAAATAATCCTTCCTAGGCTATGCTTTCTATCAAGGTTTTGAGTTTATTTATATTTTAGTTCTGTAACATGAACATGACACTGCTGCCTATTCACTAGGAAACATACCTGCACCTGATGCTTCAGAGATTATAGATGCAAGCAACTTCAACGAGTTGCCATCAGCTAATTCTGTGACCTGTGATTGGTGAACTATGGCACCTGTTCCTTCAAGGTAGAGCCGTAGCTCTTGTAGGATTTCCTATAAGTACAACTTTATTTGTTAGAGCTATATAGCACCTTGAGAGTCAATAATTTCCTGAAAGTATTAACTTTCTATTTTAGAGTTATATACCAAATTGAAAGATAAGAATACACATTGATTTCAGCAGCCACATAAACTACCAATTTCCTATATCAAACAAAACATGATAAAAACATTTAATTCTCACCCAAGGAACCCTTGACCTGAACAAGAGTAATAGATAACCACAATTAATCTACAAAATAGTCTTAAAGAGCCCAATCTTAGCAACAGAATTCAAGCTTGATTGCAGAAGGAACTCCATATCAAGGATTTCAAGAACCACACTCTTTGAGAAGGAATAAAAAATGGACAAACTGGCCTAGATGATAATCTGAAATAAACTTCTGGATGTGCCAGTTTCTTGAGAAATTAAGGATTTGAACTAAATAATGTTTATTAGGGGTGCTACAGGCCAGTTGAAATTCACATGAAATATTGAAGGGATACCTTAATATACAATTAGGGCTTAATAGTGTCATGTCCCCTTCTGGTTGACATCTCTCAGAGCTGATGATTAGCCTATTATGCAACCCTCGTAGGCTGATAGGATGGATAGAGGGTCTTGATGGAGCTTGGCTTGGCTTCAGTTGTCAGAATTTCTCCAGTTGGCTTTCGTTCGGGCTCATTCGGAGACTATTTGCCTGAGTTGCTATTTTTAGCAGTATTTGACACTCAACGAGGCACCCCTGCTATTTTTAGCAGTATGGTTTGATCATGTGCAGAATCATTCACTCTTTCGCCAGCTTCAGACGGTTCGTGAATCGGACGCTTCTTGAGGGAGATATTAATATTTAATTGATTAATTAAATATTAATTAAGTGGAGCATATATTATAAGGTTATAATATTTTAATATTATAACTTAAGTGAATTGCTGAAGGGGGTCGCCCATCATGGAAGGGATCATTTTTAATTATAATTTATAATTAAAAATGTGATTGAAGACTATTGAAAAATTAAAAGGGGAAAAGTCGAATTTATTTTAATGATGCCTTTTTGAGAGAATTCGCACTTTTGAGGAGATATAAGGGTTTTGCCTTGGGATTCGAGCTATTATGATGATTATTGAATTTTTGAGCAAATCTTCTTCCGGAGAACGAAGCCTAGGGTTTCTGTTGTCTACAGGCATTGGAGAACGAGCCATCTTCAGTGTTGCAATTCAGAGACTGTGAAATAACAGTTGATTTATTGCTTTAGAGAGATTTCTTCATTCAGAAGTGATCACAGAACATTCACAGAACATTTATCTTCAGGGTTTTCAGAGTTATATTCTTCCAGCAGGGATTCTTCAATCAATGCGCCTATTTCATTGAGATCTGGCAATTTAAGGAAGGGCCGTACTTTTATTTGTTTGGTTGTTGCTGTACAAAATCCGTACCATCTAAGCTGCAGGCCGTACCTCATCATTAAGGCCGTACTTCTCCTGTCTGGGAAAATCGCCTTCCATTTTGATCTTCTGGCTTCTACCCAGTTGGCGCATTTACCTCTGGATCATTCTTCTGGCATTTGACGAAGGGACAAGTGGATATTCATTGCAGCCGTACCAGTTCTAGATCATTCTCAGCTTGCTGCAAATCAGGTTCTTTTGATTAATATTTGTCTTATCTTGCCTGTATATCTGAGATACCTTATTGTAATGGCTATAGCAAAAATAATGCAAGCAATAGTTATTGGTTTCTGAGCTTATTTATGATAGATCTGAGCTTCTTGTATCTATTAGCAATTTTATATCAATTTCTTTTCCAAAATCGCATTATCTCTTTATTGCATAAAACCCAAAAAAATCAAAATACACAAAACAAACAAAAATTACACAGTTTCAGAGATCGGAGGAAACAGGGGTTTCTACAAATAGGCTAAGTCTGGAAATTGAAGTGGTATTTCAAATCCATTAACTTCCAAATGAAGGTACTGAATTGTCTGTCACTTTCTTCAAAATTCTTCAACCTGGATGACAATCTGCATGATGAAGTGGAAAGATTTCATTCCAGAAAACAAAGTATCAAATCCACCTCAAGGTCAAATCAAAGCCTTCAGTGGTACCTTTCCTCAAAATAAACCACCAAAATTTATCCTCTGAAAAAATCTGAATAAAGTTATAACATGCATGGTCTGGATAAAAGTTTTAAACTTTAAAAGGTCTCTCAACAGGAGGGGCCCTTGGAGTACACAATTTCCACATGGACTCAAGTGCAATAACCATAATTACTGCAGTTGCCAGCTCAAGAACCATGCTGATGTTATAAACTAACAAAATAAACATATATAATAGTTGCATTTGAAAACTCATAAAGCAATATGGCAGGTGTGACTGAAACCCCTCAACCTCTAAGGATCATGATCCCTGCTAATGACTTTAATAGTACTTTTGATGACTTGCATATGAAGCCTCGATCAATCTCTATAAACTGTGCACCAGCTCCAAACCCTGAAAATGAATTTTTGATCTCTTAATGTATGGATTTATAATACCCTTTCAGACATGTCAAAAGCTACCCAGGAATTAGGCCACTACAGCAGGCTACAGCAATGTGGATGTGGTTGTTGAAGGATGTTGTGTTCAAGCAATCACCCAAGTCTCAGCTCTATGCAGGATGCAGCTGGTGTCATGGGTTGGTTGAACTAACCATGCTAAATGGTTGCTTCACTCTCTGGTTATTTTTCAAACATCTTTATCAGTTTAGAGGTGAATAAGTAAGTTTTCAATCCTTGTACTCTCAAGAATGTGTAAATTGAATATCATCATGTGGAAGCATCCTTTGCTAGTAATAGTTCCAAGACTCGCCTGGACTCGCCTAGACTCGGCAAGTCCCAAGGCGATCCAGGCTTGACAAGTCTGGGAGACTTAGACCCCGAGTACTCACTAGACTCACCGGTTTTGGGCGAGTCTTGAGCCCAAGACTCAATCGCGGCAAGGATTAAATAAAAACATAAAAAGGCATTTTGACTCAAGACTTTTTTGTTTTATATTTGCCTCCTTCACCCTAAAAGGAACTTCATTTCATTTTCAAGCCAAGGAAGAAAGAAAAAAGAGAGATTTGAGCCAAAATTTATTTTCATTGAAGGAAAACTAGCAAGGAGATTGACCAAAAATTGGTGGTTGAATCACATTTAAGCAGGTTTGTAGGTACTCTTGGTGCATCTAGAGGAGTCTACAAAGGATTGGAAAGAGCTCTGTAAGAGACCTGCTGTCTCTAACCCTTGCAAACTGATATTAAATGATGTAATTTTGTTTGTTTCTAAATGATTTGCAATTTTTATAAATTTTCTCAAAATAGTGCTAGGCAAGAAATATGCATAAAAGATTAAATAGATAACTAAGGCAACAACTAGAACAATAAAGGAGCTGAAATTTTATTTTATTGAATATAAAAGATATACAATGCTTATTCTTCAACTCAGCATACCTGAAAGTCAACATAAGTCAGCCTCATGAAATTCTGAAATTTATTGCAGCAACTGGCAAAATGTACGGCCTACCTGTAGAATTAATTTCTCCACCCTGAAATCCAAGCAAAAGGCTTTCTTTGATGTTGGTGCCAATAAAGATGAAGGAAAGAGCCCCAAAACCCAAGCGCTTCCCTCAAGGAATAACATGCCAGCCAAGATGATGGTACGGCCTAGCAAAAGCAACAACTGTACGGCTTTTGGAAAATGTGCCAAGCTGATACTAAATGAAGCTCTAATGATATTTGTCTTCGCCTTGAATCAGCTTCAACCCTAGATGCAAACCTTCGCCTGTAAGCTCAATCTGGACTCCTGAATGAAGCCCACACTCTAGCAATAATTCAGCTGATCTCTCACAGCCTCAAAATTGCATGAACATTGAAGAGTTTTCGTTCTCCAATGGTAAAATGGCAAAAAACCCTAGTTGGCTTCCTCTCCAAGCACGAACTCCAAAGACACAATTTTATATTCTCCAAAACATAATGAAAATGAATGCCTTTGATGCCCTTTTATAATCTCTTCAAGAAATCGACCTCTTAATTGTATTTAATTTGCTTTTAAAATCCACTTTAGGTTTTTAATAAAAAATTTATAATACCTCTCCAAACTTGGGTGCTCAAAATAATAATATAAAAATGTACTTTAAGTGATTTTAATTGAGGGTCATGGCCTCATCGGAAATAAAGTACACTTTTTTAACTTTATATTTTTAATTATCATTAAAGTACCTTTAATGATAATTATTCATTAAACATTTAATATTTCGCCCATCCAACTGAATAAGAGGTCAACACTGCATCTGAGACTTGTCCAGGTGCCTTACTAAATATAGTAACCCCGACTCCCCTGAAATGGTGACTTACTATAAATAGTAAGTCTAATGAATTGAGTCCAACAAAGGCCAAACCTGAACCCATACTGAGCTCTGAAGGAGAAAACCACTGATTACTGCCAAGAAGGACCCTCTAACCATCTGTATTAGCCTACAAGGGCCAGGAATAGGCTAAACCATTGAAAAACAAGGTCAGGCTAAAATGGGGACATTACAGTCCGCCCTCCCTGAAATCGCTTGTCCCCAAGCAATCTTAGTTGCAAAGCAAACTTTCCCCTCCCTGGATCCCAAGGGAAGATCTGGGTAATGTCCCTGATGTCACCAATCAACTCCTGTAACACCAACACAAGAACAATTGTCTGAACCTGTTGAGCCAAATCAATCTCACCATCAAGTGTCGTAGAAATAAGAGCATCAAAAGGAAGCAACTCAAAAGACTGACGACATTTGCTTCCTATCTTTGTGCAAGGTAAATTGTCATACAAACTGTCTAGCCCATGCGCCATTGAACTGTGCATCTGAAATAGATCGTGCACATGAGGATCAAATGTAAAACTGTACACACTCCTCACTATGTACACCCCAAAAAACTCCTCTGCAAGCCTCCTCTAGAATCTTGATGCACCAGAAGGATCCCAAACTCTGCGAACAATGCTCAATTGAATGCTAGGATCCCAAATCATCCTGTAGAATGTCCCATCCAAATCCTGTGGCGTCAACGTGATACCACTGTACCCTGTAACAAGGTCAACCCTGACAGAAGAAACAAGCAATCCACCAGTCAAACCGATCCCTGGATCCCATAACCAAAATGGAAGTCTGCCATACCCATTACCCGCCGACTTCCCTTGCGCAACTCTGATATAACCTTCACCATGCTGAGAGTGGTGAAGTAATTCACCGGGATCCAACCACACTGCTGTGTCAAGCCTATCACCATCAGGATCCCAACACTGACAATCAACCCCATATGAGTTGTGCACAAAAATCTTCATGGCATGCAACACAAATCTCTGAAGTAGAGCAGCTACACTCTCTGCCATAGAAACATTGACATGATCGGATTGTGTTTCATTAAGTATGCCATGAATGCTCACCAACCCATACAAATCTATCTCACCCATGATCCCATCCACAAGTGTAGTAATGACACTAGTGGCTGATCCACTAAGTGTATAATCCACTTGTTCACCCAACTCTAGGACTTGAGCCTTAATTGGGCTCTCAACTAGAGGTACCTCATGAGTCTCTAGATGAAAGCTAGGTATACCAATAGGATTTTTTGAATCACATCTCTTCTCCTGCTCATGCATAACTACGCCTTCTTCTTGCTCTTTTATCTCAAGAAGCTCATCCTTAGCATGCTCACCTCTTACATGTTCTTCTCTTGGAAGAATTAGAGATCTAAGGTGTGACTCTCTTTGTTTCTTTGCTTGATCTAGCTGGCTGCAGCGTTCCTTGACCTCTTGCAAACACTATTTTGCTTGGGCAGCCAACATCTTTGCCTTCTTAGCCCTTTGTAGCCACCCATCACACAAAACTTGTGTTTTGTTCACATCTTCCAAGGTCTGATATATAAAATCAGACTGTTTGTGACTTGAATCCACCAAACATTCTTCACGTTCAACATGCAAAACTTCAATGCTAAGGAGATTCCATAACATGATCATCTTCATGTGCTTTATCCGTCACCTCATGATTTTGTGAAGGTAATGGACTGCTGTTCATAAAATCAGAATTGATCTCAAGGCTGATATCACCTCCATTAGTGCTGATCCTATCATCCCAGGGTTCAACTGAACCACTATCATGATGTAAAACTTTCTCTTCAATAGAAGTTGTCTCACACTCTAAACCAAACTCATTGTCTACTGCAACACCTTTCTCATGATCACCTGCAGACTGAAAATCATTTTGAATCAATTCTTTTTCCTTAAACATTCTTCTAGTTCTGATATACTTTATCGTACCAATCATTCCAAGACTCAAGGAAACAACACAATCCAAATATTCATTAAAAGAGCACTGTGTTCTAAAATCATCTAGCATGCTCTGGTAATCCTCAAAGAGTTGTTTGGCTTCTCGTTCATAAACATCCTTGAATTGGTCTACAATATTGTACCAACCCATAACTGAAACTGACTGGAAATTCTGTATATTTTTGTTTCAAACCCCAACAGGATGGCAAAAGACCGCTTTGATACCACTATAAGAGACCTGTTGTCTCTAACCCTTGCAAACTGATATTAAATGATATAATTTTGTTTGTTTCTAAGTGATTTGCAATTTTTATAAATTTTCTCAAAATAGTGCCATGCAAGAAATATGCATAAAAGATTAAACAGATAACTGAGGCAACAACTAGAACAATAAAGGAGCTGCAATTTTATTTTATTGAATATAAAAGATATACAATGCTTATTCTTCAACTCAACATACCTGAAAGTCAACATAAGTCAGCCTCATGAAATTATGAAATTTATTGCAGCAACTGGTAAAATGTACGACCTACCTGTGAATTAATTTCTCCACCCTAAAATCCAAGCAAAAGGCCTTCTTTGATGTTGGTGCCAATAAAGATGAAGGAAAGAGCCCCAAAACCCAAGCACTTCCCTCAAGGAATAACACGCCAGCCAAGATGATGGTACGGCCTAGCAAAAGCAACAACTGTAGGGCTTTTGGAAAATGTGCCAAGCTGATACTAATGAAGCTCTAATGATATTCGTCTTCACCTTGAATCAGCTTCAACCCTAGATGCAAACCTTTGCCTATAAGCTCAATCTGGACTCCTGAATGAAGTCCACACTTTGGCAATAATTCAGCTGATCTCTCACAGCCTCAAAGTTGCATGAACATTGAAAAGTTTTCGTTCTCCAATGCTGAAATGGAAAAAAACCCTAGCTGGCTTCCTCTCCAAGCACGAACTCCAAAGACACAATTTTATATTCTCCAAAACATAATGAAAATGAATGCCTTTGATGCCCTTTTATAATCTCTTCAAGAAATCGACCTCTTAATTGTATTTAATTTGCTTTTAAAATCCACTTTAGGTTTTTAATAAAAACCTCTCCAAACTTGGGTGCTCAAAATAATAATATAAAAATGTACTTTAAGTGATTTTAATTGAGGGTCATGGCCTCATCGGAAATAAAGTACACTTTTTTAACTTTATAATTTAACTTTATATTTTTAATTATCATTAAAGTACCTTTAATGATAATTATTCATTAAACATTTAATATTTCGCCCATCCAACTGAATAAGAGGTCAACATTGCATCTGAGACCTGTCCAAGTGCCTTACTAAATATAGTAACCCCGACTCCCCTGAAATGGTGACTTATTATAAATAGTAAGTCTAACGAATTGAGTCCAACGAAGGCCAAACCTAAACCCATACTAAGCTCTGAAGGAGAAAACCACTGATTATTGCCAAGAAGGACCCTTTAAAACCACTGATTACTGCCAAGAAGGACCCTTTAACCATCTATATTAGCCTACAAGGGCTAGGAATAGGCTAAACCATTCAAGAACAAGGTTAGGCTAAAATGGGGACATTAGAAGCTCTCCATTGATTTCAAGTAAAATTTGAGAGGTAAGTTTGAATTTTGAAGGTTTTTTTTTGGTTTTTTTAAACCAAAATTTCATTTGTCTTCTACATTTCATCTTTCTTTTTTGTATTTTGTTTTAGTGGAACAAAGAATAAACCCTAGGTGCATTTAAATTTTTTGTCGATCAAACCCTAGGTGTTTTTGTAAAAAAATAGTTTTATAGTTGCAAACCCAAGGTTTTTAATATTAGTTTAATTATAAACAATGAATCTTAATTTTTTTCTATTTATGTGTTATTGCAGCATTGTTTAGATTTATAAATTGTCTTTATTACAATGTCTCAAACTTCAATTAGAAAGGACCTTTGTTGGAAACATGCCATTATTACTCCTAGGCAAAAGAAAGGAGAGTTAACATTTTTTCATTGCAAAACAACTATGCTTGGGGGAGGCATTAGTAGATTGAAATACCATCTTGCACATATACGAGGCTGAGATGCTAATCCATACCCAAATGTCTCTTTTGAGGTTATGCGTGAAGTGCAAGTTCAATTGGAAACCTTTGAGCAGCAAAAAGAACTAAAAAAGAGGCAAAGAGAGGAGATCGCAGCCATTTCTGGAGTTGGAGAGTCTTCTTCTTCCATTCCTCCATTTCCTCCATCTTCGGGTGCTGGTTGCTAGTGGTAGTGGCAATGGCAGTGTTAGCATTGGGCCTAGAGTTTGTGCATCTAGGTTGGACTCATATGTTTTGCCACGCACTACATGTGTAAAATCTTCAACACAAAACAATCCTATCTTCTTACAGATTAAAGAATTTATCTAAAATTGAACTCCAGAGATTCAAACAATTTGCAATAATAATATCAATGATTGAAATCGAAACACCAATCACAAATGTGAAATTGATTCTTCCTTATTAATATAGCTCCAGTCTTACATAACATAATGCAAATTTATGTCAAGGCATTACATACGCCAGATGTATGGTCCCGACAAATTGAAAGCAACGATATCGGAGCTCTGCCCAAGGTGGCGTCGCTCATACACTCGACTATGATTCAACTCCTGTTTCTCCACAAGTCTGAGTCCCGCGTCTGTGATGTCTCGGCTTGATAATGAATTCACACAATCTCTAATGCCCCGTAGTATTTTCCTGATGTCGCCTGGTGATGTCAAATGTTCCTTCGTTCTACCCGTCACTTGGTGTTTACTTTGCTGAAGATGATCAACTGGTAAATGATCCCGTGAGAGGTAGAGGTTCAATTGATAGACAATACTCCTGCATATGTGAATTCCCGTCAATTCCAAGTTGCTTGTATGTAGAACACAATCTGTGAGGATGGTGTGATCTTGTGTCGAAATAATGGAGTGGCCTCTAATCACAGTTTCTTGATGAACGCCGATTGTGAAGCAATAGATATGATGTCGTTGAATCTACAGAATTGTGAGAACACCCGATGCATCGGCCAGAGCCTGTGCCTCGGCTAGGACGCTGATCGCCGGCTCCCACCAGTGGTCCATGTTCTGTGAACCAAACAATATGGATGTGAGCAAATTGTATGAATGTGTAGGATGAAACTTTGACACGAAACTCCCAGGCTGACACTACATGCTCACCTGGTTGCCACACATGGATTGCTACGCTTCCATCGATATTGGCAAAGACAAGTCCAAATTTCGTGATGCCCCTCAAAGCAAACAAACACCTATATAAATACCTAACAAATTGCCAACATAAAGCATGTCGGCTAGAACAAAGAACTTTTAAATTCAAACTAAGAATAATTTATTTGGCGCCAACACCAAATGGGTCGGCCATCACCACAATTTATTATTTTAGTGTTAATAAAAACTATTTTAAAACAGGTCGGCCAGGCTCAATTCGAATTCGGGACATTACAGTCCCCGCCTCCAATCTGTTGCTTGTCCTCAAGCAACCTCAGGTTAGGATGCTCAAAGATCTTCACTCCTTCCCAAGTAGCATCTTTGGTAGGCAGATTCTTCCATTTCACCAAATACTCTGGGATGACCTTGTTCCTCAACCGCTTCTCTCTTACATCCAACATTGTCTCAGGCTCAAGAATTAGTTTGCCTTCGTCATCAAGGGGTGGCAACTCCAATGATGGTGTGATTTGTTGTCCCAATGCCTTCTTCAAGCATGATACATGAAAAATATTCTGAATTTTGCTTCCTGGCGGCAACTAAAGCTCGTATGCAACTTCTCCAATCTTCCTTGTGATCCTGAATGGCCCGTAGAATCTTGGTTTCAACTTTTCTGCTCCATTCCCTTTGAGAGTTGATTGCCTATATGGCTGCAATCTTAAATACACCATGTCGTTAACTTCAAAGACCCTCTCAGTCCTTCGCTGATCTGCATATAACTTCTGCTGATTTTGGGCACGCTGCAAATTTTCCTTCAGGGAGTTCATGATGCCCACATTCTGTTGTACCATGTCCCTAGCACTCAGAACTCTACTGTCAACAAGAATCAAATTTATGAAAGAAGTAGCCTCATAACCATAGAGTGCTTTGAAAGGAGACATTCCAATGGACATGTGATGGGTGGTGTTATAGCAAAACTCTCCAAGATGTAGCCATTTCACCCAAGCTGATTGCTGCCCTGTCACATAGTTTCTCAAATATCCTTCAATCCACTTATTCACAATCTTTGTTTGTCCATCCATTTGGGGGTGATAGCTGGTGCTGGGGGTTAACTCTGTGTGAGCCAAACGGAAGAGCTCTTGCCAAAACAAGCTGATAAATCTGCTATCCCTATCACTCACAATGTTTCTTGGCAACCCATGGAGTCTAAAGACTTCTCTAAAAAACAGATCTGCAACTTGAGGAGCCTTAAATTCTGAAGTAATGGCATAGAAATGAGCATATTTAGTGAGCCTATCCACCACCACATAAATGCAATCTTTACCTTGCACCCTCGGAAGCCCGGTGATGAAGTCCATAGATATGCTCTCCCATTTTTGATCTAGAATAAGCGATGGCTGCAACAAACCAGCTGGTAACACATTTTTATTTTTTTTTGTTGGCACACCACACATTCTCTCACATGCTACAAAATATCCTTTTTCAACCCCTTCCATGAGAAACGCTCCCTCACTTGTTTGTATGTCTTGTAAAATCCGGGATGGCCAGCAAGAGGAGTGTCATGGCAAGCTCTCACAATCCTATCCTTAAACTTGGAGTGTGGTACAAGATACACCCGGTTCTTGTAGAGGATGAGGTCTTCAACCACCTTGTACCTGTCATCGATTACCTTTCATTCCAAAATATCATTAGCAAATGAATCTCTAGCATACTCAACTACAATGCCTACCCTCCAATCAGCAGATATATCAGTCATAGCACAAAGTTTAGGTTTCCTAGAGAGAGTATCTGCTACCACATTGTTCTTTCCTTTTACATATTCAATATCAAAATCATAGACTTGAAGTTTGTTTACCCATTTTTGCTATCTATCGTTCAAATCACGCTGATTGAGGAAGTACTTCAAGTTGTTATGGTTTGTTTTCACCACAAACTTCCCACAAACCAAGTACTGTCTAAACTTTGCAAGGGCATGCATGATAGCCAACATCTCCTTATCGTAGATGGAGAAAGCCTTCTCTGAATTTGTGAGTTTCTTGCTTTCATATGCTATGGGGTGCTTATTTTGCATCAATACCACTCCAATACCTTCGCCTGAAGCGTCACACTCAAGTACAAAAGGTGAAGAGAAATTTAGAATAGCCAAGACAGGACACGAACTCATTACCTCCTTGAGTTTGTCAAATGCATGTTGTGCTATGGGACTCCAAGAGAAAGCTCCTTTCTTAGTCAGATTAGTCAAGGGTGCTACAAGCTAGAAGAATCCCTTCACAAATCTTTTGTAATAGTTGCAAAGGCCTACAAATCCTCTCAATTGTGTCAAATTCTTGGGTCTAGCCCAATTCTGAATAGCCTTGATCTTCTCTTCATTGACGCTAACCCCTTGAGCGCTAATCTTATGGCCCAAGTACAGAATCTCAGTCATCTCGAACTCACATTTTGACATCTTAGCATAAAACGAATTCTTCTCGAGAATGTCAAGCACCTCTTCTATATGCCTCAGATGATCTTCCCATGTCTTACTGTAGATCAAGATGTCATCAAAGAAAACCAACACAAATTTTCTCAACTGAAGAATGAATACTTGATTCATACACGACTGGAACGTAGCAGGGGCATTGGTCAACCCAAACGGCATCATCAAAAGCTCATAATGTCGATAATGGCATTTGAAAGTTGTTTTATGCACATCCTCATTCCTAACTTTAATCTGATGGTATCCTGAACATAGATCAATCTTGGAAAAGTACACTGCTCCATGTAGCTCATCTATCAATTCATCAATCCTGGGAATAGGGTAGCGGTTCTTGATTGTCTTCTTGTTGAGGGCTCTATAATCAATACACATCCTGAGTGTCCCATTGTTGTTTTTGACCAAAACCACCGATGAGGCGAAAGGACTTGAGCTTGGCCGTATGTGACCCATATCTAACAACTCCTTGATGGCCTTCTCAATCTCTTCCTTGTACATCCTCGAATGACAATATGGAGTCGTGATAACCGGTTTGGCTCCTTCTTCAAGCTCTATCACATGCTGAAACCCCCTAACCGGTGGCAATCTTGATGGAATCTCACGAAACACCTTGCACATTTTGTTCAAGATAGTCTGAATGTCAATGGGAAAGGTTCTTTCTTCTTTCGGTGGACTAGTGTCTGTGACCAAGCACTCTGCTGCCCATGCTACTTCACCTCTACGAAAAGCTCATTCCATCCTTTTTGTTGGAACCACCATAGGACCATCCTGGGAGAGGCCCTTGAGAACAACCTCTTTACCATCATGTTTAAATTTCAGCTCCATGGTTTGATAGTTGGTGGTGTACTCCCCCAAAGAATGAAGCCACTAAACTCCTAAAACTATGTCTGTCACCAATGTCAACAACATAGAAATCATCCCTCATCTTGTGTCCTCCTAAGATCAACTCCATTTGTTGAATCTGCCTAGTACAAGAGAGGATGTTTCCTCCCACAGCTGCCACGTCAAACCCTTCAAATTCTTCTGCCCCCAAGCGCAGCTTAGCAACTGACTTCGTGTCAATGAAATTATGAGTAGCTCCACTATCTATCAGCACTGTCACTCTTTTCCCTTGGAGAATCCCTCGAACACGGAGGGAATTGTATCGCGGTGTCTCTGAAAGTGCAGCAAGAGTACTTCTCGTGGGACCTCCTTCTATCACGACCTCTTGTTCTCCCTCATTAGTGACCTCCTCATTGCTCCCTTCTTCTGCTTCATCATCGGAAACTACTTCAATGTAGTAAACTTGACCTCTCCCTCGACATCTGTGATGATCATTCCATTTCTCTTTGCAATGGTAGCACAAACCCTTCCGACGAAGTTCATTTCTTGACATTTAGGTTCCATTTAGTTGTAGAGTCAAATTCTTAAAGAAAGGCTTTCTTGGCTGCCCTGTTGGTGTGCTCTTCTTCGTGGAGTCATCTAGACTCAAGGCCCCCTGATAGCCTCCTCTAATGTTGCTGGCTCAAAAGCTCTCACCAAATCTCAAACGGATTCAGATAGGCCTTCAATGAAAAAGAATGTGAGCCTTCTGTTTTGAGACGTCTGGTACCATCACAACAAGCCTCTAAAATTCTGAAACATAATCATCCATGGTGCTCGATTGCTTCAATTTTGTCAATTCCTAAAAGAATGCCTTCGGATCTTTCCTATCAAATCGGTCCATCAACTTTTGTGTGAAATCAGCATATGTCTTCACAAGCCTGAATCCTTGGGTCACAATACCATGGTGCCACCATTCATGTGCCAAGCCCTCCAAGTGCAATATGGTGAATTTGATAGCTTCTCCTTCCGTCATGGGGCTGAGAGAAAATTATGTGTTCAATTTCTGGATCCATGAGTGTGCCATCACCTTCCCTGAGCCATCAAACGTTGGAAGTGAAAGCTTGCTGACCTTGTTCTACAAATCCTTATTCATTCGCTGTGGATGTAGTCTCCCATTGCTTCCAAACTCTCTCCTAGCTGCGATGAATTGACCCAGTGGAATGGAAGCTTGGGCGTCAGCATCTAGCTTCATGTAGTCCTGGACAATGGTGCTGAAGTTGAGATGTTCTTCTTCCTCATGTGTTGCTTCAACACTAGGCAAGAATGTGGGCTGAGAAATTTTTTGAGATGACTCCTTTGATGTCCTGTTGTGCTCTCCTCTTTCTGAGTGTTCATGATTCCCTTCTTCAGCCATGTTGGACCCTGATTTGTTGTTACTTGTGAACAGATTTTGCAACATTTGCATCAATGCTTGATTTTTCTGATCTTGTTTCTCCATAAAGGCCCTGAACTTTGATCCTCCATCTTACCACTACCTCCAATTCCCTGACTGGTGTTCTGATTATTTGCTTCCAACTTTTTTTCTCTTTCAATAGCCCTCAAATCCCTTTGACTCGGTTGCATAAGGAATCATTCCCCAGTCTGGCAGGATCATTGCTCTGATACCCCTATAAAATCTTCAACAAAAAACAATCCTATCTTCTTACAGATTAAAGAATTTATCTGAAATTGAACTCCAAAGATTCAAACAATTTGCAATAATAATATCAATAACTGAAATTGAAACACCAATCACAAATGTGAAATTGATTCTTCCTTATTAATATAGCTCTAGTCTTACAAAACAGAATGCGAATTTATGTCAAGGCATTACATACGCTAGATGTATGGTCCCGACAAACTGAAAGCAACGATATCGGAGCTCCGCCCAAGGTGGCGTTGCTCATACACCCGACTATGATTCAACTCATGTTTCTCCACAAGTCTGAGTCCCGTGTCTGTGATGTCTCAGCTTGATAATGAATTCACACAGTCTCTAATGCCCGGTAGTATTTTCTTGATGTCGCCTAGTGATGTCGAATGTTCCTCCATTTTGCCCGTCACTTGGTGATTACTCTGCTGAAGATGATCGACTAGTAAATGATCCCGTGAGAGGTAGAGGTTCGATTGATAGACAATACTCTTGCGTATGTGAATTCCCGTCAATTCCAAGTCGCCTGTATGTACAACGCGATCTGTGAGGATGGTGCGATCTTGTGTCGGAATAATGGAGTGGCCTCTAATCACGATTTCCTGATGAACGCCGATTGTGAAGCAATAGATATGATGTCGTTGAATCTACAGAATTGTGAGAACACCCGATGCACTCGACCATGTTGGTGTACGTTTTATCATTCACTGAACATTTAGAATAAAGTATCAATGACACTCTACCCTCTCTTGAACAAAATCACTACGTGTGCCAAGATTGCAAAAAAGACCACACAGCAACTCCAAGGTTTATATGTGCGAACGGGCGACTTTATGTTGGATAGCTGCCTAGTTTATGTATGCTGAAATACAAGGGGGACTTACGCTTACAAATCATTCACAAGCTAGGACTTTCATTCATAGTTCTTTGTATGAATTTTTAATCAATCTGGGTATTTGATCAATGAAATTCCTAACACTAGGCACCCCATTTCTCAAGTTTTCAGATTTTTTAGTGCTGGCTTGAATTTATTAGAGCAGGTTGACCTCCTTTAGAGGCCGCCCCTTTGCTGCTATCTTGCATTGGGAATTGTGCCATGAAGTTGTGTGCCTTTTGGAGGGATTTGTCTCTTGCCATTTGGACGCCTAATCTACATTGCTCTTTGGCAATTTGTTAGATGAAGTTTGGAGCTGTTTTGATGAAGATATGACATTTTGTTGATCTTCTCCATTGCTGGTTTGTGTTTCAGTTTGTTGGTTTTGTATATTAGACCTAGTTATTATAGCTTTATGCAGTATTTCCTTGATGTTCTCATTCATAATTGTACCAAGGAATATTGTTAAACATTTCTATTGAAGTTAGAGCAATAATCTTCCTTAAATCATTGTAAAGAAGGCAAATTGTAACGCTGATTACAGTAGTATTGTTTCAGCTATTTCACTTTCAACAAGTTACTTTTTGTAATTACTCCCGCTGAAGAAGTGGTTGAATTAATAATTTTACTTTCAGCACTTTGTTTCATTTCCCCCCACTGAATAAGTGGTAGAACGGAATTCATGGTTGGCTTGTCGCCTTTATTTTGTAATTATTCACTCCCGCTGAATAAGTGGTAGAGCTTATGGTCAGTTATCTGCCTACTCTTTGTATTTCCAGCATTTACTTCGTTCATGGTTGGCTAGCCGCCTAGCAGTTTGTAATTTCATTTTCCAGTTGCTAACGATCCCCGACACCGTATGCTCTCACATCACCCACATCGCCCACATTGGGATGTTGGTGATCAAAAGGTGAAGGGTTACTATTCTTGCTGGTTATCTTTTGGAGTTAACGCTAATTAGTGGTGTGTTGTGCTAATAAAATTCGAAAAAATTAAGGGGGAATATTATAGTGGTATCAGAGCCTGTTTTCTTGCTATCCTGTGAATTCAGAGCTTCAGCTGATAGATAAGAGATAGAGAAATCTGATACTGCACTAGAGGTCAAAACTGAGTTCAGTTTCAACTTCCAGAAGTTCCTAAAAATGATACATTTTTTGAAGTTCAGAAACCGTGAGATGTCAAATTTGATTATGGCTTCTAAAGAAGAAAGAAGTTTGGCAAGGTCACTTTTCATTATAGGTACAAGGCTCAATGAAGAATGTTAGACAAGAGGTGAAAAAGTGAGTATATTGTCTGAGTTGGAACATTGTTTGAGCCAAGTCCAACAGTCACCCACTAAAATGAAGAAGAAGGCATTATCTTTTGCAATGACCTCTTTGATTCATCCCTGCTAGCTAAGGCATCCAGATGAAGATATAAGTTTGTTGGTTACTTCATGCTTTAGTGAAGTTATGAGAATTCTAGCACCTTTGATGCCTTATGATGATGAAACTATGAAGAAGATTCTTCATATGATTGTAGAAAGTTTCCAAAATCTTGATGAAACTGGTAGCAGTCAATTTCTTAGAAGAGCTGCTATCTTAAAGACATTTTCAGAACTCAAGACTTGTATCTTGCTAATAGACTTGGAAATAGAAAATCAAATTTATTACTTGTTCTACTACCTTTCCATAGCCACTTGGAGTGAACAAGAAGAGAATGTTATTGCAACTGTAAAGAATATTCTTATTCTCACTATTAAAGAGGTTGATGAAATTCCACCAAATGTCCAATCTCTCCTTTTGGATGCATATGAACGTGAAGAAAAGATTTCTCCTACCGCTGATATGTTGATCAATGAATTGTTTAATCAATGTGAGGAGAAATTGAAGCCACTTTTGAAGAAGATAGAGCGAGTAGAGGAGAATTATGAAGAAGAAACAAATAGAATGTTGAATTCCAAAGATTCTATATCAGAATCTCAGATTACAACTTCAGACATGCAATTGTCCACACATTCCATAGAAGAGTGCAACGAGGCAACATCAGTTTTGGAGTCTTGTGAGGTGTCCATGCTTCCTACAAAGGAGTGCAGTGTGTCAATATTAGCTAAGGAGACTCATGATGAAGTTTCAAGAGTTGAACCTACAAAAACAGTTATTATGTCTATAGTTGATGATATTCTATCAGCTAATGAATTCCATCCACATCTCCATAATTCAGGAGGATTCTAGTTAGAACAGCAAGAAAAAACTGAGAAGGTAGAAGTGGAAAATTCTTCCATCACAAAAGTTGAATCATGCATTGAGGAAGAAACTGAGGGAGTTGTTTCTAGTAGACACAAGTCTAAATTTTCTTTGCTTGTAGCCAATCAGAAGCAAAGAGCTAATGACCTTGAAAGCACCATTGATGAAATGAGAAGTAGTGTCCAACAGATGTGTGATAGTCTAAGGAGCATAGCTGATATGATTTCTGATTTCTTCTTTTCCCCTTGCAGCACTTCATCAACTCAACTGGATTGTGAATGGTGCAATCAAAATTCATTGACTACTGAAAAGGAGGTTCAAATTTTATCCAAGTTGGATGATATTCGTCAGTGTGTGGGAAATCTGATCTACATAGTACAAAGGAATCAAGATGAATGCCATATACCTCTTGCTGATTTGAAGTCAATTAGGGAAGTTGTGGAAGAAATCAAAACAAACCTTTTGCAAATAATTGGTGACAAAGATAGGATTGCCAAAATTGTGGATGAGGCATTGGAATGAAACAAGCAATCAAACACTAAATTGATTGAAGTTGAAGAGGCCTTAAGAGAAGCTGAAGATCAAATCATTGTTGCTCACTATTTCAAGGAACAAGAAGACAAGAAGAGAGCTAAAGAAATTCAAGAAGTCCTCAATGAGCTTGATCTCATACAAGAGACTTTTGACTTGAATCGTTGTTTTGAAAGAATGGGAAATTCAAATTTGCATCAACGTGTCTTTCAGGCTTATGATAATCCTTTATTTGAGGTTGGTGCTAATGAGTTTCATGAAAATCTTTTTTTTGAGATTAATAAGGAAATCTCTTTAGACACTAATGTTGAAAGGAGGAATTCTAGCACTTCTTCCAGTAGTGGAATAATGATACATGAGTTGCATAATGGCGAAACTACTGCTAATAATGATGCATCCACTCTTTAGAAAATGGAAAATCAAGGAGTGAGGAGGAATGAGGTCGTTGTTCTTGATTGGCATCAGAGAATTGATTGGCATTCCGATGAAGAGTTTATTCAATATTTGATGGGGATGTTGGTTAGATTTATATCAGATTTTATGTTTGCACCAACTTCTTTAAGGGTAACTGATTTCAAATTTGAGTTTGATGAAAGGTTCATTGAATCTTTCCGACAATTCATGACTCCTAATTTTGGATTTAGTTTTTTCAATGAATTTAGATTTGTTGAATACTTCTTGGAGTTTCAAGAGGTAATGATTCAGATGGAACGTATAGACTAGAGAATTCAAGTTAGATTTGTTCTCCGTCTGCAGAATGGGTCCTCTTTACTCATGATTTGGGATCCTGGTATCAATCAGTATTTGATGATAATCATTATATGTGAAAAGAAGGTATGTTGGAGTGAAAAGCGTCAAATTTTCAGTTCTATAGGTGTTGTTACCTTCTTTATCAGCCATTTGATGATTATTTATGATGATCAATTGGTGGTTTGAAGAGGAAATTGGAGCAAAGAATGATTCTTTGCTGTGATGGAGCTTTTAGAGTGGGTGTTTCCAGCTTTGTTTTTGAGCATATTGGTCAAAATGAATGTGGATTTTCAGTATTGCAGCAGTTACTCATTTCCTTGCATGTTGATTTCTCTTATATGTGATGTTGAGTCATTCATTTTTGACTTGGTAGGCAGCTAGTACACTCATATTTTCGCTTCACAGTCTCTTTCCAGAGATGATTTTTGGCCTCAAAGGAGAGAAATGGTGGTTCAGACATATTAGAATCAGTTTTTGGATAGAGATCAAGCTCATTCTAGTGGTTATCCGTGCACATTCTCTTGTACTTATGTTCGGGGAAGCGAACCTTGGGCTGATTTGGTTCGTCATTCTGAGACTTTTGGTGAGAGAGTTGTGAAAGATTTCAAGTGTCTTCGTGATTATGTCGGTATTCTTCAGAGAAGGCATTGTACATCCTTGAGGTATATTGAGGATGAGATTGTTGAGCTCTTGCAAAGGGTTGTTTTCTTCTTTGCAAAAAGTCTTGAAGGAGTCACTTTTGCAGTCATGACTCTGTTTGATGCTTTGAGGAGTTATGCTGGTGAGAATATTTATGAGTTGATTAGATTCTTCATTTTTGTGCTTTGGAATGTGCTAGTCATTGGCATTGCACATATTGACTCCTCAAAGTTTATTGGGCGTGAGATGCTACTAGATTTTGATTTCAGTCCTTCCAAGTTTTTTAGTTTGAGTTTCATAAATGGTAACTTTTTGGAGTTACAAGGGAGGTTAGAGCAGAATTGGCACAAGGGCTTTATTTGTGTGATCAGAGTGGTGCAGCATCAGCATGGTGGGTCTTTTCAGAGATGGACATGGGACCTTGGGATCCTATATGTTTTGGTGGATCAGTTTGGAGTGTAATGGCATTGCTTGAGGACAAGCAATTTTGGGAAGGGCAGGCTGTAATGTCCCCATTTTAGCCATAAGCTCTTCTGTGACTGATAGCCTATTTTCGGAGGCCAGTAGGCTAGTCAAAAGTGCAAATTAGGGTTTCCTATTTTGTAGGAGGTTTCAAATGAGTTTTTGAAGGTTTGCATATGAGAGTTTTTCATGCATGTCTGGTGGAGCTTTCTGGGTTTTTGGAGAGCTTCAGGATAAGGTAACATGCATTTTGGTGGATACCTTGCATACGAGAAAGGTTTCTGGGTTTTTCTGGGTTTTCAGAGAGCTTCAGAATGATGTAACATGCATCTCCATCTGACTACCTTTCCAGGCACTTACTATTTTTAGTAAGTTATGACGGCTGCCTGGTTTGTGCTCAAATGGCGTTTGGGAACACTTACTATTTTTAGCAGTATGCTATTTTTAGTAAGTTCTATTGTTGGCAGTGCTCCGATTGGCAATAGTTCAGCAGTCTAGTGCACTTTCCATTTCAGGCAAAGTAGTTTGGGTATATTTGGCTTTCAGCATTTTTGAGGCTCATTTTGGTAGATTGATTAATTTAAGTCATTTTAATATTTTAATGTCTCTTTGGGGTGGTGGGCCTAGCTCTATCGGCTAAAGCATCATGTTGCAGGCAAGAGGTCACGAGGTCTAGTCTCCCCACTGTCTCTATGGTACCGGAGGGCGTGTCGCGCCAGTGCCACCGGTCACATGAAAAAAGTTTACCAGGCGCACTGCAGTTTATAGGGGGATGGATACCCAACCGATTCCTGCAGTCTATATATATATATATATTTTAATGTCTCTTTGGACCCCATGGCCTAGATGAATGACTTAAGGTTGTTTTAAAATGTGGCCTTGGAGTTGGACGCTACTTTATGGAGGAGTTAAATATTTTTAAAAGTTAATATTTGCTTAATGAGCCTTTGGACGCCTAGGGAGTGGAGTAAAAGTTATATTTTTATTTTAATAATTTTCATGTGCTAAAGGGCGTCCACTTTTGGAGGGAAAGATGGGAATTTGAAAGGTCATTCAAAAACTTTATTTAAGCAAGGCTTTGCTCCAGCATTTGCATTTCATTATGGTTTATTTTATCGAAATGCTGCTGAAATGATTTTAGAGCTCTCGCTTCGAGGAAAACATACCTCCTAGCTCCATCCATTCAGTTTCGTACTCACAAGACAGTACCTAGCTAGATTCTATAGACTGTGCTTCATCTAGGAGTATAGATTGAGTTTATTTCTGATTTTGGAAATCAGATTGCTGTTGTATAATCTGATTTTAATGTTGTTGGTTCTTGTATGATTGTAGGTGATTTTCATTCATAGTTCTTTGTATGAAGTTTTAATCAATCTGGGTATTTGATCAATGCAATTCCTAGCACTAGGCACCCCATTTCTCAAGTTTTCAGATTATTTAGTGTTGGTTTGAATTTATTAGAGCAGATCGACCTCCTTGTCATAACCCTCGAGATTATTGACGATATTTATTGTTCTTATAATTTTTGATCTTTGTATAAGCTCGAATACATCTCCTTTTGTCTATAACGAAAATGATTAAATTTTGATTAAATTAAAATATTTTAATTCATTATCTTTAAGGAATGACTTTAATCATGTTTATCTTTATGAAATAATAAAATGTAATACAAGGTTAAGATTAGTGCCATCAGACTTGGTCACGTCCAGCATAAGTGACATTCTTGGAGGCGCGCACTCTTGAAAGGTGGTGACTCCACCAAATAGGTAGCAAACCGGAAGTTCGTGTCCCTACAGGTCTTTTAAGGGGCGCTCAAGTCAAGCATAAGGACAAAGAGAATCGTGTGGAAAGAACGGAATCAAGAAAGCAACCAAAATCGTGTGAAAGACAAGGAGAGCCCGTGTTGCTACAAAAGGCACATCGACCAAAGGTAAGTACCCTCTCGCATTAAGACAAATTGTATATTCTGAGAATAACGAAAAACTCCTATAGTAGATATACAGCATAATAATTACTTATAAGAAATCAGAAACACTAATGGTGATCGCTCTAATCTGTAAATTCAATACAATACATTAGTAATTATGAATACAATATGTTATCTCCTTGATGTGTTGGAATCAATAATTATAGATCTACCAATTTAGTTCAGGAAGTAATTCAAATTTCATAATAATAAATTTAGCGTATCCATTTCTATGGTTGTGTAAGAGTAAACCCATGATGGTCTGTAATATTGATTAAATGCAATATGAGACAACATTGAATGTTGATTGGAATCAGTAAACATATGTGATAATCGACTAAATATATTATACATTGTAAGGCAATATGGATTTGGATAAGCCACAATAATGTTGCTTACAGCAATTATTGTACCTTATCAAAACTATGATGACTTTACCTTGATGAATGGACTTCGGGTTGACATTCCTTTTTGCTAACGCTCAATAGGGAGTGTGTGGAGGGAAAGGCGGGTAAATTGGTCCAATATTGGATGGAGCCCAAGACGAGTAGTAAACCTTGAGGGTGTCCAACTCAAGATCGTGCACGTGCCCTTGGCACAGTAAATCTTCCATCCAACGAGGTTAGGAAGAGGAATGAGGCGAAGATCTATTATGCTTGGGAGTAAGAAGTCATATTTGATCATGATAGTTAATGCCCTAGATGATAATGCATTTATTTGTATGTGTAAATGTAAACAAATCTGTATCAGAATGGGATCCTAAAACTAAGAATAAACTAAGGTCTGAGATTCTAAGTGATAAATTCTAAGACAAATACGATTTTCTGAATTCTTCTCTTAATGCAGAATGTACTGAATGCAGAACATTAATAAATTTCGATGTTCATACTCAATGATTTCCATCATGCTTTATACAAGAGAGAGGAGACACATCTCCACAAAGATACGCGCCTCCAAGGAAAGACGCGTCTCATGAGAGGGCGTGTCTTCACAAAGTGAAGACACGTCCTTTCATGGGACGTGTCCCTTGATGGGTGCGAGTTCCTCACAGCCAGATTAAAACTTAATCGGTGTTGAAACAAAACAGTGTAAGTATCCAGCGATGAGAATAAAGCAAAGTTCAATTTATTTATATATATATCGAATTCCTTTAATTCGACTTTCTCAATTTTAGAAATATAACTGATGAGTAATTTCGATCACATATAAATGATGATGATGCTTTCAGCAATCATCATTTATATCTGATCGAAGCTACCTTGCATCAACACTCCCTCTTAGCTAGGGAAGATATTTAAAATCAAATAAGTAGTGATATCACCTTCACGCGTGATATCGAAGATATGGTATGATTTACTCAATATTGCCAAGTCACATGGCATTCTTCATAACACATCTTTATTATGGTATGTGCACTGACATCAAGTCACATGATGTCTACCATAATTCATGGCATATCAATGGATATAACTATCCACCATGATTATCTCTTAAGGATCACAATGATCTTCAGATGATATCAAGTCCCATGACATCCATCAAAGTGTCCAAGAGATACTATCATGACATGTCCACGGATATCAAGTCACATGATATCTATCATGATAGTTTATCATTGTAGAGTCGTCACTTTACAATGTCAAATACAAGTGTTCATTATTAGAAAGATCGTCACCTTTCAATAATGTACACAGGGGGAGTAGGAACATAAAGTCATGGAGTCACACACATGACAAAAGAGTTTACACATTAAACATCTTTATATATTAGTACAATTTATAAACAATTTGTATTTCAAACATAAATAACAAATTACATTTCAACCATACCAAGTTTCTTCCTGAAGTGCTCTACCTTGATTCGAGAGAGAGGCTTGGTGAGAATGTCTGCAGTTTGATCATTTGTACTAATATACTCCAACTGAATCACTTTCCTTTCCACCATATCTCTTACATAATGATAGGGGATCTCAATATGCTTAGATCTATCATGAAAGACAGGATTTACAGAGAGTTTGATACAACTCTGATTATCACAAAGAATAATTGTAGGATTCAAGGGCTCAACAAAGAGTCCCACAAGCAATTTACGAAGCCAAACTGCTTCTCTTGCTCCCATTGAGGCTGCAATGTATTCGGCTTCTATTGAGCTCTGTGCAACTAAAGATTGTTTTCTGCAAATCCAGGAGATCATAGCCGATCCTAAACTGAAGCAACATCCTGATGTGCTTTTTCGATCGGTTACACTTCCAGCCCAATCTGAATCAGAGTACCCATGTAAATCTAGTTGATCATTCTTGTAAAGAAGACCATATCCAATAGTGCCTTGAAGATATCTCAAAATATGTTTCACAGCCATTAAGTGAATTTCCTTTGGCTCACACATGAACTGGTGAGAACATTCACTGCATAGCAAATATCAGGTCTGGTGTTAACCAGATACATCAAGGATCCAATCATCTGTCTGTAAAGGGTTGGATCTGCACACTTGGATTCTACTGCTTCTTTCAATTTGTGAAGGTTGGTTTCCATAGGTGTAGACATTGGTCTACAGTCCAACATTCCAAATCTTTTCAGAATATCAATAGTATACTTCCCTTGGTTTAGTATAATGCCCTCTGATTTCTGCCATACTTCTAAACCTAGGAAGTAGTGTAGAATGCCTAAGTCTTTCATGTCAAATTCAGAAATTAGATCTTGCTTCCCTTGAGCAATGAGGTGATCTTCTCCTGTTATCAGCAGGTCATCAACATATAAAATAATTATTAGCATATCACCTTTGATTACCTTGAAGTAGAGATTGGAGTCGGCCTCATTCTTGGAAAATCCTAATCCCAAGAGATAGCTGTCAATTCTTTCATACCAGACCCTGGGAGCCTGTTTAAGTCCATAAAGAGCTTTCTTCAGTCTGCATACATGTGAGTCAGGTTTATGTATCACAAAACCTTCAGGCTGTTCCAAATAGACTTCTTCTTCAATGGTTCCATTCAGGAAGGCAGTTTTCACATCCATTTGATGGATCTTCCAACCTTTAGCTGCTGCAATGGCTAACACTGCTCTCACTGATGTGTAACGGGCAACAGGTGCAAATGTTTCTTCGTAATCAATGCCTTCCTTTTGAGAAAAACCTCTTGCCACAAAACGTGCTTTATGTTTTTCTATACTGCCATCAGCAGCATGCTTGATTTTGAAGAGCCATTTGGAAGAGACAACAGATTTCCCTTTTGGTCTAGGCACTACATCCCATACATCATTCTTTAGAATGGACTGATATTCCTCCGTCATTGCATCTTTCCATGCTTGATGTCTGAAGGCTTCTGAAACACTGACAGGTTCTGAATTTATGATGTTCATTAGAGCAACATAGCTAGAGAACCGTTTGGGTCTTTTACTTTCCCTAAACGTTCCTTTGGGTGCTGCATGAATCTCAGCTTCTTTGATCATCTTTCTAGCCCAAAGTGGCCTCTTTCTACCGTTGTCACCTGTATTCTCATCAGAAGTAGATAGAAGTTCATTTGGTACTTCCTCAGGATGCTCCCTCTGAATCTCAGGAGCAGGTTCCATTTCAGGTACTCTAAGGGAATAGGTTTCTGTCTCACTAGAACTTCTTGCCCTCTTGAATGCAATGTCTTCTTCAAAGATAACATCCCTGCTCAATTCAATTTGTTTCTGCCCGGGTATGAATATCCTATAGGCTTTGGAGGTTTCACTATAACCCACAAATATTCCCTTCTTTCCAGAGGGTTCTAGTTTGAATCTCTTCTCTTTGGGCACATGAATATAGACAGGACAGCCAAAAATCCTAAAATGACTAATGTCAGGTTTTAAACCGGTAAAGGCTTCTTCAGGAGTTTTGTTATCGAGATGAGAATGAGGACATCTATTCTGAATATAGACAGCAGTCCTAGAGGCTTCTGCCCAAAAAGAGGTTTCAACGTTTTGGTCCAGCAACATTGCCTTAGCAGCTTCTACAATGGTTCTATTTTTCCTTTCAGCAACTCCATTCTGTTGAGGGTTGTAGGCAACTGTGAACTCCCTCTTAATTCCAGCACTCATGCAAAATTCTTTAAAAATTTCAGAGGTGTATTCTTTCCCATTGTCTGTCCTTAAGGTTTTTATTTTCTTTCCAGAGAAGTTTTCAGAGAGGGCTTTAAACTCTTTGAACCTTTTGAGGATTTCTAATGACTCTTTACACTTAAGGAAATAGATCCAGGTTTTCCTAGAGAAGTCATCTACAAATATGACATAGTAAAGAAATCCTGCTTTAGAGGGTATAGACATGGGTCCACATAAGTCTGAGTGAACCAATTCTAACACATTTAGGGTTTTGCTCAAACTATAGGGAAAGGACCCTTTTGTATTCTTTCCTAAGGCACAACCTTTGCAAGTTCCTTCATGAGATGATTTTAACTTAGGTAAGCCTGTCACAAGTTTTTCTACAGAAGGTAGGGAACGGAAATGAAGGTGTCCTAATCTTCTATGCCAGATCTCATTTGAATCAAAGGTGTCAAGGGTAAGGGCTTGTTTGACTTCAGTGCATAGTTTGTAAAGGTACCCTTGTCTCACACCTATGATTTGGGCTTTCTTGATTGTTGAGTTCTTAGGCCATGCTATAACTTTCCCATCCATGAAGGCAACTCTATAACCATTGTCTTCAAGTGCAGAGATGGATATGAGATTCCTCTTTATACCAGGTACAAATAAGACTCCAGTGAGTTGAAGGGAGAGACCAGATTTCAATGTGATGGAACAAGTTCCAACCCCTTTTACTTGATGTGTAGAGTCATCCCCAATTGTTACATCTTCATCAGACTCTTCAGTCATAGTGTCTAAGTTTTCTCTAAACCCTGTGATGTGCCTCGAAGAACCACTATCAATTACCCAGTTGTTGAATTTGTTAGATACTTGACTAGATAATGCTGAATAGAACACAAAGTTCTCAGATTCATGATCTGAATTTGTCTTTCCTACTTTGGCAAAGGATGCTTGTTGCTTTGATCTGTCAGGGCATTTCATTGCATAGTGGCCATATTGATCACACCTAAAGCATTGCACTTGAGAGATGTCTTTCTTCTTAGAAGATCCCTTTCCATTGGAATTTCTCTTTCTTTTAAAAGATCCTTTCTTGTAGGAGTTTTTCTTATTCCTTTTATTAGACGATATGTTGAGTACATGAATATCTTCATCTATGTTTTTCTGTTTGTTTTCTTTTGAGGAGAGTCTTGTTTCTTCTTGAAGGCAGTCAGTTCTTAGCCTGTCAAACTTAGGGAGTTTGGATCTTGCACTTATTCCTTGAACAAATGACTCCCATGAGTTTGGTAGGCCTCCTAGTGCAATTAGAGTTAATTCTTTGCTATCAATCTGATATCCAATTGTGGATAATTGATCTCTCAGTTCAATAATCCTCATGAAGTATGCATTAATAGACTCTCCTTTGTTTATTTGAGCATTGTTGATTAGCCTTTTTAAAGCAAGAGTCCTGTAGGTGTTGTTGATCTCATAAGTTTTCTCAAGAGATTTTAACATATGATATGCAGTTTCATGCTTTGCTAGGATGGGCACTATATGATCCCTAACTGCATCTACTAGGATTTTCATGGCCTTTTCATTGTTTTCTATCCATTGAGATTTCTCAGATTCAAACTCTAATTCCTTCATATTTTCTCTCACAAGTGAGTCTAGCTTATTCTCTCTAAGGATCATCATGATTCTAAATTTCCATGATGTGAAGTTGTCTGCTCCAGCAAGGCGATCTTCAAATCTGATCACACTTGACATTATGAAGAATGTGATGTGAATTCGAATTTTAGAAAAATACGAATCTTCTAGAGCAATCTGATTTTAGATTTGTTTTGGATTCACACAACCTAGCTCTGATACCATGTAAATGTAAACAAATCTGTATCAGAATGGGATCCTAAAACTAAGAATAAACTAAGGTCTGAGATTCTAAGTGATAAATTCTAAGACAAATACGATTTTCTGAATTCTTCTCTTAATGCAGAATGTACTGAATGCAGAACATTAATAAATTTCGATGTTCATACTCAATGATTTCCATCATGCTTTATACAAGAGAGAGGAGACACATCTCCACAAAGATACGTGCCTCCAAGGAAAGACATGAGAGAGAGGAGACACACATCTCCACAAAGATACGTGCCTCCAAGGAAAGACGCGTCTCATGAGAGGGCGTGTCTTCACAAAGTGAAGACACGTCCTTTCATGGGACGTGTCCCTTGATGGGTGTGAGTTCCTCACAACCAGATTAAAACTTAATCGGTGTTTAAACAAAACAGTGTAAGTATCCAACAATGAGAATAAAGCAAAGTTCAATTTATTTATATATATATCGAATTCCTTTAATTCGACTTTCTCAATTTTAGAAATATAACTGATGAGTAATTTCGATCACATATAAATGATGATGATGCTTTCAGCAATCATCATTTATATCTGACCGAAGCTACCTTGCATCAACAGTATGCAAAACTGAAATGAACTAATCATTAAATTATGTGTTTTATTGATATTTCATGATGTATATAGGTCTTTAAAGCAATTTACACAAATAAAATGATGTGTTGGTAAAATACATTATATGTCCTAATTTGTGCTTTATGTTTTTTTAGGATTAGTAAACTAGGGGACATTACACTCCTTTAGAGGACGCCCCTTTGCTGCTATCTTGCATTGGGAATCATGCCATGAAGTTGTGTGCTTTTTGGAGGGATTTGTCTCTTGCCATTTGGACGCCTAATCTCCATTGCTCTTTGGCACTTTGTTAGATGAAGTTTGGAGCTATTTTGATGGAGATATGACATTTTGTTGATCTTCTCCATTGCTGGTTTGTGTTTCAGTTTGCTGGTTTTGTATATCAGACCTGGTTATTACAGCTTTATGCAGTATTTCCTTGATGTTCTCATTCATAATTGTACCAAGGAATATTGTAAAACATTTCTACTGAAGTCAGAGCAATAATCTTCATTAAATCATTGTAAAGAAGGCAAATTGTAATGCTGATTACAATAGTACTATTTCAGCTATTTTACTTTTAGCAAGTTACTTTTTGTAATTACTCCCACTGAAGAAGTGGTTGAGTTAATAATTTTA
Source organism: Sequoia sempervirens (assembly GCA_007258455.2). NCBI lineage: Eukaryota > Viridiplantae > Streptophyta > Pinopsida > Cupressales > Cupressaceae > Sequoia > Sequoia sempervirens. The sequence goes on along the minus strand of VDFB02270651.1, from coordinate 58,789,173 downwards.
CTTTCAGCACTTTGTTTCATTTCCCTCCACTGAATAAGTGGTAGAGCGGAATTCATGGTCGGTTTGCCGCCTTTATTTTGTAATTACTCGCTCTCGCTAAATAAGTGGTAGAGCTTATGGTCGGTTATCTACCTACTCTTTGTATTTCCAGCATTTACTTCATTCATGGTCGGCTAGTTGCCTAGCAGTTTGTAATTTCATTTTCCAGTTGCTAACGATCCTCGACACCATATGCTCTCACCTCGCCCACATTGGGATCTTGGTGATCAAAAGGTGAAGGGTTACTATTCTTGCTGGTTATCTTTTGGAGCTAATGCTAATCAATGGTGTGTTGTGCTGATAAAATTTGAAAAAATTAAGAGGGAATATTATAGGCCCTTTGCCAAGATGTACCCCTAAAACTACTGCATGCACTTGAGTATTGACCTCAAATTTGAAAGTGGAAACTCCTTTGTGAGTTGTGCCCCTAGACCCCAAGTGCACACCTATGTGCTAATGTTTGACTTGATGTCATTTCCCTTTTTCTTGCATAGGTGCCCACCTACACCTACCATGTGCACCTCTAGATTAGCCTTTAATTTTGACTCCAATTCTTTTTGCTTAGTTGCATATCTCTTCCTCAAGTGCGCTCCTAAACATTAATAAATCTTATTACTAAATCTCCTCATTAAGGTTCACCCTTTAGTGCTACTCTTAGAAATTTATTCCTGAATATCTCATTCTTTTGAAACCTCCTCCTTTCCATCAAGTACGCTTTTGAGATCATACTTAGAAACTTCATTGTCAGCAACCTCTTCCATCCACATTATGAATGACTTAAAAAAATCGATTCCATGACCCTGCAAAGATTAGAAAAAAGCAAAAATACAAAAGATGACAAGACAAAACAAACTAGAGAAGACCTAAAACATAAATTGGACTTAAGAAAATGACTGACTTTAGCTTTACTCAATATAAAAATTTCATATGGATACAACAATGTACGAACACATCCTATGAATAAATACTTAATTTGGTTGACAAATCCTTGTGTTTTGATTTTCATTAATTAATAGTGAGCTATGTGTGAATCTTGCATGCTTGTTTTGGGGTGATATGGTTCCACATTGTGATTATGATTGTGACTCTATGAATTGCTGAGAAAGTTTTAGTAGGTGTGCATTTAGAGTTCCTTGAATGTTTTCTCACAAATGCTTTGATTAGGAAAAAAATTAATTGAGTCTTGTAATGATTGATTAGAGATCCATTTGGTTAAATGTTTGATACTCTTATGATTTTGCATGCAAAGTGGAAATGAAATTAGAAGCTACCCATGCCTTGTGCTCACATTAAGCTACCAAGAGTTAGAATATTACAATTCTGCATCTTTGACATAGATGAACCTTATAAATTGTTAGATGTTGGATGTTTAATCTTGATTGCATTTATATCATGTTCCTTAGAGGTCCACGACTATGGCATCATATTGTGTGTTGCTTGCTTGCATTGTAATTGACTGATCATTATGTGTTATTTAAGATCTGTCTTTTGGTTCTAGATTATTATGTGATCTTGAGACTAAAAATCAATGTGAATTGTTATTAATTTAAACAACTTGTGAGATGTAGTTCAATCATTTGATTTAAATGGTATTAATTAAACAATTAATTATTATTATAACTCTCTAATTTGATGATAAGATTTGATTAATAGTTATTTCTTTAAATGATTGAATTAAAAGGATTTTTCCAATAGTGGCATGGTATGATGGTTAAGTTGTTGTGGTGTTGTTCTTGCCATCAAGGTTCAAACCCCACTAGGGTGTAATTGTTGAATATTTACATTGGGGATGAGGTCCCTCATTTGTGACCTCACCGGTTCATAGCTCCGAGTTAAAAGCATTTACCCCCCAAAATAAATAAATTAAAAGTTGATTTTAATATTAAATAGAATAAGTGATTTAATATTGTTTGCAATATTGATTCATACATTGATATGAAAATGGATTATAAGAATGCAGTTAAATTCAAATGAATTAAGAACTTGATTTTAAATTGTAATTGTCATATTGCTTATACCAATGAGGTATTCTTGCGTATGTATAATTGCCTAAGACTAATGTGTTGCATTTGCTAACAGGTAATTGTTGTTGATGTTATAGCAGCTTCGGGCTTGTTGGCGTTTAAATTCGCACCTCTGGAATGCGTATTTGAAACGGACAGCTATGCACAGATAAACTGCTCTTCATATTAGGAGGGGAAGCTCCCTCTTGCTGATGGTGTTGAAAGAAAGTAAACTAAGAACTAAGTTGCCTATCTTTTTTATCAGCTTAGAGCACAAGGTTTATTAAACACAAACGCCGCAGCTGAGATTTTCTGATTTAAGACCTTCAACTACGACTAACTTAAACTAAAGACGTTTCTAACTTCTCAAGTAATAAGCAGAGCAAGAGAAACTAGAAATGAACGAGGTTGATTTCTAACAAAATACTTCGATAAACTCTTTCTCAACAAACATCTACACAGTTCAATGCAAATTGAAATCAAGATCATAAAAGTAGAACATAAATAACGGAAATCTGAGATGTTATATCAAGGCAAAGGAGGCTCATGATTTTATTACTCAAACTTCTGGAACAAAACTCACTTCTAACATGCTTGGAACAAGAAATTGCAGCTAAAGAGGCTTGCAATCTTGCTCTTACACACTAGAAACAGCAATCACATTAACTCCTTGTTGGCTAAAGAGGCTCAACAATTTGCTATCACAACACAATTGAACAACACTCGAATAACAAATAGAAGGCACAATAGGCTCAGCGTTTTGTTATCACTAGCATGGTTAAAGAAACTAATGAGCAAAGGCTCTTATTTATAGACAAGCAGAGGAGTAGGGAACCCTAAAATCTCCTTGCTTTCACAATCTAGGGCTTGCTCAACAAGCAAGCTTTATTACTAAATCTAGAAAGAAGATAACATCTAACACCTAAGAAAGCAGAAAAAGCGGGAAACGCCAACTATTACATTTATCTTCTTTCTCTTCTCAAAGAATGGATAAGAATTATTCCAAGAATAGAAAGAAAGCGGGAAATAAAACTTCTAGAAGAAAGTTGCTTTAAAGCTCGATCACATCCGCTAGAAAATTAGAAATTGTGTCCCGGTTCGGTGCATCTATGCCCTCAATAGCAAAACACCGCTTTTCTAGAATATCTTCAGCATCTGCAACAAATCTCAGGAAATCTTTGACCTCATTGGCCGCTTTATCAAACTTTGCTGACATCATCGAAATATGATTCATCCTTCCGCCAACTAGATTGCAACTGCGAACAACACTCTGAAATTGATCCTGCACTTCATCAAGCCCGACGTTCTTTGGCAAAGTCTTATGTTTCTCTTTCATCCACCTCTGTGCAATCTTCTTGCTATATTTATCTTTGTGCATTTCCCATATCCTTCCACATTCACCCTTTGAGATAGTAACGCTTTGAGGCCATGGGGGAATGGAAAAACACTTCTCAATCATATCAGGCTTCAGACTGCAAATCAATCTGCCATCTACTGACTGGATCTCCCTTGTAGCTGGGTTGTAATGCTTGATGCAAGCGATTACGAACTCAAGACTCTGAACTGATATAGGAATAGACGCTGCTGCGAGGAGTCCAGAGTGTCCCAGGTTCCTGATTGAGGTGTTGCCTGCGCTCTCCAAAGCGTGTAAATCAAACACCGGCTTGATATGATGCAAGTCTGTCTCAGCTATTTTGATGTAATCATGATAGAGAGCTGATTCAATCTTGAAAACATTGGGAGTGTACTCCATTTCGGAAAACTTGAAGAATGACTGTAAACTCGCCTGGGTTCAGACAAGTTTTGAGCAACTTCTATTTTTAGAATGCTGATTTTCTTACTCCAACGGACAAATTTTTTGAAATTTTTTGAGATATGGGTTTTGCTCAGAATTTCGTTGCAAGACAACCCAGATCATCCGTTTTTGAAAATTTTGAATTTTCCCTAAAAAAACAGCAAACCCTAATTTCTTCAAATTTTCACGAAAAAAACTGGCACCTGGGTTTTGTTCAGAATATGATTAGAAATGAACCCAGTTGATTAGATTTGCAAAATACTGATGGCTGATCGAAAAAGCAGCCAACCCTAGGATTTGAAACTTTCTTGAAAAAAGCTATGATATGGGTTTTCTTCAGAAGACTGATTTGAGAGGACCCAGATGGTTGAAAACTGAATGCATTGAGGATTTCACTGACATGCAAATGAAAAGCAGCTGCTGCAACTTGATGAAGTTCCTGAAAATTTCTTCAGAAGAACGAAGTGAGTGCTAAGTGGACCATTCGATATCATGAGAGATGGGTTCTTGTTGAACCACTACTCATGAAACTTGGGTCAATGAGTTTGACTCGAAACTACACGGTTGAATCCTGATAGCAATATCATAAAGTGAAAAGACCCAAATGGCTGAAAATTTGAAAACCTTGGCCTTCTCTTTGAAAAATTTGATCTTCTGGATGAAAAAGCTTGAAAAAAGCAAGGGTTTATGTTGCTGATCTGAAAAATATGATGAATAACCAGCAAATATGAATTCTTGAATCATAAAAATTCTTCAAACTTGCTGCTCCAACTTTCTCCTCTGAATGCTACCTGCAAAAACTAATGAAAATTACATTGAAGAGAGGTGTTAAATAGACTTTAGGGCTTGAATTAGGTTTTGCTTTATTTTGCTTTTATTTTCAAAACCCTAAAAATCTCTGATCTTTGGACTTGGACGCCTTCCTTCACTTGTAATTTTGAAAACTTTGAAAATCATGAAAATTTCTCTAAGGCATGAGAAGTTGGGCGCCCTTCTTGGCTAGGGGCGCCCACTTCAAGCAGAGTTAGTCATTTTTCTGATATTTTCAACTTTGCACCATTTTGACCCCCTACTTCGCCTTTGATTTCCGGATTGCAGATTGATCTAACGAGCGAGTTGAAGGATTCATCGCGGAGCCTGACTGATTCTGAAAAGAATGTTCTAGAGGCGTCTCTCGCTAAAATCTTCATCTCGACCTTCGAATTCATGAGAGCCTTTTCCTTCCAGGGGCGCCCATTTTGTCCAGAGTTAGCCATTTTTTATGATCTTCAACTTCTTTATTAACTCTTCTAAAGATGATCACGTTGAAACTGGTGAACCAGGCGTCGGATTGACTGACGGTTATGCTTGTTGCGAAGCTGATGAAATATTAGGCGGGGTCCTCTGGGATAAACTTTGTCAAACAGCTGAGTTTAGACCTTCAAAAGCTTGGGCGCCCCTGGCAAGCTGGGGCGCCCAAACTCACCAGAGTTAGTTTTATTTTCCATTTTTTTTCTGTTTGCTTCTGAACTTTGATCATTAGCTCTTGTCAGACCCTCCGTTCAATACTTCATATCTGGTGATTGCGACCTCCGATCGATGCGCTGAGTATCTCGTTGGAAAGCCAGATCAACTGTGATGAGATCACGTTAGAGCCTCATCTCTGAATTCATATGTTTTACCTCTCAAAATCTTGGGCGCCTCTTCTCTCCTGGGGCGCCCAAACCTTCCAGACTTAGCCATTTTAATCTGATTTCATCTTCAAGTTTGAAACCTTCATTCTGTACCCTTGACTTCGATCTGAATTTGCTAGAGGATGACCAGTCGGATGATCTAACGAAGACAAGCGTGTCGAAGCTGGCTGAATACTGAGGAGATCGAGCATATTTTCAAACCCTAAAAGCTAAGTTAGGTGCTCCAAAAAGCTGGGCGCCCTTCTTCACCAGGGGCGCCCAAAGTCTCCACACTTAGTCAATTTTTGATATTTTCATTTTCTCCATTCTGACTTCTGTGTGAAATCTCTCTGTTTGGCCTCGAATCCTGGGCGACTGGATGATCTGTTGACTGGACCGTCGGATTCATTGCGGAGCTGGCAGAGAAATGAACAACTTTGGTTGGGGGTGTAAACCCTAACTTCATCATTTAGTGCCCTAAAAAGATGGGCGCCTATTCTCATCTGGGGCGCCCAAGTCAACCGGTGTTAGAAAATTTTCACATTTTTCACATTTCTTCTCTGTTCTTCGTGCTTGCTCACCAACTTGCCTTCTGTCGAATGCTTTGGATGTTGAATCTGACGCTTGGCAGCTGAATGACCTCCATTGATGACCTCAGAGCTCCTATTATGCTTCTGAAAAAGCAGAATAGACCCACTAGGGCAAAACTAATAATTTTGAGATTCTGACTGCACCAGCCTGATATGAACGTATTTTGAGCCAATCAAAATTAGTTCGGACCCTAACGGATCAACTTTCTATTTTTAGAAAGTTTTGCCAATATCCATTTCCCAAGAAACCCAGAAAAAGTTACTATTTTTAGAAACTTTCTAAAAATAGCAGTTTTCCTAAGAAGTAGGGATGAAAAACTGAGATCTGGGTTTTGTAGATTAAGCTGTTCTGAGCATACCCAGATCGTCAGAATTTGAAAATTTTGTGTTTTAACCCCTCATGCAAGACATGCACACCCAAATTTTGACCTTTTTGACTGATTTATCAAGACTTTTACTCTTTTCTTCAAAATGTCTAAGTGTGACAAAAATTTTAATTTTGGGGTACAACAGGGCTCATTCTTCCAGCCTTGATTCAAGACATAAAATTGCATATAGCCTATCGGCTATTTATTTTATTGAGATAATTAAAGTGAAGAGGTGCTTCACTTGGCAATAATTTAATTCCTAATTGGGCCAACCTTCCTTGTATTTCGCATCATTTATTTGTAATTGTATTTTCCATATGTGGCTGACCTTGTACATGAAGAGGTGCGACCTCTATCTCACTTTGTATTTATACAAGGTCATTTCCATTCATTCATCCATCAAGCAAATTCAAATTCATTCAATTGTTGTTCATCATAGTTCATCATACATAGTGCAAATTCTGTAGAAGAGCAGATCGACATTCTGTAGAAGTGCAGATTGATATTGTATAGAAGGCTGAGTCGTTTCATTGCTGTGATTGCATCAAATTGTGGTGCTTACTCTTGGCCTCAATATCGGCCTCTTTGTAAAGGAGACATTGTGTTGTACCCAAACCAAATTTTTTGCCTCATCAAGGCATTTTGCTTAAAATAGTCTAAACCTTGCTAAATGATGTAAAATACAATTTTTGGGCAATATCAAGCATGGAGTTTTGTCAATGTTTTGTCAGTCAAAGGTAGTATCCATTGATCAGAACCTGAATCAGAGACTCAGAGCAAAGCATTTCACGATGGAGGAGCATTTCACGACGACAATTATACTTTTGTATGGTCATTTCAGTGGCTATAATGATGATTTCAATGGTCAATTTTTGAAGATTTCTCAAGGAAAAGCAGAATTGCGCCCCTGTAGCCCAGGGGCGCCCTTCTATTTGAAGGCCTAGATTTTGTGGTAAATGCTCCAACATGCAATCAAACTCTTCAGAATTAGTCTGCCTATCCGATGAGTTATCCCGCGAGGCTTTCCGAGACTCGTAACTCCGATAACTGGCGACAGAAGTTGAAGATTCTAGAAGTTCCAGATTGCAGAAGCCTGTTGTTTTTCAGCTTTTGCGCCCCTGTAGCTCAAGGGCGCACTTCTTAATGGAGGTTTAGATCTTGGTATTCCTGATGGTTGATACATTTGATCTTTTCACGACTAGTCTGCCTATCCAACGAGCTATCAAATGCAGTGATCCGAGTCCCAGAGCTCCGACAGTCGACGTCTGAAGATAAGCTTATGGAGTGAGCTCACATCACAGAGCTTCCTTAAATGGTGAAACGCATTTCCGGTGTGCCTGTAGCTCAGCGGCGCCCTTCAAAATGACCCTTGAGACGATTGAGTTTGCTGATAAGGTCTTCTTGACATCTGTGCTACTCTAGTCCAGCTTCGCAATGCACCAAGTTGCCTGTTAATCCGACATTCTGAGAGATCGTGGCAGAGATTCTACCAGGCACGTAATTTCACGGGCGGACTGGCATATAAATTTCATTGTATTTTTGTAGGCCAGGGGCGCCTAGCCTTTAGGCCTGTCAGATGAAGTTATTGACGTTCGAAGTCTTCACGGGACTTGTGCGCAATTACTCTAGCTATCCAACGAGCCCAGCTGTCAGCCTTCGGGATTTAGCAAACGCTCGTACGTGCGAGGTCTTTGTAAAATGCTAAAAAGTGAAGACATCCGGGAAATGGCCAAGTATGGAGCGTATATTTTAAATAAAAAACGCACTTGTATTTTTGAGGTCTTAGAAGCAGTTTTCTTGCTTCGTCACCTCTAGAGACATCTCTCGTAGATCCTTTTGGCTACTCATTGAAACAGACGGTGCTCGAATCAAGTCATCCCAACTCCAGATATCAGAGGTCAAAGTAGGGCATCTGGTTGAGAGTTGCACTTTCATTAAAATGGTGTTCGTGCCTTTTCAAGCCAGGGGCGCTTTTACTTTAAGGGTCCTTAATGCACCTTTCAGATGCCGTGCGTATATTCATTGGATGCGAAATACTCCTAGTTATGTAGTGAGCTTGGTTTCCTGTCAGCAGGGTTCACCGTTCGTCGTCGGCAGCCGTTTAAAGCGTCAAATGGCAGTTTGGAGAAATGGTTTGTCTGGTACCTGAAAATCAATTTAATCAAGGGCGCCTAATTCTTTGAGGTGTTAAATGATGGATTTTGCAGTGATGACTCCTAGCAGACATTTCTTCCTTGCTCAGCAGGCTTCGCAATGAATATACCTGCTCAGTCTCAGCCTCATCCGGTCATCCAGAAATCAGTGTCGAAGATGGCCAGTCGTAACTTTGTAGTCAGCTACAAAGTAGGAAGTTAATAAAAAATGCAATATCTTGAGCAAATGGACGCCTATGAGGTCAAATAAAGACTTTTTGAAATCAGTGAAGTTCGCCGGTGAATCCAAGTGCTTTACTTGGTTTGTCAACTGATGTTAAATAATATTTAATATTTATTTTTGCATATTTTAGCATTAAATGGCGATTTTCTAAAATTAGCGCCTCTCTGTGCTATTGCATAATGAATATTTTATTATTATTTAAATTTTGAACTTCAAGACAGTATCAGTGTAACTGGAGGGGGTCTAATCAGAAGCCTTCTATTTCAGTCGAGGGTTTTAGTCTTGCAGTCACCTTTTAGGTGCGAATTTATTCTATTAATTCAAGCATGGCATCATATTTCAATCACACAGCTTGAGCAAATTCGTAATTCTTCAGAGCAAAGGCGAATTTCCTTCAGAGTTGGGCGAATTTCTCATCAGCAATCATTGGTGAAGACATCGAAACACTTTCTTTGCAGGTACAAGTCAGAATTATCGCGAATTTCAAGGCAGAGTGGCGATTTTGGCAGAGGAAAACATCAAAAAACGTCTTTCTTCTTCTCAATTTCTTCCATTTTCTCGTCTTAAATTCATTCGCATGTTTGAAGAATTGGCGACTTTTGATAAAACAAATCATCTGGGTCTATTCAGAATAGCTTCCTCGAGAAAACCCATTTGCCAGAATTTTTCAGGAAAATTTACCCCAGAGCATCAGTTCTCGAGGCTCTAATTTTCTCAACTGAAAATTCCTTGCATGGTCGAGTAGAAGTCAAATTTTCACGAATCTGACATTCTGGGTTGTCTTAGAATCTTTTTTTGGGCAAAACCCATATCTCAGATTTTTTCCGTGAAAATTGCCCTTTGATAGGCTATTTTTAGCCTCAACAGGGTATTTTTAGTTTTCTAGAAAAGTTGTCAGAATATAGCCGTGTTCACAGTCAATAGGCGAGTTTTTCATAGTGCAGTTCACATAGACTGAATTCAAGACCAAATCGGTCTTAATTCATGATTTCGTCAGAAAAGCTGAGACCAATTTGTATCAAGTGCATTCAGAGAGTTGACAGGCATAGTCACTCAAATCCATATGGTTGCATGCCTCGTATGGCCGATTGTCTTCCAAAGCCGGTTTAGAGGGTTGATACTGTTGGAATTTTGCATGTGCAACAAGTTCATTTGCATTTCTCACAACCAAAGTGTGCGCAGTCAAACTTCACAGTTTCGTTGTACAACACTCTTTCATTAAGGAGAAGCATCAGAGACATCAAGCTGCAGAAGAGATAATGGCCATCACTTCAGTTACAGAGCCGCCAAAGTTACCAGTCAGTGAAAGGCTAGTTTGAGTGTGCAAAGATTGCCAAGATTGCTCAAGTTGCTGACATTCAGATGTTGATGCAGTTAACAATCTCGTTGAGGGATTGGTTGCTCGAGATCACGACCAGTAGACTTCAGTTCCCACCTCTCAGAATAGACATTAAACACAGGAGTTAAACTTGGTGTTATCTTTTCAAGTTAACTCACTATCTCATCTCATGCATATCTATTCTAGGATTAGCTTTATTCACTTGGAGTTGTATTTAGGGTTTACGTTAACTGATGGTAGTGTTCCAGTTAACTTGCTTTCAATAAGGACGTGCATGCTTGCACAATTGTCCATTTTTAGATTAGATGTTTTGGTTAACTGACGGTAGCTTTCCAGTTAACTGTATAGTTTCCTTTATTAGGGTTTAGCAATAATCTTGCATGCATTGCAAGAATGTAGTTGACTCAGGGTGATTTTAGGGTTCCCTACACCTTTCGATGTCTATAAATAAGAGCTTTTGCTCATTTGTACATAACTTTTGCACGAGAGAGAAATATATGCTGTGCCTACCTTGCCTAATTGCCTCCTGTATCTGTTCATGCGTTTTTACTATTATGATGAATTGTTATGCCACATAGGGTTTCATGCAATTATAATGGTGAATTCTTTCCTTAGTTAGATAAAATCTGTTTTGTGTTCAATAAACTTGTCCAGATTGAGCTGACAGTTGTGCCACCTTGCCTTCAAGTTGAGAATCTGTACTTGGTTATCGTGTGATGTGTGTGAATAATAAACTTATTCAGATTGAGCTAATAGATGTGCCACCTTGCCTTCAAGTTGAGAATCTGTATTCAGTTTATCGTATATTGTTGTTCCTAATAAACTTGTTTAGATTGAGCTGATAGATGTGCCACCTTGCCTTCAAGTTGAGAATCTATACTTGTTTAATGTCAGATAGTCATCCTTGCTCCATTTCCTCATGTTCTGTTTTTCTTGAGGAAACTGGATAGATTTTAAGTAATTAGGCCTAGTTGTAGTTAGTGATCTGCAAAACCAGAAAATACTCAGCTGCAACATATATAGTTTTCGAGAAAGCCTTGTGCCTCTACAGCTGAAACAAAAAGACAGGATTTAGTTTAGTTTACTTTCCTTTTCAAAGCATTTTTGTCAAGCACAACGAGGGAGCTTCCCCTCCTAATTTGAAGAGCACTCATTGCATAGTGTGCATAGCTGTCCGTACCAACTCTTACTCCAGAGGTGCTGGTTGTTACGCCAACACATTGTTTGTGATTCAATATATAAGTGATATATTGTTGCTGGGTTTTTCTCCCTCAAGTGGAGGGTTTTCCCAGGGTATATGCTGTGTTTATGTGTCTGAGTTTAAATTAAATTTCTGCTTTTATATCTGATCATAAAAATCTAACAATTGTGATCTAATTTTGTATGCTTATAATAGTGCTTTGGCTATATATGTTTCTATGATGGATTTAATGGGTCAACCAGGTGTACAAGATAACAAGATGACCAATGGAAAAAGGTCAAAGGGTTTCTAGAAGCCAATTCACTGTCTTGTTCCACCCTATTAAGTAACAAGACTTCACCACGTGTTAAGCTTGTGACACTAAGTGTCTTAGTTAATATGAGGCTAAGACCCCTTTCCTTACCTTGTGATATGTTTTCAAAATGTAGCCTATATATTTATGTTCATTTAATTGGGGAGAGGATTTTAAAAATGTGTTAAAATGTTCATTGTCCTTATTTAGTGTATTTTTATGCTCCTATGGGTGGTACATAGGGGCAAGTTTTGTGAAAAATGTTGAAGTGTGGAAGTGCATTGTGTACCTTTTTGGGAGTATTGGAAAGAGCATGAGTTGAAAGGGCACGGGTGGCTTGATTGCAAGTATCCAAGTCAACTCATTTGTCTTCCCAATGTGTTGTGGAATAAAGTACACTCCACTTTTCTTGGTCTTGAGAGGGAAAATAAATGTGCTCCTTCAATACTTGTTAGGAGCTTGAGTGCTTTGGCTTTTAGGATGGAATGTAGCTCCCTACCACTAGATAGAAAGGAGTGAGATAGCACTCTCATTTATACCCTTCACTTTGGCTTAGGAAGGGTTTTTTTTTTTTCATTTTTCATTTTGTGAGAGTTGGAGACTCTTTTCATTTTGATGGCTTGGATCATAGAAATTTTGGGAGAAAAAGACATATTTCATTCACCATTTTGAAAGTTTGAAGTAGGAGGTAGGCTTTCTACTTCTCTCCTTGCTTTATTTTCATGTTGTATACTTTTGTGAGGAAAAAGAAATGTATATTTTTATTTTTCATTATGTATACATGTATGTGTTTTGTGGAAATCTTGTGGAATTATGTTGCCTTCGTAGGGTAGTAAGTCCATTTCCTCTTTTTCCTTGGGATTTATCTATGGGAAATATGTGTGTTGTTTCGTCTCCGGAAGGACAATGTGTGGGTGTAATCTTGTGTCAATTAACTGGTGCATTCTAATAAATGATTATACAATTTTGGGTGTGCAGTGAGGGGAAGAATGCTAATAGTAGGAAAATAAGATGGCATTTGGCAATTGTCCTCAATCTTGTGTCGTGTGAGTCTATGGCCTAGTGTATGAATGTGATTTTTGTTTGTATCCCCAGCTCTTAGGCAATCCTCCTAGCTAGGGAATCAGCAGTTGAAGCTAGCATATGGTTAGGAGGTAGCTATCTATCATTGGTCATGCTTTCTACTTGGATTTTGGAGCTCTTTCTCCACCATGGGACGTTGGAGTTATTGTGAAGAAAGGGAAGATTCTTACCTTTTTATGCTCTTGATTAAAAAATTGTTATTGAATAACTTACGTAAATAGTGTTTGTATAGAAGAAAAGATTGCAATCTGGGTTTCCTTGTATTTAAAATATTTAGAAGGTTTCGGAATGTAATGTTTTAGATCATTTTTGGAGTAATGTGAATTTAGTATGTTTTAATATGATGAAATGTAATTTGAAATGCTAAATATTCACTCCCCTATCTCTCTCTTGCTTTGTTCCCATTTGAAAAGAAATGTAGCAAAAGGGGAAAAGTTGATTTAAGTATATCATGTAGTGCATTTCTCTTTCTGATTGGTTACATGAACTTGTATTGCTCTAATGTAAAGTTCTGGTAAGTTTTTGGGATGTTTGTGTGTTGCGTTGAATTCATAAAAAGAAAAGAAACCTTAAAATTTGAGTGTTTCTAAAAAACCTGAAAGGTTACCATCTGCCACGAGAAACCTGCAGTCTGCTAGTTGATGAAACCACAGAATTTTTTGGAAAACTCCATGGCTATGCCGAAAAACCCTTGGTCTAGTGGCCTCAAATCCATGGTCTGGCAATGTTGAAGATCACGGATTATTCCAGAAGCCACAGTCTGGTCCAGATTCATCTCACAATGAATCAGTTTTTGCATTTCACGCCCTTCCAATTGCACATAATGACTATTCTTGATGCTTAACGAAAAAGAGAATGGTAAGGTAAGGTTTTGAAGGCTCTCATGGTCTATATGCTCCTTATGTGATTTCACAGCCTGTCATGGTATGGCACACATATCATCAAGAATATCTCTTCCTCTCTCATTTTTCTTGTCCACTTAAGCAAGGAAAGGAATTGCATTCATAAGTTAGAATTAGGAAGAGATAGCAAACGTTTCTTCTTTTGAATCTATGTTGAAAAGTTAATGTAATGAACATTGTGCTTTTGGAATGCAACCAATGCATCACGCTTGTACTTTCTCTCCCCTGTCTCATACATTATTGAAAAGTCAATATAGGCAAACAACTCTTCATCATTATGTTTGGTTAGCATATAGATAAAGGAAGAAAGAAAGCTTACTTTGTTAGCATTAGATTTACAAAAATAAGTAAAGTAATATTTCTACACTTGTTTGCATTGTAAAGAGAAGGGAAATTTACCTTGTTCTTGAAGTATTAAGGAATGAAAGTAAAGTTACATTCTCTCTCCCACGCTCTCTTTTTTTCTCTACATTTGCATGCCTTGTGGAAAAGGAAAGTGAAGGTAGATAATGAAATTGGAAGTTGCATCTATTGAAACAGATGTGAAGTATAGAATGGATGTTAGATAATGGTAAGGTTTTAAATACGTCTTGTATTGTACTTTCCTCCACTTACCCTATGCTTCTCTTGAAGGTTAATCAAAAGAGGTGATCATGCATTACAAAGTTGTCGGTATAGAGGATTAAAATGAAATTGTATGCTTAGTTAATCATTATGTTACGTTGCTTCTTAGAGTAGTTGAACTCCTTTGGGCTATGCCCTTTGTCTACCACCTTGTTCGTTAACCAGCCCACATCTTCTGCACATGTGGGGCACCAGCTGATGTCACACATGGCAACAATGCCTATTGTGGGTTGTGCATTTCCACCTTGTGGCAAGCATTGATAACAAAAATAAATTTGTTAAGATGCTTTTTGCTGTAGCATATTGTCCATGATAAAATTTGGCATTACACCTTTTCAGTCAAGGAAACCAAATTTCCACAAAATTCGAAACTCAAAAAGTGCTAATTTTAATTTATTTCATATGCCTACTCGTGCGGCAAGTTGAATTATAACTCCAAAAAAATAGTAAATTGTTATAGTGGCTGTTCATTTGCTTCTCTACAGAGGTGTTGAGCTTGAATTTGTGCAGAAACTAAAATATTTAGCTACCTTAATATTATTCTTTTGCAGTAAGAAATTAAATTTGCAAATTGATGTCAAAATCCAAAAACTACTTATGTTCTTACTCCAGCCAAAATCAGTTATAACTCAGGGTATCAATAGAATGTCACAATGACAATCATTTGCTCTGAAGAATCATTGAGTTTAGATTTTGTGCCAAATCCAAAACATTTAGCTTACCTTAACGTCTTTAACTGATTTGTTCCTTCCATCAACTCTGTACTGCCTGGAATCATCTGGATTTATTGTAGCACTTAACATTACAACACGCTCTTGTCCACTATTTCCATTGATGGCTAATTCAAGTACAACTTCGCAGGCTTCCTTAGTGTCTGTCGACTGGAGCTCCGAATTATAACGGACTCGAAGTGCAGATGTCTTGGTGCACAAAGCAAAAGATATTGCATCTGCAAGTAAGACCTTAGAAATCAGAAGAGAGTTCAAGCTTCTGTAACCCAATAATAAATAGACGAAGCTTTAGGAAGCTCAAATATAGGTTGTCTATGCAATTTTATTTAGTGCAATCCATAATAATTGAAGGAGAGCTACGGGAAGCTTAGCAAATGGTTTTCTATGCGATTTCTTCTTTGGCAAACCATGATAACTAATAAATAGCTAATGGAAGTTCAAATAATGGTTTTCGATGCAAGTTATTTTTACCCCAATCCATCGTCATTAGAACCAAGCTTCAGGAAAATCAAATATTGGTTTTCTATGCAAGTAGTTCTTTCAAAATCCAAATTAATTTAAAAGAGACTCGAGAATCTCAAGCATCAGTTTTTCAACACGATTCCTTCTTCCACAATCGATTAATATTAGAGAGAGAGAGATTTCGGGAAACTCAAACATTGCTTTTCTTTGCAATTTCTTCTTTCGTAATCCTTAATACTTAACAGAGTGCGTCGAGAAGCTTAAACATTGGTTTTCCCACACAATTTCATCTTCTGCAAAACATAATAATTAAACAGAGAGATAGATTCAGGAAGTTCAAACTCCACTTCTCTACTCAATTGCTTCTTCTGCAATCCATAATAATTAAAAGAGAGCTTTAATAAGCTCCAACATTTAGCTGACTGCGCAAATTTTCTTTCAAAATCCATAATGATTAAAACGGAGCTTCAGGAATCTTAAACATTCGTTCTCTAGGAAATTCCTTCTTGCAAAAATTCTTAATAATTATAAGAGTGATTTAAAAAGCTAAAACAATAGCTTTCTACGCAGTTGCTTCTTCTATGATCCATAATAATCAAAAGAGAGTTCGGTACACTTAAACAATGGTTTCCTATGCAATTTCTTCTTCTACAGCCCATGCTAAATTAAAAGAGAGCTTCAGGAGGCTCACGTGTTGGTTTTCTATGCAATTTCTGCGCTCGCAATCAGTTTATAATTACAGGACAGCCTCTGGTAGCTCAATGATTAAATTTCTACACAAAAAGCTGCAGGAAGCTCAAGTACCTATTTCCTAAGTAATTTCTTCTACCTCAAATATTTGTTTTCTATGCAATATATTCTACCTCAAACATTTGTTTTCCATGTGATTTCTTCTACCAAAATCCGTAATAATCAAAAGAAAGCTTCAGGAACTGCAAAAGATTGGTTTTCTATACAATTTCTTCTTCAACGATGCATTATAATTGCTTAGCTTTAGGTAATTTAACAAATTGTCTTAAAAGCATTTTCTTTCTGAAGCCCTCGTTAACTCTAGAAATAATTTAATAATTTTCTATCCTTAATAAATATCTCAAATCTAAGTAAAAATGCGTCAAATCCATCCTTTTATTTTACCTAAAATGTTGGATTTTCCGCTTCCGTTGGCGCCTACAATGAGGTTAAAGCCTTTGATAAACGTGAATTTCTGCGGCTCTTCACCGAAGGATTTGAAACCGCGTACGCTGTAATGGAAAATTTTGGCGCCAATTTATGGTAAGAAGAATTTTATTTTCATAATGTGAAAAGTTAAGCTTCATTTCATTTGATCAATTCAAAATTAAGGCAAAATGTATGAACCTGATAGATTTAATGTAAGCGGCTGGTGGGGAAGATTGTTGTAGTATCACCATGGCTCCGACATGCAGAGTTTTGACTGCATTTGTATGATCTTTATTTATCTTCTAGTACACTTGAAGAGCGAGAGAAACTTGGACTTCTCCAAAGGAAAATTTAGATTAATGTCCGCGGAATTTGAACCCTGCACCTCTCTTTGTTTATGAATAGCTATCCGTCGCAAGTTAGAGCGATGTTGCAAAGTTGATGCCCTCCAATAAAATATTTTTATTGTAAAATCCATCAAGAGAGTCTTTTAACAAGATGTGCAATCATACCTAGTTGTAATGGGAAATTTGCATGCCCATCTCATTTTCTATTTGGTTTCTTGATATGTCTTAATTTTCTTTGTTTATTTACTAGTTTATATATCTTAATATTAATAAAATGATATTTTTCGACGTATATTATATAGGATATGTCTTAATTTTCTTTGTTTATCTACTAGCTTATATATCTTAATATTAATCTATATAATATATGCCGAGAGACATCATTTTCAAGACATATTTTTTAAAATTCAAAAAAGCACAAAAGCAAAAAAAATACGCCGCGAAAATGATATCTCTCAACGTATATTATATAGATTAATATTAAGATATATAAGCTAGTAATGTTACAAATATTATTATTATATTAATTTGAAACTTTCTTCACATTTCTAATTCAAATTGTTTGAAGTATATAGTTGGCATGTGTTTTTCTTTCATGTATTATGCTGGGATGCTATTGGGTGTGTTGCCATTGTAGTGTTATGCCTCTCGACGTAATTATTAATATTTATATCTATGTGTTCTATATTTCATATATATGTTATATATATTTATATCTATGTGTTTTATATTTCATATATATGTGTGTTAATTATATTTATACATGTATACAATTTTTATATTGGTTTGATTTTTTTTTATTTAGAGTTATTTTCACGGTTTTGGAGTTGACCTTATAATCGTAGACTTGACCATTTTGATATAAAAAAATTAAGCTTATATTTAGTCAACTCCTACCTATAAACTTCTCACCTAAGACGCTCTAAAACAAATCTAGATCTACATATTCATCCTAGGAGTAAATGTATGGCTAAAGAGTGTTGTGCTCAATCTTTTACCTAAGTTTTCTAGGGGTTAACCTATAAAAATGCATCCCTTGCAACACAATGGAAATCTTTTTAAGGTGTTTTTAAATACTATCAATCTTCAAATATCAAAAAAGACTAAAGATACAAAGATGAATCAAACAAAGTGAAAAATAGAGATACAATTTACTAGATTAAATCCACAAGTGCAAGACATTTATGTCATCGTGGACTCAACCCTGCTCAGAGCAAAAATAATATTTTGATCTTGAGGCAAATACCAAACTACCCCATTACGTTTATGATCCTAAAACATCACAAATTCTAGAATATCCATTATTTGGTCACTAACTTAAATATCATTATATAATTATAATTAATCTAATTTATCAGTCTTGATTGTCATAATCATTTAATTTAAATTGATTTGTACTTAATTTATCACATTACTTAATTAGTGTAGCTTAACCTTAAGGAAAGTATATTTTCTCTTACATTTTGGTGAACTTATATGATCCTACACAACTTAGTTTACCCCCTTAGGTTTTTTTATCATTAAAAGGGTTTTAGATTTACATTTTTCTAATTTCACCTCTTATTTTTATATCTAATCTCTTTTTTTCAGTTATTTAATTTATTGATACATCTCATGACCATGGAAATGACCATAGGTGAGAAAACAATTGGATCTAAGTGTATAATGGCTCTATAAAGGTAGCTACATAAATAAATGTGACCAATGTTTGGATAAGGAAAATGTATTAGGGTATGTGTGTATAAGAATAAGGTGGGGCTACATGCATGGGGACATGTTTGTATATGGATGGGTAAAAGGCTAAGAGACTGATCACAAATTCACACAAGATTGTGTCATTTCTTAATATGTGCATGTATAGAAATTTCCTCAAATTGGATACAAAACTAAATAGAAAAGGGCATAGATATGTAAATTTCACTATTATATTTTATCCCCACTCTAAAGTGCATGTTAATCATGAAATGTCATGTGTCTCAAAGTATATAACATTCACAAACATGCATGCAAAGTAAATATTCAAACATCAAAGGACACAAAAAGAGGTCCATTTAAAATAATGGACCCTACAAGGTGTCATTGTGTAAGTGTGTCCTTCAATATGCTCCCTCCATGGGAACATTAAAAAATATAGAGAAAATATGTAGTGTCTGGATTTTATTTCAAAACTAAAAATTATGTACAAATAGGAACTTGATGGCTATCTAGGAAATAGGAACAATGTGAAATGAGTAAAGTTAGGAAAACTTCATATGTATGTATAATGATAATGGTGTGTTTGGTTTAGTGGTCATAGGATGACAAGACATATGGAGTGCAAGGCATGTCATGTGATAATAATCTATTTGACCATGATAATGAGTCTCTATATAGCACTTGTCACTACTTGTGGGCCAAGTGTAGCTATACACACAACTACAATATAACCCATTCACTTAGTTTGTGCACTAATCTAAACTAAATGGATGTTTAGTAATCAAAACACAACTTTGTGCAACGTATTTTCATGTGCTACCTAGCACCCTATTTTCATACATATTTGTATGATATTACTCACCTACATAACTTGTCCTTGCATGTGGACACACATACCTAAACTTAGATTCATTTAACTTGCACCATGTATACATGGCATCTATAAGCATACTATTGAAGGATTCTAGTTGATGGCCCTTTGTATTGATAGTTGTCGTGTATAAGTTATAGATCTAAAGAAGTTCTTACTAGCAAGTTGTTGAGTACATAATACTATACAAATCTTATTTCATGTAATAAAAATATATTGCAAAGTCATCCACTCTTCTTGAATGTGAATTTGCGTACTAGTATAAACTTTCTTATGCATATTCTAATTCTTTTAATAGTTTTTTACATTAATGTACATAGATTTATCATGTAATCCTCATAGATTTTAGATTATTGGTAACAAAGATTGATTTTTTTTTATGTTTTCATGTCCATTCAAATGTGTTCATAACACAAGTAGAAGGATCACACCTCTTGTTCAACATCTAAACAATATTGCAAATGTTACTGAGATAAAAAACAATGGTTTACAAATGTGTACCTATGGTTCCAACAAAAATGCAACTACTAAATGTGATTTGAGAAACATAACATGTAGAGTTTTTTGAATAAGTCCACAACTTCATGAATAAACTTGGATGAATACCAACACGTCTTGGATAGCCAACTACAACATGTCATCATAACTCTTTCAAGTTTCAATTCAACCTTAACATTATAGAAATCCAAGGTAAAATTGATGTCATACAATTAGACGATTGGATTCACTAGCTCAAACCATAATTTTCTTTGTAAAAAAATAATGATGCTAACAATATTTATTTTTTAGTGTTAAAAATCTCAATCAAAATACATCCCTAATGAAAAGAAACCAAGGAACAACATGATACAAATCATGTTCTCACCAACACTAGGAATTTGACTTTGTCAACATTCTACAAGATGAATACTAGATCACGTAGACATTAGGGTAAGTGCAAAAATATGGGGGACCATAAATTGGGCACACCACTTTTTGATCCCATGCAAGACATAATGCAAGCATGTTTTAACTTGCTCATTTTATAACACACTCATATAATGGCTTTGTAGAGACTAAGCATAGGCTTGGTCATTACTAAGCCATTACGCACTCATGTTAAAATAAGTGTGGTATAACTTGCTCGTATTTCTAAGAAGAAAAAATTACTCTCTCTCTTTTTCTCTTTCCATCTCTCTGATTCGAAAAAGATCTATGACAATAGTTGCCTGAGTGAATATTAAATTAGGTAACAAAAATTATCTTAAACTTAAATAAAAAACCTTTTAAAATATATTTAAATAACTAGAAATATGAATAAGAACACATAAATAAAGAAGACAAAAGACCACAAATTGATAACAGAGTTCACCCAAAATTGGGCTACATCTCTGAGCCACTCTCCAATGAGTTGTCGATCCTTTATAATGCTCCAATGCTTAAATACATCAAAAGGCACCTTTCAATCTGCAACTAAGGCCTTTACACAGTCTTCTCAACAGTCAAGAAGTCTTCAAGAATTTTCATCCTCCTGATTACAAGGATTAGGCTTTAAAAGCCTTTAAAAAACCTCTGGCTATCCTGAGGAAATACGACTTCAAATAAAATTCTACGCACTACAATTACATCCTTCGGGTTCTACCCTAATGGTAAAGAATTTTGCAATATATATAAGAGGTCTCGGGTTCAAACTCGAGCCCCTACTTTTCAGCCCTCACAAATTTACATATAAAAAAATTGGCATAGGACAAATTCACCACTAGCAATTCACTGACGAAAAATTCATTGCCAACAGTTCACCGCGGGAAAATTCACTACCATGACAATTCATCGCACGAAAAATTAATTGCATGAATTTTTGGCGGTTAATTTTCCATGGCGGTGAATTGCTGGTGGCGGTGAATTGTTGACGATGAATTTTCCATCAGTGAATTGTTGGCAGTGAATTTTCCTAGAGCAAAAAAAAATGATTCATCCTCAATACTATATTGAGGAAATGTGTGTGGCACAATGGTAAATGGGTGGTCGGTATATTTGGGAGATCGACGGTTCAAAATATTGGCCCTCCCTTTTGCTTAATATAGGCTCAGTTTTGACTTCAAATAGCATATCGCACCGATGGTTGCTGCCAATTACACGTGGTTCAATGGTGGTCAGGAGGAAATCAAGGTGGGAGGTTAGGGGTTCGACCCCCCCCCATCAACCAATTTTTTAAACAAACAAAACAAACTCGCTTCGGAGCAACCGCAGGTGTGCCAAATGGCACCCAACCATTGGTCCATGTAGCATCATTTTATTCAACCACACCACGACACGTGGCACCATGCCATTGGTCCACATCAGCTATCTGCAATGCCTACCACGTCACTGTGCCTACCAACTATATCGCCACATGTCTGCCACATCATCATGCTGATGTCATCATCTATACAGTCCAATCAACATGTTCTTAGAAACTTTGACCGGCCATAACTTTTACATACGAACTTCGTTGACGCAATTCAAGCGGCGTTGGAATCGTCTCAACAAAATCTTCAATATGGTGTTGTTTTCTTGAGCATTTGGAACAATCAATTTTTTGGTGAAAAATATCCACTTGGATCAAGCCTCCCCACTAGAGATATTTTGGACCTCCAAAATCCTGATTACATAGAAAGTAAGTGAGGATACAACTCCCTCACTTTTCCAACCTCCATCCATCTTGCTTTGCTAGGATTCATCCCTTTCAATCCCACTCTAAGGTACTCAACAACACCCCTTTCTAAAGTTCTGACATTTTTGTCCAGGATTACATCTTCCTGCAACTCATTCATATACTCAGGTGATAGATCATCAACAAAAGGAATTTTAACATCAGCCTTCTCATCCAGTGTCATAGGAGGTTCGTACAATTTCAAATTATCTACATTAACAACTAAGTAAATATGCATATAAGGAGGTAAATTTAGGCGAAAAGCATTTGTATCAATCTTTTCTTGAATCTCAAAGGGTCGCTACCTTATCGGCTTGAGCTTCTTACCTTCACCTTGCATTCTTTCCTTATTGATGTGTAACTAAACTCTATCATCAACCTGAAATTGATGATCAACATGATGCTATCATGTATGGCTTTGTACTTTGCTTGGCTCTTCTCTAGCTATTCTTCATCTGCCTGATGAACTACTTGGATCTTCTGGATTAACTTCAAGGCCTTGTCTGCATCATGATGTCCATCTTTAACATCTTCCTTCTCGAAAGAAAAATCCATAGGTGTCCTTGGCAGATAACTGAAACAAGTCTCAAAAGGATATCTTTGAGTAGAAGAGTGTGTTGCATGGTTGTAAGCATGCTGCACATAATGTAAACTTTCATCCCACAACTTAGGATGTTTACTACAGTAACCTCTGAGAAGATGAACCACTGTTTTATTGACTACTTTTGTCTGTCTATCTATCTACGAATCGAATGTTGTGCTCTTCTTTAGTCTTGTGTTCATAAGCTCCCATAATGCTAGCCAAAATTCCCCCAAGAATCGAGAATCTTGATCCAATACAATAGAAGTTGGAAGCCCAAAATGAACCCATACAAATTGGAAGAACAAGTGTGTTGCTAGTTCAGTTGTGACTTGTTTTTTACAAGGCATCAAAATGCACATTTTGTTGAACCTATCCACTACCACAAACAGATAATCATGCCCTTTTTGAGACATTGGTAGTCCCCCGACAAAATCCATTGAGATACTCTCCCATGGATGGGATGGTACAAGTAGAGGTGTACACAATCCCAACTTCCTATTGCTAGGCTTGCTTGTTGCACACATTAGACATCCTCTAATGTACTTAGACACAATTTCTTGCATACGAGGCCAATAACAATATTTCTGCAGTTGTGACATTGTTTTTCTTACCCCAAAGTGTCCATCAATTAATGATGTATGTGCTTCTCTAATTACTTGTGCTCATTCATCTTGTGGAATACACAACTTCCCTAAGTGATACTGTAATTTGTCTTGCACATAGTAGTTGATCTCTTCTACATGTTTTCCTTGAATCAATGTTTCATATATATCCTTAAAGTATTTGTCCTTAGCATATTGTTCTTGATAACTTTCATGTGCCATTGAACTAGTTTGAAGAATAATTGTAGCATTTGTTATAGGAGGCCTAGATAACATATCTGCTACTTTTTTTCTGAACCCCTTTCTTATACCTTATAACCAAATGAAACTTCTATAGAAAACCCATCCACCTAAAGTGTCTGCTTTGTTGCAATTTAGATTTTGAGTGCAAATATTGAAGTGGTTGATGATCTATGTGTATTATTGTTTCCTTACCCATTAGGTAATGTTTCCACTTCTTTACACTTTGTACCAATGGACACAGTTCTTTAACATATATGGGATAGTTACTTACCGCAGTTGTAAAAGTTTCAAAATGAAAGCAAATAGGTTTACAGGTCCTTGCATGAGTACTGCTCCCATGGAAAATTCACTAGCATCTATTTCAATTTTGAATGGTTGTTGTAGATCCGATAGAGCCAGAACTGGTGCAGTGCTTATCTTTTTCTTCAAAGTATCGAAGGCCTTTTGTTGTGGACCTCCCTACTGGAAATATTTCTTTACACTTGTTAGTGTGTGCAATGGAGATGCTATGTAGGAGAAGTTAGCTATGAACTTCCTCGAATATTGTACTGTACCTAGAAAACTTCTAACTTTTGTAACTGTACTTGGCTTTGGCTAGTTTAGTACAATGACTTCGACCTTTGCAGGATCCACTTTCATGTGACCTCCTCCTACAATATAGCCTAAGTACACTAGTGATGTCTTAACGAATTCACATTTTGACATCTTTACATACAATTTTTCTTTCCTTAATGTTGTCACGATGGATTTCACCCAGATGCTAAGCTTGGAGGCTCAACAATCCTGTGAAACATGGAAACATTTTTGAGCCAATGTGTTTCTCATGATAAAGATGAATCTCCAAATTATGGGAGATAGTTCCCCTTTAGATCTCCTAGAAACTAATGGGTTTTTTGTGGGAAAAATGAAGAAGGATAATTGATGAAAGGGAAAAGATAACTCTATGAGGTGATGCACCAAAATGTAAATAACCTGCAACTTGATTCACAACTACTCAAAATATTTGTTTACGCAACTCATTTTGGGAAATCTAATCACATAAATATTTCATAAAAAGGCTTGAAATCTATCTTCTTTGAAGGAAAACAGAGTTTTCACAACTTGGAAGATAAGAGAAATCAATGCACAACCTATGACCTATGATGATTAACTGCTTTTGTATACATGTTCAACTGTGGATGAGACAAAAATTTAAAGGATTTTATACTTTAAACACATCAAATTTGCATCAAAATCACTCATAAGAGACACAACACCTGAAATAGAGAAGGTAAACACTTGATTTTTATTGAGTAACAGAAGGAATTTCTACAAAAAAAATGGAAAAATAAGCTGAAATAACTATTGCTATGTCAAAAATGTCAAAATATGTTGAGTTACAATACTTCTAAGTCTCTCTACAACATGCAAGAGAGGAAAAAAACAAGAATTGAGGAAAACATAAGTTTTCCCTCCTATAATACAAAATCAATCCTAAAGTGAGAAGTCAACTGCACTCCAAAATATCCATCCCAAGATGTTGCACGAGCAAAACAAAAAAGCCCCAAAAAGATTACTCATAATTGCTCCAATTTGAGCTAATTTAGCTCCAAAATCCCCCTCTCAAATTGCTTGATCAAATGGAACTCCAAAAATAACTCATTTTGACTTGAAGTCAAAGATAAACACCTCAGTTTCACTCCTCTTGTTTTTGCATGATTTTCAGACAGGAATAAACTATTTGAGCACATATTAAAGAAAATTATTTATTATTTACTTTAATAAGTGTTATGTGATTGTTTATTCTTGTATTACATGATAAATATTAAGGTAATTTATAAAATATCACCTTTAATATTTGTTTACATATTTATTTTTGTGTTAATATCATGCAAAAATACAAGGGGCAAATTTAATCTATTTATCTCTTAACTCCCATCGACTCCACATTTCTCACTAGACAAATGTCAAGAAGGTTTTGACCAAGGCCTAGGTATTAGTCATCATGCAATTTATTAATTAAAGGTGAAAAATAACCTATTTTGGTCTGCCAAAATTAGGGCTTCATTGTGAAACACAATAAAAGGTGTTTAACCCTAACACATGCTCACTTTGCATTTGTTTCCTCTTGTAAAATTTTCATCTGTTGCGTCACCACCATGGAGTCTGGCTAGGGTTTGAAGAACTTGAGTGTTGTCTGCAATGGTGAAACCGTTCTTCACTGTTGGTAAGCCATTTTTTGTGAATGAAAGTCCTGAGACTTTTTTTTTCATATCTGTGAAAGAAGTGCTCTGGTTGTAAAAGGATGATGAAATATGAGTATTTTCTGTGGTATTTTCTCTAAAATAAAACACTTTCAGTATGGTTTCTTTGTTCAGACTGTGATAATATCTTTCTCTGCATAATGGCTTTCATTTTCTGAAATAGTGTGGATTGACTCCATAATCTAAACTTTTATGCAATGGCTTTTCCACTGAGGCATTTTTGGTTTCTAAAAACCCCTTCATTCTTATGGAAATATGTAATACTACCTTGAACTCTTTAAAACTCTCACAACTCCAAATTTTCATTGAGATCTTTAGAGCCATCGTTGTTGTCGATCATAGAATTGGGCAAATAAAAGAAAACCCTAATGCATTTGGTGCAGTTGACCTATCACGACTTATAGAATGCATGAGATTTTCCTTTTTTTTCATCATGACTTGCAAAACAATGGGGCATTCCTCTATCTATAATATGATGAAACTCTCCTCTGAAATTCTAGAGCTTTGCGTGCCCTAGATACTTTCTTTTCTTCATGTGATTTGCTTGACTTCTTTTCATGTGCTATAAGAGACAATGCATGAGTATCCTTCCTTATTCTTAGATTTTATCCTACAAGGTCAAATGGGTTGTTATATATTTTCTAAAATATGAGACATGAAGAAGAACAACCGGTTAAGTGTATCTTGTATAATGTTAAATAAATCCTTCACTACTAGAGGTATTCCTCCTTTGTATTGAGATGATAGCATACTCCAGGCTGAAGTAAGACCAACACGATCAAATTGTTGAGCATCTTTAATTTGAGTTTATTCTGAGGACTGCCCTCTAATTCATAGTAAAAACTATGAATGTCCATTATTCACATTATCATAGTCATTAAGGATTGTACTTCTATTCATGGCTCTTCAAAAGAGATTAATGACTACCCTTGAACTAGAATGACTATGCTTTGCTTTGATAGGGACTATCCTTTGTTTGAATCCCCATGACAAATCTGAAACCTTGTCATTACTCAAAACTATGCATTAGGCTTTTAATGACCACAGTCATGGTGTTGATATATGGATCCTTGAGTTTTCATACATGATTTTCTTAATCTTGAAGGCTAGTATCTGTCCTTTGATCCATTGTTGCAGTTTTGACTATTCATAGCTCATTCTCTTTTGATGGATGACAGTGCACTAGCATTCCACTATGATTGTGCATCTACTGCAAACTATGAAATATGCTCTTGACCTGCTGTTCATGACAACACTCATGAATTTTACAATTGCACTGTGTAAACTTTGAAACCCTTTTGAATCTATGCATGGTGGTTGTTATGTGTATGAGAACCACTATTCTTTCTTTCTTTAACCTCCATTGGATGTCATGTAGATTGTCTTTGATTGTGGTCTCGAAAATCAAATGTTGCTCTTTATGTTCTAGCTATCCTCTTAACACTTTACCTTCCAAAGTGACTGCCCCCTTAAAACCCTTGTGACAGGGTGACTGACTCAGTGTCTTTGCAAACTTTCCTTGGCATGGTGGCTCAAAGACTGTTCCTTTGTGACCATTTACATCCTTCATTATATTTGTCCTTCTAATTGGCTTCCTTGTTTGCATTCAACTATTCAAATCTGTTGGTGCCTCATACTCATAATGATTGTGTTATGGGTTCCTTGTCTTCTTTAGACCTCAGTGCCATGGTGATTGTCCTTATTGCTTATTATTGTCTTTTTTTCTTCCTAAATGACTGTCCATAATTTCAAGACTTTTCTCTTCCTTATGCATGGGTTACTCTTGTCACTAAATGGTTGTTCATTGTTCTTCCAAGGTACTTTATAGCTCTATCTTCACTGTCCAATGAAACCTCTAGCATTGACATATTAAGACTACCCTTCTTGAAACTTCATGACAGTCCCTTCTGATGGAACCTGCAAATTTGTTTTGTTCCATCTCAAACCCTTGTCACATTTTAGTGCAGGGCTGATATTTGAGGGTTTAGGTTTCTATTTGTCATGAACACTTATAAGGTTCTATTTCGTCATTGACTTCCTATTGCCCATTTCCGATCATTTTAAAATATCTCATGTCATTCATTGTCATCAGGTCACCAATCCTTCAAGCCTAGGTCTGAATTTCTTAAATTTTATAAAGTTAGGTGGAGGCCCCTTTTGGCCTTTACATCCTTTGCATTTTGTGACTTAGGAATCTTTCATCCCTTTTCAAACATATAATCCTAGAAGGTCCCCTCCATTAAAACAACTTATGAGCGCGTGCCTAAAGGTTTTCACTTAAGTCCTGTCGGCCATCTTACTTTATCGCTCATCGTTGATTTCATCAGAAGTGTATGTTCCAAACTTGAGACAAGTGATGAGCGACATTTCTTTGTTTTCGCCCATCGCGAATAACTGTTGGAGCTCTTAAAATAAATTAGTGATGAGTGACGATCCTTGTATTGTTGAGGAATCACTTATTGCTAATGGCTCTTGAGCCTTGAGTATTGTAATAGCGATAAGTGATGTCCTTTGGCCTTATGTTCTTATCACTCATTTTGGATGGTTGTGAAATGACAAGTTTCAATTAGCGATGAGCGATGTGGTGAGCTTCCCTTACATCGCGTGTCACGGATATGTTTTAAGTGCTAAGTTCTATATCAGTGATACACGATGCACAATGAGGATCTCTCATCGCTAATGTCTTGCAAACTATATGAGGAGAATTAGCGATGAGCGAGGGCCTTATGTTTTGTATTTCATCTCTCGTTGCGGATTCATTCCAAAATGGCGATGAGCAATGGAGTTCTATGTTTAAGGTTTCTTTCGCTAATATGATAAGATCTTATATGTGTTGTCTTTTGTGCCATTGATTTTCATGTAGGTGTACGTGTCTTAATCTAATCTCTTCACAGTTTCTCTCATCACTAATAGGAGCCAAGGTGCAAAGTTTTGATTAGCGATGCACGATGGAAGGATGAACGTGATCAAGGATGGGCCACAAATCCAAAGGCTGAGATTTCATCGCGAGGATGCTTGCATCGCTGATGAAGTTGATGAAGGACAAGACACATCAGTGATAAGCAACAACTATTGCATAAAGAAGCAACATGGCGGAACCTTGAGGACATTGTATAAAGAAAGAAAAAAAGTAGCGAGACGAATTGATATCCATTGATCTAATTTTAAAACAGAGTGATCAACGGTTAGGGTTTAAATGTGAATAGCTAATTTTCAATTTTCTTGTGCGAACTTACCATCAAACATTAATGGTGGCATGCTTGTTTCTTGGTCGTAAAAGAAAGTAGATACCTAGTTTGTTGCGCACTGGGATTCACTCACAAGCAGAAAGGATACCAGAAGCAGAGGAAATTATGCGGGAACACTCCAGGAAATTGAAAATAGCAAGTGTAGCATAACATTCACCTGAGTAAGCAAAACTGATATCTCCTTCTAACTGAAGTGTTGAGGTGAAAAAACCTTAGAAAATTGATAGAAAATTGGAAGAATTATTTGCTTGTCTATTACTGATATCTTCAATTCAGTGATAAGTGTTGGGTATTGGGGAGATTTTTCCTGTTCAATAAGTAGTGCCTTGTATTCTCATACTTGCAAAGGGTTTTTCTTTTCGACTTAAGGAACTATAAACCCTAGTTCTCCTACATTGTAAACATGAGTGACCTAGAGCCCAGTGAATCTAGTGTTAGGCCAGAGAGGAAACCAAAACAAAAAAGGGTGAAGCAACTTAAAACTCAAGATGATCCAACTGAGGTTAAGTCCAAACCATCGGCAATATCCAACCCTTCACCAAATACTCCTGCAACGTCTACTAGGTCCAGAAGTGCAAAGAAGGAAACAAAAAATTTTATGCAGGAGGCCTCTAGAGATGTGAAGGAAGGAGGGTCACGAATGGGAAAATGACCTACAAGTCAAGTTGTCATGACCACTAGGTTATTTGATAGTGCTGGTGAAATTGGTGAAAAACCCTAGCCTCAGAGCGGGTGGCAATTGTTCTGATATGCTTTCAATAGGCAATATTGTAGCAAGCCTGCATGTTACTTATGGGGGTTGAACCTTGGCAAGCTGGTTGTACCAAATTTGTTTGTAGAGGTGGACTTGATGATGGAACTGGCCAGACACTATAATCCCATTGACAAAACAATTAGGAGTGAAACTGGTGATGTGGTCCTGGAAGTAACAAAGGAAAAGATGGTGGATGTATTTGGGTTAAATCCCAATTATACTATAAATTTTAGCCGTGCTAAGTTATATGCTGAATATGAGAAGAACAAATTTGCATATAGAGAAAGACTGCTTGTTCGACATAGGAAGAGCAAGGAGAAGTTCACTGCTAAGGATGTTGAGCCTTTTAAGTGTGACGAGTTTGTGGACTATTTCAAAAAAACTTATTATTGCTTGAATCAAGTTTTGGCTCGAGATTTTGAGGTAAGGATAGCCTCTGATTTGTTGGTAATGGTAGCAGATATACAGAATCATAATTGAAACACTAGTTTTGATTATGCCAACCATGTTGTTGATCGAATGCATGGTGATTTCCTCAATTTGCAAAAGCAAGTGCTCCCTTTAAATTTCCCTCATTATTCTCTGTTAATGCACATGCTCTTATGGAAGGGTGATTATGACTGGAAAAGGAGGTTGAATCTGAGACTTAGGGACAATCAAAATATTGTTTTACCAATACAAATGTGGACACACATTTGGGATCAGGACTGCTCCAATTCCAATTATGTCTTGTTTACCAATGTTATAAGATATGGTATCTTGGAAGCATTAGGTGTGGCACCTATTCACAGGATTTCTCCAGAAATCGGAAGTATCATGCGGCCAAAAGATGCACCAGGATCTAAAGCAACACATAATTGGGAAAATTGGTTTCTTCATTCTGAATATACTTTGATGAGAGCCTATGGAGCTAAAGTGGCACCTCATTGTCTACCCCTATATGTCTCAGACATATTGGCTTTTATGGAACTCGTGTGGAAAATTGATGTCATGGATTATGAGATGTTTAGGAAGCCTAGGAAGGGTACTGTGGTACATCCCCAATGTGCTCTTGCTTACTTCACAGTCACTGCCCTTGAGGGGTATGAAAAGTTTGGCATCATGGAAAATAACCTGAGAATACCTTTTGATGAGATTACAGTTTTTGATCCTAAGGGATTTGTGGCAGGAAAAACAAGAAAATAAAGCTTAGGATTCATTCATCATGAATTCTTATACAAAGATGATGTATTAAGAAATTTGACAAGTGATGAGGCTGTCAAGACAAGAAAGAAGGAATGGACAACTATCATGAACTTTTAAGAAAATATCATGAAAAGAATGCCTTTTACATAAGTTCATACAATGAAATTGCAAACCCTCTGGAAAGAGCTTTCACTATGTTAAGGGATTATCAATGTGGAGAGTTTAAAGTGAAGGTAAAGGAGGTTGTTGATAAAACACAAGTTCTCCTAGAACAACAATGACAACAACAAGCTATGGATATCCTGGAGCAGCCTACAGATGTTCAAGAAGTCAGGGATGAACAAATGGCAAAACATGTGCCAGGGAATGAGGAGGTAGAGAATAAATTCCCTCTTCCTCATATTGAGGAAACTCAGAGTTCAAATGTTCCTCCTAACAGGATTGTAAAATGGCAATATGATAAGGAAAGTGATGATGATCCTAGGATCAAGGAATGTGATGAATTCCTTGTTGATGATAAATTTGTGTAGTCTAAAGAGTTTCAAGAGTTTATGATTCAACAATGGAGTAAAGAAATGAAGGAGAGAATTGAATTAGCCCGAGCTAAGGTTGACCCTTCTCATCAAGAAGAAGCTGAGAAAGCAGAGGAGGAAAAGATTAAGGATGAAATTGCAGCTATTACTCCCACTGAGGCTACAAAAATCGTCAAAGATAGTGGAATCATGTTATTACCAAGATGTAATATCACTACTGCCATAGCATATGATGCAGTAAGAAGAGACCCCCAGGCTTCAATATCTGAGGAGCAATTTGAGGATAAGGTGTTTGGATGTGGATATAGTCCAAAGTTGCATACTCTTGAAATTTGGTCTATGGAACCTAATACTGGTAAGCATGATGTTGCTAGGACTATCGAGGAGGTTATTGGCTCCTTAGTGGTCAAAATGGCTACAAATATAACTCCTATCCAAGCAGCTTAATTAACTGCTCATGCTGCAATGCTTAGTGTGGATACTACATAGATTTTTTAGAAGAAATATGATTCTTTGGTTAAGGAGTAAAACAAGGCCTTGAATGAGTTAAATAAGATGAGAGCCACTATTTAGGCCACTCAAAAGACAATTACTCTGCCATATTCTTCTTCATCTGATGTGTATACACTAGATAAGGAAACCTTGGTCTTGAAAATTAAGGATTTGAGTGATCAATTGAATACTGAGAAAGAAAATGTCAGAAAGAAAAGCTTGATACTGTTAGGGTGGAAAATGAAATATTTGAGGATGTCTTAAAGCATAGGGTGACCAAGTTGGTCCACGAGGCTAATGATGTTTGGGCCACCTATAAGAATATTCATGAAGCAAACACTAGGTATCAGCAGATACAAGAGGCCTTCAAGAATGAATGGAATAATTGGATTACTAGGGTGAATGCTTTGAAAGAAATGATGCCCAAAATGCAAGAGGATCCCAAGGCACCAACTAATATTCTTGAAGTCTTGCAAATCATTGACTCAATTAATGAGATAACTACTTTCCATGGGAAGCTAGGTGTTCAGCTCTAGAGTAAGTTAAAGATGCTTAAGGAAATGGAGGAATGAGGTATGCCTAGGATATTGAGTCCAAAAGGTGAGTTGCAACCATTTGACACCTGGAAGGAAGATTTGGGAGAAATGCTTAAAGCAGCTATGATTGCATTGACTATCACTGACTACATCTTGTTGAATGCAAATATTGATACAATGACATAAATTGAAACAAAAATGGATATATTTGTTAAGGAGGCCAGGATTTTAATTGATGCCAGATATTATTAGTACATTACTAAGGTGCAAGGTCTAGTAGATGTGAAATGGCCGATTGAGGAGGAATATAACACTTGGTTGGAAAAGTACACAGAATAAATAGGTATGGGGATTGATTACGAACAAGGTAAATAATGGATGGGAGGAGAACAATGCATAGCTTGAATATAATATAGATTAGGCTTTTGATAAAACATTGAAAAATATTGTTCTCTCTTCAAATTTGAAATGGGTAGCATGTGGTGCTAATGGGAGTAAAATAATTTTGACTTTTTATATGCTTTCTTTGTCTTGCTTCGTAAGTTTTGTTGCCTGGTTCTCCCACGGTGGACATTTTTTGAGCACGTGGGGAGTTTTTGATATAGTTGTAACAAAAAAAGATTTCTTTTTGAGGTGGGACCTATTTTCTACAGTGAGTTGAGATTATTTTTGCAGCCTCATGTTTATTCTCTCCACCTGAAGACTTGAGTGTAACTGAAAAATGGAATAGTGTTGCAGTGGTCCAATGAAATTTTGACATGTGTGCTTCCTAGCCTGAGGCTTGCTTTGCTCTTTCATCTCTATAAGAAAGAATTCAGGGCTAGAAGTAGGAGTTAGTTGAAAAATTGGGTTAACACTATGAAATTGAAGAAGTCTATAGCATGTTTTTGAGTCTTGTGTTTTGAGTTCAAAGTTTATTATCGTATATGTAATTTTGATAACATTATAGCAATTGCAATACAAATTAATACCTATTTTCATGGTTATTTTCTCTCCTTGTACGTGTTTTATGAGTTATGAATGAAAGAAATCAAGGATTCTTTTGTTTGTCTCTATTGTCCTGCAATGGATGTTTAATTTCATACTTGCTTAAATTAGTTCAAAGAATTAATATAAGTGCTTGGGTGAAGTTGATAACTTGTAAGAATCAGATACTAGGATGCTTGTAAGCAGTAATAATCATGAATGTCATAGAGATACATTGTAATGCAAGGTTTCTTAAGACTGTAGCTGCTATTATCTAAGTTGTTGTCTGGTCGCATAGTTGGATATTGACTTCGTGCTTGAGATAAAGGCATTGGTTCGTGCAGAGTACTTGTGGTTCAATTTTTGTGTTTATTCATCGGCTGATCATTTTAATTTACAAATCTTCAGATGGATACCATTGTAATTGTTTTGTGTTGATGTTCTACCTTCTCATGCTCGAAGTATAAAACATTGATAAATAAGCTGCCAACTCATTTAATGTATTAGGACCTTGAGCAATTTTAGGAGAAGTCTCTGTTATTGACAATGTATTTGATTTTAATTGTGTGAAGTGTTTGAGTGTACATTATGGGATCACCCTCCCTGGTTTCATAGAGCCCAAAGAGTAGGAATAGAAGTCTTGCAGATTCTATTCATTCGTTGGCCAATCCCTTTAGAAGTACTAATTATTGGAAAAGGAAAAGTCCATAGGTACCTCTGGAGATCAATTTGATTCTAAAAAAATAACCACCTTCTTTATTGCTCTATCTTTTGCTTGTTCTTGAAAAATCTACTCATTGTCTATGAATTGATCCATGGTTTCCTTGCATTATTTTCCTTGTTGTTGAGGTGGCTCTAAGATTATACCTATACCTACATAGTCAAAAAATAAGTTAAGAAGACTAAGAATCCCAGAGCTTCTCATGATGATTAGATGATATTTACTTTTCTTGGATCTTCTTGATCACTATGTATCTAATCTTGAGACACCTTTAATTCTCCGACTTGATGCTTAATAAGAGACAGGTTGTATATCTGATAGTTTGACATATAAGGGACATGGAATCCTGATCTATAACATCATTTTCTTTGTCCCTTGCAAAAATATCTAGAGCTATCAACAAAGGAGTTGAAGATGCAACTAACAACAGGGTTCGTCATTCAGGAAATGACGGATCCCTTTTCTCTTACATGTGTTCTTTTACTTCTAGATGTACAATTTTTCTTTTATTGCATCTATTTAGTCACTCCCATGGCTTGTGTGGGAAACCTATAAGCATATTTCTTGTAATGAATTTAAACAACTACTTTATGCAAAAGTTTGTGTACTATTCCTCTTTTCTGTAAAGCAATTGCATAATAAAAATTGAAAATTCATTTCATGGCACTATTTGTATGATCATGAGTAACTTTTAGCAGAATCTTTTGTGTACCTTTCTCCTTCTTCAAAGTAGAAAATATTAGTGTTGTCCTAGCCTAACCTGATTGGGCTGAAAAGCACAATTAAGCAACACTTAATACATCCAGTACTTTTTTCACATGCTCTTCCCAAGTTTGACTAAATACAAGTATATCATCCAAATAAAATATGACAAAATCATCTATGAATGGTTGGAAGACATCATTCATGACTCTCATAAAGGTAGCTAGTGCATTACAAATCCCAAAGGGCATGACCAACTGCTCATACAGTCCCTTCTTTTTCTTAAACGCGGTTTTCCATATATCATTATCTACAATTCTTATTTGATGATATCCAATACACAAGTCCAACTTAGTAAAATAAACTACATGTTTCAATTGATCAAGTAAATCATCTATTCGGGGAAGAGGATACCTGTTCTTTACTGTTATCTTGTTCAAGGCTCTGTAGTCGATGCACATTATCCATGACTTGTCCTTCTTTGGCACCAACACAATTGGAGAACCACAAGGAGAGGTACTTGGATGCAAAACTCCTTTCTCAACTAACTCCTGAACCTGCTTCTTGATTTCCTCATTCTACAAAACTGATAAATGATACATGTCGATGTTTGGAAGAGGCACATCATGTTGTAACTGGATTTCATGTTGTATCTCTCTCTTTGGTGGCAATCCCTTTGGATCCTAAAATAAATCATCATAGGCGGAAACTACTTTGACTAATTCAGCTTTGTGCTTTGGATCACACCCTTTGAATGCCTCAGATTTGTCATCCTCTTTGGCTTTTACAATCATCAATACAAAGTTTTTACTGGCATTGACTAACATCTTCATTTTTCCAGTATTTACTAATGCTAGATTAGTCTCTATCTTATGTGCACATACAATTTACTCTTTACCATCCTTAAAAAGGTGATATTTGGTTTCTCACCTATAAAAGATTGCTTTTCGGTCATAAAGATAGGGACTCCCTAGTACATTGCCACAATATCTAAAGGGACTACATCAACTTCTACCTCATCTATGAAGTTTGTAGTGATTGCAAATCTTAACTTACTTTGCTTTGTTACTTGTAATTGTGCATCATTGCAAACCCATCCAAGTGGATACAACTTTGGATGAGGTTTTGTAGCCAAGTTGAAATTCTTTACAACTTCTTCATATATTAAATTCACTTGAGATCCCATATCAAACAAAGTGTCAATCTTCATATGCTTTGTTACAACTCGAATATGAAATAACTCATTTCCATGCTTATCAATCTTAGGTGGAGAAGATACTTTACTTGTACTTGTATTTGTAAAACTTGTATCAGTAGAAAGAGATATACCTTTTTCTTTACCTTGGATCTTGACAACGACAATCTTTGTCTTGTCGTCGGAGTCAGATCCAAGATCTTGTTGTACTATAGTAGCATTCTTTTGTTTTCCTTTGTTTCCTCCATACCTCTTTGGCCTTAGTTCCAGATGCGGCTTCCAAAATTTTGCATCATCATGCCCCTCCTTGCAATGGGAGAATGTGGGCTTATCACCCTCCTTCTTGATGGTTACTATTTTTTCCCCCTTTCCTTTTCCCTTGGGTTTACCTTCAGGCTTAGATGACTTCTTGGAAAATTTTCATTGGAATTACTCTTACCTCTTGACTCCAAATGTGTGGCCTGAAAACATACTTCATCCAAATTACTAGGATTTAAAACAAAAATGGTATGTATTAAGTAAGAGTGAAGACCACCTATATACTTGAGCAATGTGTCCTAGGTGTATAATGAGACATTAAGTGCAATATACCGCTTCCTAAATTCATGAGTATAGTCTTGGACAGTTTGACCTTTAGCCCACCTAAAATTTTTCTAGTTCATAGTTAACTATTTGTAATGTCGTAAAATTGCACCCCTTGCAATTTTATATACATTCTTGCATCCACTTTAGTGTCCACTCCCTTAGCATTTGTGTAGGCTCATTTTAGCCACTACATCAGCCCTTTTCCCCTCTCAAGATGCTCAAAAACCCATTTTCAATAGCTACCTTCGCGTGTCAACTTTCCATCAAATCTTGTGCTTTTCCCATTTTTGTCATTTTGTAGCTGTTATCAATCAGATATGCACCCTATGCTAAATTTGCAAAAAAACTTAACTATCTATTGACACATGGAAACTTTCTTCAGATGTGGGTGATCTGAATGAAGAAGGAATCTCTAGAGTGAGTTGGTTCTCCGAATGATAATCCTATTCCAAATGATTTTGAGGGAAAGAGTTAGAAGAATAACTGGATTTAAAACTTATGACCTAAAGTGATTTTCAGAACTTAAAGATGAATTTGATAATCTACTCACAAACAACTCTCAAAAAACAACAATAATCTCACAATCTCTCATGAACACTGAATACATAATTGATTTGCATGAAGATTCATATTCAAACACAACATGCAACCTGTATCATATGAACTTTCAGCATCAAGATTTGCAATAATAGGACATAAAAGGATTTTGCAAATAGAATCACAATGTAAACATCATACTAAAATTGCAAAGGAGACAAAAATTGAGAAATATGAATGTTGCTTTATTAAACTGAAGGAGTATCCAAAGTTTGAGTACAAAAATGTTTACAAGCTCTTCAGAATGTACGTAAGAGCAAGAAGCAAAAATCTGAACTAAGAAAAACTCTAAGTTTTTCTTCAAAATATTTCTCTCCAAAAACCCTAATCTGAGCTCAAGAAGAAAGCCCAGAAAAAAGCATCCAAATCTGCATCATCTTGTGTAATAAAAGTGGAAAACTCACAATTTTTTCATGTCCATCCAGAAAAGTATAAAAAAAAGGTTTATTTTGCTTTAAAAGAAAAAAAACCACCTCATCTTCATCCAATGCATCTCAAATTCACCCAAGGAAGAAAAACAACCACCTAGCTTTCATAAAACTGCTAAAAATAGCAAAGGAATAATTTTTTTTTATAAAGCATTGTTTTATCCTTGCTTTACAAGATTTTGCAGTTATTTTTACAAACAAGGCTTATCCATATTTTGATTTTGAAACTCAAGATTTTTTGGAAAAATCTTTGCAAAATTCTTTGATATCTCTTATTGATTTTCTCCAAAAATCATAAAAATATTGGATAATATTTACTCTGAGTTCTGATTGATTTTCTAAAATCAATAAAAATAAAGCCTAAGGCATGAATGTTTCTCCCCAAGGAATAAGCATTGATATTAAAATAAAATACCTAAGGTATTTTAGACTATGAAAAATTGTATCAAAACCTAATCCTAAAGACTTAGGCATATGAAGTCAAATGAAACTCTAAGGCACGTGAAAATTTTCGGCCACATGGTATATTTGACTTGGAAATTTGATATTTCTAAAAGCTTGGGAAATATTCCTTAAGTTGAATTAGGGTTACCATAAACCCTAAGAACAAAATATAGAATGACATAAAATTTTGGCCTCATTTCACACTTTATGATTTTGAGAAAAACCTCTTTGCTGAGAAGAATATCAATGCCACCACAAAGCTAGGGTTTTGCAGAAAAAATGCAAAAGGCATGGTCGTCGATGCTCCTGTAGGTCAATTCTCCATCAGAATGCATGGTAAATTATTTTCTCAAGCCATTTGTGGCCTCTCCTCTTCATTTTGAAGCAATCTTTTGGCCTCAAGGCCGTGGGCTTGGCATATGTTTTCTAATGTTTCCTTGTGTTTACTTTACTTCTTGTTCTCTTCTCTTTCTCTGA
The DNA here is from genome assembly GCA_007258455.2 of Sequoia sempervirens. Classification (NCBI taxonomy): domain Eukaryota; kingdom Viridiplantae; phylum Streptophyta; class Pinopsida; order Cupressales; family Cupressaceae; genus Sequoia; species Sequoia sempervirens. The sequence goes on along the minus strand of VDFB02270651.1, from coordinate 58,750,440 downwards.
GGCGCCATGAGGGACTTGGTTTGAGGTATTATATGAAGCTCTCAGCCACAGGCTTAAGAGGCTCTTTTAGAGGCGCATGATGGTAAGCTTTTATTCTCCTTGCATTTACCTCTTTTATAAAGCTCATAAAAGCTTTTCTCTACAAGAAGATGATTGTTATTTTTTAAAGAAAACGCAGGCCATTGTACAGGCCGTGAGCTTTAATATGTTCCTTGATGAATTTTCATAAAGAAAACTCACATCCTATGCATTGTTCACTCTAATTTCGAGATTCTGATGGAAAACTCGAAGGGGTTTTTGACCTTAGTAAATATTTATGAGCCAAAAGCTTACTCTAGGCCGTGGCTGAGCTTGGACAGATTTGGGTATCTTGAAAACCCACTGTATTTCCATTACTTGTATCTTTTGATATAAACCCTCAAAAGGGTAAACTGTAATAAGAAGAAATCTGCACTTGAAACTGAAACCCCATGTGGTTATTTACAAAAGTAGAAAGAAAACCTCTCCAACTTTGGGCTTGACCCATGATGAAAAAACATTCATTTTCTCTTAATAAAAGCATTTAAACTCAAAATGTGAGTTTGCAGAACTTCATGGCCACGACCAATACCTGATATTTCTATCATTTGAAGAGCTTTAAAAACTCGAAATTGTGCATCTTGATGGCATTGTATCTGCATTTTGAATATAAAATCCCAACATGGGCATTCTGTATTTTAAAGGAAATCTTCATTTAAGCTAAAACCCCCATGTGGCTATTCTGTTTATAAGAGAAAAATGCTATTGATTCCTGTACTTGGCATTGTTGTAACATTCTTTTACTTGTTCTCAGAAGCAGATTTTACCTTTCTCAGAGAAGGCTCTTAATGGAACAAATTAAATCCTTTCCACTATTTGTTTCTTACAAAATAGTACTCGGCCAACATGGCATACCTGAAGATTATCCTGTCACTCATCTTATGCACTTGGAAACTTCAAAAATACAGTTCACATTTATACTTTACATTGTCCATAAACATACTCAGAATTGTATTCTGCATTCAATAGCTTTGATAATGCTAGTGTTCCTATCCTTGGCACTCTTCATGCATTTTTATGCCTCTTAAAATATGGTTGCTCCATACACTTGTTCTCCTTCAAATAGAGTTTTAAATTGATGCATTCACTCTATTTAATGCAACATTTGCATTCAGACATTATAGTTTCAGTGGTTACTTGTGAGTTACTTTAATGCTTGTTACCCTTCGTTCAATATACTTGAATGTTTCAGAAAATATGCATTCACAGTTCAACATTCCCATGAAATAAAGCAAATGAAAATTTGAAGCTCCTCCATATGCTTCCATTATTTCTTAATGTTCTGTTGATGAGGCATTATGTATGCCTATTCACTATCACCATTATGATCATGAAACACTTGTTGCACCAGGAGAGAATATCTTGAACAAAATGAATAAAAATGACCAAAACACTATATGGCAGCAACCTTTTGACAATGTTTAATGATCTCCAATATATAATTGGTGAGACATTTGGTTTTGTTTATGAATTGATCTCATTTTTCACTCATAATTTTCACTTCGCTATTATTAGATTTCATTGCTATGAGTGAAGAATGGGCTTGATTACTTTGATAATTGAAATGTATCTACTCCATTGAGCATGATGATTGTACCTCTTTATTCAGCCCCATTTGTATGTTGAGGGGCAACATGCCGAGCTCTACCCTTGTGGGAGCCCGTTTTACCCCACATACTGTTATGTCTTCATGAAATGATCAGCTACATGACTTTTCCTATACCTGCACAAGAAACAAACAATGTTATCATGAAATAATGATGTGACATTCCATTTTCAAGCTCTTATTACTACACTCCTCATTCTTAGCTGATTCCATGCATTTTAAGGAATGAATTATATCTTTGTTGGTAGAGCATGTAGTATAACTCATATCCGGAGCTCTAATAGGACTTTCCCAATGTTCTGTAGGTACACTCAGAATCAAAAGGATGGAGCAAGCTGCAAGCACAACAACTAAAGATCATAACACAAACAATGATGGATACGTCTTGTGTTATTTGCTTTCTTCTTCTTTTCCACCTTCAGTTGTAGAATTCATTTCTTGCAATGAATGGTTTTAGGCTATCTCCACGACTTGTGTGGATCTTTTAATTTCTCTTTTCAATTCCATTCTGAAAAGAAATGCATCTAAATGCAAAGTTGTACGATCATCTGTATTTGCAAACAAATGAAATACTGTAATATGAATAAGTATTGTGAAATAAATGGAAGAAAATGTTATAATTTATCATTTATGTATTATGTTATGTACTTCATTTATGCTGCAAAGCATTGAGTAATAACTCTGAAACTCTGTTCTCTGAAAACATTGCATAACTGGAACTTGATAAACCTAGTGCAAATGGTAGTTTAAGCACATGCAAAAATTAATTGAACTTTCACTTTAAAATAAAACAAAATAATCAGCTCTGCCAATTGAGCTGTAGTGAAAATTGGTAACATTTTGGAAATTTCCGCTAAATGCTTGCCTAATAAGCATTAGATCAATTGCCTGCTATACTCCATTGGGCGTGGAGTCAAATCTGCCCCTTTATGAAACTCATAAATTCAAAAAGTAACACTCCAAACAACAGCAAAACAAAACCAAACAAAACTGAAAGCAAACTAAGAGGCCCTAATGGCCAACCAAACATGTTGTGAGGCCTTCCATTTGATACACCCATTTGATTGTCTTTTGATTCGATTATGTTGATACTCTATGTTGTTTAGACTATTTTGGATAATCATTGACATTGGATTTTATGATGGTTTTCTATCATGATGCTTATGAGGATTATGTGCATGTAATGTTTTGCTAATTGATATGTTCATATTTATCTGATGATAATGGTAGGAATGGATAAATGGTTATGATACATGATTGATAAGATGTTAAAATTGAATTAAGTGAATATGAGACTCATTTATAATGCTATGACTTGATATGAATTAATAGAATATGTTGTTGCTAGATAAAGAGTAATTAAGGATGTGGACTTATCGAATTATGAATTGATTGTGTTATTTATAGATGTATAAAATTGTTGATTTAATTGTGGATTATCTTGCATTGGATATATTAACAAGTGGAAATTGAGTGTGCAGGTACACGTCCATGGCCAATAGGATTGGAGGTAACCAAGGGTACCCGATTGTGTTAACCAAGTGAAGCCAGTATGGTCCGATTGGAGAATGGACCATAGCCTCTGTGTTGTATTTTATTTGTGATTAAAAGATTTAGTGTTGAATCTTGTGATTATGCTTTTAAATTCAATTATACTTTTGATGAAGGTTTTGGGGTATTTTGGAAATTCTTTTATTGTGTTAGAATTTCAATTTCTTCTTGAGGGTTTAAAAAGGTTGAATTAGTTTTTGGAAAGGGTTAATTGACCCTAATTTAACCCTTAGGATGGTTACCTATGGGTTAGGGATCAAATCAAGCCCACATCTTTTAAAAATTGCAAGTTGTGACCTTCTTAATGGCCATTAAGAAGGGTGACGGATTTTGGGGATGGGATTTGAGTATAGGCTCTAAAATCTCATTATGAGATTTGAAAGCCTTGTTGAGTGTTGAACACTCTTTGACCTTTCACTTCCCCAAGAGAACTTGTGGGGAGGTGTGTCCATAGGAGCGAATAGGAGATTGACATGTGTCACTCTCTCTTCCAAGGGATTCCAACCTTGGACTCCTATTTCAAACCCTTGGGAAGCCAAATGAAGGGGTTACTTTTCATGTGGGAAATTTTAGTTTTTGTTGGATTTTGGGGAAAAGAGGAAGGAGTGGGGGGAGCTCTTATTCAACTTGATATTTGGAAGTTTGCACAAAAAAAGTTGGTTTCAAATCCTTTTTTTTTGTTTTATGCAATGGTTGTTTGAATGCTTGCTTCCTTTTTTGTGTTGTATGTTGTTGTTTTGGTGGGATGGGTGTTGGATTAGCTCCTCTTCAAGGAGAGTGAGCAATGCATGTGTGGGATAGAGAAAGGTAGCACCTTCTTGGGAGTTTTCTTATCACTTTGAAAAAAATGGTTAGGGTATGAATACCCATTAAAATGTTGGGGTTGTGGATAGGGTATGAGTACCCACAAAAATGGAGGTTTTGGATGGTTGGATTGGCGATATGTGGTATAAGGGTGTGAAGGAAGAAGGGAAATAAAACCCCATTATATATTATTGAATGTATATGAATAATTGTAAAAATCCCAAGATCGAGTGCACCTTGTCTCTCCCTTAAGAAATCCATGAGTGGACTTTCTATGTGTGTTTTGAAAGCCTTGGGAAAAAGGGTTTTGTGTACTACATGTGTTTTCATTATTGGCTATTGTTTGGAAAAATTTTGTAATGTGTGTACCCGGTATCTTGGTTACCTCCTAGCTCGGGGGGTGGTTGGTTTTCCAACCCAAGGTTGGGAGGTGAGCATACCCGAATGGCCATGAAAGAAAGTTGTGTTATGTGGTTACTTGGAGGTTGTTGAGAGCTATTGGTTTGAAGTGCTTATGTGCTACTTGTAAAAGAAAGGGAAGAAATTTTAATATGTTCATTTCAAGTGAAGTCTGTCACCGTTTAAATGTAAAAGTCTTGAAAGAGAGTTGTTTGAAAGTTGTGTGCACTCCCTTATTTATGTGCATGAGTTTATTGATAGAACACTCCTTGTAATAGAGACATCAAAAATAATGTTTGTCCCTTTGCTGTAAATTAAACTATGGTTACGAGTTGGGTAGTTTTACTTCATTCTATTCTTTTAAATGTCTGTATCAAAGTTATTCACATGTAGAGTTTTGAATCAGATTTAGGATCAATCTGGTTTTTCTATGTATGTTCTACAGTAAAATATTGAAATAAGAAATATGCAAGAAGTTACTCCCTGTTGATGCTTTCTTTATGCAGAATAGTTTATGTTGCTTTGTAGACTCACTTGGGTTTTGCTTTAAAATAAAGTTGGAAGATCTGGCTTTTTTTTCAAAAAAAAGAAGAAGAGGGATTATTCATTTCTGTTGATTCATACCAGTTCATGCTATCTTACAAATTACTTTAGCCTAAACCCGTAGATGACCTTGAAGCAGAAATATTATGTAACTGTCGACTGAAAATCATGTGGCTGCCAATCTGTAAAAAAAACTTGGTTATGCACTAACAATAGAAAATAACTTGGTTTTATATTCGCATAACATCTTATTTTATGTACTCTGTCAAATGAAATTTTCATAGAAAGAAAGGAACATAATACTGTGGTAGTATTTATTTTTATAAGTCATCAATTTCCTGTGCACTTGTTTTATGCTGCGAAACCAGTCATCCCATGTGCGAGACAGTCATTGAATGAACGTTATAGCTAGTAAACGGGAACTAATTATTCAGCTCGTTATTACACTTCTTTCGACCAAGCAAGCAAACAAAGAACTAAATGAGCCTTTTAGGGAGACCGCAGCCTCCACATAGAAGTCGCCTCCTCATAAACCTCTTTACCAGCAAAATGTAGATCTGTTCCTCCTTGCACTAGTTCATCGTACTCCACCCCCTCTGGTAGCTCGAACCGTAAGAGTCAAATTAACTGTATAAAAAAAAAACGAAGTAAAAAACGCTGATGCAAGTCTTGGACAATAGTAATTAGGGTTACATTTTAGTTGAGTCGCCGGCCTCGCTAAATCCATCACTGCAAACTAACGCCTCAGTGAACATTACCAGCTGTGAATATTACGGTGTGAGCCCCGCTCCTTTCATTAGTGGTCATTTAATCATTGTTATATGCAGCGTGTAGTTGGGTGGGTTAAGTGATGCAATTAATGTTTACCAAGTGAAAAGTTGTCGATTAGTCATTTCAATGATCTCCCAGAATCAAATAACAATATCCCGATCTTGTATGTGTCAGGCCTCTTCTCATTAAGGGGTGGGTTGAGCCTCGCCAGGTAGTTACTTTGCCTTCACACAATAAATTAGATGAAGATCCCCATATTCAGCCCAATCCAAGCTCTAAGTGGGAGCTCTTAAGGTGATTAATGTAACTGACACCAATAGGGAAGTAGTAGGTTAATCGATTCAGCATTAAGGAAAATATAATATAAAATAAAATCCCATTGAAGACTCCCATAATAATTGCTGTCAGCGATAATGGCCAAGCATGTAAGCATATAGTAATTTTAAAATTATTAGCAACAGAATGCCTTTACTATCAAATGAAATGCTTTAACCTTGCCAACGTATTCAAGTGGATCCGATCACAACTACTAGTTTTAACAGCTGTAAACTCTGGCAGTTACGGCGGAAGCTTACCATTTCCCTGCACCATCAAGTTCACCATAAATGGATACGGATAGGCTATTGGCAAAGGCATAGAAATAAATATTGTCAGTAGGTAGATGGGCTGCCTGTGTAAGTAGTTTCCGTAACTTTTCTGATGTTGTTTCGTGCTTCAAGGAGTATGGCATTATAATAGGAACTTGGTGAAATTCCCAATTAAAAAAAAAACAAACAAACAAGTATCCTTTTAATGCGTTACGTGGCAGCTAATGTGGGAAAAGAACAGCTTAGCCATACGAGAGAAAAAAGAAAATAAAACAAACTCACGCAGGTAATATTCACATTAAATTTAGAAATCTCCAACTAATTCTCACGTTTAAATAGTATTTTTCTTTTTATAAATAGATATCCCACTCTCTTAAATCTTTAATAAAGATCTTAAAAGATCTTAGTAAATCTTAGATAAAGATTTTAGTAAATTTGTAAATAAAGATTTTAGTAAATCTGAAATAAAGGTCTTAGTAAATTTTAAATAAAGATCTTAGTAAATGTAAAATAGAGATCTTAGTAAATTTAAAATAAAGATCTTAGTAAAATGAAAATTTTAGTAAATTTTAAATAGAGACCTTAGTAAATTTAAAATAAAGATCTTAGTAAATGTAAAATAGAGATCTTAGTAAATTTAAAATAAGGATCTTAGTAAATGTAAAATAGAGATCTTAGTAAATTTAAAATAGAAATCTTAGTAAATTTAAAATAAAGATCTTAGTAAAATGAAAATCTTAGTAAATTTTAAATAGAGACTTTAGTAAATTTAAAATGAAGATCTTAGTAAAATGAAAATCCTAGTAAATTTTAAATAGAGACTTTAGTAAATTTAAAATAAAGATCTTAGTAAATTTAAAATAAAGATCTTAGTAAAATGAAAATCTAAGGAAATTTTAAATAAAGATCTTAGTAAATTTAAAACAAAGATCTTAGTAAAATAAGAGTATGTAGAAAGGTAAAAGTTAAGTATTTCATTAAGTATTTTTATCATACCTTTAAAAATATAAATAAAATAAAATAAAATAAATCAATAATATATATATATATATATATATATATACATTCACTAATAATAAATATATTGGTAAAGAATAATTAGAGGAAGTAACTTATTTAGTATAAAGGATAACTCTAATTATTACAAATTTTAAATTGTCCCATAACATATATATATGGGATAATTGAATGACAAATAAATAAATAAATAAAATGAACCATATTAACAATTATTGCAGTGTAATATTAAGGGTATAGATATAGGTCTAGTAGTAACATATATGGGTAGCACTTTGCAAGTTAAGCAGTTATAGGGGCATCGAGTGGTGCGTCGATGGTGGAGTTGCACAAGCAACTTCACTCGAAGAGTATAGTGTGCCACTATGCACGTGCATGGTTAACAATTGTTCGTGTTATTATACCTTTGTTCAAAAAAAAATTGATAGTTGTGTTTTTCCTTTGTGTAAAATTTAAGGCATGACACATGCGCAACAGTGCTTAGGGAAAGCAAACACTACTGAAATGAAATGTGCTTCAAGAGCACTTATTTGCTGCAACTACCCTACCCTACACTAACCGAAGCAAAAACTATTTAAACAAAGCCATTAACTGGTTCAAAAAAGTAACTGCCCCTCCTTTGCAATCTGCAAAGCTCAATCAGCTTGGGAATCCACCAAAAGATGTGGAGGAAAACCAAATATTCAATAGTTTGTTGCAACACCCTTCCAAGGAGGAAAAATTAACCACTTACCCACTTTTCTTGACTTGTGAACCAGTGGTGATCAGGTGGAAAAATGAACTGATTGTGCATAATTTGATACCTCATTTGATGCTTGAAATCAACATTATCAAGGGGCTGCTCCTCCTTGCTCATTTCCAACCGAGCTAGGTGCCTAATAGGGCATCCCCTTGAAGGCTTTGGACTGGAAGGAAAGCAAACTAAATGATCGGCGACAAAAACATCATCTTCACCTTGCATGATGGCTTGCCATGCTGACTCTTCCTCCATGGTTAATGGGCCACCTTCCTCCGTTAGATTGGCTAATAACTCATCGAAACTATCCATTCTTGGAGGGCTTTTAGAAACAACGGATATGGGCTCAAATCCCTCATCATTATTCAACGAGAAGCCTTTCAAATCAGGACTCTTTTCTTCAATGAAGGCAACAGTTCAAACAATGAGATAGCTTCCTCCAACTAACCCTCATTTGGCACATCAGCTTCAAGCTCCTCTGTGTAACAAAAAGGTAGCTCCTCCTTTTGCTTTTGTTGCTCGGGGTAACCTTCCTCCAAAGATGCTGGCATATCCTCTAAGCATGAGCAGAAAAGCTCAATGTCAACTTGGAAAAGATCCTCCTCAAGCTCTTGGTCATTTGATTTAAGGCTGCTTTCACATTTTTGTTCTTAGGTCAACACCTTATCTAAGTGGTCCCCATCACTGTGGTGGCCAGAGTTTGTCCCAGTCATGCCATTTTCACTTTCAAGCTCAAAGGTGGGAATCTCATCAAACAGATTAATTGAAACCTCTTCTTCATTGTCCATATTTGCAAACAAAACATCAAGACCACCCCGAAATGAATCTTTATCACATTCTTCTTTGTCTTTTAATAAAAGAGGACTATTTTTTACCTCATGATAGCTCTTGTCTAGCCTTGTTGACTCTTCAGGAGGTCCACACTTGCATTCCTTATCCGGATGCTCTGACTGATCTTCTGAAATGAGTGTTGAAGCATTTCCCTCTTCTTCAACACAACAAGGAGACCCATTAGTGAAAATATGGAAAGACACATTAGGAGAAACCTTTATTCGCTCAATCTTCTATTGTTGCAAATGGTAAACTTCCAAAGTTGAACGCAATGGATTCACCTTCCTAAGTTCCTCTATGCGGAGTAGGGTATTTTGATCGAAGGGTTCATCCTTGGGTTCATTAGGTGGAGAAACTTGGAAAACTTTTTGAGCTGTTGGGGAACGAATAGGCTTTTCCAAAAACTGCCCTTGAAGGATTGAGGGCTAAACTTGCTCAGGAATAGGTTCATTTCGGGGAGGTTGAAGGCTTTGGAAACTTGGTACCTCAAGATCGAGAGGTTGACTTGAAAAGCTTAAGACTCTATCCTGCCTAAAACTCGAGATCTCAACTTTAGAAGTATAAGGAGGTTCACTTTGTCTGAAACTCAAAACTTGATTCACATGAGCTTCCTCTTGAGCAGGTTGATATAGAACTGCAGGGGCTGCTTGAACCTCGTGCCTTTGCACCTCCAACTCTTGCTCATAAAGATAGGCCTGATAAGCCATCTCTTTCTGTTGTTGATTATATTGATGTTGTCTCTTGATCTCCTCTATTTGCTTGTGAAAATCAAACAATATACTCTTTATGCTTTTAATCTCCTCCTGTTGATTTAACCGATTCCTTTGTTTTTCTATTTCACTCATTTTCCTTTCATAGTTCAGCCTTATATCTCTAAAACTTAGGTCTTCAATATTTTGGGGCTGACTTTGAGCATATGATGGCTGAGCAGGGGTGGGTGGGTGGTAATTATACTGGGTATGCTAATTTTGAAACGTTATGGAATCAAAACCAGTAGCATGATTATGCGAATATGGTTGATATGGAGATAGACAAGGAGGATTGTCATGATATGGCAGATGGTATGACATATTATCATGAAATATTGACATACTTGTTCATTCAAAGGCTAAAAAATAAGCAAAAATTAGAATCTTTTAAGAGCATACCAGCACTTGATCTTTTTGAAACCAGAAAAATCTTCTTGGAGTTGCCATGGTGTTTGATGATTTTGCCTCCAAAGGTTGATAATACTAAAGAAAACACCTGACCCTTCAGTATGTACACTTTTTGTGCTGTTCACACTAGATCTACTTGAAAATCAAAGAACGGAGTCGCCGAGTATGCTGTTTTCCACCTCCAAAGGCTGAAACTCTGTTGTGCATACCAAAACAATAGCTTAAAATCTTGATGCTTTCCTTTGAAACAAATTTTCAGTGTCCCACCAGGCGTGCCAAAAACTGTTATCAATTAGATATGCACCCTATGATAAATTTGCAGAAAAACTTAACTATCTGTTGACACATGGAAACCTTCTTCAGATGTGGGTGATCTAAATGAAGAAGGAATCTCCAGAGTGAGTTGGTTCTCCGAATGATAATCCTATTCTAAATAATTTTGAGGGAAAGAGTTAGAAGAATAATTAGATTTAAAACTTATGATCTAAAGTTATTTTCAGACCTTAAAGATGACTTTGATAATCTACTCACAAACATCTCTCAGAAAACAATAGTAATCTCACAATCTCTCATGAACACTCAATACATAATTGATTTGCATGAAGATTCAGATTCAAACAGAACATGCAACCTGTATCATATGAACTTTCTGCATCAAGATCTGCAATAATAGGACATAAAAGGATTCTGCAAATGGAATCATAATGTAAACATACTAAAATTGCAAAGGAGACAGAAATTGAGAAATATGAATGTTGTTTTATTAAACTGAAGGAGTATCCAAAGTTTGAGTACAAAAATGTTTACAAGCTCTTCAGAATGTATGTAAGAGCAAGAAGCAAAATCTGAACTGAGAAAAACTCAAGTTTTTCTTCAAAATATATCTCTCCAAAAACCCTAATCCGAGCTCAAGAAGAAAGCCTAGAAAAAAGCATCCAAATCTGCATCATCTTGTGTAATAAAAGTGGAAAACTCACACTTTTTTCATGTCCATCTAGAAAAGTATAAAAAAAAGGTTTATTTTGCTTTAAAAGCAAAAAAAACACATCATCTTCATTCAATGCATCTCAAATTCGTCCAAGGAAAAAAAACAACCACCCAACTTTCATAAAACTGCTAAAAATAGCAAAGGAATAAAAACAAATTATAAAGCATTGTTTTATCCTTGCTTTACAAGATTTTGCAGTTCTTTTTACAAACAAGGCTTATCCATATTCTGATTTTGCAACTCAAGATTTTTTGGAAAAATCTTTGCAAAATTCTTTGATATCTCTTATTGATTTTCTCCAAAAATCATAAAAATATTGGATAATATTTACTCAGAGTTCTGATTGATTTTCTAAAATCAATAAAAATAAAGCCTAAGGCATGAATGTTTCTCCCCAAGGAATAAGAATTGATATTAAAATAAAATACCTAAGGTATTTTAGACTATGAAAAATTGTATCAAAACCTAATCCTAAAGACTTAGGCATATGAAGTCAAATGAAACTCTAAGGCACGTGCAAATTTTCGACCACATGGTATATTTGACTTGGAAATTTGATATTTCTAAAAGCTTGGGCAATATTCCTTAAGTTGAATTAGGGTTACCAGAAACCCTAAGAACAAGACATAGAATGACCCAAAATTTTGGCCTCATTTCACACTTTATGTTTTCGAGAAAAACCTCTCTACTGAGAAGAATATCAGTGCTACCACAGAGCTATGGTTTTGTAGAAAAAATGCGGAAGGCATGGCCGTCGAAGCTCTTGTAGGTCGATTCTCCATCGAAATGCATGGTAAATTATTTTCTCAAGCCATTCATGGCCTCTCCTCTTCATTTTGAAGCAATCTTTTGGCCTCAAGGTCATGGGATTGGCATACATTTTCTAATGTTTCCTTGTGTTTACTTGACTTCCTATTCTCTTCTCTTTCTCTGAGGTGCCATGAGGGACTTGGTTTGAGGTATATATGAAGCTCTTAACCACGGGCTTAAGAGGCTCTTTTAGAGGCGCATGATGGTAAGCTTTTATTCTCCTTGCATTCTCCTTGCATTTACCTCTTTTATAAAAGCTCATAAAAGCTTTTCTTTGCAAGAAGATGATTGTTATTTTTTAAAGAAAATGCAAGCCATTGTACAAGCCGTGAGCTTTAATATGTTCCTTGATGATTTTTCATAAAGAAAATTCGCATCCTATGCATTGTTCACTCTGATTTTGAGATTATGATGGCAAACTCGAAGGGGTTTTTGACCTTAGTAAATATTTATGAGCCAAAAGCTTTCTTCAGGTTGCTGTTGAGCTTGGATAAATCTCGGTATCTTGAAAACCCATTGTATTTCCATTACTTGTATCTTTTGACATAAACCCTCAAAAGGGTAAACTGTAATAAGAAGAAATCTGTACTTGAAACTGAAATCCCATGTGGGTATTTACAAAAGTAGAAAGAAAACCTCTCCAACTTCTGGGCTCGACCCATGATGAAAAAACATTCATTTTCTCTTAATAAAAGCATTTAAACTCAAAATGTGAGTTTGCAGAACTTCATGGCCACGACCAATACCTGATATTTCTATCATTTGAAGAGCTTTAAAAACTCGAAACTGTGCATCTTGATGGAATTTGTATTTGTATTTTGAATATAATATCCCAACATGGGCATTCTGTATTTTAAAGGAAATCTTCATTTAAGCTGAAACCCCCATGTGGCTATTCTGTTTATAAGAGAAAAATGCTATTGATTCCTATACTTGGAATTGCTGTAACATTCTTTTACTTGTTCTCAGAAGCAGATTTTACCTTACTCAGAGAAGGCTCTTAATGGAACAAATTAAATCCTTTCCACTGTTTGTTTCTTATAGAATAGTACTCGGCCAACATGACATACCTGTAGATTATCATGTCACTCATCTTATGCACTTGGACACTTCAAAATAACAGTTCACATTTATACTTTACACTGTCCATAAACATACTCAGAATTGTATTCTGCATTCAATAGCTTTGATAATGCTAGTGTTCCTATCCTTGGCACTCTTCATGCATTTTTATGCCTCTTAAAATATGACTGCTCCATACACTTGTTCTCCTTCAAATAGAGTTTTAAATTGATGCATTCACTCCATTTAATGCAACATTTACATTCAGACATTATAGTTTCAGTGGTTACTTGTGAGTTACTTTAATGCTTGTTACCCTCCATTCAATATACTTGAATGCTTTAGAAAATATGTATTCACAGTTCAACATTCCCATGAAATAAAGCAAATAAAAATTTGAAGCTCCTCCATATGCTTCCATTATTTCTTAATGTTCTGTTGATGAGGCATTATGTATGCCTATTCACTATCACCATTATTATCATGAAACACTTGCTGCACCAGGGGAGAATATATTGAACATGAATAAAAATGACCAAAACACTATATGGCAACAAAATGCACTCCCTTTTGACAATGTTTAATGATCTCCAATATGTAATTGGTGAGACATTTGGTTCTATTTTTGAATTGATCTCATTTTTCACTCATAATTTTCACTTCACTATTATCAGATTTCATTGCTATGAGTGAAGAATTGGCTTGATGACTTTGATAATTGAAATGTATCTACTCCATTGAGCATGATGATTGTACCTCTTTATTTAGCCCCATTTGTATGTTGAGGGGAAGCATGTCGAGCTCTACCCTTGTGGGAGCCTGTTTTGTTGGAAATAGGTTGCCATTCAATTGCAAATCCTAAACATTAATTATTTCATGTATCTCCTAGATTCTTGGAATGTGTTCAATAACACTAAGATTAGGATGAGATTAATATTTGATGAAATAATCATGATTATTGACATTTGTAATTAATTCTAAATGTAAGAAGCATGTGAGGGCGTCCATAGTGAGTTCCTAAATAATAGGGACACATGGGACACTCACATGGTAAGGTGAAACTCACCTTGTGTCCAGTTAACTATACAAGTAACAGTTAACACTTCTGAATGCATGAAAAGATCCTAGGAGTTAGGATTTGATGTTTGCATGCTTGAAGTTTAGTTAAGTTAAGTTCAGATAAGTTCAATTCAGTTCAATTCAGTTCAGAATCAGTTTAGTTTAGTTTAGTTTAGTTCAGTTCAGTTCAGTTTAGTTCGGTTCAGTTATCTTTAGTTGCATGCAAGTGCATGTTGCATGCATGTTGGTTATTTTGAGTTGCATGTAGTTAGCTTCAGTTAACTTGTAATGCATGACTAATAACATTGAGTTGTATGACAAATAACAGGGACTACCTCCAGTTAACAAGGGATGACCATTCTTTGGGAATGGTGTTGAGTAAATGTTTCAATTAACTATAAAGCACTTGGAGCCAACTTGGGTGCCCAAGATGCTTTATTGGATTTACCTCTCATGCATGATAAGATATTTCTGAAGGCTCAGTTAAGTAGCTTTACTTAAGGGCGCCAACTTTGAGGAAGAGCTTTGGATTATCACCGAAGTGAAGGAGAAGTTGTAGCTTCAGTTTGGGATGCCCAAATGCATGAAGCACATGTTGTAAGCTTTAGTCTTCATTGAATAACTCAACTTGAAGGAATATGGCATACCTTTTCAAGGGCTTGAGCTTGTGCATTGTAATTATCACCATTTGGAGATTACAAGGTTGCATATTGTCTCTATATCTCATTCAAGTTGAATAGAGTTTACATAATTGTTATTGCAGGTGTGAAGAAGATTGGTAAAGACATAAGAAGCATTCTCAAGCAAGAATTGGAGCTATTGTAATTCAGAGTTTGAATAATAGAATAATTCTTGGTGGAGTTTTTTCCCGAAAGGGTTTCTCCACGGTACATCTTGTGTGATCTTTCTAATATCATGTCTAGTTCTTCTATCAACTTCTCTCTACATTCTACAACAGTAAAATGGATTAATCAAGATAATCATCCACAAAGAATATATGTAACAAAGAAAAGACTTACTTAGAGAAATATTAAAGTTTTACAGAGTATTAAGCTAAGAAAACACCTCATTTTTCAACATTTGGTATCGAGTGAGGTTGGGTAGAGTATTGGGGCCTTTCTCTTAAAGTTTGAAGGATTTATTGGCTTAGTGGGAGCTCTTATTATTTTAGTAATTTGCTAATTTTGGAATTAAGTTTTTGTTACAATGAATTCAAGGTTAGATATTGAAAGGTTCAATGGTTCTAACTATGAAATGTGGAAATTAAAAATGGAAGATCTTCTTGAAGAAAGAGATCAATGGTTAGCGGTTAATAATGAGACAAAGACACCTACAACTATTTCAGATGAAGATTGGGCTAAGTTAGATAAAAAGGCAAGAGGAACAATTAGATTGTGTCTTGTTGATGTGTTCTTTTAAATGTTTCAGTGGAAACCAGTGCATATAAATTGTGGAAAAGAATAGGAGACATTTATCAAACAAAGAGTCTAACAAATAAGTTGTATCTGAAAAGGAAATTATATTCATTGAAAATGAAAGATGGTGATTCAGTAGCACAACATTTAAATGCTTTCAATTTAATTCTCAGTCAGTTAGCATCCGTAGATGTAAAGCTTGAGGATGAGGATAAGTGCATTTTATTGCTTTTCTCTTTACCAGATTCTTGGGAAAACCTAATAGTTGCAATTAGTGGTAATGGTGCAGATCCAAAGATGGACAAGATTATTCCTACTCTCCTATCAGAGGAGATGAGGAGGAAATCTAAAACTAGCTCCCAAGATGCCTTGTTTGTAAGAGGTAGGCCTAAAGAGAAGGAATCTAAAGTAGACAAGAAAGGAAAGGGTAAGTCTAAAGGACGGTCAAAAACCCCTGGTAAGAGTAAGGTAAAGTGCTGGAATTGCGGAAAACCTGACATATTAAAAGGGATTGTAAGAGCAAGAAGAAGAGTATTGATGCTTCTACAGAAAAATCCGATGACAGTAATGATGCATTAGTCATTTCTTCTAATACTGTTGTTGATAACTCTTGGCTTCTTGATTTAGGTTGCTCCTATCATATGACTCCTAGAAAGGAGTGGTTCTCTAAATATACTGCATATGATGGAGGAGATGTCTTCTTTGGAGACAACAGCACAACAAAAGTTGTTGGCAAAGGAGAGGTAAAATTGTGTTTTAGTGATGGTAGTGTTAATACACTTAATGATGTTTTACATATTCCAGGACTTGCAAGGAATCTACTTTTTGTCTCTAAGTTTAATGATTCTGGAATGCATGTGACATTTGACAAAGGTGGTTGCAGATTGGTGAAAGGGAATATTGTGGTTGCTAAAGGATCTCGGATTGGGACTTTGTTTAAGCTGAATACCTCCAATGTAAATATTTTATCAAATGTAACTGAAGCTGAAAATACATGTATGCTATGGCACCATAGATTGGGCCATATAGGTGAAAAAGGTCTTAGGACCATTCTTAATAAAAATTTGGTTGAAGGTATTCCTAATTATAATATTGGCAAAAATGACTTTTGTGAGCACTGTGTGTTTGGAAAGCAATCTAGATCTAAATTTCCTAGTGGTACAAATAGAGCTAAAAGATTATTAGAGATTATTCACTCAAATGTAATGGGTCCTATGGATATTGACTCTATTGGAAAATCTAGATACTATGTCACATTTATTGATGATGTCTCAAAATACACTTGGATATATTTTATGCATAACAAATCTGATGTGTTTAGTAAGTTTAAGGAATTCAAGGCTTTCATTGAGAAACAATCAGATTATAAGATAAAAGTGTTGAGATCAGATAATGGTGGTGAGTATTGTTCTAAGGAATTTGATGATTATTGTAAGCATGCAGGAATAGTGAGA
Organism: Sequoia sempervirens; assembly: GCA_007258455.2. Classification (NCBI taxonomy): domain Eukaryota; kingdom Viridiplantae; phylum Streptophyta; class Pinopsida; order Cupressales; family Cupressaceae; genus Sequoia; species Sequoia sempervirens. The sequence goes on along the minus strand of VDFB02270651.1, from coordinate 58,733,572 downwards.
CAGAAAACTACTCCATATACACCTCAACAAAATGGAGTAGTAGAAAGGATGAACCGAACCTTAATGAAAAGATCTAGGAGTATGTTAAGTAGTACTAAGCTTGAACAGTCCTTATGGGCTGAAGCGGTATGTACTTCTTGTTATTTAATCAATAGATCCCCTAGTTCATCTATTGAAGATAAAACTCCTTATGAAATGTGGTTAGGTAAGAAACCTAGTGTTGCACATTTAAGGATCTTTGGTTGTGAGGCTTTTGTTCACGTGCCTCAAGAAAAGCGATCTAAATTGGATCCTAAAGCACAGAAATGCATATTCATAGGTTATGGTGAAAATGTAAAAGGTTACAAGCTTTGGAATCCAGTAACAAGAAAATTTTCTTTATCTAGAGATGTTATTTTCAGGGAATTTAGAGCTTATTCAGGAGAAGAACAACCAAAGGAGAAGGATACTTCTCGAACAGTGCATTTTGAGACAAATACTGAGAAGCAACAAGATGCACATGTTGAAGAACAAGTGGATGAATCTCAAGAAGAGAGTTCAGAGAGTTCTTCTAAAATAGAGGCTCAAGATGAGCATATTGAGGAACTAGAAGAAACTCCTTTAAGGAGATCCACAAGACAACGAGAATCCCGTTGATAGGTATAGCCCACCTAATTTCCGTTGTATTTTTGCTTTAATGAGTACTAATGATGAACCCAGTTCTTACAGGGAAGCTTTGTCGTCAAACGAGAATAAGCTTTGGTCACAAGCTATGCATGAGGAAATGGAATCCTTGGATACTTGTGACACATGGGATCTTGAGAGTTTTCCCAAAGATAGAAAGGCCATTGGTTGTAAATGGATCTTTAAAAAGAAGATTGGTGCAAATGGTAATCTTGAAAGGTACAAGGCTAGATTAGTAGCCAAGGGCTACTCCCAGAGAGAGGGAGTTGACTTTAATGAAATCTTCTCTCCTGTTGCTAAATTAACTTCTATTAGATTCTTCTTATCTATTGTTGCTACTTATGACTTTGAAATTGAGAAAATGGATGTGAAAATTGATTTTTTGCATGGGAATCTTGATGAGGAGATTTATATGAAGCAACCTGAAGGTTTTGTTGTAAAAGGAAAAGAAGAATTGGTTTGCAGGTTAAAAAGATCTTTATATGGATTGAAATAGTCACCGAGAATGTGGTACCAGAAGTTTGATGCTTTCGCATTAAAAATTGGTTTCGTTAGGAGTGAGGAAGATCACTGTGTTTATATAAAAATTATTGATGATCAGCTTTTAATTATTATCTTATATGTTGACGACATGTTGTTTATTGGTAACAGCAAGGTAATGATCAGAGAATTGAAAGCACAACTCTCGAGCACATTTGAGATGAAAGATCTAGGGGCTGCAAAATATATCCTCGGTATGGAGATTAGTAGAGATAGAGGTAACATAAAGCTTTGCTTAAGTCAGAGTAATTATGTTGATACTATTTTGAAAAGATTTAACATGCAGGACAGTAAACCGGTTAATATTCCTTTACCAGTTGGCACGAAGTTAAGTTTAGATATGAGTCCTAAATCTGATTTTGATTTTGAGGAAATGTTTGAAATTTCGTATGCTAGTGCAATTGGTAGTTTAATGTATGCAATGGTTTGTACGAGACCAGATATAGCACAAGCAGTGGGAGTTCTTAGTAGGTTTATGTCTAACCCTGGTAAAGAACATTGGACTTATGTTAAGAGGGTATTTAGATATTTACAAGGGACTTCAGATTACTGTTTAGTTTATCATGGTTCAAATAATATTGATATTATGAATAGATTATTGGACATACAGGGGTTTGTTGATTCAGATTGGGCAGGAGATCTGGACAGTCGGAGGTCAACAAGTGGTTATGTGTACACTTTGTTTGGAGTTGCGGTTAGTTGGATGAGTAAGAGGCAGCCCACGGTTGCTTTTTCCACCACAGAAGCAGAGTACATGGCTGCCACACATGCCTCTAAAGAGGCAGTTTGGTTACAGAGGCTTGGGTCAGGTATTGGTTTTAATTGCAAGCAAGTTAGGCTTGAATGTGATAGTTAGAGTGCTATTTGTTTAGCCAAAAATACTATGTATCATGCTCGTACTAAACATGTAGATGTTTAGTATCACTTTATGCGAGAAATGATTGAGAGTGGGAAAGTATTAATTGAAAAAGTTGACACTTTAATTAATGTTGCAGATTATCTTACGAAGCTAGTTCCTACAGATAAGTTCTCATGGTGCAGGAAGGCCATTGGCCTTGAATCCTGTACTTGATTTAAATTTATTATTCCTTGTTTAGAATAATTGCAATGTATAATGTCAAGTGGGAGAATGTTGGAAATAGGTTTCCATTCAATTGCAAATCCTAAACATTAATTATTTCATGTATCTCCTAGATTCTTGGAATGTGTTCAATAACACTAAGATTAGGATGAGATTAATATTTGATGAAATAATCATGATTATTGACATTTGTAATTAATTCTAAGTAAGAAGCATGTGAGGGCGTCCATAGTGAGTTCCTAAATAATAGGGACACATGGGACACTCACATGGTAAGGTGAAACTCACCTTGTGCCAGTTAACTATACGGAGTAACAATTAACACTTCTGAATGCATGAAAAGATCCTAGGAGTTAGGATTTGATGTTTGCATGCTTGAAGTTCAGTTAAGTTAAGTTCAGATTAAGTTAAGTTAAGTTCAAGTTCAGTTAGTTTAGTTCAATTTAGTTCAGTTCAGTTATCTTTAGTTTAGTGCATGTTGGTTATTTTGAGTTGCATGTAGTTAGCTTCAGTTAACTTGTAATGCATGGCTAATAACATTGAGTTGTATGACAAATAACAGGGACTACCTCCAGTTAACAAGGGATGACCATTCTTTGGGAATGGTGTTGAGTAAATGTTTCAGTTAACTATAAAGCACTTGGAGCCAACTTGGGCGCCCAAGATGATTTATTGGATTTACCTCTCATGCATGATAAGATATTTCTGAAGGCTCAGTTAAGTATCTTTACTTAAGGGCGCCAACTTTGAGGAAGAGCTTTGGAATTATCACCGAAGTGAAGGAGAAGTTGTAGCTTCAGTTTGGGATGCCAAAATGCATGAAGCACATGTTGTAAGCTTTAGTCTTCATTGAATAACTCAACTTGAAGGAATATGGCGTACCTTTTCAAGGGCTTGAGCTTGTGCATTGTAATTATCACCATTTGGAGATTACAAGGTTGCATATTGTCTCTATATCTCATTCAAGTTGAATAGAGTTTACATAATTGTTATTGCAGGTGTGAAGAAGATTAGTAAAGACAGAAGAAGCATTCTCAAGCAAGAATTGGAGCTATTGTAATTCAGATTTTGAATAATAGAATAATTCTTGGTGGAGTTTTTTCCCGAAAGGGTTTCTCCACGGTACATCTTGTGTGATCTTTCTAATATCCTGTCTAGTTCTTCTATCAACTTCTCTCTACATTCTACAACAATAAAATGGATTAATCAAGATAATCATGCACAAAGAATATATGTAACAAAGAAAAGACTTACTTAGATCAGCAATATTAAAGTTTTACAGAGTATTAAGCTAAGAAAACATCTCATTTTTCAACACGTTTTACCCCACATGTTGTTATGTCTTCATGAAATGATCAGCTACATGACTTTTCCTATACCTGCACAGGAAACAAACAATGTTAGCATAAAATAATGATGTGACATTCCATCTTAAGGCTCTTATTACTGCACTCCTCATTCTTAGCTGATTCCATGCATTTTAAGGAATGAATTATATCTCTATTGGTACAACATATAGTATAACTCATATCTGAAGCTCTAACAGGACTTTCCCAATGTTCTGCAGGTACACTCAGAATCGGAAGCAAGACGAAGCAAGCTGCAAGCACAACAACTGAAGATCATAACACAGGCAATGATGGATATGTCTTATGTTATTTGCTTTCTTCTTCTTTTCCACCTTTAGTTGTAGAACTCATTTCTTGCAATGAATGGTTTTAGGCTATCTCCACGGCTTGTGTGGATCTTTTAATTTCTCTTTTCAATTCCATTCTGAAAAGAAATGCATCTAAATGAAAAGTTGTACGATCATCTGTATTTGCAAACAAATGAAATACTGTAATATGAATAAGCATTGTGAAATAAATGAAAGAAAATGTTATGCTTTATCATTTATGTATTATGTTTTGTACTTCATTTATGTTGCAAAGCATTGAGTAATAACTCTAAAACTTTGTTCTCTGAAAACATTGCATAACTGGAATTTGATAAACCTAGTGCAGATAGTAGTTTAAGCACATGCAAAAATTAACTGAACTTTCACTTTAAAATGAAATAAACTAATCAGCTCTTCCAATTGAGGTGTAGTGAAAATTGGTAACAGTAGTGTGATGTGTTTAGACACTAGCACATTGTGCAGATGTCTGCACGTCATGCTAGCATGTTGTGACGTTTCAGTGTTCAAATGACCATTTTCGTGCATGTTTGCCACTTGTCACTTACTCTTGTTGGTTATAATGGCTCAAGACGCCTTGTAACCACTCGGGAAGCTTCGTTTCTCCCTTTAAAAGTGATCTTTTCAATTAATTTGTGCTTCTAGCTTCATTCCAGCTTCTAGCTTCCCTCTAACTTCTTTCTAGCCTTAGCTCCAACACTTTCTCTCTTGTTTTTTTGTTTGCACAACATCATATAGCTTGCTACAAAAACCTCAAGCACTCTCAAGATCTCTTAGAAACACTCTTTGTAGCCTTCTTGGCTCTCACATCTATCTCCTTTGCCTTATGCTTGCAAGCATCCTGGGATCCCATATCCCCTATTTATTGCATATTTAATTCGTGATACAGGTTCTCTTCCTCGATCAGGGATTGCTTTTATCACCTACATTTTGTGATATGGGTTCTCCTCCTCGAGTGGGGTTTGCTTTTATCATTCATACTTGGTGGTGCAGGTTCTACTCCTAAAGTAGGTTTTTCTTTCACCACATACTTTTTCCATTTCAATTCATTTCTCTCTATCTATCTAGCTGTCCGTGGAGGTGGGAACAGCAAAACGGGGGTTTGACTATGGCAAACCCCTATACAACCCCAACACTTTCTCTAGATCTTATGCATGTAGGTATTGAAGACATTCACATGTTGGAGGCTTCATCACTTGCGTGGTTGTGAGCATTTCCTTTCTATCTCTCATTCTCTTTATCATCTATTTCACTTTATTTCAGTTCTATTACATACTGTTACTTTATCATATTCTATAAGTTGTTAGCAACTAGATTGCTAGCAGTCATTTAGTTATTTTCTATGATAAACCCACTTTTTGGTCCTTACGGATGATGGTGCGCCAAAGAGACGCTAGCACGTCGCATTGTAGCCCTAGACCCACGCTATTGTCCTTTGGCCGAGAGCTTGTTAGTTTGTCCAGAGTATCTTTGTGACCTGCTCTTTCTGATTCTAGAACTCTCACGCTATTCCTTGAGGTAGTTTAGGGGAGTTCGCTCCGTGAGGCTCTTTGAATGAAGAGAACCTATGAGTTCTGAATCCCCCTTCTCTGTTTTTGATGCCTAAAATTGCTAAGCAAACAACCTTATGGGGAACTCAGTTAATGGGGGACCAATTGCGCTAAATTGAGTAACCTACGAGTTTTTTTAAAGAAGTCGAATCCTTCTGTATTTGGGGGGGTTGGAAAGGGAAAATGATGCAGATATATAAAATAAAGATCTAATCTAAGGCGATGCGCCAAGATGTAAGTAAGTAAGCACGAAAAATCTTCCCAAAATGGTGAGATTTAAGGGCCCGATCAGTAATCTGCATGTCCAAAAATAACAGAGAGTATAGATGAAAACCTAAGAAGTCTATCAAATAACATAAAATAACTTCCATACACATTCATTAAAAAGAAGAGTTCAAGACATGGTCTAAATCAACAAACTTATATTGAAATTATAGAAGTTTTGCAAATAAACTACTCAGTACAATAACATCATAGTATAATGTTTGTCAACTAACTAAGAAACAGAGAGGCTAGACAAAATGGCATAGTTTGTGAGTCTTAATACAATAATACAAAACAATACAAAGGCCTGGTGTCTTTTCAATATTTTTTTTTGTGTATTCTCTGACCCATTTTTAGAGAATTGAAGCAGTATATATAGCTAATCACTCCACTGTCAGAAAGCCAGTAACTGAAAAGATTCCCAGGCATGAGAAATGATGTCCATAGCAATGATTTCCTGAGGCCATTGCAACATAAAAGATTTTGAAACATAGAATACAGTCACCTTCGAACAAGATGCACCCTCTACAAATGATGACTGTGGTCCTAGTGTGGAAGTAGCAAAATTCCCATGAAGACACATGTTGACTACCCACAGAGTTGGTTAGGATACGTGGCACAATGATGGGGCTTCATATTCATTCTTGCCCTCCTTGCGATCAAATTCCCCATGGAGAAGACACATGGATAAGTCTTCATTTCAAGTGCTGACTGTGGGGTCCGCCAAAAGGTTGCTCGCAGATTGATGCAATGTGGCACGCGGGTGGAGCTCAAAGGAAGAGCAAAGGAGAGAGGGATCTCAAAGGCCCGCGCTGTTGACAAATGGAAAATGGTCGGGGCTCGTTAGAGAAGTAAGGGGAAGAAAACCTTCCAAGGAGCGCACGAAGGACACATGGAGAAGCGGGCGTAGGTGCTTCAAAAAGGGGCTCGGGAATGTTCAAACACATGAGGCACGAACCGGGTCCGATGCAAAAATAAACCATGACCACCCGGAGGGAGCTTAATGATTTTAATCCACAACTTTTGGCAACTATCAGGGGCATTTCGCCTATGAAATGGGAACCCAAAAATTTCTAGTGTGAAGACCAGAGCCTTATCCATTGGGAAACGATCAAAGCTTTGAAAGTGCAGTTTGCAGAGACAGCCAGTCGACCTCAGACGGAATCGGTAGAGCACCAGATTCTCTTGTGCCTCATGCAAATCGGTTATTTCTTTGAAGGGCAGCTCCATGGAGATCCTGGTCCTTGACTCGAGTTGAAAGAGAAGCCGCACTATCTGATGGGTGGCGCCTTCCATGTTTGCAGCTATGGGAGGTTGACTGAAATCTTGAAAGGTAGATAAATCTCGCTGCTTTTCCTCGATCCTTGCTACGATATATTCTACCGTGGCCACCAGATCATCAGAGAGGAAAGGGGAAGGCAAGCCCATTTGAGCCAAATGGGAGAATTGCATCTGCATTTTTTTGATAGTCTGACTCAGTGTTGCCGAGCAATTGCTAGCCTAGAGGATGGCCGCATGACAACAAATGAATTATTTTTCCTTCTTGGTGGCTGACCTCCAATCTTCAATCCCTGCACTCAGCAAGTCCGCATTTGCCATAGTGTACAATTTTCCCAGCAGTTGTTTTGCCTCAAACACCTTTTCCACAATAAACTATGGAACCTATTCAATCGTTCCACGCACCTCCCTACTCAAACCTGCCACATACGCCATGAACTTAAATGCCAGCTAAAGAGTCAAACAAAAAGACTTGATTCTCTCCCAGTAGGAAATATATAGTTGTTGGGCTATTGAAAGGAGATTTGACTAAGGAGCAAGGGGTTGGGGAGGATTTCTCAAAATACCAATTTCCATCTCCCTTGACCCAACATCTTGGGTCAGCTCCTCAATTCTCTTGTCCACAACAGAGAGTCATTCCTGTAGAGTCCTTAACTCAGAAAGCAATTGTTCCTCGACCTAGCCTCTGGTTGTGGATTCTTTTTCTAGGGAGAGCCTTACTTGATCTCCTTCTCAAATTGAGCTTGTCAGCCCTGGAACTTTGTCTTTTTTTTGCATTTCCTGCTCCAATTGAGCTCGCTGCCCCCAAATCTCTTCATTCTTTTGTTGCATTTCTCCTTCTGCCTGAGCCAACCGGTCTTGTAACTCCTAGTTTTTCTGGTGCAGTTTGAAAATTAGGTTAGGATCTAGGGACTGGAACTTTACAAGTTCCTCCTAGAGTTTGGCCTTTTCCACTTGTGCTTGTTGAGACATTCGTGCAATTTCAGCATCTCTATCTTTTCCTTTTTTAGTAGGGTCTCCAACCTTTCCTTAATGTTCTTAAGATCTTCCTCCTTTTTCTTCAGTTGGTGACTATGCTTGAGAAAGTTGGTAGTCACCACTCATTGGGTTTCCTCCATCAACTCAACATTGTCTTGCGGTCGGGCTGCGCACAGATCGATCCCTACGACATGGATCATATAATCCTTAGGTTGCATCTCTCCTTGTGGTTTGATGGTGTTCGAAGTCATGGTTGCAAAATGCAATGACCCCTGAACTTCATTGAAAAGGGTCTGCATGCATGGCTCGGTTGGTTTTACTGCATCTTTGTATTTTCTCTTTCGGAGTTGGATAACTCGTGCTACCTTAGTTCTGTTGCTTTGCCCCATAAATTCTATTGAAATTTAATTAATTCACTGATGAAAGGTGCACCGGGAGGAAGAGACAAAGGGAATGAGAGGGTTGTGGTCACAGATGATGTCTTCTTTGGCAAAGAGATTGTTAATGGGGAGAACGGAGGAATATTATGCCAAGGTCCAGTTTGGGAAGCGACAGAAGGACTCATGGGGAGTAGTGGCGGTAGCGGAGATGCAAAGAATACTGCCTATTGAGAAAGGGAAGTTAGAGTTGACGTGATGGTAGAAAAAGGGGTAGTAATGGTGGTTCTGGACTGGGCTTCGACAAAAGGTGGAATAGACTGCGGGGGAGTAAAAGCTGCCTGTCTGATTTGGGAGAATTGGGAGAAACCTCCAACAAGAGTGGAAGTAGAAAAGGGGAGGCTGACACTCGAAGTAATGGGAGGCACAGAGGTAGCAGGAGTAACCAAATATTGTGAAGTGAGAAGAGAGGGAGAGAAAGATACCTGAGCTGTAGAGGACTCCGATCCTTGGCTCCTTGCGGGTTCTTGTGAGCCTTCTCTAGAAGTTGCATCCATGCACGACCTCTTCTTGGGTGGAGAATTGTCCACCTCTATGATCTCCTGAGGTTGTTGGGCCACTTTGGGTCTTTTCACAGCCCATGTGCATGGTTGTGAGGCCTTTGACTATGATGTAGTCGCTTGCACGTTGAGTGGAGCTTTGTCAGGCTGCTTCGACGCTTTTCCAATTCTCTGTGCTTGGGCCTTTTTCACTTCTTTCCTTCTCATGATTGCAACAGCTTCCTCCAGATCCACGTCCTCATCCTCGCTAGCATTAGTATCATCATGTCCTCTATTCCATAGATAATCAAATATGTCATCCTTATCTATCTCCTAGAAAAGGGCATCGAGGCGTCTGGTTTCCTGACAATAAATCCATAATTGTGCAATTTTTTCCTCTCTCCACTGTCATTGCTTGATCAATTGATTACAAAGGGTGGCCCCAATTTTGCACTTGTCGCTAGGTTTGTTCAGAGGAAAATAGAAAGAGATCCAACAACCTCTTATCATCAGTCCCTACATAGGCCAAGTCTACAAATAGATCATCCTAGTCTAGTGACCGCAAATTTCATTGAGCTTCCTAGTAAGGTCGGGAGTTGTGAGTCATTTTAACGTCCAGCTCCACTAAGTTACTATCAGGATTATAATCCCACTTGTCACAAATTAGTACTAGCCCGAGATGAGCCAACTTTTCCTCTAACGAACCATGTGTCTACTTCTTTGTCATTATCACAGTTCTGAAACTCAGAGGACATTTGAAAAAACCCTTCTTATTTTTTCCTCCAGTTGCCAAAATACTTCTGACGTCTATAATCTCCAGTTGCCAAAATACTTCGAGGGCCAACACCTTGTTTTTGATGCATATTGGGAGCCAGAATGACTCCTCGGTAAAACCATGCAACCTAACGAAAGTAAAATCCTCCCCAATGAACCAGTCGCAAGGAGGAAGGAAATTTTGCATCCACTTGGTTTGCTCGGTGGAAAGCCAATAACCCTCACCATCCTCACTAAAATATTTCAAAATAGGAGCCATGAAATGCTCAAAAAATGCATAGTAATCATAAGTTGCATAAAGGAGGGGAGTCCACATAGAAATCGACCTTCTTACCCCATTTTCATCAAAAACAACCAAACCTAGATGGTGTCTAAAGAAGTTAGGGTTCTGGTGCAAAAAAATGTGAGCAAGGAGAGAAGAAAGTTTGAACATATGCCACATCTTGTATTCCTTGAATTGGTTCAACATCTCCTGAACAATGACCTTAGCGAATTCATACCGGAATAGAGAATGTTGCCTTCTCAACTAAAAACCCATAACCATTTGAAACTCTTGAACGTACCTGTCACTGTCCATGCTGCAAAAAAAATCCATTATAGAGAAGGCCTCCTATAAGTTTGAGTGCAGCTAAGCCATGAAATTGATTGATTAAGAATGTAAAACTATTGAAATGTGACTTGTTTGAAAACACATTGTGTTATGCAAAAATGAACTAGAAATGCATGCAAAACTTAATAGAAATGAACCAAACTGAAAGTGTGCACCTGAGATGTTGAAGGAGGTTGGAAATGGATTCTGGAATGCTACTGATGCTAATTTTCAGGCCTGGTGGGACTCATTCGCCACCTAGGGTGAATCAGTCCCAGTTCTGTGAAACTAAGCCGAAACCTGTTTCTGACAAAAGGGTATCTGAAAATGCAGAAAACTCAAAATTGACCCTGGAGTGGGACTCATTTGCCACCCATGGAAAATGAGTCCACTTTTGAATTTTTGATTATTCAAAGGTGGATTCTGGAGCTTTCGGTCCACACTTTGGCTTTCTACAGGTGTTCACTTCTGAAACTCTGATTTTCAACCTGAAAGTGACTTTTTGTTGATATTTTTGACTTGTTGAATGAAGAGAAGACTTGAGCAACCTTGCAACTTGATCTTCAATGATTTCCAATCTTCTAAGAGTCCTAAATCTGCAAACACATAATGAGAGAAAGAGAAAATGTTGATTGTTAGGGCACGGGGGTTTGCCTTGGCCAAACCCCTTTTAGGTAATTAAACCAAAATGATGAAAGAAAGTAATAAAATATGTAATAATGGAGTTGATTAACTTTCCACGATGTTTGATCTTGAAAGTCTGCAACAAAACATGAAGAATTTTCCCTTGAATGTTTGAAAAGTGTTATCTTGATGACTTGGAATAGTAAAACCCTAAGTTGCTTGATAGGAGAAAGAAGATTGGTGGATGAATAATGAAGAATGAATTTGGATGTGAATGAGAAATGTAAAATGAGGAGAAAAATACTTATTTATACACATTTTTGCCTTAGTAACCTGATGATACCTCATCACATGCCAACATAAGGTGATTTTAAATAAAAATCCGAAAGAAATTTAAAATATTTTGAATTTGGAGCCAAGAGGGACTCATTCGCCACCCATCACAAGTTTTAGCTTATAATATGTTCATCCAAGTTTGAGGTTTGTAAAGTAGCATCATCACAAGTGGGGGAGGCATCAAGCGAAGGACCAATATGGTTGTCAAATAGATTATCCCAAATGGGAGGAGCATTAGGGAAGGGATGATCAAGGGTTGCATGGTGCTTAATAGGGATGTCTTCTAACACCAACCTATCTTCTTTGCATTGAGGAGGGATAGTAGGAGATGGAAAATATTGGTTGTCATGGTTATGGAGACTAGGTAAGGTGATGTTTAAGAATGTTTCGATGATCTCATGTTCTTGTTGTCTAACATCTTCCAAAGGGGAATAAGGAGATGGACAATCAAGACCCTCAATACTTGTAACTTCCTTTACCAAGATACCTTCATCACTAATAGGAGAGGTATCGGGGGAAGAACAAGTATGTACATTATGATTATCTACACCTCCATTCACACCAATGGGTAATTTAATGTTTTGGTCAAAGCTATGTTCCTCATAGTTGTAATTAAAATCATAAGAGGGTATGTTATGCTTATAAAATCCATGTTTAATGAAATCAAAGGCACATCTAAAGAACATGTTATGCAAAAGTAAATAAAGGGAAATGTAATTTTTAGATGTAAAACAAAGTAATTTGCTGATTATGTTATGCAATAAGCTAAAGATTGAAATGTTGGAAATGCAAATGTGAAATGATACAATGAATGAAATGAGCTATTATGAACTAGATATAATGAAATTAATGGTACAAAAACCTAGCCAAGTGATATAGATAACCAATGGCAGTAAACAAAAGCATAAAAACAAGGTTTTCAACTCTGTAAGAGGCTATTTTAGGGGTCAAAAGGGACTAATTCGCCCAGGGTGACGAATGAGTCCCAGTATGGACTTTTTTCAGAATTTTCAGAAAATTTTGAATGATTTGTATAGTTTCTGAGTGCTATGATGCAGACCTAAGTGAAAAATACAAAATTTCAGAAAATGTAAATGAATTTAGATGCAAACAATGCAACCTAAATGCACTTTTTTATGAATGCAAAATTTGAAACCTATCATGCAAATGAATAATGGAAACCCTAATGCAAGATCAGTGCAAGCTATATCTATGATGATGAAGGACTCCAAATCAAATAAGAAAGTGTTAAAAAAGTAGGTTCACCAAAATGAACTGTATATTTTTGGGCATGGGGCTTATAGGCTACTCTTGCACTCGTAGGATGTTTCACCTAAAAGGAGAGAGATAAACCCCACACAAAATATATGTGGTTCACTCAAATTAGGATGTGTATGATGTTATATGGACTAAATGAGATGATCTAAGTTCAAATAAGCCATGAAATTGATTGGTTAAGAATGTAAAGCTATTGAAATGTGACTTGTTTGAAAACACATTGTGTTTTGCAGAAATGTCGAATGCATGCAAAACTTAATATTAAATGAACCAAACTGAAAGTGTGCACCTGTGATGTTGAAGGAGCTTGGAAATGGATTCTAGAATGTTGTTGATGCTAATTTTTAGGCTTGGTGGGACTCATTCGCCACCTAGGGCGAATCAGTTCCAGTTCTATGAAACTAAGCCGAAACTTGTTTTTGACAAAAGGGTATCTGAAAATGCAGAAAACTCAAAATTAACCCTGGAGTGGGACACATTTTCCACCCATGGAGAATGAGTCCAATTTTGAATTTTTGATTATTCAAAGGTGGATTCCGGAGCTTTCAGTTTGCACTTTGGCTTTCTACAGGTGTCCGCTTTCGAAACTCTGATTTTCAAACCTGAAAGTGACTTTTTGTTGATATTTTGACCTGTTGAATGGATAGAAGACTTGAGAACCTTGCAACTTGATCTTCAATGATTTCCAAGCTTCCAAGAGTCCTAAATCTGCAAACACACAATGAGAGAAAGAGAAAATGTTGATTGTTAGGGCATGGGGGTTTGCCTTGGTCAAACCCCTTTTAGGAAATTAAACCAAAATGATGAAAGAAAGTAATAAAATATGTAATAATGGGGTTGATTGACTTGCCATGATGTTTGACCTTGAAATTATACAACAAAACATGAAGAATTTTCCCTTGAATGTCTGAAAAGTGTTATCTTGATGACTTGGAATAGTAAAACCCTAAGTTGCTTGATTGGAGAAAGAAGATTGGTGGATGAATAATGAAGAATGAATTTGGATGTGAATGAGAGATATAAAATGAGGAGAAAAATAATTATTTATACACATTTTTGTCTTAGTAACCCGATGATACCTCATCATAGGCCAACATAAGGTGATTGTAAATAAAAATCTGAAAGAAATTTAAAATATTTTGAATTTGGAGCTAACAGGGACTCATTCGCCACCCATGGTGAATGGGTCCCACCTTGGACTTGAAGGTGGGTGTTGGGAATTAATTTTCATTTAATGTTGTGGGTCGGGTTTATATTCAAAAACACACTTAATCAAGCCTTATAAGGGCATAAAAAGGTCATAAAAGACATAAGAAAGGTGTAAATAAGGGAAATATGCCTAGAAAAGCGTGAATCTTTGTTACAATACTTTACAACACTTCAAAATAGGACTTGATGAATAAAAAGGTAAAATTTAGATGAATTATATTAAATAGAGTCTAGAAAAGTGTAGAAATGTTTTACAACACTTCACAACACTATCACAAAACATCAATAAATGCATTTTATTTAATTTACAAGGGTCCAAGACCTAGTGTGGATGCATAAAATGTCCCACAACACTTGAATCAAGGCCTCATTAAGTTCATTTTATAATGAATTATTCCCATGTCAAGCAAAGGGTACCTTTTTCTACGATGCAAAAAGCATTGTGTGTGACCAGAATCTGTGGTGGTTTTGCTACATCTTCCTTAGGCCTTTTGGTTTCTCGGTTATAAAAGTCCAGAGCGTAATCTCTGGTCCTCCAGAACTCTTCGTGGCCTTCTACAATGAATGTCTCCATCCTTTTTGCTCTGGAGCTCCTTCCAGTAGTGATGCATAGCATATTCCTAATAGCATACACACTGATCACCACCCTTAGTTTTTGACCTTCAATGGTGCCAGTATTCAGGTTAAAATGTTGAGCGCACTCATGAACTAATTCCAGGCATTGGTGCACCAAGGGAACCATATACTACGGGAGACTACAGAACCATAGCTTGTATTCCAAAGTCTGTTGGTTACTAGTCTGTTTCATTCTCTCGCAGGTTGCTTCCCTAAGACTCTTAGGGTTAGTTCTGAGGATGGGGTCATGAATGTTATCCCATTCTTCCGCTATCAGGGTTGGGTTCCTATAATTAGTCTTGTCCACGACCCGTGTGTGGATCCACTTTGGCTTCTCCGGTATCCCAGGGGAGGCGTAGGAGACGTCATCGAAAGTATTGGCCATTGATGCCGCTAACATGGTGTCAAATAAGCTTTGGACCACCTCACTCTATGCTTCCATTTGAGGATTTTGGGCCATCTCTAGATTATGCAGATTTTGAAAACACTCGACCTCACTGCAACTCACCTGGGTTCTTTTCAACAAACTGTGCACTGAAGCTCTTCACAATGAGTTGTGTACTTAAAACTCTTCAGTTTTATTCTTGTGCATGCAACACTTAGCATTTCCTTATTCAAGAATTAGAAACAATAGTTGTTTCAAGGAATAAATTTGGCGCGTATCGCTGGCTCTTTTGTGCATGCAAAATGAATTCCCATTCCTTTCAAAAAGACAATAGTTCATAATGAAAATTAGTCATTATGAGCTATGGTACCATTCCTTGGGAAATTGAGCCGTAAATTGAAGGCTTATGAGACCATTCGCATGCTCCTCAATTAATAACTTGAAAAGAATGATTAAGCAAGAAGGTACAATAATTACACAAAAATATTTGAGTTCATCCTTGGAGACTGAACAAATGCTCACATCGTGACACCTAGCACTTTACCATGCAGACCATTACTTGCACCTACCACTAGTTTAAGCTGGTTAATTACTTCTTCATAACTTGCACGCAACAATTCGTACACATCAAACACAACTTGGCGAGATTTTCGAGTTGGCTCTCGGTGGGATTTTCAAGTTTTCTCTTGATGGGATCATGCTTATCACACGCATTGAACCTTGGCTATTTCTATAAATAGACCCAAAGACAACAACATGAATTGCACTTGGTAATTGGGATGAATTTTCATTTGGTAATTAGAACTAGAGAAAGGAACAATGAACACTCCAGTTAGGCTTACCAGCAATAGGTCTCAGGCAGCTTTCCTTGGGGAAATTTCTAGTAGGCGTCTGAAACGCATGACAAAGAACAAGCATTCTTTGGCAATTATAGCAATGAAGTGGGTACTGGGGAGGGATTGCATAGAATATGAAGACAAGTATAGAGTAAATACTGACATTTTTTCTCACTTCATTGCCTCTTTCCTTGACATATACGTGCCCAAGCAGATGATACTGCGACTTACCATGGAAATCTTCCCAAAGCACTACCTTAGAGGCCTTGGTGAAGTTGTGACGAATGCGGTGTATGGCCTTGGTCTTCCCACAACAAGTGACCTTCGTCGACACATTGAAGAGGATGTAGTGGTCCCATGGGTGCCATTCCTAAGTGGATTTCACATCATGATGATTGGAGAGCACTATCAAAGAGTTTCTCGTGCCTGCCACTTCCTACTGCGATGCTACAACATAGTATTGTTCTACGACGTGGAGTGGTACACCGACTTTAGAAACTTGGTGTTTCCTCCTCTGCTTGTTGTTGTCATCCATGTTTCCCCTGCGGCCATTAATGCTATCAATGAGGTTGTTCCTGATGCTTCCCTAGTCGAACCTGTTGCTGCTCTTGATGGTGATATTTCCCCAGTTGAAGAATAGACTCTTTTCTCCTCATTTTTTGTAAATATATCTCAGAAATATTATATATACTCGAAAAGATGCTTAGCATATATATAGATATACTCAAAAAGTATGGCTTGAGAGCCATTTTGAATTGTAATATCTGAAGTATATTTTACTATATAATGAATATACAACTCTTTTATCAGTTTTCTGTCTCTTGCTTTCTCTTTTTCTTGCATCATGGGTTCTATTTTAATAAAGACTAGGGCAAACAAAAACAAAAAAAAAATTTACATCATTACATATTTACATGGGTAAAATGATTAATAAAGCTAATTAAACAATTTGAGGTGAATCTCGTTGACTGGAATTCCCAATGCTTCTTTTTCCATATTTTCTAATTCAAATGCGTTATGCTGCTTGCATTGAATAATCCGAAAAGGGCCTTCCCATAGGCTATCAAAATTTCCATGTTGACCAGGCTTTGCAGCTCTTTCATTAAAAATTTAGCACTAAATCTCCACATTTAAGACCCTAGTCAGAGGTTTTCTTATCAAACCACCTCTTAAACACTTGTTGACGGTTAGACATGGTTGTCACCACTTTTCCACGTTTCTCTTATACCTCCAACAATTTAGCCAACTGAACTTCCATGGCTCCATTTTGTTCAACCTCTAGGGACTTGAGTAACTATAGTGCGGGAATTTCCATGGAAACAGGCAATAGCGCTTCCTTCCCGTATACCAGCTCATATGGCAAAGTCTTAAGGACTTGCTTGGGGGTTATCCAATCTTCCCAGAGCATTGCTTTGAGGTTCTAGTGCCACTCTCTTTGATGCTCCGACTTGATTCTTTTAATGAGTCAAACTAAATTTTTATTAGTTGATTTGGCTAGACCATTTCCCTACGGGTAATAGTTCGTAGATGTCTTTAGGAATATGTCATGCTTAAGTGCGAATTGGCATACCTTTGAACCTAGAAAGGCTTTCGAATTGTATGAAATGATGGTCTTTGGTGGGCCAAACCTTGTTACCAGTTCTTCAAGAAAGTTCACAATCTCCCCCTTCGTCGCATTCTTCAGGGGCATGGCCTCAGTCCATCTGGTAAAGTAGTCTGTAGCTATGAGGATCCATTTATGTCTAGCATTGGAAGCAAGATTAATCATCCTAATAAAATCTAGTCCCCATTGCGTGAAGGGTTCTTCAACCACTATCAGATTCAAAGGCATTGCAAAGTTTTTCCTTCTTCCTGTGAAGAATTGGCATTCTTTGCAGGATTTAACCAGAGAGTGTGAGTCATTGAATAATGTAGGCCAGAAGTACCTAGAACACACAATTTTGATGGTGGTGGTCTTTGCAGAGAAGTGTCTGCCCATGGGACTATTGTGAAAAATTTCTAGAATTCTTTTCACTTGCTTTGAGGTGATGCACCACAACAAAACACCATTAAAGTTCCTTTTGAAAAGGACTCCTTCAATGAGCGTATATCCACTATTCTAAAATCTATAGAATCTTTTCTTCTGAGAAGGGAGGCCCATCAAATTTTTCCCAGTCTACATGAATCTCATCCTATTTTCCAACTAGCAACCTTCAAACTCATATTCGTTCGCCAGAACCAACTCAAATTGTTCCTCCTTAGCTGCTACTTCTTCATCATGTACTAGATACTCGCACAATCCTCTTCCTCGCATGGTCTTCGTGGGCATGACCTCAATGTCATATTTCAGGATCTTAGTAATCTAGTTGGCCCTTTTCTCTGTGATTTCTCCTTCCATGATGTACTCATGCACATTGGAATGCGTGACATATACAATCACCTTGTTGCAAGATATGAGATGTCAGAACTTCTTGAGCCCCTTAACAATGGCGAATGCTTTCCTTTCGATGAAGTTATAGTTCGTCTCATAATCCTTTAAGGTTCGGGAGTGAAATGCTATTGAATGTTCTCCCTTTCCTTCATCATCCTTCCGGGTTAAAATAGTAGCGATGCTAGATTTGCTACTAAACACATACATTATGAAGTCCTTTGATAGGTCTAGATTTACCAAAACAAGAGCTGAAGAAATAACGTCCTTAACCTTCTCAAAGGCTTCTCTGGCCTCTTTTTTCCATTTGAACAATTAATCCTTTTTGAGCATCAAAGTGATAGGTCTAATTAAACCTGCAAAATTAGAAATGAATTTGCTCACAAATTTACCTTTCCCAAAAAGGACTAAACTCCCTTCTTGTTGAATGGTAAGGGAAGTTCCCTGATTGCCTTCACTCACTTCAGATCAATTGCAATTCTTTCTTTAGACACTACATGTCCCAATAGTTTTCCTTGCAACACTCCAAAAACACATATTTTTTTTGGGTTCAGGGATATCCCGAACTCTTGTCATTTTTTAAAAACCATTCCTAGATGATCAAAATGATCATCCTTATGCTTAGAGAATACCGTAAGATCATCTAGGTAGATCAAGATGATCTTATTGATCAATTCCCTAAAGGAAATGTCCATCGCACGCTGGAAGGTAGCTCCCGCATTTGAGAGATTGAAGGTTATTTTTACGTAGGAAAATGTTCCCCACTTGGTAGTAAACGTTGTTTTGTGTCTGTCCTCCTCTTTTAATCGGACCTGGTTGTAACTAGAGAAGTTGTCCAACAGAGAAAACATTTTCAAGCCAGCCACTATTTGCAAGATTGACTCCATGGAAGGCAAGGGGTAGTGGTCCTTCAATGATGCTCTATTCAGATCCCAAAAATCAACACATAGGTGGATGTCTCCATTCTTCTTTCAGACGGGAACTAGGTTGGACACCCACATGTTGTGCTAGATTGAGAAGACGATCTGAGATTGAATTAGCTTTGTTAACTCTTGCGCCATAAATGCCTCAATCTTTGGATTCATTGGCTTTTGCTTCTGGCATATGGGTTTTGCTCCTTCTGTCAGTTCTATAGTATGCTAGATGATTTCAGGATCATATCCCTTGAGATCATCATATGATCAGGCTACCACTCCATATTTTTCACAAAAATGGATAAGCCTTTCTTTATCATGATGTGAGACATCCTTTCTGACCTTAAGCTTCCTTCCATCTCTGACTTGAAGATCTGCATAGTCACTTTTGTTTGCTACAAACTTCCTCTTGTCATTCCTTGCATCATCACAATCAAATAGGTTTTCGAGAGTGACCAGTCCTTTAGGAAGCTTGTTGGACCTCAACTGAATAGTTTTCCCTTCATAGGCTCCTGCAATTTTTAGTTGGAATTGATTCGCAAATTCTCTGGAATGTTGAATGAATGAGGCGATGTGTTCATCACTTTCAAACACTTGCCAACTTTGGTCATTATCGGGGATTGCAGGTTAGACAATCACTCACATAGAGTGTATGTTATGAATTAGGTCAGAAGCAGTGTCAAATTGAGATCCTATTACTGCCATGCGATTCGTAGTTGCATTCTACTCTCTTGGGACCATTTGGATATTGAAGGCTTCAAACCTTTCAATCAGGTCCCAGACTCTATGTCTATAAGATCTCATGCATACATTCTTTGCTGCGGAGACTCCCCGAACTTGATTCACTATTAGCTCCGAGTCTCCGAACACCATTATTTGTTTAACGCCCATCCGCTCCGCAAGACTTAGACCTTGCTCTAGGCCTTCATATTCAGCCTCATTGTTCGAATAGGAAAACTAGAAGTGAAAAGACCTAAGTGTCTTTTCTTTGGATGGGGATGCCAAACATATCCTAGCTCCTGCACCAACTTTGCATCTCGCTCCATCAAAATGCAGCGTGCATAGCTTTGAGGTTGGACCGTCCTCGAATTGCTTCATGAACTTAGGGATCACTTGATCTTCATCATAGATGACATAGGTTCCCAATCCGGTGGCATGATAATTGTCGAAAGGATCATTGTCTATAAATTCACTCAAGAGGACCTCTTCTTAATTAGTTCGGTCTCAGATCACTCTTTCATCTTCCAATAACTCAGCACAATACATCTTGTCCTTAGTGATAGAGGTATGAGTAGCCTCAAGGTTGATCATGGCCTCATTTGCTACATGTTCTGAATGCAGAGGTTCATACACAATCTTCATCTTTGCTCCATGCTTGGTCCTGAGGATCAAGTGTGACCAATCCAAGGAAAGATATCTACCTATCTTGGTCGTGAATTCCTGGGACAAGCAGAGACCGAACAAGGGGGGAACGTCAATGATCACGGTATCCTATGGAACAGTGATGCTAGGGTAGGAGAATAGAGTCAAGGGGAGATTTTTAATGACACCTACCATTTCAACCTTGTTCCCATCAAGTTGCAAAACCACTTTATTTAAAGGTTTATAGCTAAGTCCTAAGGCTTCAGCTATTTTCTTGGGCATGACTATGGTGCTAGCATCAGATTCAATCATGGAATTATGCAATAATTTTTTTACCCATAATAAGGGTTAGGAAAAAGGGTTTCCACTTCGACTTACCTCTGAATTTGTTAGAAGCTTCCTCTCCATTGCTTGTGAGGACTTTGGCTGAGGTGATGGATCAATGACTTTTCCTTTGGGTGGTTGCTCTGTTGGATCCATGCTTGTATCCTCCAGTAGGGCCTCCTGTAGCAATGACTTCTACTTCGGAATGGCTAAGATATCCCAAAGGGATACATTAGCAGAGGTTTTCTTCAACTGCTCCACCACATTGAATGGTGGTGGATTCAAAGACTTTTTTTCCTTAGCCCTTGTTATAATAATCTCCCTACGTGGCTGAGATTGCTATGCAATTGCGGAAGAACTAGGAGCTTGATCGAAAACACTTTTGGGCTGTAGGACAACCGGTTCGCCTGTGAATCTCCTCTTTGAACGAGTGTTATAATATGATTGTACTTGTGGGGCCTTTGATGTGGATGCATCACTTGCGAATACCACCTCTTCTTCTTCCATCCATGAGAAGAGCGTGTGGTCGGGAGCTATATCCATTTCTTGCTCTAGGGACATCCCTTGCATTTGCACGGTGAGTACCACGTTTTCCATTTGTGGAGAGGCATATACATAACCTCTTGAATCTGACACCACACCTTGACTGCACTGTTTGTCCACTTTTTGTTTTAGATTACTGCGTGGGAAATTTCAGGGCATATGGGCTTCGTTGTAGGGGAAGCACCAAGGATTGATGTCATCAGTGAGATAATTTTTCCCTGCTATCAGCTCTCTATTCGAGCTTGGGTGAACATTTTGCAACGGGGTAGGCACCCACACTATCTGACTATTTGTTTGAGCTTGCAGGTTCGTGCGCGCACCTCCTTGGAACTAATTTTGCTGGTAGGAAGATCTTCTGCCTTGATAATTTTGGTAAGTTGGCTTCAAAGGCATGGACTAGTTCTGCTTGATGGTAGTTATTTCGATTGAGATGTTCTGCAACAACTCCTTGACATTGCTCATCTCATCCCTTGAAGAGTTAGACATAGAAGCAGTGTTATGAGGTGCACTTAGATATGTGTACATAGATTGGGGAGGAATGGATGCGCTGGTAGATGTCATCTCTTGGGCGGGAATTGATATCTTTGCAAATATAGGCATAGCGGGTTGAGGCGGCAACTTTCCGTTGTCAATCAAATTATTGTCTGTCTTGACGACGATGTTGTACACATCTGGTAGAGTGGTCCCGCCAAGAGACTAGATCATTACCGAGATGTCGGCATTAAGGGATTCAGATAGAACATAAATGCCAAATCAACCGGTGGGTGGATAGCAGTCTAGATCCTCTGCCAAGTTGTTTGAAACCGGGCATTGAAGTCGATCATGGCCTCATATGGGGCGCACTTTATGGTCACCAACTGCTAATATAGTGAAGACTAATCTCCATTATTTGAAAACCTCTCGTAAAAAGGATCTCCGAGCTGATCCTAGGTACCAATAGTGTTAGCCTCCAGGGTACGGTACCAATCTAGTGCCCTGCCTTTGAAAGAGGCTGTGAGTAACCTTAGCGTGACATTTTGGTTGGTGACACCATGCACCAAACACATGTCCGCCACATCTTGCAGATGGTCAAACGAAATTTTTGAGCCTTCTTCAGTGAATTTTGGTAGAGCTTTTAGAGAAAAAGAAGGAATAGGATCCCATAAAGCTAGTGCTACTGGTGCTATAAGAGGACTTCCAGAATCCCATGCTAGAAAATTTTTGTTAGCAATGGGCAACATGGCTGGTGGAGGAGTTGGGACGTTTACTAGAAGGGTTCTTGTTCTTACTGTTACTAGCGGTGACACTAGCAGGCTAGGGTTGTTCGTTGTTTGGGATCTAGTAACAGGTCTATGGCTCATACACCCAATTTTGAATTAGATACATTAAAATCCAGTCCCATCGGTGCTAGAAAAAAATTTGCTGATGCTTAAATTTGCTAGGAAAACAGTCTTATGGGAAACTCAGTTAATGGAGGGCCAATTGCGCTAAACTGAGTAACCTCTGAGTTTTTTAAAGAAGCCAACTTCTTTTGTATTTGGGGGGGTTGGAAAGGGAAAAGAAAGCAGATATATAAAATAAAGATCTAATCTAAGGCGATGCGCCAAGAGGTAAGTAAGTAAGCACAAAAAATCTTCCCAAAATGGTGATATTTAAGGGCCCGTTTAGCAATCTGCATGTCCAACAAAGAGTATAGATGAAAACCTAAGAAGTCTATCAAATAACATAAAATAACTTCCATACACATTCACTAAAAAAGAAGAGTTCAAGACATGGTCTGAATCAACAAACTTATATTAAAATTATAGAAGTTTTGCAAATAAACTACTCAGTACAATAACAACACAGTATAATATTTTGTCAACTAACTAAGAAACAGAGAGGCTAAACAAAATGGCACAGTCTGTGAGTCTTAATACAATAATCAAAAAAATTACAAAGGCCTGGTGTCTTTTCAATAATTTTTCTGTGTATTCTTCGACCCATTTTCAGAGAATTGAAGCAGTATATATAGCTGATCACTCCACCGTTAGAAAGCCAATAATTGAAAATATTCCTAGGCACGAGCAATGATGTCCATAGCAATGATTCCCTGAGGCTGTTGCAACAGAAAAGATTCTAAAACATAGAATGCAGTCACCTTTCGAACAAGATGTGCCCCTCTACAAATGATGATTGTGGTCCCAGTGTGGAAGCAACAAAATTCTGATGAAGACACGTGTTGATCACCCATAGAGTTGGTTAGGATACGTGGCACAACGGCGGGGCTTCATATTCATTCCTTCCCTCCTTGCGATAAAATTCCCCACGAAGAAGACACTTTGAGAAGTCTTCGTTTCAAGCGTTGATTGTGGGGTTTTCCAAAAGGTTTCATGTGGATTGATGCAGCGTGGCATGCGGGTGAAGCTCAGAGGAAGAGCAAAGGAGAGAGAGATCTCAAAGGTCTGCACTACTGACATGTGGAAAATGGGTGGGGCTCATTAGAGAAGGGGAAGAAAACCTTCCAAGGAGCGTGTGGTGGACACGTGGAGAAGTGGGCGTAGGTGCTTCAAAAAGGGGACTGGGAATGTTCAAACACATGAGGCGCGGGCCAAGGCCGATGCAAAAATAAACCATGACCACCCGAAGGGAGCTTAATGATTTTAATCCACATCTACATTTTGGTGAACCCGATGTGAACCACAATATTTTTCAAAAAACCTAGGAATTTATTTACCTCAACTTGGTGGGGTGATAACTTTTGACTCGGTACTTGGAATTCAGAACTGTTTGCACCGTTGGAAAGATCTCTAAGAGGACTAGTTCAGTCCCTAAAATATAGTGCCTTCAACAACCAAATTTTAGGGACTGACGTAAGTTTGGACCCAAAATTCTACTCTAGAGAATTATGAAAACGTGAATTACTAGAGCCTAGAAAATACCGAAAAAAATCTAAAAATCTGCATTTCTGATTTTTCTCAGTTCTATCACCAAAATGAATTTAATATCTTCTTTTATCAGTTCAGTATTTGATTTTATTCAAAATTTTAATGATGTTCCATTTCATGCATGTGATAATGACTTGGCTTTGTCCATGTCACTTTGTATCTTTGATCCTTCTCATGAGATTCCTCTTGCTTTGGAGGATATTTTATCGCAAGAAGCTGAAATCATTGATACCTTGCTTAATGTTACTCTACCTTCTCTTCATTCCAATGCACTCTCTTTTAGAAATGATGCATTCGTGAATGGTGAATCTCTTCTCTATTCCGATGTACTCTCTTCTAGAGATGATGCATTAGTGAATGATGAATCTCTTTCCACATTTGATCCTCCCTGGATCGATGTTGAGAATATTTCTTCGAATAATTATTCCACTAGTTGTGATGAGTCTGTAAATATAATCTATGTCTCTGTTTCCCCTCAAATTCCTAAGAGACTTGTTATTTACGTGACTCTAGCTATTCCTTCTCCTAAAAGGATTTATTCTATTAATGGTGTTCCATCTAATAGTGATTCTCCTAATATTTCTATGGCTCCCTCTTACAGAGCAGTAGCCCATACTTATGAGAATAATATGAATAAACAACCAAGCCTTCCTCAAGCACCCAAACCTAGAACTAAAGCACTCGGTGATTATGATCTTGTTGAGTAACCCCAAGTTACTACGGCTAAGATCTCACTGTGGGAATTGCTTTAGTCTACTCCGGTTTACCAAGGTATGCTTTAGGAAGCCTTGCAAAAGATCCTCTTGCCTTCTTTCCATAGGTTGGAAGATGTTGATGCTTTGATAGCTTATATTCGTGCGGATTCGTCGAATATTGCATTCTATCCACAGGAACTCCCGCCTTTGGAACTACAGAAGCAAGCATATCCTCTAATGATTATAGTTAATATTAGTAAAATTGGCATAAGACGTACTCTTGTTGACGTTGGTTTGGCACTCAACATATGTAGCATTGATCTATTGCCTAAGATTAATATTGATTCATCTTCTCTTAATTCATCTTCTGTTGTTTTTTTTGGGTTCGATAATGTTGGTTGAAAATCCCTAGGCACACTAGTCTTTCCTTTGAGGTTGGGACCCGTTACCATACCCACCCTTGTATATGTTATGCCAAAAAAAGTTACCAAATAACCTTCTTCTTGGTAGATCATGGATTCATGCTATGGGTGCAATCCCTTCTACCTTGCATAAATCTATTAAGTTCATTTGTAATAATCAAGTAGTCATAGTCAAAGATGACCCTGAGGCTATGCACTTATGTGAGATGGCAGTTGCTGGTTAGGATTCGGTTGTGCCTACTCTTATTCCTTCAGTGTCTTCCAATGTGTCGATGTTTACTCCAACAGTACCTACTACAAAGGATACTCTTGAGATAGATGTCCCTGAAGAAGATCCTTCTGAGGCAAGAAATCCTAAGTCTGCTCCTTCCTCTTCTCAAGAAAATGCATGTCTTGGTGATGATTGGGGTTCTCTAGACTTTATAGATTCCTTCAGTGGGGAACATAAAGTTGACCCGATCCACTTAAACCTTTCGATAACATCATCCATGCCTGCTGTCAAAGATGATTATTCTTCTATATCGTGGGATAGTGTGAGCATAAATTGTAGTGTTCTTAGTGTTGATCCTCCTTGTGAGGAAGATGATTATGCTTCTACTAAAGAGGATAATGTTGGTAGTCCTGTTAAAAAGGATGATGGAAATCCCATAGAGGAGTGTGATCCCTATTGCTAAGACAATGCTCTCTATGAAATCCTCCTCAAGATTTGCAAGTGCGATATGGCCTTGGCTATAAGCTTGTATCTAAATATGGCTATGGGCATAAAGGTTGTGGGCATAATGAAAAAGGAATTCAAGTCCCTATAGATTTCACACCCCATAAGCATAATTTGGGGCTTGGTTGCTCAAATGAACAATCTAAACAGAAGCCATGGTTGAGTGACATGAATTCTTCTCAACCTCATTCTGTTGAGAAGATTCATCCTCCATTGTCTTCTATCTTCGTGCCTTCTTCTTGTAAGCATTCAAGCTTTTATCCACAAGAGAAATGCTTGCTTCCTGCTCCTCATTCTTTATCTGAGCAAGAGTGTATTTTGTTACGGCTTCTAAAAGCCCACTTGATCACTCTTCCTTCTCCTACATGTAAGAAATTTCATGAGCATGATAAAGAAAAACATTCTTTCTATGCAAACCATCGATCAAGTGCTTGGCCATTCCACTAGTGAATGTAAGGTCTTGATGGAAAAAATACAACTTCATGATTCAGGTGCAATCACTCATGTGTTTGTTGATGCACCTGCCTCTTCTTCAAATGACAAGTGATATTGAGGTTTACCTCTATCCTATATGTTCTAAGAATCTTGCATAGTTCTCCTCCCTTGTATGTTGCAGGTAGTAATAACTTGTTCCGAAGATGCGTGTCCCTCTTAAAGGACCCCCTCTCTTCTTTATATCTTCCGATTGGAGTGTCCCTGGAGTGGACACCCTCTGAAAGTTTCTCCTTTGAATGAAATAATTTGCATCTAGCTTGGGGTTAGCCTGAATAGACCTCACTTTTCAAAAAGTGTGTCCCTTGAGTGGACCCCTCTTCTTTTGAAGGGTTCCCGAGGGACTCCTTTGAAATCCTTCCAACCTGTTGACAATCTACGAGACTGTCTGCTTGATTTCCTGCATGGCCACTTTGTTTTTGGACATGCTTTATTTGCGGGTAAACATGTTGCTTTGCAGGTGTGCCTATAAAGTCGCTTTCCAATTCGACTCTGTGGAGTCCCCTTCTTTGGGTTTCCTCCATGTAAGAGATCTTGGGGAATGCCTCCTTGTAGGTTTGTGGGCCTGTAAGACGCTTTCATTTGGGTTTCCTTAATGTGAGAGATCTTGGGGGATACTTTCTTACAGGTCTGCGGGCCTGTAAGGTGCATACTTCACAAGGCTTCCTTCATGTGAGAGATCTTGGGGGCTACCTCCTTGCAAGTCTGCAGGCTTGTAAGATGCTTTCATCCTATGAGATTTTTCCATTGTCGGTCCAAGGGCCTTCGGTGTACCTTGTGCAACTTCATAGTTTTGTCGGGCTATGGAGTCTTTTGTTTGAAACTCCTCAAGAAACATACTTGTGGAGCCATCTCTCTTGGAATTCTCATTCCTCCTTGCTCTCTCTTGAGCCTTTTCACTTCCCTTCTCTTTTCTCTTCTCTTCTCAATTGTATATACTGGATTGAAGATCTATATCCTCTTCGTCTTGAGTATATGCTCTTCCTCTCTTCATTTTAGAATTCTTCTAAGTGTGTTAGTTCTTAATTTGGGGATGACGTATAGTATTGAAACAACCTTTTACATCGAGGTATCTTTCACTTTGCTGAATCAAATCTTGCTAGTTAGTTAGGTGCATGTGTGTATGTGTTTTTATGTTCTAACATTGTTGTCTTGTGCAGTTTTTTCTTGTCTAATGCATTTGTTTTGCAAGTCTTCATCCTAGGGGCATGCTTCCTTGGTTCGAAGAGTTCTCTGATTCCTTTACAACATCCTTTTTGGCATCATGATGTTATTTATGTTTAGTATATTTCCTTTAGCATGCATATTAGTGTAGATTCATATGCCCGCTAAAGTGGGGGAAAATGTAATGTCGTAAAATTGCACCCCTTGCAATTTCACATACATTCTTGCATTCGATTTAGTGTCCACTCCCTTAGCATTTTTGTAGGCTCATTTTAGCCCCTACGTCAACCTTTTTCCCCTTTCGGGATGCTCAAAAATCCCTTTTCAGCAGCTACCTTCATGCATCAGCTTTCCATTGAATCTTGTGCTTTTCTCATTTTCGTCGTTTTGTAGTGTGATGTGTCTAAACACTAGCGCACTGCGCTAGCGTCCTGCGATGTTTCACTGTTCAAACGACCATCTTCGTGCATGTTTTCCACTTGTCACTTACTCTCATCAGTGGTAATAGCTTGGGACGCCTTGTAACCACCCGAGAAGCTTCTTTTCTCCCTTTAAAAGTGATCTTTTCAATTCATTTGTGCTTCTAGCTTCATTCCAACTTCTAGCTTCCCTCTAGCTTCTTTCTAGCCTTGGCTCTGGCACTTTCTCTCTTGTTATTTTGTTTGTACAGCTTCATATAGCTTGCTACAACAACCTTAAGCACTCTCAAGCTCTCTTAGTAACACTCTTTGTAGCCTTCTTGGCTCTCGTATTTATCTCCCTTGCCTTATGCTTACGAGGATCCTGGGATCCCATATCCCCTATCTATTGCATATTTACTTCGTGATACAGGTTCTCTTCCTCGAGCGGGGATTGCTTTTATCACCTACATTTTGTGATACGGGTTCTCCTCCTCAAGCGAGGTTTGATTTTATCACTCATAATTGGTGGTGCGGGTTCTACTCTTGAAGCGAGTTTTGATTTCACCACAAAAAATTTCCATTTCGGTTCATTTCTCTCTATCTATTTGGCTTTCCATGGAGGTGGGAACACCAAAACGAGGGTTTGACTATGGGAAACCCCTATACAACCCCAACACTTTCTCCAAATCTTATGCATGTAGGTATTGAAGACGTTCACATGCTGGAGGCTTCATCACTTACGTGGTTGTGAGCATTTCCTTTCTATCTCTCATTCTCTTTATCATCCATTTCACTTTATTTCAGTTCTATTACATACTGTTACTTTATCGTATTCTATAAGTTCTTAGCAACCAAATTGCTAGCAGTCATTTAGCTATTTTTTGTGATAAACTCACTTTCTAGTCCATACAGACGCCAACGGGCCAAAGAGATGCCAGCGCACCGCATTGTCGTCCTAGACCCACACTATCATCCTTTGGCCGAGAGCTTGTTAGTTTGTCCAGAGAATCTTCGTGACCTACTCTTTCTGATTCTAGAACTCTTGCACTGTTCCTTGAGGTAGTTTAGGGTAGTTC
The DNA here is from genome assembly GCA_007258455.2 of Sequoia sempervirens. Taxonomy (NCBI): domain Eukaryota; kingdom Viridiplantae; phylum Streptophyta; class Pinopsida; order Cupressales; family Cupressaceae; genus Sequoia; species Sequoia sempervirens. The sequence goes on along the minus strand of VDFB02270651.1, from coordinate 58,704,560 downwards.
TCTCTGTGATGCTCTCTAAATGAAGATATCTCATGAGCCACAATCCCCCTTCTCTACACTATTGCATATGGCCTAAGGGATAAAACTGCTTCTTGAGGGAAGCTATAAACTCCATCCAAGTTAAGTTGACACTACCATGTTGAGTAATTTCTGCTTGAGTTTTACTCTCCCACCAGGTGAGAGCGGTTCCTCCCAACAGAAGAGTAGCTAATTGGATTTTAGAAGCATCATCTAAGAGACATTGAATTCTACAATATACTTCTACTTGTTGAAGCCAATCATCTAGTCAACTCTCCACAATATTTTGGTAGTTCAAACTTTATATCCAACTTGATTACATGCTTATGTGCACTTTTGAAAGGACTAGCAAAAGAAATAGAATTAGAAGGTGAAGATGGAGATGGAGGATTTTTTGGAGGTTCATCATCACCTCCTGCTCTTTTCCCTTTGTCCTCCCGATCTTCATGGTCCTCATGCTTTTCTCGCTTTGATGAACCTTCTTTTTTAAGCTTCTTTTGTTCTTGCCTCTCTTGAAAGAGCACTTCCACCATAGCCTTCATGTCAAGAAAGGCTTGTCGAAAACCTCTCTCATCAAGCTTGGAGTATTTTTGCTCAGCTTCCGTCTCTTCCATCTTTGGTGGTGGAAAAGTTCTCCATTTACTGATATTAGGATCGATCACTGTAAGCCTGCCTTCACCTCACCGGATTTTAGATCTAGTTAACCTTTAGAACATCCACTTCTGCAAACACTTGTCAAAAAGGCTCTGAAACCAACTTGATCTAGAAAATATCTATGACAATAGTTGCCTGAGTGAATGTTAAATTAGGTAAATGGAAATTATCTTAAACTTAAATAAAAAACCTTTTAAAAGATATTTAAATAACTGGAAATATGAATAAGAACACAAAAATAAAGAAGACAAAAGACCAAAAATTGATAACAGAGTTCACCCAAAATTGGGCTACATCTCCAAGCCACTCTCCAATGAGTTTCCAATCCTTTATAATGCTCCAATGCTTAAATACATCAAAAGGAACCTTTCAATCTGTAGCTAAGGCCTTTACATAGTCTTCTCAACTGTCAAGAAGTCTTCAAGCATTTTCCTCCTCCCGATTACAAGGATTAGGCTTCAAAAGCCTCTAAAAAACCTCTGGCTATCCTGAGGAAATACAACTTCAAATAAAATTTTGCGCACTACAATTACATCGTTCGGGCTTTTCCTTAATGGTAAAGAATTTTGCAATATATATAGGAGGTCTCGGGTTCAAACCCGAGCCCCTCTTTTTTGGCCCTCATGAATTTACATATAACAAAATTGATCTGTCCTCATACTATATTGAGGAAGTGTGTGTGGCGTAGTGGCAAATGGGTGGTCAGTATATTTGGAAGGTCAACGGTTCAAACCGTCGGTCCTCCCTTTTGCTTAATATAGGCTTAGTTTTGACTTCAAATAACATATTGCGCCGATGGTTGCCACCAATTACGCATGGTCCAATGGTGGTCAGGAGAAAATCAAGGTGGGAGGTTAGGGGTTCAACCCCCCATCAACTTATTTTTTAAACAAACAAAACAAACTCACTTTAGAGCGATCGCAGGGGTGCCACATGGCACCCAACCATTGGTCCACGTAGCACCATTTTATTCGACCACACCAAGACACGTGGCACCATGCCATTGGTCCATGTCAGCTATCTACAATTCCTACCATGCCATTGTGCCTACTAGCTATACTGCCACATGTTTACCACATCATTATGATGTCATCATCCATATGGTCTAGTCAACATGTTCTCGAAAACTTTGACCAGACATAACTTTAGCATACAGACTCCGTTTGACATGATTCAAGCGGCCCATTGGAATCGTCTTGACGAAATCTTCAACATGGTGATGTTTTTTTTTTTAGCATTTGGAACAATCAAATTTTTGGTGAAAAATATCCACCTGAATCACTCTCTCTACCTCCTTATATAGCTTACTCTCCCTCTTCATCATACTATATACATGAAATAAACATTTAAGTATAAGTAACATTTGTAAATGTACATTTATTTTCTTATACTTTAATTTCTATTTATATATGGACATTCAATTTCGTATACTTTAATTCATATTTATATATGGATATTTATTTTCTTATAATTTAAGTTATAATCCATACATATATAGTTTCAGGATGTTTGAGAATGGTTTTAGATCTCTAGAAGTTATAATGAAAATTCTAGGTTTTGGAATATCTTATAATTTTCAAACTTAGTCAAATTTCAAATAATAAAAAAGCTCCTATCATTTTGCATTTGTCTAAGGGTAACTTTGTAACTATTTAAAATCATCATCAAGCCTCTCCTTAGATATCTCTCTATATCTCTTCATCTCCCATCTCCCTCTCCCTTTCTCTATCCCATATCCCTCTATATATATCTCTACATCTATCCTTCTCTCTATCTCTCCCAATCTCTCCCTCTCACTCTATCTCACCATATATGTCTGTAGCGTAGAAAATTGTACTCCCTTGTAGGTGATAGTACTATTTCACACTTAGTTTGGACCTATTTTAGTGACTTTTGCATTTATGCATTATGAGGTCTATTTTATCATTTTATGACAAAATTGCAAGCATTGAACAAATGCAACCAATTAATGTTTTACCCTGATACCTTGTGTCTTGGGAAATAGGGCTAGGACCCATACACTCATCAACATATGGGTCCCCCTATCTTGTCAGGGACTAATTTTTAATGTGTCGGTGTTGGTATTTTAACATTCAAAATTCAAATTTTAAATGTTGCCTTTTAGGATCTAATTGTCAGGAAATTAGAGAAATGCCTATAAATACCTAGAGTATTTTCACCATTTCAAACTAGAAAGCAATAAGAGAAGAAAAGAGAATCAAGATATCATTCTACCACACTTGAATTTGTAGGTTTTCAAGCTCATTGGAAGATTTTGATCTTGAGCCTTATGTCATGATTGAAGATTGATGCCAATAGAAGAGCATGATGGATTCTAGGTTTGGGAGATGCATTTGGCCATTTCCTTCAACCTAATGACTTGTTTCCTAGTGTTCTCATCTTCAAGCTTCATCCTATTTGAAGCCTAAAGCAAGGTATCATTATATTTTAGATTTACTAAGAGTGTTTGACTTATCCAAAGGTAGATCTTATCATTTTCATATAGGAATCTCTAACACACTTGAGTAGGGCAAGCTTCTTCATATTTTAGTTCATAGCAACCTTAGACACACTTAAGGTTAGGGAACACACTATTTTCTATCAAATATTTGGCTATTTTTGGAGGTAAAAATACCAAAACAAGGGCTTGACTGAGGCAAGCTCCTATATAGCCACCCCCACCATCTCTTTTGTAGATTTATTGTAGGTCTAGATCTGAAGATAAAGGTTTGTAGGGCAAGAAATAAAGAGCAGACAAAGAGATACAAGATCAATTTTTGAAGTTTAGACAAGGCCTACAAGGACCCATAGGACCCTGGGTGACTTAGTCCTCTTGTGCATGCTAGATCCAACTTTTTATGATAGGTACACATCATTCTACACTTCCTAGATTTGCCTGCAAATCATTGTTTTAATCTGTGCATTTCTAGAATATTGCATTTTTCATATTAGGTCATATAGTTCAATTAGGTTAATCATAAAAAATCATTTTCAGTCTGTTTCTAAGTCTCAAAAGGATCAAATCCAGGTCTGATTGACTCACCTTCATGGTTGAAAGTCAATTTGCATACCTTATTGATTTGCATCCTAATGTACCTTTGAAAAAGGAGGTAATTAATCCTAAGTTTTATGCATCAAACTTAGGGTTCCATTTTTCTTATGATAAAATACCCTCTCTCCACCTCTACCTTTCCCTCTCCCTCTTCCTATATCTCTCTCTCTATCTCCTCCATATCTCTCCCTCTCTCTATTCTCGCCTCCCTATTAATATATTATATTTTTATCTCTCCATTTACCTCTCTCTATTTCTATAACTATTTCTCTCTCTCTCTCTCCCCTCCATCTTCATCTCTATCTCTATATTCCTCTCTTTGTATCTCTAGATATGTCGCCCTCTTTCTATCCATCCATCTTTCCCTCTCTCTCCCTCTCTTTCTCTCTTCTTAGACCTTTATAGCTATATCTCTATTTACCTCTCCATCTCTCTCCCTTATCTATATCTCCATATTTCTCCTTCCATTTCTCCCTCTCTTTATCTTTATCTTTGTATCTCTCCATCTCTCTTTACCCCTACATCTCTCAATATATTTATCTTTGTTCATGAAATACCTCAAAAAATGAAAGAATTATAAGCATGATAAATCCAAGTCCAAGGGGAGATCCAAATCTCCTAGAAAGTAAATCTATTTCTAGAACTACAATAAGCCTAGACATTTCTATAATGAGTGCAAATAAGAAACAAAGAAGAAAAAGAAGAAACTTGATTATGATTCCAAGTTTGAGAAGGAAGATGATAACACGTTCATTGTAGCTTTGGCCACTCATGTAGGTAATGATGTATGGTTAATTGACTTAGGTGCATCTTTCCATATGACCTATAATAGAGATTGGTTTTTTAAATATAAAAAAAAGATGAAGGTAAGGTGTACTTGGGTGATTATTCTTATTTAAATAATATCAGTCATGGTAAAGTTAGAATCGGGTTCCTTGATGGTAGAATAAAAAATATTAATGGTGTGTTGCATATCCCAAGATTAACACACTTTTTTATTTTTTGTGAAAACCGATAGATGTGAGTGTGTAGGTAGTATTTTTTTATGTAGTATGCAAGATGGGTAGAGGTGCTATGATGATCACTAGAGGTGTTAGATTTTTCATATTGTATAAGCTTGACATATACACTATTGAGTGCAATACTATTTATGTGAAAATCATGTATGTGGCTACTTTGTTAGAAAAGGTGAGGGTTTCATCTTTAGTGGATGGCCATGGATTTTGAGAATCCAATGGTGCTCTTTCTTTTGAATCTAAATTACCTTTAAAGAAGACTATGTTATGGCACTAGATATTTGGCCACATTGGAAAAAATGGTCTAAAGACCTTGAAAAATAAAACCTTGGTTGAAGTGTTGACTAATTGTAATCTTGATTTTGATTTTTGTGAGCATTATATTTATGGTAACAATGTTTCATTATTTTTACTTGAATTTTCATAAATCTTGTGGTTTATTGGATCTTATTCATTTTGATGTGTTTGGCCGTATAGACATTCCTTCCATTGGAAAATCCACACATTATGTTTCACTTAAATTGGTGATTATAGGAGGACATGGGCATATTTTTTGAAGAGTAAATATGAAGTTTTTAATTGATTTAAAGAATTGAAAGTAATGCTTGAGTTTCAAACTAAAAATAAAATAAAATGTTCAAATACTAACAAGGCAACAAATTTTCCTCTAATGATTTTGATAGATTTTTACACCGAGAGGCGTAACCCTACAATAGCAGCATGACCTCTATAAGAGGCCAAACAGAAGTAACAGTATAAGAGGCCAAACAGAAGTAACAGTGTAAGAAAAAAGAAACCGTTTGTATTCTTCTAGCGTTTGTATTCTTCTAGCTGTTCCCGTGCCTGTTGCAATGGTTAGTGTTTGCGGAGGTTAGTAGGACGTTACAAGATGAGGTGTTTGAGATGGATGGAAGTGGAATAACTGTATCCACTGTAACGTTTCGTTGGGGATTTCACCTTCATTAACCGGTCCACTCGCCATTTACTTTCATTTACTGTTCCACTCGCCATTTCACCTTTTGATTAAGGCGTTTGCGGGGCGACTGGCGCACCCATGAGAAGAATTGTGGAAAGCTCTGGCTATGCATCTGTGGCTCCAATTTCAAGCATAAACGGTCTCTGAAAGACCATATTTGGGCCTTCGGAAGCACCCATGCTCCTCATGAGCTTCAGTACTGCACCGATTACGCCGCTGCTTCGCCATCTGATGATTCTACCAGTGCTTCTCCTTAGCCCTAACCTTTTTGGTTACTGTTCATAATTCTACTGCAAGCTCTGATCGAAATCTCATGGCATCTGTAAATTTCGTAGGATGGCTGCGGCCTGGCTTAAACGTCACACACTAAGCTTTGACTGCTTAGTGTGGACGTGCCGTGGGGCCCCCTCTTAACCGGACATTCCAATTTCCCATCATTTTTACTTTTGCCTTTCCCGTTGCCTTCACTTGCCTCCGTTTCCGTTTACCTTAGCAGTTCTGTTAACCGCTGCAGTCAGTAGTAACTGCCCAATTCCCGCCTATGATTCAAACCAAATTCAAATTGTTCCCGCGCTGCAAAGTTTGGTGAATGCTCGTGCAAGTTTGATCACATAAAATAAAACTAGCTATTGCACTTTAGGTGTGCAATTGGGTACGCCGAATAATTGGTTGAAAATGATAACAATTGACATATTAAGAAGAGGAAAGATTGAAATAATTTTGATGCAAACAATTGTTTACCTTATTTGATTTTGTGTAGATGTATTGGTTGGAATAGAACAATTTGTATGTAACTTATTAAAACAAGACATTTTTAAAATGAAATGGAAATAGTATAGGAAAATAAATGAGCTTAAAATAATGTGAGATAAAAATGTAGATTTAGGATTTATATACAATGTTGAAAATGAAGTGTTTTTTATTTAATGTTTAATTTGCATTACATGAATCTATGCAATTGAATATAATAGTATTACCATAGTGCAACATGGTGATATTGAACTCCAATTTAACATTTGTAGTTTTAGATATAGGGAGGAATTTAGGTGGTGAAATTATCGACAAAACATTACATTTTGAATGTGTTAACATCTTTAACTTAAATTGTTTTTGGTTTTTTGGTTTGTGGAGGAGGATGCTTGGGAACAGTAACACTTAGTACTCCATCTTGATAGCAGGTGAAAATGTTGACATCCTCATTCTCCTACCTCTTTCGCTCTCCACTGATTGTCAGCACATTCTCATCCTCTACTTGAACCTGCTTGTTCTCAAACACACAACAACTGGTTTGTTAGTTCTAGTGGCTAGTGATTTGAAGCTTTTTTATCCCCTAGATGTAGAGAAAATGAGTGTTTGAGATTGTTATAAGGGAAATACCTTGATGTCATTTTTCTTAAGGTCTGGCATGTCGGTTATGAAGACATAAGAGTTGGGAAACTCTTTGACATCAACGGGAGTGGAAGCCATGGATGTGTTGTCTAGAATATAACTGTGTGTTGGATTATTGAGGAGTTTCTCCATTTCGTGAGGGACTACGAGAAGCTCGTGAACACTACTCAACTGGGGCTCCATCTCTTATGACAGCTCTGCATTCCCATCTAATTTCATCATCATCTCATTCATAATTATCCAATTGTTAAATAAATTATTCACAAATTATAGAGAAAACATTAATCAATATTTTAAGTCTCCTTGTTTGACGACTTTTATGCACGATTTTTTTTTTGCTAAATGCAAATGAATCCATCTTATCTTTGGAGTTTAAATTGATTCAAAGATTATAAAATCTAACTATGGTAGTAAAATCTAATAAAATAGAATCAAAAGATCATTTGCCTACCTAAGCGAGCAGATATTCCATATAGGTTTAATATAATTTACAACAACTAAAGTATATCAATATTGGTAGTGAAGTAAATAAGAAAGTGGCATACCTGTAGTAGGTGAAATGCACTTCAACTGTTTGAGAAGTTTGGGATTGACATTACTGTCAATCGATTCTCTTCATTTTTCCGGCGTGCAACATATGGGCTTTGTTGCATGCGTGCATAGCGTTGAAATGTGAAGGATGGGTGTATGCGAAGACTTTGTAGATCAGGTACTCGTGAAATAGCAGTGAATGTGAGGCCTTGCCGGTCAATGTTGCCAATGTCGATTGTGGCCCTTGGAAGTGTTAATCCTTGTGACTTATGAATTGTCAGTGCCCAAGCCATTTTAAGTGGAATTTGACGGCGAAGTCCACGGCTGATTGGGGTTATAGGGACATTGTTTGGATTGTTATGGTCCCAAGGTGGGCCAATGTAATGTTTGAATTGAACAATGACAAACAAGGGTAGCTGAGGTGGTTTTTCACCTTTGTTGTATACAATTTCTTTAACCTGTCCAAGTGCACCATTCACAAGTCCAGTTTCGACCCAAATATTAGAACATAGCATGACCTCTTGGCCAATAGACAACAAAATATGAGCTTGAAGTTGCTCTTCATCTGGATTTGTGTATGATGACCCTCTGAGTTGCTCTGCAGTAGAAAGGGCAACAGGTGTTGCCAAAGATAATAACATACGTTTGTTGTGTAGTAACACCATTTCGTTTGTTGCAAAAAGGTGTATGGCAGACATGAAAATAGAGTTTTCCACAGCGTTGAGCGATGAACTTGAGCGTGACATTAGGATTTCCCAATCTTCTTGTGTAGGCTCTGCATTCCGTAGATTTGAGAGAAGTGCACGAAAAGCAATTTGGGAAGGAGCATCACCAACTTGTCGAAAAAGCTTGGTCAAAGTTACCACTGTTGTGAAGCTGCGCCATAGTGTGCCACCATATGAAGTAGAAGCATACATGGGGATATCTTTAACTGGTGGTAGTTGTCCCAAGTCACCAAAGAGAATAATTGAGCGGCCTCCAAAGGGAAGGTGGTTGTGGGCAGGGAATGCCTGTCGTAGTCGCATGTCAATACGTTCTAGCAGCTTTGGGCCTACGAAGCTCATCTCATCTACTAAAATGTACCTTATAAAGTACATTTTTTCTTGGAAGGCCGCAAGTGTTTGACCTTGTAGGGGGGCCATTTCTTTTATTGGAATTTGAAGGGCAAAATGAATTGTTGATGCTTGAATGTTGAATGCAGCAACACCTGTAGGTGCAAGAAGTAGTAAAGGTGACTCGTTAATTGGAGCAGAGCTACTGAGAGCAGACCTTATCTTCTTTATGAGGTGTGATTTTCCAGTTCCTGCAGTTCCTTGAACAATGAGCTTTAGTGGTGGCTGTAATGGAACAGAGGTTAGATGAGACCAAATTATATTGAATGCATTTTGTTGTTGAGTAGAGAAAGTAGTAAGGCTTTGTTCATTGTGATCACGGCGCACTTGAAAGGTTGGCCGATTGCAATCTATGAAAGTATTTGCAAGATGCATTTGTTGTTCGGTGAAGCTAGTATGTTCCCAGTCGTGGTGCATGTCAATGTCACGTCGACCAAGCATGTCCAATGCATCAAGTTGTATAGGAAGGTTTGGGTGCAAACTTGAGAGAACCTGCCATTCTTCAGGATTGTTTCCTTGTAACACATGTTCAATGCTCGAGCTGCTGCTAGCATCTGAATCTTCTGTTGGATTTGGATTTTTGGGGTGTACGTGCCATGGCTTGTATGTCAAAGAGAACCGTTCCCATTGTGAAATAATTTGATGTTCAGAGGCGCCAAAGTCAATGTCAATGTTTCGGAATGGGTGGTATAGAATTAGTTCACTCCAACAAAATTCATGAAAGGTTTTGTCGTCTCTTGCAGGGATGCAAGTGAACCTAGGTGAGACGCGAACAATTGCTTTTTGGGGACGCTGCTTCCATTGTTCATTTTTTCGGGATGCTTTGAAGGTCCATTTTTGGGTAAGTTCAATGAGAGGCATTGCCTCTAGTTGAATGGGGCGAGCCATGTAGGTATCAATGTATGTAGGTGAAGTGGTAATTGACGCGGATGAAATTGAGACACGCTGGAATTTGTGGTGGTTAACATTTAAAGAGACAAATGTCCTACTAGATATGGAGAGGGGTAATTTGAGTAAAAGGTGGCAAGTTTCTTGGGCACTAATATCACGATCGACAAGGTTGTCGGTAAGCATTTTTCGAAAAGCTACTGGGGCAGGCATTTCTGACTCTAAATTGGTTGAGATGCGCGATAATATGGCGTGATATGTTTCAGATTTTTGCTCAGCTTTTGCTACATATTTTGCAATATATTTGAGGACAGCATCAATTGAGAGTACAGGTTGACAATCTATATTGGCCCTCCAGATAGAGAGTATAGATGGGTTGTGAAGGTTCAAGCGATCATCATTGCGAGCAGGTGTGTACTTAGGGTGGGTAGTCTCCTCATTTGAAAAACTTGACTTGTCTTGCATGGGCCATGGTGCTTTATAGCGACACACAGTGGTTGGCCCTTTCTTTGTAAGGCATGTTAGCAAAGTACACTTTGTGTGTCGCTCAACTCGATTGATCAATTCACAATAGTCAATTGAAGGATCGCATGACAAGATCCTTGTTGTATCCAACAAACAAGGATCATCAAGAATAGAGCGATGAAATGTTGGGTTTCTCAAATGGAGGGTACGTGGATTCCAAGCGGAGACATATTTGTCTATGTAATCAAGTGCAGTTTGTATAGATTGAAGGTTATTCCATTGTAATCTACTAATATCAGGTGCTTGTTGAGCCATAAAAAACCATGTATGTGTGTAGATCCTCTGTGTTGCCATTCATACCTACGAAAAGATGATATTTAACAAACTAAAAAGGTAAGAGTATATTGTAAAAAAGGAAGGGATGGTTTCTTGTAAATAATCAAAGAATGATTGTATTGTGCAACAATAGAAAAGAAAGCTATTACCTATACCAATATTCTGATGCGCCAAGAAGTTTTTCCAAGACCTCTTCCCGAAATGCAGTAAACCTGTGGTGCATGTATATTGCCGTAAGGTGTGGATTTTGGACAATGTTTTGTATTCTCCATCTAGAGGCCATAGATGGATTTGTAGGAGGCTTGGTAGGCATGATGCTATGCAAGTCCGGCCATTTCGTATCTGCTGCACTAAGTGTGAAGAAGAGTGAGGGGCAACCAATCTGAATGACCATGTCAGAGAGTTCTCCTCGACGTTGGGTCCAAAATGGACGAGTTCCACGAATTGACGAACTAAATCACATGAGCTGATCTGCAAGTTTGTCATTAGGAGTGTCCTACAATCTTTGGCGAAGGTCAGAGACTGTCGAGGGCAGGCAACCATCAAGATTTTTGTGAACAAATACAGAGGAGGCTGCTTGGCTACGGTGTCGCATAATTATATTTAGTATGAAGTACCTGAATCGGGGGTGCTGGCCAAACCGATCATTGTGGTACCTTAAAAGATGGAGAGCATATTCATGTAGTTTAATTTCTTTGATACATTGTTGCTTGAATGTGGCTTTTCCTTTTGGAAACAAAGTGGGGAATGCCATAGCAAATAGTCCTTCTGTGGTGTACTCATTGATAGGAAATGGAGAAATGGGTGGCCATGCAATGATTGGTGTTGGTCGTCCCGCTCCTAGTTGTAACAAAGAGCGCACTTCTTCAACCTCTATACGTGGAAGCGGGAGGTTCGACACAAAGGATGTTGTTGCCAACATATGTTGGTCGGAGGGGTCATATTCTGTGTCGCTTGTTTCCTCGATGCTTGGATTTGTGGTGGTGGGATTCAAAGATGTAGCATAAATAAGGTTTGAGATGTCAGTAGAAGACTCTGGCAAAGTGGATAGTGCAAGCTCATCTATTTGGACATCCTTGTAGTATGGGTCATTGGAAATCTTATATTTAAGTGCCTCGTGGACACGTCCTCTACTAACATGGAAGCTATATTGTTGTTGGCCGATTTGTTCCCTGTTAACTATTAGTATATCAAGATCAGTAATATGCCTAGGCAAGTAGGATGCAATTGCAGATATATCTTGAGGAAAACAGATAGTGTGGCCACTATATTTTAGTTGCCCACCCCTTGCATAGGTAACTTGAAGTATTGGACTAACCCTTGCTATTAACATCTCCTCAACTTGGGATAGAACTTTTAAGCATATAGGTTGCTCACCAGGGTCCATGTTGTTCCAATTTGAGAAGCGATGGTCTTTCTTTTCAGATGAGCATCTATAACAAGTATTCAAATCATTTGATAGTCTAGTTTTGATTCCTGGATATCTCTCCATGCAAATCATACAAGTTGACATTCTTGATAGGCTATCTAACTTTGAGCGGAAGTTTTTTCTAGCAGAGAAAAACTCTTGTGTAAAAAGTGGTGAAGGTTGCAATTCGATATTTGGGGCGGGTTGAACTATGTATTGCGAGTGAGGTGAAATTCCTTGTAGGTGGGACAAGTTAATTGGACGAGAGATTGTAGATGTGGAGGCCGCACCATGAAGAGTTTGATTGGATTCACGTCTTCGTTTGTTAGTTTCACCTTTATTTGCATGGTATCGTTTGAGGTTCAACTCATTTTTACGAGAACGCTTTTCTTGGATCCTTGCATTCTCTGCCTCCATAGTAAGAAATGCTGTGGACAAACGCCATTAAATAGTTTTGTGAGAGAGAGTCAGTAGAATATACAAGCTATATACATACATATATGGACGTATATATATTATAATTTGATTTGAGATGTAATGGTGCAAATAAACAATTTGGAATAGAATAGAAAACAAAAACATATAAAGATGTGGACAATAAATGGAGAACAACATGATCATAGTGATATATTATGTATGAGCAAGATTCCATGTGTGAGTATGCAATATTTTTGATAACACAACAAAAATTATTCGCAATTGCTGATAATGTTTACATATTTGGCCATGCCTAGTTTCAAAAATTTCCAACACCCACACCCATAGTATCAAAACAGTTAATTAATTTATTTTAATATTATGTACATTAATTTGATGGTGCAACTATAATACAAAAGTGTGTATACAATGTCAAAAGTTCTTTAATTTTAAAAAGAAAAATAAAAAAATATTAATATTTCCCCTTTCAATAATGAATCTTATCATTCTTAAATTGAAAGTTAACTTCAATGAACAAAATAATATATGATATCTAATGTTTCTTAATTGTGTTTTGAAAAAAACAATGATAATGAAAACCTGAATTTGCTAGTTATTAGGGATCTTGGCCATAATTTTCATTTTAAAAAGCATACTTAGGAAAAAGGTTTATTTTTTAAAAAGCATAATTAGTACAAATTCTAAATATTTAAACCTAAGTATCACCCAAATATATTTTTGCAATACCCCTACATCTAAAATAATACATGGATGTAGAATGGTCGATCTTGAGCGAAGAAGAGAGGCAAACAGAAAGCATTGAACTAATCACGGAATAACGAACTTTACGGAATATCAAAGGTCAGTCTTAGGCCAAAGAAATGACAGTCGTATGAATACCGTCATACGTGTAGTAATGCAGCTCCCGTCATTTCAATACGAATTTGACAAGGAAATGATGTCATCAATGTGCAAAAGCAGCTTAAATTTTTTCACGCATTTTAGATGGTTTTTCGGTCCTGGTGAAATTATAACCTTGAATGGATGTAAAGCTGAAACAGGTTCTTTTACCTTCCCCGTAAAAGAAAATTTACCATGTTTATATATACACTAGAATGAGTTGCTTACACAACAGAATCATTTTAGGTTTTACTGGATATCTTAATTTAAGTTAATGTAGATAGTTGGGGAACACGGATATCTTAATTTAAGTTAATGTAGATAGTTGGGGAACACGTATTGCATGAAAATACGTGGTGTTGCTTTCTTTTTCTGGAATGGCATTTATTCATACTCCATTATTATCGAGAAAGCTGCTATTGGTTTCCGTTCCAACAACCACTAAACCACAACATGAGGCAGCCCCAAAATGGCGAGAAAGATCTGCCTTTTGAAAGCTCTCAAGCCCGCTATCTCCCCCTTCAAGCGCTCCACCTTCTCACTCCAGCCATGAAGAAGACAGGTAAGCTTTTCAAGTATATCGATGGAATTGCACTTGCATTTCATTTCATTTTCTTCCTTCTTGGCCTGCTACAAAAATGAATGTGAACCGTCATGTTCTTTGTTGTCAATTACTATGATAACTCCCTCCAGCCTTCCAAAGCTGCGTATTAAATTGTGCACGCTGAATTCCAAGTTGCCAGCATTGAAATTATTATTGTCATCGTTGATGATGAATTCACCTTTGTTTTTGAGGTCAGTGGAGCAGTTTTAAATCAGGCAGTTTTAAATGAGGGCATGGCTTGGGTCAATCAATCAAATCCAAAGGTAGAGCCAATGGACATATGGACAAAAGAGGCAAGAGTAGAACAATGTTGGACCTCTCTAAAGTTGGCGCATCATAATGATGGCAATCATCTGAAGCAAGAGACTAGAGAGAACATCCACATGATTGGTATACCTAAAGAAAAAATGACACAAGGAAAAAAAAAACATTAAATCACAACAAAAGAATGGAGTTCAGGAAAAACTCATCGAAGCAAGCGTGGAAGTTGAGAAGACAAATCTTGCAAATTACAGTGCTGATAACTGCAACAAATTTGTTGCAAAGCATCCCAAAACTCAAATATCATAACCACTACAATATGTGTATCCAAAAATGGCCCCAAGATTTAGCAATCAACAACACACCTTAGGACAAACATTGGATAAACTGAGAAAATTTGTGCTGTTACATGATTATCCTTCAAAATAAGAGAAGTCATGTCCTCCTCACACAAAACAAACTCTAATTCCGTTCAAGGAAGAACAAAATACAGTTGCCCAATCTCCAGCTCTTCCTGAGGAAGAAGCTTCGATATAAATTCCCCAATGTAAAGACCATCATAACTACAAACAAAAGGATTCAGATTACTTTTCAATATCTTTTCAACCTTGACAGGATCTGAGAATTTCAAGACTGTGAGCTAATTTGTTTAGGTAGAGAAAAAATAGAAATAAAGAGAGCTCGGTAGGCCAAAACAGGAGCAACAATTTAGGACAGTCAGGTGGCTGAATTTTAGGATAGCTTGCAAGGTAACAGTGTAAAAAAACTATGCAAAGTATTCAAAGTAGATTGAGCATAGAAAGTAAAATACCTATTTTTCTCTTCACTGTCGTATTATTTCCACTGTGTTCTTCTGCAATCCTCCTTTTCAGGAAACTCACTGCAACCTTCTAGATGTAGTAGACTGGCGATATTTCTAATCTTACAATTAGAAATCTATATATAGAAAACAGGAGGCGGTGAAATGTTTGCAACAGTTATTATGCATTAATGAGGTAAAATATCCCATTCAACTACTTCTACAAGTTCGCTGTGAAAATGGGAGTAAAAATATCTTATACCCCATATGACTTAAATGCACTTATTATCCATTTCTCAGATGGCAGCGCTGTCATGGAGGACAATCTGAGGAAGATCTTTTTACGTAATTAATTCTCACTTCTGGAAAATGCGTAGTTTTATGCTATACAAACATTAAATCGAATGGGGATGCCAGGTGTGAAGCATTTATGAGAAATGATTTTATTTGAATCTTGTAGGATTTGGGGCGGCTACAAGTTTGACTGGGAGTTTCAAACATTTCACTATAATTCATCTCCCATGCCTGCTGTCAGAGCCTAAACCTTTTTACCGTTTGTCATTTCCAAAATCGATGGTCAGAAACATTTCAATCGCTGGCCAGTTCTCTAGACAGAGGGCAACCGTGGATTCAAAAATTCAGGTTGCTCTCTTTCAAATTGGATACGCCTTTGGCGTCAAAATCTTCTCAAGGAATATTGTTATTGCAGATGTGAAAATGACTGAAATAAATGTGGTCTCATGGAATACCAGATAGCAGGATATACGCAAAAAGGCTTCAGGAACTTTAAAACTAATGCAACTGCAATTGTAAAGCTAGACTCCGCAACCTTTGCCAGCAGCCTCCCTGCCTGTGCGAAAATGGGAGCTTCGGAACGGGCTATGGAATTTTTTCAGATGTTGTGGTTACAACTACCTTGGTAGACATGTATGCAAAATGTGGAAGAATAGCCAAGGCATGTGAACTGTTTGACAAAATGCCTCAAAGAAATGTGGTCAAATGGATTACCATGATTGCAGGATACGCAGAATATGCAAGCATAGACAAGGCACATGAACTATTTAACAGAATGCCTCGATGAAATGTGTTATCTTGGAATGCCTTGATTGCAGATTATACGAATTTTCCTTTTTTAAAGGCTTTAGAACTTTCAGGCAAATGCAATTGGTAGATAGGCTTCGTTGCATGAGCTCGCTAGTAAATTGGCAATCATTATTCTCTTACTCGCTGCACAATGGAAGTATCTGCTCTGCTATGTGTTGAAAATTTGTTGAAATAATGTATGTAGAATAATGTAGTGTAATTGAGAGGGAAATAAATGTGAAAATTTATTATTAAGAATGTATAGTGCATTTGATGGCATTAGCTAGGTCTCTTTTTTCTCTATGAAAATGAAGAAATATGAAATCTAAAGTTGTTCACAGCTTTGGAGATCAAGTGTACCACATATAATTTGTACAAAATGACTTTCATAAAGTTCATAGGTTAATCAAATTTGAAGAAATAAATTTATCTCTATATGATAGGTTCATCAGAGAGTTAAAGAATGTAAGAATAAGCACATTGTTTGACCAAAAATAATTTTATTTTGGTTAGGTTAAACTTGTTAACATTGTAGACAAGTGGGACCTTTCTTTGGGTGGGAATTATTTTCCTATCTATAGAATCATGTTTAAAGAAATTAGTTTGTTATAAGAGATGGTGAGGATAATAGGGAGCTTTGGAATAGGGTATGGACTTCTATCATATCATTAAGGAGAGAGCAATTATATTTGATGTAGTTGCAATTGTTTTGGTAAAAATGTATGCAAAATGTGGAAGTATAGACAAGGGGTAGGAACTGTTTTGGGATCGGAATTCAACTTCTTTATTCTAATCTTCATTTCTCGAAAAATTTAGCATTCTTTTGTTTGTTGTTATCTATCTTATCTTGTTTTTTTAAATTTCATGTAACAAAGGCATGGTTGCACTCTACATTGTGCCGACATTCTTATACTAAAATCGGACTTTGTTCTTCCTATTAGCAACCTCAATTTTCCAATAGACCCTCTCATTATTTTCCATCATCTAGTTTATATAGTTTCTACCTTTCATTCTTATTACCTTTTAAAAGTCTTTAAACAATCCTGTTATTCATAAAGTTAATTTTTAGTAAACTAACCAATTTCTTATTTTGTTATCATTTCCCAACTAAGTCCCATTTAGATTAATAATTTAGCTTAAGTAAGACATGTCAAGCAATCTAACTAGAAATAAAAATAATTTGTTATTTAGTTGGAAGATAATTTGTGTGTTTGTGTTAAGTATATAACTCATTTATGATAGATTGCTAAAAATAATTTATTATTTAGTTGGAAGATAATTTGTGTGTTTGTGTTAAGTATATAACTCATTTATGATAGATTGCTAGTAGAATCCTAAGATAGATAATTGAAAAATCTTTCCTACTTTTAAATTATGTAGGTTATCTATCTCCTATCTATGTTTGTAGTGAACTTGATGTTAGTCCTAACCTTCATTGTTTATTCCTTTATTCATTTTCAAAAGAATATTTCTCTATGAACAACAAACTCTCATTCTAATGTTTGAAATTTAGTTAATTCTACTTTGACTTTTTAATTTTTCATCATTCAACAAAACTCTTTTTGAGTAAACATAAACATAGTCACAACATATAGACTTCATCACAATTAGGTTAGTGTCCATTTAATACACTACTATCTTTGTCTTTTATTTTCACCTAAAAATGAAAACTCTACATTTTTCTACTCAAATTTCGTATAGTATATGAGAATGAATCATTTTGATGTTCTTTGATATAAATTATTAGCCTTCCTTCTTTGACTATCCATTCCTCACAAATTATCTCTTATAAGAATCCTCATCTAAATCTATCCATGTATTTTACTTCCTCCATTACCCTTCCTTTCTCTATTGTCATCCACCCCACATGTTGTTCCACTCTATATGTCTCACAACGATGACCACTTTGATAATGAATCCCTATTAGATTATTCTAAATTTTTCACTCACCAAAATTGAGCACCACTTGTCTCTCCTCCAAAGTAGCCTACTTGATGATGTCACCTACTCCTTAACAAATATCATTATCGGCCATCTTGAGAGGTTAGAGATATTACAAACCTATAGGATATATTGTTCACACTTATGTCCCTTCATGGTCAAGTTCTCCTACCTTCATCCCTCTCTTCTAGCCAAATTATTTTCTTTTCCTACATCTCCATGTTCCTTCACCTAAATTTCCATGCCTAATCCTCATCCAACACACATTACTACCATTATCTCTCTCTCTTCATTCTTCCTTTTAACTATGATCATGTCCCTTTAGGCAACCACTTTACCTCCTACCCCTAGATGTGCAACCCTTTCAACCCTTACCCTTCACTTATATTGCTTGATCCTCTCTTACCACTATTGTCACTTCCTCTCCTATCCTACCATTAACCTCACAACCCTTGCCATACTCTTACCAAAACATGATTTCTTTTACATCTCCTGCCCTCAATGTCCCAACCTATGCCCTTAGTACTGTCATTTACCGCCTATTTCAAGAATTGTCATTAATGCAATGCTAGCTATCTATTATCATATCATCTTATGCATCGGGGAATGAAATGTTAAACCTCCATCATAGCATAATATATTTGGCTATAATAGATCACCCATAGGAACCATAGTTCATCATGTTAAACATCGACATACATGTATGATTGGATAAGCAATCCTAAGATGCATGTTGAATCCTTTATAGATCAATGTGCATTGATTATTACTTTGATGATCTATTCATAACTTTAAGCTTTATCTATTCATTAAGGAAAATAACATAAAATGGTTCTACTCTTTATCTACCTAAATTCTCTGGGTTCCTTCCTCAATCTCACTTATCTTTTCATGGAATACATTCAAGTCAACATAGGATTGTAGGTTAGTTTCATCAGTTACATTATACATTGCAATCAAGACATAAATAAGGTGATGGATTTTATCTTTTATCATCAATACATTCTTTCATAGATCTCCTATCTTCTTTTCGACTCTAATATTGAGAGGGTGTTTATTAGGAATATTTTTGCAAAGCATCAGAATCAAAATCTCTTGCACAAATATTCAACTTTTATAACACTTTGTACCACTTCTTGAAGTATGATTGTACATAGGTGATAGATCATTTTAAGGCCATCTCCTCATTGGCCTCTAATGACTATTTATTTAGCCTCATTCTCTTCTTAGGAAACCAATAGTTCTACAAAGAATACCAATAACTTATAATTTTCTCCTTAACCCAACCTTGATCAAACAATCAACTAAAGTAATTAAAACTATCTTACTCCTCATTTAAACTTACTATCTCCCTTTTTCAACAAGCTAATACTAATTGGATGAAGCTAGAAAAGCCTCTAATTCCATCTTTCAAGAGTTTCTTTCCAATAACCTTATCCAACTTCATCTTAAATCCAACCCTTGAACCCTAAGCTCTTCTTAATACACCTATAATCTTTGATTAATTACCACTATTATTGAGAAGGGTAAGTTTGAAATGTAGATGTAGGTCTTACAAAAAATAAATGTCTTCTCTAGTTATACTAATTAATAAAAAATGCATCCAAATAAATCCAAATTTCAGTAATATTTTTATATTTTTTAATATAAAAATATCTCTAGCAACAAACTCCTCTGATAGCCACCACACAAAATTAATGATCACCCATAGACATCTTAATGATGGAGATGAAGGGTCCAAAAACCATAAATGGTTGGGACAATGGAGGTGAAGGCTTTGGAGATTTTGTAGATGGTGGTGAGGGAAATGATGAGTCAAAAGATGGAGAAGGTGTTGGTGAGAAAGAGTTGGCTTCCTACCTGTGGGTTGGTGCCCTTTTTAATCCCCTTACCCCTGTGGTGGTGGTGATAGCCTCTACATTCATTCCTGATACTAAAGCCCTCATCATTATGCCTATTTCCTTCCCTTGTGTTGTGAGCTTGGGCTCTTGCGCTAGCCTTGACACCCTTATTGAGGTTGATGTGAGGGGTGGCTCTCTTGAGGAGTATTTCTCTTAGGTGATCTCTTTGGATGAGGAGGGGGAAGAATCTCCCCTCAAATATTCTTATTGAGGATCGTATTACAAAGCATTGTATGGGGTCCATGTCTTCTACAAGTATTCTAGTGGATGTCGATGAGGATGTTCCTCTTCTGGCTATGTGGCTAGAAGCTTGATGTTCAATTGCTAATTATAAGCATGGTGTTTTTGGGTTGGTATCTATTGAGCTCTCTAATTGTGAATAGGTTGTCTTTCAAGAGGATCTTTCTTCTTCCCCTCCCACGAATCCTTTTCTTGAGGTGGGTTTGAAGATAAATCTTCTTAACTCATCTTCTTGTCTGATGCCTTCTACTATCGATATGTGTGAAGTGGAGATTGCTCCCTCTCTATCCCAATCGAGACCTTTGTTCCATATCGCCTTCTTTGGGTGAAGTTGTCATTCCTATTATTACTAAGAGAGTCCCTTACCCTCCCTGTAGTAAATTGGAGTGTAGTGTTGAGGAGGTCATTTCTCAACCTTCTCCTATTCTTTTTTAGCCTGATGAGTTGGTGGAAAATACCTTTACATTCCTACAACATGCTCTCATTGGGAGATTCTTGGGTCAGAGACCAAACATTGATATTATTAGTTGTTGGGCATCTGATTGTTGGTGTGGTTTTGTTTTACTGAGGGTGAAGGCTTTGAGGAATGCATTCCTTTTATTCTCCTTCAACTCCAATGTGGACTACTCTCATGTTCTATTAAGGTGGACCCTAGTTTTTGGGTAAATCCTTTCTTTACATTCAAAATTAGTTTGTTGGTTTTGATGCTACCAAGACCAACTTAGTTCTTGTTTAGGTTCATCTCCTAGAGCTCCCTTAAGATTTATGGGATAAAATTATCATTCGTGGTATAGATGATGCTATTGGTCAATTTGTTACCATTGACAATGTCACAAAATCTAGAATAATTTTTATTTTTGCTTGATTTTGTGTTTGTATTAAAGTTGGTTGCGGGTTTCTCAACATTGTTAATATTTTCTCTAGGCTTGGTGTTTGGGAGCAAAAACCTTAATACGATTATTTCAAACTACCTTGATTATCTTTGTCAATGTTTTTGGGTCCTTCCAAAATCTTGTTTTTGGTTCCATGCTCTGGTCAAAAATTTTGGTCTATGTTGTTCTCTTCTCCGTTGTTGTTTCATGTCTCTCTTCTTGTGATACTTTTTTTATTCGAGATTCTTTCTAGTCTCACTGCTGGTGAGTCTCATCCTTCTTTATTTCTTTTTTTTTGTCTTACTCTTTGTGATGCTCCTCTCTTATGCCTCAATGACTGCTTTGTAATGGGTTTAGGCCCTTCCTACTTTATAATATTAAAAAAAACTCCCTTAATAATAGTATCTCAATTATAGTATAAATATTAATCTAAATTATAGTGGAAGGATTTTAGATCTATACATGTTGATTCTTTGTGGTATGGTCATAGCATTACCAAAAGGTCCCTAATGATTAGTTCTAGGAAACTTGGTAAGATTTATATTGAATTTGCATGACCTTGGTGTGATCATAGTTTCCTTTGTTCATTATTAGGGTTGGAATTAAGAAAATATCTTAGGATTATGAGGCATTCACACACACAAGAACATGAGGTGTAAAAATAATATAGCTTCACGATCCTAGAAAAAACTATACTAATAAATATGATTTCCTCTAATTGACCTTTGCAAATGATATACAAAGTATTTGGAATGTCACTTATAAACAACCTATTACCTTCTACGTATATGATTTCTAACCCCTAATACATGTATTAAATTTATTAAATTAGATCCCCTATTCATAATACAAAAGTGATATATTTGGTTATATTTTATATATTTAGAAAACCCCAATATGCATGCATGTGGCAAAAAATTACTTTAGAATTGAATCTCCGAGGCTAACTATATAATGCAATTATCAAAGAAGCTACAATTTTCAAATATGTTATTTTTTATGAAGATGAATCATGACAATGAGAATGGATTAATGACTAGAAGAAATTAAAAGGTATTGAAATAAAATATTTTAATGCAAGTGTAACAAAATTTCCCTCTATACCTAGCAATATATCCACCACAACTAGTATCTCATTTTCACCATCAATAACATCTCCAAACACAAGAAGAATACCAATTCTGATGTCAAGGAAAACAAGAAACTCAAGATAAATTATATGAGGCAACACAAAATGAAGAAGAAAAAATGACAATTTTACTAATTTTTCCTTTATTTTTGAAAGTTGATCTAATTAGTTTTGAAGAATCCATATATGTAACAAAAATGTTTCAATGTTATGTATGTAGATATTATAAGATTGAGAAAAATAAAACAGTTCGCGTACCTTGTCTATGCTTGCATATTCTGTGGCAATCCATTTGACCACATTTCTTTGAGGCATTTTGTCAAACAGTTCACATGCCTTGGCTATTCTTCCACATTTTGCATACATTTCTACCAAGGTAGTTGCAACCACGACATCTGAAAAAATTCTATACCCTGTTCTAAAGCTCCCATTCTCGCACAGGAAGGGAGGCTCCTGACAAAGGTTGCGGAGTCTAGCTTTACAACTGCAGTTGCATTAGCTTGAAAGTTCCTGAAGCCTTTTTGCGTATATCCTGCTATCTGGCATTCCATGAGACCACATTTATTTCAGTCATTCGACACGTCCCTTGTCTATGCTTCCACATTTTGTATGTCTATCAAAGCATTTTCACATCTGCAATAACAATATTCCTTGAGAAGATTTTATTTTATTTTATGTGATCAAACTTGCACGAGCATCCACCAAACTTTGCAACGCGGGAACAATTTGAATTTGGTTTGAATCATAGGCGGGAACTAGGTAGTTGACTGCTGACTGCAACGGACCAGCGGCTAACAGAACTGCTAAGGTAAACGGAAACAGAGGCAGGTGAAGGCAACGGGAAGGCAAAGTAAAAACGACACTATGAACGGAAAATTGGAATGGCCGGTTAAGAGGGGGGCCCACTGCACGTCCACACTAAGCAGTCAAAGCTTAGTGTGTGACGTTTAAGCCGGACCGGATGGCTGCGGACCAATGTAAAGAAGCTTTTAATTACAGCTTTGATGTGCTATATCCGGAAGAAGTTTTTATTTTCATTTTTAATATAGAGTCACCTTATCTCTTTTTGGTTAGTTTCATTTAAACTGGTAATGTTGGTGGTAATGTTGGTGTCGCCATGAAAGGGCTTCGAATGTGCTCATGAAGAATATTTGTTTCGAGTGTTATTGACTGTAAAATTATGAAAACAATTATGAGTACTGAGGCGCCGTATCACGAGCTTTGTAGTACAGATAATAATGAATGGCATTGTTGTGTTAGAAAAATGTGTATACGATTTGAAAAGATGTATGGGGGTATTGGGTAGTAAAATGAATTTTATTTAGAATGTACACCGGAATAGAAAGCACCTGATTTAAAGATAAAATTTTATTTGATTTACAGTCAAAACATATTTAACCTCAAAAACTCTTTTAAAAACCCAGTATCAAACCAGTACAACTCAATATATTATATGAATAAAATGGATTTTTGTATCTGTACTCTGTGCTTCAATTTTAATTGAATTCCAACAGAAAGTAAAGTGAATGAGTTTATTTCTTCACTTATTTTTAGATCGTGAATAGATTGAAGCAGCAGCTTAGAGAGATGGATTTTGATGCATTTCATTCTTTTATTTTTGTTTCTTTCTTAAATTCTCCCATGGCAAGGTTTCGTATTATTTCTCCTGCAAACTCTGTCCATTTTTATCATGAGCATCATTGACCTCACGACACAATTTGTGCAGAATCTCACTTGCCATGATTTTTGTAATTGTTTAGGGAAATCTGTACTCGGCCAGATCACTTTTTGTTGTGTTTTATTTCACTCTAAAATAGTTCTGTTGTTATCTGGAAAATGGAGGCGTTGGTTCTCTCAATTTTTTTGAAAAATGTGACAGTGTATATATATATATAATAACTGCTTTGCTGTCAGCTTGAATTTAAAGCTTAATTGTCAATTCATCTTTGTCAGGAAATTCTTGATCTTTAATTACCCAAGTCACTAATATGTGATTTTCTATAGTCAAAATCTTTTTAAAAAAAAATATGTATATTTATATATATAAATAGAGACACTTTTAATTAGCAGTAACCCAACTCTTATTTTATATTCTTTAAAAAAAAAAAAACACGAGAGAGTAATATATAAGAAAGCATAGTCTTTTTATTGACATAAGAAAGCATAGTCTTTTTTTTGACATCACTTATGTGCAGCCAAGGCAAATGCTTTGAAATTAAGTCAAACTTAGTGTAAATAATAATAATATTAATAAAAAAAAAAAACCAAACTTTTATTATGTCTTCCCTCTTCCACGCAAAGACACGGGGAGTAAAATGAAAATAAAATCAAAATAGAAATATATTCATGTTAAATAGTTTTAATTTCCTCCTCCTTTTCTCACGCGTGGAGTTAGAGAATGATTCTTATTTACTTTATTTTATTTTACTAGTATATATATATATTTATTAATAATATTTATAAAAAAAGGGAGAGATATCTTTTTCAGGCACCTATTTTTTAATCAATTTGTCACATCAAAGTACATAGGTGCCTCAAGATGGATATCTCTCAGCTTTTTTATAAATATTATTAGTAAATAATATATATGCTAGTATATATAGAAAATAAATTTGGAGGTTACATTTCTTTCATTTGCATGTCGGTTATATTTGTTTGCATGTGGGTTACTTTTGTTTTAATATCCTTTCTTTTATAATGTATATATAAAATGAATTTGCATGTCGGTTACATTTCTTTTATATGCATGTATTTCTTTTATAATTCGTGGGGTGTGTCAAAATAAACATAGCTTCAAAAAATGTACACGCATCTTGTGCTTTCATTGTAGAAGCCTCTCCACTTAATTAGATAAGAGATGGTAGTATTAAAAAAAAAAATAGATTAGAAAATTTATAAAAATAATAAAATGAATATCTTAAAGAAAAAGATAGAGAAAATCGAAATAATTGGGTGAAAAGTTTGAATAATTAATTAGATTTCTTAATTTAAAGATACAAAAAATTATTTATATGGTGAAAAATAATATTTATAATTTTTTAGAGCATATATATATATATATATGGAATATTATATATTGGAAATAATAAAATTATAAATAAGAAAATAATTAAACAAATATTATGTCGGGTTCATGGATTAGTTTAGTAAATAAAATAATTGAATATTTTGAAGAAAAAGATAGATAGGATAAAAGTTTGGAAGGTAATTATATTTTTCTTGATTTAAAGATATGGAAAAATATTTATATTGTAAAAAAATAATTTTGTATGTGAATCAAATCTTTATTATTTTCATGGATGCAATAAGTATTTTCCTTTGATGATATATCATATTCTATCTATCTATTTATTTATTAATTAATTATTGTCATTCTGATAATAGATCATATTCTATTTATTTATTTATTCATAAAATAGGATCTGAAACGTTGATGAAAATTACTTGCATGATCAAATCAAAAAATTCCAAACTAGCATTTGTATACTTTTATACAACCTCTATGGAGTTTTGAAGGATTGAGCTGCAAAGAGTTCAACTCCTTTAGGTTAAGGAAAGTCTTACATTGTTAGTTTTCCAAATTAATTGGTTTTAACAATGTTATCAAGTTATAAGAGCGTGTTTAAAATTTTACAGCATCAATGGCTACCAAGGAATTTTTAGTGATAGGAGGAATTTTACAATTGCCCTGTAGATTGTGAACAGTTGTGAAACTATCAATACTTATTTCAATAATTTTTAAATAATAATTATATATAAATTTGTTCATAAAAAAATATCAATCACTTGCCTCTCCTTATCTACACCTTTCCTTTTCTTATCTACACTATGCTACATGTGGTTTACATCTAACTTATAAATTATATCTTCCACATAGGATGGTTTACATGAACTTTGAGCTCTTTTAGGAATGCACTCCAAAATCCCTAGAATGAATATGCATCTTACATGTTTTAGAATTTGAGCTCTTTTAGTGTATGTTGTTGATTATCTCATTCAGAATGCCACCACAAACATCAAATTTGGTTCACAATAAATTAACTTCCACTTCAATTGAAGTGAAGGATATAA
This sequence comes from Sequoia sempervirens, assembly GCA_007258455.2. NCBI lineage: Eukaryota > Viridiplantae > Streptophyta > Pinopsida > Cupressales > Cupressaceae > Sequoia > Sequoia sempervirens. The sequence goes on along the minus strand of VDFB02270651.1, from coordinate 58,678,497 downwards.
TAAGACCATAAAAATAAAAATGAGAAAATAATAAGAAAATTTGAATAGAAAAGAAATGGATAGAAAGCAATCTCCTCTCACCTAGGATGAGGCAAACAATGTTGTTCAAAGTTAAGGCTAGAGTTCAATTTGAGTTGGGTTTATGGTCCATAATTAGGGTTAGGGTTCAAATGGACTTAAGATGGTTCAATTACAGTTAAGGTTAGGGTTGGGGTTATGATGGAGCCAACATTAGATTAATTAGAGTTAGGGTTAAGATTTGAGTTAGGGTTATGGTTAGGGATATAATAAGGATTACGATTGGGTTAGCATTAGGATTAGTGTTAGGATTATGTTAGAGATAGGGTCAAGATTAGGGTTAGGGTTAGGGTTAGAGATATAATTAGGATTAGGGTTGGGGTTTGAGTAAGGGTTAGGGTTAGGGTTAGAGATATAATTAGGATTAGGGTTGGGGTTTGAGTAAGGGTTAGGGTTAGAGTTAGAGATAGGATTAGGATTAGGGTTAGGGTTAGGGTTAGAGATAGGATTAGGATTAGGGTTAGGGTTAGGGTTAGAGATAAAATTAGGATTAGGGTTAGAGATAGAATTGGGATTAGGGTTAGTATTAGGGTTAGATTTAGGGTTAGAAATAGGGTTAGGGTTAGGGGTCGAGTTTGGGTTAGTGATAGAAATAGAATTAGGATTAGGGTTGTTGTTTGTGTTCAAATTAGGGTTAGGGCTAGGGTTAGGGATAGGATTAGATATAATGTAAGGATTAGGGTTAGGGTTAGGGTTAGAGATAAAATTAGGATTAGGATTGGGGTTGGAGTTTATGTTAGGATTATGATTATGTTTAGGCTTAGGGTTAGGTTAGAGATAGGGTTAAGATTAGGGTTAATGTTAGGGTTAGAGATAGAATTAGGATCAGGGTTACAAGCAAAATTAGGGTTAGGGTTCAGGTTAGTGCTAATATTAGGGTTAGGGTAAGGCATAAAGATAAAATTAGGATTAGGGTTGGGGTTATCATTACAAATAGGGTTACAATTAGGGTGATGGTTAGAGATAGGGTAAAGATTAGGGTAAGGGTTAGGGTTAGAGATAGAACTAGGTTTAGGGTTGAGATTTTTGTTATGATTAGGTTTAGGGTTAGGGTTTTGGTTAGATATGGAGTGAAGATTAGGGTTAGGTTACAATTAGAGATAGTATTAGGGCTAGGATTAGTTGGGGTTAGATTAGAGATAGGGCCAACATTAGGATTAGGGTTAGGGTTAGAGATAGAATTAGGATTAGGGTTGAGGTTTCTATGAGGGGAGCAATGTCTTTCAAAGTTTGGGCTAGAGTTCAATTAGAGTTAGGGTTATGGCACAATTAAGGTTAGGGTTCAAATAGACTAAAGATGGTTTAATTAGGGTTAGGGTTATGATGGAGTCAACATTAAATTAATTAGGGTTAGGGTTAGGATTGGGAATAAGGTTAGGGTTAGAGATAGAATTAGGATTAGGGTTAGTATTAAGGTTAGGGTTAGGGTTAGAAATAGGTTAGGATTAAGGTTCGGGTTCAGGTTAGCGATACAAATAGAATTAGGATTAGAGTTGTGGTTTGTGTTCATATTAGGGTTAGGTTTAGGGTTCAGGTTAGGATTAGGGTTAGGGTTAGAGTTAGGTTCAATATTAGGGTTCAGGTAAGGGATATAATTAGGATTAGGGTTTGACTAAGGATTAGGGTTAGGGTTAGAGATAGGTTCAAGATTAGGCTTAAGTTTAGAGATAGAATTAGGACTAGGGTTAGGGTTAGGGTTTGTGTTAGAGATATAAATCAAATTAGGATTAGTGTTAGGGTTTGTCCTAGGATTAGGGTTAGGGTTGAGGTTTTTGTTATGATTAGGTTTAGGGTTAGGTTTTTGGTTAGAGATAGAGTGAAGATTAGGGTTAGGTTACAATTAAAGAGAATTAGGGTTAGGATTAGGATTAGTTGGGGTTAGGTTAGAGATAGGGCTAGGATTATGGTTAGGGTTAGGGTTGGGATTAACTGATTAGGATTGAGGTTTATGTGAGGGGAGCAATGTCTTTCAAAGTTAGGGCTAGAGTTCAATTAGAGTTAGTGTTATGGCACAATTAGGGTTAGGGTTCAAATAGATTTAAGATTGTTTAATTAGGGTTAAGGTTAGGGTTACCTAGGGTTAGTATTAGTGCTAAATTAGGGTTAGGGTACAATTAGGGTTATGATTCAAATAGGGTTTAATTTAGCTTTCAATCTAATTAGGTTTTAATTAGGGTTAGGGTTAGGGTTCAATTAGTACTATAGTTAGAAAGGGTTACCATTAGGATTAGAGTTATGGTTACTATTCAATTAGGGTTCAACTCAATTAGAGTTAGGGTTCAATTAGGATTCTACAATAAATCTTGGTGTTAGCATTATGGTGAAGGTTGGTGTTAGGGTTAGGGTTTACAAATAAATCTTTGGGTCAACATTAGGGTTAGGGTTAGGGTTAGGGTTAGGGTTCAATTAGGGTTTGGGTTAGGAGTTACAAGTTAATATTAGGGTTAGATCTAGAGTAGGGGTTAGGGTTAGTGTTGGGGATAAATTAGTCTTAGGGTTAAGGTTTAAGTATGGTTAAGATTCAATTATGGTTAGGGTCAAGATTCAATGGGTGGTCAATTAAGGTTAGGTTTCTAGGATAAAGATTGGGATTAACCCTAATTATATTAATTTATTCAATGTATAACACTAAACCTTAACACTAAACCCTAACATTAAATATAACCCTAACAATAAGTCTAAACCCTAACCCTCACCATAATCATAATTGTAAACCAAATCCTAACCCTAATGCTAGTCTTAACCTTAATACTAACCTTGACCCTAAATCCAAACCAAACCATAGCCCTGACCAAATATAAATCCTTACCCTACCCCTAATTATAATTCAAATCCAAACCTTAATAGTAATTCCAACCCTACCCTTAAGACTAACCAAAGCCTTATTCCTAACCTCAAACTTGTTATAATTATAATCCAAACCCTAACCATAACCATAATTCTACCCCTAACCCTAACATAATTCTCACACTAATTATGACCATAAAACCAACCTTAACACTAAACCCTAACCCTAATCATAATAATAAATCTAAACCAAACCCTAACCCTAATGCTACCCTAACCATGATATAAACCCTAATCCTAAATGCTAACTCTAATTATAACCCTAAATATATTAATTTATTCAATGTGTTATGTACGCAACAACTGTTACTAGAAAATATATAACCTATATATAAAATACGCCGAGATATATCTCAAGGCATTTAATTTTTTCATCATTCAACTTTAATAAAAATTAAAGTTGAAAAAAATCAACGCTAAGAGATACATCTCGGTGTATTTTATATATAGGTTATATATTTTCTAGTGTAAATATTATGGCATCCAGAGACAAAACATAACTCTATGTTCTCCAAAATAGAATGGAGTTGTAGAAATAATGAATAGGACACTGATGAAGAAGGCTAGGATTATTCTTAGTAGTGTTGGTCTAGAATAAAGGTTTTGGGCTAAAACTATTTCCACTGCTTTCTACTTGATTAAAATGTCTCCTAAATCAAATCTTATTTATAAAATTCCTAAGGAGGTGTGGTTGGATCACAAAAATTCACTAATACATCTTAGAGTTTTTGGTTGTGAGATATATGAAGATGCGCCAAAGGAAAATCAAATAAATTTGGAGAACAAGGTTGTAAGATGTATCTTCACTAGGTACAATTATGGTGTGAAAGGATATATGATTTAGGATCTTGTTGCATACAAGGTAATATATAGAAAAAGTGTGATTTTTATAGAAACTTAGTCTTCTTTTGTTACATTCTAAACAAAAAAAAGTGAATAGAAAGATGTGAGTCAACTTCCTTCTATGCCTAAGAAAGTTGAATCAAGGTCCCTAGATAGATAAGAAGTTGAAGAGACCTCATCTAGCTATGAATCTCTAGAAAGGAGGAATAACTTCAACTCAACTTGTTTGAAGGTCTACAATGCATATAAAACCACTTGAAAGGTATTCACTTGATGAATAGAGATGTATTTTTTTGAATACTAACATGGATGTGTTGCAAGTATGTGTAGTTGGCATTGTCATTGATGTCAACAAGCTTTAGTGTTGTCATTGGTGTTAGTTGTATGAGTAGGATATTGTTGCAAGAGTGTGAGAAATTGGTATTGAGTTGATGTCTGTAATGATGCTTTGGTTAGTTGCATTATGTTGTCATTAGTAAGCTATTGGTGTCAACTTCTAGTGTTGTTTTGATAAGATTTTGTCTATGGATGTATGGTTGGGTTGCTATGTTGTAGTTGGCTTGGTGGTAATGAGGAAGTGTTGAATATGTTGAGGATATGTCTCTGGTGCTTTGTTTCTAAGTGCTTTTGAGAAAATTTGAATAAAAAGAGGAAACAGTGTGTTGTAGTGGTGTTTTGTGTTGTAGAGTAGTGTTCTAGCTTTGCTCCACACTTCTTCTATATTAAAAATCTACTTGTGTGGATTGGTATGTTGATTAGAGGTGTCTATAGGTGTTGCATCCAGAATTTGGTGTGTTGGATCGTTGTGCAGAGGAAGGTGTGTTCACCATTGTGTGAACTATGTATTACAGAGGTGTCTAGGATAAATGGTTTTGCTCCGCATTTCTTCATATAGTGGTTTCATGTCTTGCAGATCTAGAAGGGTGTTGATAGTGTTTGTATCTTTCTTTAGTTGAAGTTGTTTGAGGTTTGGTGCTTCAAAAGTTGGTTTCTTGAGTTGCAATGTATGGAAAAATTATTTGAGTTTACTGAGTGTGTACATTTTTCAAGTGAAATTTGTTGCAAAGGAATTTGTTGGATTTCAACGTGTACTTAATTTTTTAATGGTGTTTACATGGGTTCAACCAACCTTGGATGTTTATACTAATTGTGAAGTTTCTTTGGTGTTTGTCTAAGTGTGGCATGGCGTGTATGAGTGGATTTAGGTCTAAGTTAAGGTGTGTTGTGGTCTGCCTTCATTCCTTTCCACCATAGGAATATTTTGGGGCTGACCTAATTTTCATTTTCATTTTTGAGGTGTATAATCGACCTTGGAGAATGTTTTCAAGGTTGAAGATGGTATAAATATGTGTTGAGTTGTTGAGGGATGATAAGATAGATGTGTGTGATGTGAATGATGCGAATTGTAGAGTTGTGAGGTGAAAATTTGTGTAGTGTGGTGTGAGCTTTCATGTGTTAGATTACTGGATGCAATGAGCAGGCATCTACAATATTTAGTAAGATTGTGAAGGTGTTAGTGATGCTGTGTTGGAATTTTTTGATGCATTGAGATGGATTTCTCACTGTAACATTCTTCTCTATCTTCTTTTCTATTCTAGCAGTGAACCTTTCATTCTTTTGGGTAGTGAGCCCTATGATGGTGAGCCCTTTGTAATCAATATTTATATTACTTTATATTGTGAGCTAATCTTCACTGTGATTTTTCCCTTCTTATAAGCGATGTTCCATTGTGTATAGTGTTGCTTTGGTTCTATTTCTATTTTCTACTTTCATGATAAATCATTCTAACAGATTAAGGGTTAGTTGAATTAATGTGGATCTCAATGTTTGTGAGGCTTTTGAATTTTAAGGTACAACTGATTCACCCCCCTCTTAGTTGTCTTCTATAGTCAAAAAATGGTATTAGAGCAAGTTTCCTTGGAAGAAAGCTTAACCACTTGAGGTAGATATGGGATGGAACACAAGAAAGATGTTCCTCTATTTGATGGATCAAATTATGCATTCTAGAAGACAAGGATGAAAGGTTTTTTGGTTTCCCTTGGATTTGAAATTCGGAAGTCTATTGAGATTGGATATACTATACCTGCAAGTGGTCCAAACATTGATGATAAGATCAAGGCCTATGAAAACAATGGTAAAGCAAGGTATGCTCTCTTAAGTGGTCTTGCTAATTCTGAATTAGTGAAAGTTATGAATCTAAAAACTACTAGAGAAATTTGGGTAAAGTTAAAAAGAATTTATGAAGGAGATGACAAGGTCAAACAAGGTAAGATGCAAAACTTGAAGATCATATTTGAGAACCTATGGATGTATGAAGATGAAAACATTACAAGCTACATGCAGAAGGTGGATGAAGTTGTCAGTTCCATCAGAGGTCTTGGTGGAAAACTTAAAATACAAGAAGTGGTAAAGAAGGTACTTAGAACTCTTCCTAAATTTTATATTCATAAAGTTTATACTATTGAAGAATCTCAATATTTGAGTAGATAACTAGAGATTAGTTGTGTGACTCCTTAATTGCTTTTGAAATGAGAGAATTTGGTCCAAGAAATAAAAAAGTTGAGGCTGCTTTTAAGGCTATCAAATTAGAGAAGTTTGTGGAATTAGATTAGGAGGATCTCGATGATGTGGAAGATAACTTTGCGAGGAGAATAAAAAAGGGTACTAGAAAGTAGAAAGGTAAGTTTCCTTTCAAATGTTTCAATTGTGGAAAGATAAGTCATTATAGTTCAAGATGTCCAAACAGAGATTTCAATGACAAAAAAAAGGAGAACAAAGGTAAGATGATTAAGAAAAGTTATTATGTTAGAGAAGATGCTAGTATATCTGATGATGAATTTGATTATGGGGATGATGAGGATGGTGAATGCTTTTTCATGGCTTTAAAAGATGAAACTAATTCTACTAACTCTGAGAGATGTGTGGAGGAAAGTGCTCCAAAGGCAAATGCTAATATTGAAGGCACTTTGGTGTCTGCTTTTCATGCTAGACAAGAGAAGAACTATTGGATAATTGATAGTGGAATCTCTAATCATATGACTGGTGATAAGAGTAAGTTTGTTAAACTTGAAAAACATGAAGGAGGAATAGTTAGGTTTGGTGATGATACATCTGCTAAGGTATGCGAAAGAGATTCAATCAATTTTTATGGCAAGCATAATACTGATGATGTTCTCTATGTTAAAGGTTTAAGACACAACCTCTTGAGTGTTGGAAAAATGTGTAGCAAAGGATACAATATTATGTTTCACGATGATGGTTGTGAGATCAGAAAGGCTCTAAAACTATGGTTGCTTTTGGAAGAAGGATAGATGGAAATATTTATCAGCTCAAAGGTGCCAATGGTTATTGTTTCATGACTCAGATCAATGAGAGTTGGCTATGGCATAGAAGAATGTATCACATCAATTTTGATAGCCTAGTGAGAACAAGTTCAGTTCAAGTTGTGAGAGATCTTCCAAAGATTACAAAGCCTATTAATGTTGTCTTTAAGGAATATCATGTTGGAAAGCAAGCAAGAAGAAGTTTCAAAGTCAAAGAACAATCTTCTATCAGTCTATTGGAATTGGTGCATACAAATATTTGTGATACTACCAAAGTAAGAAGTCTTCAAGGTAACAGGTATTTCATGCTATTGATTGATGATTATTTTAGAATGACATGAGTTACCTTTCTCAAAGAAAAATAAGAAGCCCTAGATAAGTTTAAAGTATTCAAAGTTATGGTTGAGAATGAAATGGATATGAAAATAAAATTCTTGAGGTCTAACAGAGGTGGAGAGTTCACCTCCAATGAGTTCAATATCATTTGTGAGAATCATGGAATAAAGAGGTATTTATCTGCCCCTAGGACTCCTCAGCAAAATGGAATGATTGAATGAAAGAATAAGACTGTTCAAGAAGCTACAAGGATAATGATGAAAGATGAAAGTCTACCAAGATTCTACTGGAGAGAAGCAATTCATATTGCTATTTACATGAAAAAGTGCAAGAAAGAGAAAACAACACAAAGACTCCCTATGAGCTATGGTATGGAATGATTCCTACTGTCAAATACTTCAAAGTGTTTGAAAGAAAATGCTATATCAAAAGAGATGAATAAAACTTAGAAAAGTTTGATGCAAGGTCTGATGAAGGTATCTTCCTTGGATATTCTACTAGAATCAAAGCTTACCATTGCTACAAAAAGAGGCTAAGAAAGATTGTTGAGAGTGCAAGTTTCAAGGTTGATGAAGACTTACTAAAAAATTCAATGGTGATAGATGGATATGAATCAGATGAGTCTTCTTTCAGAGAAGAAAAAAAGCTAAGGAAAAAGAAGTGTAGATTGAGGAGGAAGAAGCTCTAGAAAGGATTCTTAAAACTCCTAAGTATGTGTAGAACAATCATTCTGAAGAATAGATCATTGATGATAAGAGAAAAGGTGTACCAACAAGAAGGAAAGCTACCAAAGAACAGGTAAATCTATGTTTACTTTTTGAAGTTGATTCTAAAACAATGATTGAAGCATGTAAGGATGGATATTGGATCAAGGCTATGGATGAAGAAATATTGTAAATTGTGAAGAAATAGACTTGGGAACTTGTCCCAAGACTAGAAAACAAGAATGTGATTGGAAATAAGTGGGTATTCTAGAACAAACTGAATGAGAATGGAGAAGTGGTAAGAAACAAGGCAAGGCTTATGTGTAAAGGCTACTCATTGTTGCAAGTATGAAGGTGTTTTCATTGATGTCAACAAGCTTGTGTTTTCATTGGTGCTAGTTGTGCATTGGTTGAGAGAGATTGTTTCTTTGATTAGTTGCATTATATTGTCATCAATTAAGTTATTGGTGTTAAACTCTGGTGTTACTTTGATAAGCTTTTGTTTATGGTTTATATGTCGAGGATATTGAGAAGGACAAGCCTAGAAAACAAGAATGTGATTGGAACCAAGTGGGTATTCTAGAAACAACTTAATGAAAATGGAGAAGTGGTAAGAAACAAGGCAAGGCTTGTGTGTAAAGGCTACTCATTGTTGCAAGTATGAAGGTGTTGTCATCGATTTCCACAAGCTTGTGTTGTCATTGGTGATAGTTGTGCATTGGTTGAGAGAGGTTGTTGCTTTGATTAGTTGCATTATATTGTCATTAGTTAAGTTACTGGTGTTAAACTTTGGTGTTACTTTGATAATATTTTGTTTATGGTTTAGATGTCAAAGATACTGAGAAAATTATTAAAATAAGGTGTTGGTTTGCATATGTGTTTTGGTTTTGCTTCACATTTCTTCTAGGTTGAAGATATGTTTGTGTGGTTTGGATATGTTGGATAGAGGTGTTCAGAGTTTCTATATCCATAATTTTGGCTTCTGGATCGATGGTTAGAGGAATTTATGTTCACTAGTGTATGAAATGGTCTTGTAGTGTTGCTTATAGAGGTGTCTATGAGAAATGTTTTTTCTCCACATTTCTCTGTAGTTTCTCTTCAGGTCTTGCAATTTTGAAGGTATATTTATGGTGTTGATCTCTTATCTGCGTTAAGAGGATTTGTGGTCTGGTGCTCCAGAAGATTGATTTTAGAGTTGCAGTGTTTGGCAGTGTAGTATGAATGTACAAGCTATGTACATTTCAAAGGTGCAAATTATTGCAAAGGAGTTTGATGGATTTAAGGATGGTAGAGGAATATTATAGATCATGATGAAGTGTGGTGTGTGATTTTCAAGTCATCTTTGGATCTAAGGAAACATGTAATTCAAAGTTTAATGGTGTTTACACAGGTAACAATTGGCCTAGTGTTTACACTACATTTGAAGATGTTTGAGCATTAATGAAAGTGTAGCATGGTGTGTGAGAGTTAATTTGGGTCCCAGTTAAGTTTTTTATTGGTCCACTTTTATTCCTATCCACCATGGGAATGCTTTGTGCTAAACTATTTTGAATTTGTAAAGTGTAATGTAAGTGTAGCCGACTTGAAGATGTTTTTCATGTTATGGATGGTATAAATCAAGGTGAATTGATGCAAGATGAGGTGTGGAATGGAGTTGAGATTTGTGATGTGAAATTAAGTGTAAAAGTGTGAAATGTAGTGTGAGCTATAATGAAAGATTGTTGAATGTAGTAAGCTGAGGTATCTTGATCTTTTGAAGACTGCAAGTGTTGTTGAAGTTGTTGTGGTGAAGTATTTGTTGCTTTGAGATCATGTTCTCTATGTAACATTCTATCTTCTTTCTTCTTTCTAGTTCGGTAGTGAGCATGGGCTATGAGCCTTTCTCGACAGTGCGTCCTATTTTGGAAGTGAGCCTCTTTGTATGAGTTTTGCAATTACTTATATTTTGAGCTAATCCTCAATGTGGTTTTTCCCTTCTAGGGTTTTCCACGTAAATCTAATGTTCTCTTGTGTATGGTGTTGGTTGTTTCAATTTATGTTATCTTCTTTTCATGTTTAAACATTATAAAAAATTCAGGGTTTAATGAATGCTTGTGAATTTGATCATTGTTGAAGGTTTTTGATGTTTTAATTTGGTACAACTAATTCACCCCCCTCTTAGTTGTCTTGCTCATTAAACACTCATAAATAGAAGGAATAGAATTTGAGGAGACATTTGCTTTGATGGAAAGAATGGAAGCTATTGGGATGTTTTTGGCTTTTGTATCACATAAGGATTTCAAAGTATATCAAATGGATGTGAAGCATGCTTTCTTGAATGGTGAATTGGAAGAAGTATACATAGAACAACCAAAAGGATTTTAGTTATCAAATAAAATACATGGTTTACAGATTGAAAAAGGTATTTTATGAATTGAAGCAAGCTCCCAGAGCTTGGTATGCAAGGTTAGACAGGTACTTGTTACAACAAGGATTCAATAAAGGTACCACACATATAAATATTTTCTTCAAAGTTGAAAAAGATAAAATCTTGATTGTGGTTATGTATGTTGATGACATAATTTTTGAAGGAAATGAAGCTATGTGTAATAAATTTACAGAAGAGATGCATAAAGAATTTGAAATTTCAATGTTTGGGGAGATGAATTTCTTCCTTGGTATACAAATCAATTAGATAGATAAAGGTATTTTCTTATCACAATCAAAGTATGTCAAGGAAATGTTGAAGAAGTTTGGAATGGAAGATTCTAAATCGATATGTAACCCTATGGTTACTGGTTGCAAGTTGAGAAAGAATGATGAATCCCCTAAGGCTAAACAAAGCAAGTATAGATAAATTATTAGAGTATTGCTATATCTAGCTACTAATAGACCGGATATCATGCACGCAGTTTGTCTTGTGGCTAGATTTTAAGAAGATCCTAGAGATTCACTTGTTGTTGTAGTGAAGAGGATATTCAAATACTTGAAGGGAACTCTGGATCATGGCTTGTGGTATCCAAAGGATATTGAATTATGCTTACACCGATGCAGATTGGGTTGTTTGCATAGATGATAGGAAGTGCAAGTGGTGGTGCATTCTTTCTTGGATGTAGATTGGTGTCATGGCTAAGTAAGAAACAAGATTCAATGTCCTTATCTATTGTAGAGGAAAAATACATTGAAACAACATCTTGCTGCACACAAGTGTTGTGGATGAGGCAAACAGTAAAGGATATCAGAGTAGTATATGATGAACCAATTTCTATCTTTTGTGATAATACAAGTTCTATTAGTATATCAAAGAATCTGATAATGTATTCAAGAACAAAGCATATCTCAATCGGGTATCACTTTTTGAGAGAGAAGGTTGTAGAGAATGAAGTGAAGCTTGAATATGTGCCTAGAAAGGATCAAGTTGTTGACATATTCACTAAGGATATTCCTAAGGATACTTTTGAGTATCTCCAGGAGAAGTTGGGGGTTATTTCCCCTCCTTCCTTGAACTAGATGTATAAGGAGATGTATCAACCCAGTGGGTCTCAAGATTCGTTCTTTGGTTTGGACTGATGTTGGTGGCTACCTCTCAAGGGGAGTAGGTAGTGGCATTATTGGTTGTTGCAGTCAGGATGAATGAGTGTTGTCATTGTGTAGTGGTTGCAAATTGATGCAATATGGTGTGTGCTCTTAAGGGGGAGTATGTAAAGCAATTTGATATCAATGAGAGGCATGCAAGTTTGTTTCTCTTTTCCATTGATGTCAAAGGGGGAGAATGAGTCATGTGAAAAATGAGATGAGCTAGCTGAAAAAGGAAGAGAGAGTAATGAGTTAGTTGTGTAAGGGGAAGAAAAGAGATAATGAGTTGGTATGGAGTATAATATTGAGGATCAAAGTTGTTATGTTTGTTGTTGATGTTTTTTCACATCATGTGTTTCCATCAATGAAAAAGGGGGAGATTGTTGCAAGTATGTGTAGTTGGTGGTGTTATTGATGTCAACAAGATTTGGTGTTTTCATTGGTGTCAATTGTATGAGAAGGATATTTTACAATAGTGTGAGGAGTTGGTATTGAGTTGATATTATCTTTGATGATGCTTTGACTAGTTGCATTATGTTGTCATTAGTAAGCTATTGGTGTCAACCTCTAGTGTTTCTTTGATAATATTTTGTCTATGGATGTATGGTTGAGTTTCTATGTTATAGTTGGCTTGGTGGTGATGAGGAAGTGTTAAAGATGTTGAGGATATGTCTCTGGTTCTTGGTTTCCAAGTGCTTTTGAGAAAATTTGAATACAAAGAGGAAACAATGCATTGCAGTGGTGTTTTGTGTTACAGAGTAGTGTTTTGGTTTTGATCCAAACTTTTTCTATGTTGAAAATCTACTTGTGTGGTTTGGATATGTTGATCAAAGGTGTTGCATCTAGAATTTGGTGTGTTGGATTTTTGTGTAGAGGAAGGTGTGTTCACCAGTGTGTGAAGTGTGTATTACAGGGGTGTCTGGGAGAAATGATTTTGCTTCGCATTTCTCTGTAGAGTGGTTTTAGGTCTTATGGATTTGGAAGGGTGTTGATAGTGTTTGTATCTTTCTTTAGTTCAAGTTGTTTGAGGTTTGGTGCTTCAGAAGTCAATTTATTGAGTTACAACATATGGAAAAATTATCTGAGTGTATTGATTGTGTACATTCTTTAGATGAATTTTTTTGTGAAGGAATATTTTGGATTTCAAGATGTTTGTGGAATATTCTAGATTATGTTCAAGTGAAATTTATTGTTTGCAAGTTGTTTTTGGATCAAAGGAAGTGTGTACTAAACTGTTTAATGGTGTTTACATGGGTTTGGCGAACCTTGGGTGTTTACACTAATTGTGAAGTTTCTTTGGTGTTTGTGGAAGTGTGGCGTGCATGTATGAGAGTATTTAGGTCCGAGTTAAGATGTGTTGTGGTATGCCTTTATTCCTTTCCACTGTGGGAATTTTTTGGTGCCAACTTAATTTGAATTTGCAAGGTTGAGGTGCATAGCCAACCTTGGAGAATGTTTTCAAGGTTGAAGATTGTATAAATATGTGTTGATTTGTTGAGGGATGATAATTTAGATGTGTGTGATGTGAATGATGTGAATTGCAGAGTTGTGAGGTGCAAATTTGTGTAGTGCAGTGCGAGCTTTAATGTGTTAGATTACTGGATGCAATGAGTAGAAGGTGTCTACAATATTCAGTAAGAGTGCAAAGGTGTTAGTGATGTTGTGGTGGAATTTTTTGTGCATTGAGATGGATTTCTCACTGTAACATTCTTCTTTATCTTCTTTTATATTCTGGCAATGAGCCTTTGATAGTGAGCCTTTCTTTCTTCTAGATAGTGATCCCTCTAGTAGTGAGCCTATAATCGGTGTGGATGTTACTTTATATTGTGATCTAATCCTCACCGTGGTTTTTCCCTTGGGTTTTCCATGTAAATCTAGTGTTCTATTGTGCATGGTGTTGCTTTGGTTCTATTTATGTTATCTTCTTTCATGATAAACCATTCTAACAAATTAAGGGTTTGTTTAATTAATGTGGATCTGGTTTGTGAGGTTTGAAGTTTTAAGGTACAACTAAGAGCGGGGCAACTAATTTACCCCCCCTCTCAATTGTGTTGTGCATTCAAAAGGATGAACCTAGGTTTGCAAAAAAGGCATTAGGTATTAATGATGTATAATCTTAGAAGATTACTATGGATGAATAAATTACAACTTTGAAAAAGAATAATAAATTAGATTTAGTACCATTTCTTGAAGGGAAAAAATCTATTGATTGCAAATTTCCATTCAAGAAAAAGATTGGTTCAAATGGAGGTATTGAGAAGTACAAAGCATGATTGGTTGTAAAAGGTTACTCTTAGATTTAGGGTGTTGATTGCAGTGATATATTTTCTCATTTGCAAAAATGACATCCATTAGATTCTTGCTTTCTTGTATTGCTACATATGATCTAAAGGGGGTCATCTCACAATAATGGGTTATACTTTTTAGCCAAACTTGACATTGAAATCAACATTTTGAGCAAAATCTTCACTTTTTGACACCTATAGTAGGTAAACTGTTAAGAATTTGAAGATGATGCAAACTAGTGATTTGTGAGATTTTATCTATAGATTTTAAATGTATTTTTTAAAAAAATTGAAATTAAATTGTAATTTTTTTGTGTCTGGACTTTGATAACTAGTATTTAATAGTAGACATTTTTAAAAAGCGATGTGTACTTTGTATCACATAATTTTTTTTCTAGAAAGGATAAAATTTTGATTCTTTTGAATTTAGGTTGGTAACACCAATATCTAGTGATTTCATTTCATTTCATAATGTTTTGTTGAATATTTTTCTTTTAATTAAGTTTTGAAGTCAAATAATTACAATTTAGACATATGTGCACTTCGAAACACATAATTTTTTTTGTATGTATTGAAATTCATTTTTTTGTTGTTGGAACAAAGGCATTAATACCTAGTGCATATAGATATATTTTTTTTAAAATCCATTAATTTACTATTTTTCCATATGTGTAGAACATACAACTTGATTTTTGGTGAAAAACCTATGTTTATTAAAACTAAAATTAAAAAATTAAAAATAAAAATAAAATATATTAAATTTATAGTTGTTGGAAAGAGCATTTCGAGGACTACAGTCCTCCAACTTGGTTTATCAAGTTGAATCCATTTGCACCTTGAAACTAGACATCAAAAGTAAAAAAAAATGTATAAAATTTGTAATCAAGGGGGAAAGGTGAAAAAAGAGGGTCTTCATTCGAAAGGGGCTTCGAATGAAGGCCCCCTACATGGCACGATCAAAGATAATTAATAAAGTTTGAATTAAAATAATGCGCATAAATCACTAATGTTTGAAAAGGTCACATAAACTTTGATTTAAATTGTATACATGCATGTTCGAATGAAGGCTTGGTTGCTTTTATAGTGGTTTGTACGAAGGCATGGTTTGTTTGAAGGCTTGGAAAGGCATAAATGTTTGAGAAAATATTCTTCATTCAAAGGTGTGGCTTTCATTCAAACTCTTTCTTAAATTTTTGATGGATGTTTTTAATTTTTATTCATGTAAAAAATTGTTATCCACTATTGTGGGTTCACCCAACATTGAGAAAATAGACGTGAAAATGAATTTCCTTCATGGTGATTTGGAGGATAATATTTATATGACATAGACAAAGCATTATGTGGTGAAAGGTAAAAGTAATTTGGTTTATAAATTGAAGAAATATTTGTATGGCCCCAAGCATAGTCCTGGGATATGATACTAGAAATTTGATACATATGTGTTGAGTTTGAGGTTTGAACATTCTAAATTAGATCACTATATTTATTATAGATATGATGGTAATATTTTATTATTTATTGTATTAAATGTTGATGATATGTTATTTATTGGTAAATGAAAGGGAATTATTTCAAAACCAAAGTATCAAATTGTAGCTAAATTTGAAATGAAAGATCTTGGTTCAACTAAATAAATTATTGGGATGAAAATAAAAAGAGATAGAATGAATAAAAAACTATGGCTTGGCCAAAGTAAGTATACCAATTTTATTTTATAGAGCATTAACATGTAAGATTATAGACCACAGTGTGTTCCTCTAATATTTGAAATGAAGTTATTTTCTTCACATTGTCGAACATTTTCATTAGAGATGAAAGAGATGAACATAGTGCCTTACTAGACCATAGCCAAAATTTTGATATATGTTATGGTCTAAACTAGATGATACATTACCCAAGTAGTGGGAGTTCTTTCCAGATATAGGTCTAATCATGGTAGAATTCACTGAGAAATAATTAAAAGAGTCTTCAAATATTTGTAGGGTATCGAGCAAAGTATTCCTTGTGTTATCATGGTAATTTGATAGGAGATGGACATTCCTTTGATATTCATGGTTAATTAGATTTAGATTGGGTAGGTGATGTTGGTAGTAGATGATCTATTAGTGCTTATGTGTTAACTTTATTTAGTGGTGTAATCAATTGGATGAATAAGTGACAATATGTGGTTGCTATGTCCACTATTAAAGCTGAGTACATGACATCTACTCACACTTGTAAAGAAACCATTTGGGTTGAGAGATTATGTTCCAATACCAGAATAAAACAAGGTGTAGTGTGAAAGGAAGTCAAGTGTGCGAAAGCAACTTCCTACACCAATCTAAGCAGGAGAGTATTGCAAAAAAATCTTATTAAAACCTTAAATTGCTACAGGTATCAACAAATGCACATTCAATAACATAAAACAGATAAAAAAAATCAAACCATAACACAGTGTATACGTGGTAAAACCCTTTTGGGAAAAAATCCACACTCCAAATCACGCAACACAAATGTATTATCAACAATCAAAACTTCAACCTGTAACCCATAAAATACACTAACTTTGGAAGTATTTATAATGCAACAACATGAAGAAAAACACCAAAAACTTTCCAAAACCATTTCACATGCCCAAGGTATGAACAAGAGTCTATTATGACATGTTGTCATAGTCATGACTCATTTAATTTGGCAATCTTCCAAAATCAGCACCTGCCTCCACAAAAATAGCCGCCACTTGACATGCAAGACACCACTACACATGCAGTTGCCAAATGCAGACTTAGGCGCTCCCATAATAGTAGCTTACCTATCATAGTGTAAATAGGAAACTATCATACATGACTCTTACAACTATCATATCCCATCATAGCAGTTTCTATAATAAACTCTTTTGGCTGTCATAAATTGTCATAACAAGTGTCATAGTTTGTCATAGTGCATGACATAGCAACCTATGACAAGAGCCATCAATTTAGCCTAAACTATATGTCTTCCAAAGTGGATGCCTACTTCCACAATTTTAGCTTACAACATTTACATGTCACCTTCCATATAGGATGCCACATCAACAGTGGGTCCCACAAAGTGACAACATACTTAGTACGCATAATTAATTTCAAAATAAATAAATGCATTAAATAATAATTAATTAAATGATGAGACTCAAAGGTTGAGACACCTTAATCCAAACATAGTGAAAACTTATTATGATAGTGAAATTTTTATCTTCTTAGCTAAGAAGCTGTCATTTCATGCCAAAACCAAGCACACTGATGTACAATATCATTTTGTTAAAGATATGTTTGAGGATGGTAGGGCGAATCTATTTAAGGTAGAGACTTTGATTAATATTATGGATTCCTAAACTAATCTTGTGAGTATAGAGAATTTTAAATGGTGTTCAGAGTCTATCGACCTCTCAACCCCTAGTAATTAAATCATGGCATTGATACTCCCTTTTCCCTTTTAAGGTGCTCAAAAATGGGAAAATGTTAGAAAATGGTGTCTTACCCTTACAATTATAAAAGGTTATTTTGTGAGGGGGAAGATGGATTAGACGAGATAACACAAAGGGGTTCACACTGTAATTGAAATTAGGATTCTAAGCTAAGATGAAACACAGAAAATCTAAAATCTAGTCCTACACATACGAAATGAAACTAAGCTAATTGAACATACATTAAGAAACCTATGATTATCGAAATGAATGAAAGCAATAAACAAAGTGTTACCATCCCATAGTGGAGTGTATTTGTGTGATGTTAGATTATTCTTATCATCACAAAGCCTCCATAGTTCGTGAATAACTTGATGAATGGTTGCTTGATGTTGATCAAAAAAGGTTGAAGCTCTGTCAATGGTGATTGCCACAACACTTCATTGTATAAAGTATGTTGATTCTTTGATCCATATTTGTGAGGAGAGGGGTTTGTTATATAGGAAATGAGATTTTGAATCGACGATCAGGATTACGCTGGAGAAAATCCAGATCAACGGTCAAAATGTGTTGAGAGGATTTAGACATGAGAATATTGTGCAAAGTTGATTGCACAATTTGGGTGATTGAAGAATAGATTAGCTAGTTAGGGAATAGATTGATTAGTTAGAAATTGATTGATTTGAATTAGGAAATAGATTGCTTAGTTAGCAATTGATTGATTTAAGTTAGGAAATAGATTGCTTAGTTAGCAATCCATGATTTTCTCAATCAAAAAGTGGGTGAGGAATATGAATTAATTAATTAATTCCTTTTTGTGTTTGATTTTTGATAATTGATTTGAATATTTGATTATTCAAATTTTGGAGGGAAAGTGGGTTAATTAAATTATTATAATTTAATAATTTAATCAAATTAGGGGAATAAGGTGATTTAGTGACGTAATTAAATAATTGACATTATTTAATCAATCAGGACAAAATAAGATAAGATAGGACTTTATTAAATAAATGTAATTTATTTAATTGGTCAAAATGAAGAAACGTGAATTAATTAAATAATTTGTCGTTTTATTTAATTAATAGTAGAATTAGGGTTTTTGAGACTTTATTAAATAAACAGTATTTATTTAATTTGTCAAGAATGATGAAAAAGTGAATTAAATAATGTTGTATTATTCAATTAATAGAGGAAATTAGGGTTTTGGATGATGTTGATATGAAATGCAGTGTTGTGTGATGATTTGTGATGATTTTGAGATGTTGCATGGCATTGCAGGATGATTCTGAGATGTTCTAAGATGATTTTGAGATGTTCCAGGATGTTTCTGAGATGTTCCAAGACATTACGGGTCGATTCTGAGATGTTTCGGGTTGATTCTGAGATGTTCTGATACGTTCCGGGATGTTATGTGATGTTGCTTGATGTTGATCGATGTTGTTTGATGTTGTTTGATGTTGTTCAGGGTGTGTGATAGGTGTTAGGTCATTTTTATGTCTACATTTTTCCCCTCTTTGATACAAAGTATTAATTGCTTTGTTTCAAAGATTATATTTTTAAGATCAAGTTTTATTTTTTGAAAAAATTTAATGCCTCATTGTGCCCCACTGTGCTCCACTGTTCCCCAATGTTTCATGGAATGATGGTAGGACTCTGTGTTTCCCCCTCGAGAGGTTGGTCAAAAATTTCAAATTTTGAGGTCAAGCTCACGATTCTGTCTTGTTTTGGTTCCGATCTGTTTAGGTTGCATAATTAGATCTATAAGCCCTTCGTTTTTCATTCCGATGTTTCTGAGAGCCTCTAATTTGAAAGTAGGAAGGTTCCCCAAGTAGAAATTAGGGTTTCTTGAGGCTTAATATAGAGAATTACTCTTCAAATTGGCTCATTTGTGCTAGGTCTTTTTTGCTAATTCTTGTCTCTGAATTTCCCATTTTGTCAGCTTTCAAGGAGTAATGTCAAGATTTGAGGGTGCCCCACATCATTTCGAGCTTGTTTGGTAGGTTGGACGACCTTCAGGCGTTGGTGACCTGGTATGTACCTTCTCATTTTTTTCTTTTGTCTTGTTTCATTCTCGTTATGCGTGTACTAAGTTTTCTAGGTCAAAAGCACAGTTTTGTGATTTCTAAGCATTTGCCTCAGTTTCCTCACTTTTGCATGTTGAGAATCCATGCTTTTGACTTATTTCCACACCTTTGACTAGAATCTTTGCTTTTATTTTGAGCATTTGACCTAAAAGCTCGCCTTTGATCAAAAAGCCCGCTTTTGACTATTTCAAGCCCTAAAAGCTCACCTTTGACTTATTCCCACGCCCTTGTTTCCTCACCTTTGCTTGAAAAGCTCACCTTTGCCTGAAAAGCTCACTTTTTCCTAGTGCTTTCTAAGCATTTTCTCAAAACCTTTGCATTTGACTTTCCTTGTTGCCTTTGACTTTAGCATTTTCTTGGAACCCTAGCATATGTTCATTTGTCATTGTTTCTTGTGTCATTATGTGTCATTTACCTATTTAGAGTGAAACACTAACATTGTGGGTTTAAAATGATTGCAGGTTGGTCTTAGAGTACTACAACCAAGGGAGAGACGTCCTTGACACTTGTTTGATCCCATTGCCCGTTTTGGTGTTTTAGAGCAATATTTTCTTGATGTTGTGGGACTTCGTTACATTTGATACATGCCTCCTATTAGGACCCATACCACTATGATGACTACACTTTTGGAATGGTGGCATTCAATGACATCCTCGTTTCACTTGCCCAGAGGAGAGGCAATCGTTACCCTTGAGGATGTCTGGAGGATACTTCGCCTCCCTATTCATGGAGAGTTGGTTACATACTGTATCCAACGCGGTACCTGTGCCATGCAATGGGTGTTAGATGTTTGACACTTGTAGGTACATCATTCAGAGATTGACCTTTATGAGTTTCCTGATAGTGCAAATCATATTTTGCTCATTTTATGTGGTTTGATTTTAGGACTAGTTGTTCCTGATAAACGAGGTCGACAATTTCTCGTGGGTTGGGGAGTGTGTATCGAGAGTATGCTTGAGCATGACACTAGGTATTCTTGGGGTCTGTGTCTTCTCACCCACCTATACAGAGATATGCACGAGGTCGTGTATCGGGGTGGGAAATCTATTTCCATAGGTGTTTCACTCTTGCATGTTTGGGCGTGGGAGCATATTGTTGTTACTCAACCAGACGAGATACAGGATCGTTATCCTGATGACCCATATTCCTATCGTTATGGTGATTTTATGCATTATACCTTGCCTGGGGATCTTCCTTATTGGCACCGTGTTTTTATGATATGCCCAATTTTGTGTGGAGACCCTATTTGGGGTGTGAGGCTTGGCCAGAGGATTTAGATCATCTTGTCTACTATCAACAAACCCATTGGTTTTTTGGTCATTCTCATCTTGTGCTAGAGTGTTACTTACCAGATCGAGTATGCCGCCAGTTTGGGGAGAGACAAGGCCGATTTCTTGATGCTTATGAGGCTTGTTTTGGTCGGACGACTCAGGAGGTTCATATATGGGGTCTCCAACCAGATATGGATATTGTCATTGCTGAGTTCATAGCACTTGCCCCAGTTGGTTGGGGTTGGTTGGTTAGTTTAGCAGATCCAGGTACTTCTCGTGATTATGATGAGTGGTGGGCATAATGTAGGCCGATGAGACTCACTGTCCCTAGGGGTGATCCCGCTTCAGGTAGATAAGGTATTATAGATCGTTGTGGGGAGCGACTGGGTATTGAGGTCCTCATAGAGTAGTTGGATAGTGCCTGTCGTGATGGGGCACAGGGTGGTCAGGATGAGCACCCTCCTTAGGTACAGGGTCATAGATAGGTTCCAGATCCTCCTCCACCAGCTAGGGATGGAGACATATCATTAGCTTAGATGACTGCTACTAGAGATGCAGAGATAGTGAGATGATAGGTTACAGAGGCTCAACTAGATGCTCTGAGGGATGAGTGGGATATCGAGAGTGGTCGACAACATGCTATAGAGGCTTTTGTATAGTTGCTCACTACAGAGAGAGATACTCTCAAGGTAGAGCGTGATCAATATCTACAGAGGTCCAACTAATATCAAACTTTATATGATGTTGTTGTCCCTAGGGCTGCTTGGCATCCACAGTTCAGAGAGCCTAGTGTTGTGAGCGATGGTGGTGATGGTCAGTTGGTGGTGCAGGTGGTGGTGCAGGTGATTAGTCTGTGAGATAGCCAGATAATTTTGGTGGTTCATAGGGTTATGTCATTCTCGTCGGGGTCTTACTTTTTGTACTTGATCTTCATGTTGTTTTTTGTTTAGAGGCATATTGTAGACATGTGTTTTGTATATATATATATTCATCGGCCTAGTCGAGGCCTCGTATAGATATTGTGATTTTGTATATCCTATCACACTTAGGATGATGTACTCTCTTTTTTATGATGATATATGAGTTACACCTTTTTTTATTCAGCTTCATTATGTTTATGATGATGATGCATTATGATGTATGCATATGTGGGATGAATGGATCATACTTTGTATTATATGATTTTTTATTATGAATGTTGATATGTGATGGATGTATGCCCCATACTTGATGTTTTTATTGGTTTATTATCATCATGATATGTACTAATGAAATTGTGCATGTATGATGGATGTTAGTTAGAAGAAATGTTGATGATTGATAGAAATATGATGTCAATTAGAGGAAATATTGATGATGGATAGAAATGTGATGTTAATTAGTAGTTGATGAGTTGCTTTCACTTTACTTGGAGAATTTGCAGTTTGAACAATCCTTTTTTATGTAGCAAATAAATACGATGCACCAGGGTATTAATGACCAAGGCAACTTTGTATCTATTGCATGGACTTTGACTCTACAAACAAGGAGTATTCTTGCTCATACCAGACATACGAAAACCTTGTTAGAGTGTATGGGTGAGAAGCTTTAAAACATGTCAGACCAGTAACACAAGAGGTATTAAGAACCTAACATGTCACTGTTACACGAAACGCTCCAAAGAAAACTTCCACACACAAAACAAAGCAAGTATTCACCATGGTAGTATAACAGGAATATACACAAACAACAAATCAAAATGACACTCAATTGCCACCATTCCTTCTCTAAATCCTTATGGACATCCTCGAGAGATCCTAGGAATGAGTCAATAATGTAAATCACAAAAATAAGACAACAAAAAGATAAAACAATGTTGTTATATCACTTGCCATATCTGTTTGGGGTGGGTCTATTATCCAATATTGATCATGTCTATCGTAGGAACGGATTCGTTAAGAAATATCTCAGGATGTTGTTGGGTCTTGTCAAAAAGATATGTTTGTGATACTTGGCCTTGTTTACGTTTGTTTATAATCCAATATGGGTGATTTTTTTTCTTGAAGGTTCCAACTTTTGATGTTTTCTTTGTTTGCTTTGTTTGTTTTGTTTGTTTTGTCAAAGGGTGAATGTGATGATGTTTTTTATTATGGATGATGTTTATTGCGGATTATGATGGACAGGATGGGTCTTTTTGTTTTTTCTAAGTTTTATGATGTTTTTGTTATTTTTAGGGGACTAATCTAGGGCCTCGGGGGCTCATAAAAAATAAGCCTTTCCTATGTTATACACGCAGAGACCACACAATTCAACCGGTTTGAGTGTTTTGAATGTTTTTGACTTTTTCTATATTGAGAATGTTTTTGGATTTTGTATTTTGTAGATTTTTTTTTTAATTTTTTTTAATTTTGTTGTTTTCTGAATGTTTTTGGATTTTTGTTGTTTTCTGACCATGATAGGATGGTAAAAGATCTAACCCCATGACTAGCTTCAGGAAATTTCCCCCAGTTATATACAAGACTCCTTTCCTTAATTAGTGACAAGCCATGGTTGGATACACTATTTTATTATGAAATGGATGGGTGGATGCCGTGAATAGTATTGATAGATAATGATATGATTTTTATTCAAACATAGCTCCTGTTTTCTAGGTTTTCACTATGGAACCTATTCTAGGAGCGCCACAAAGTGGTTTTCATTTAGATAATGTCTTATTTCTCTTTACTATTTTTCTTGCTTCTTTTTTGTTTTTTTTTTGGACTTTTACCCTTTTTCTTGGGGTGTAAGATATTGACAAGTTGGATTGATATTTCACTTTGTTTTCTAGAGGATGTGTTTTAGAAAAGCTTAGTTGAACTAGTTGTAGGGTTCAAGCAACTATTAATATCTCATAATTTTCAAGTGAAAGAATAATCCATGTTGTTGGTATCTTTGAAGGTTACCTTGGTAGTGTGTTGGCGGTAAACCTTGTTTTTGGGATAAACTATTTTGATTTTTTTGGATTTTTACCCTCTTGCCTGGAGTATCGTAAGATGTTGAAAACTTAGATTCATATTTCACTGTGTTTTTTCTAGAGGATATGTTGCAGAAAAAATTACTTGAACTAGTTGTAGGGTTCAAGTAACTATTGATATCTAAGAATTTTCGAGTGAAGGAATAATCCACGTTGTTGGTATCTTTGAAGGTTACCTTAGTAGTGCGTTCGTGGTACACCTTGTTGTTAAGACAAATTATTTTGATTTTTTTGGATTTTTACCCTCTTGCCTGGGGTGTAAGATATTGAAAACTTGGATTGATATTTCACTGTGTTTTTTTCAAGAGGATATGTTGCGAAAAAGCTTACTTGAACTAGCTGTAGGGTTCAAGTAACTATTGATATCTTAGAATTTTTGAGTGAAGGAATAATCCACATTCTTAGTATCTTTGAAGGTTACCTTGGTAGTGCGTTGGTGGTACACCTTGTTGTTTGGGATGAATTGGGAAGCGTACCATGTGGCACACCTTGTTGTTTGTATTTTTCCTAGATCACAACGTGAGCTAGAAGGCATAGATCAAGATTTATTCTGAAGCAAGATGGAAGTACTTGCCCCCAGTGTCTAGCAATGTAGGTGATGGATTAGCTTGTGATAGAATAACATGTTTGGATAGAGTATGCCCCTTTGGAAAATGCCTCATGGCTCAGATAATGCTAGATAGCATAGGATCAATGATAGTGACCCATTTCAAGATGTTTTCCATAAGAAAAGTGTAAAGTGTACACCAAACATTTGTCAAGATTAGTTGGATTTTGGATAAAAATGGATGGGATTTATTATGGATATGCTGAGACGATTCCTCCTAAAATGGTGCATGTAGATGCTCAATTCTACACATGACGCATGTTTTCCAGGTTTTCATCATGGTACTTGTCCAAAGCGCCACCATAGTGGTTTTCATTGGAGGACGATTTTTCTCTTGACTATTTTCTTGATTGATTTTTTTATTTTTTATTGATTTTTGATGTCACACAAGATGCCTATTTACCAGGTTTTCATCATGGTGACAATTTTTTTCTCATGTTGAACCACCTGGTGGTGTTGATGTAGATGCTATTGGTGTTGATATGGTTGTTGTTGTTGTCATGACATGCCAACGATATCCTGCTCTGAGGAGTTGTTTTGCTAAGATATGAGCGCTTGCAAATATTCCCCGATAACTCTTGTCTTCTTTGCCAATACTGGAGTTAACTTTACCTTGATGTGCACATCATGATAGAGTGCCTTTAGAATCCTTATGATAAAGAGTTGCTGCTAGCACATGGTTAATTCGAGATTTGGATATCTTGGATGGTGAAATGCGTTGAGGGAAATGATATTTAGATGGATTGGATGATAGTTTGGAACCTTTAACTCTCCAAACTTTGGATGATGAGCAATGATGGGTGGATATAGAGATTCGATGGGGACCAACATCTTGATATACCTTGTAGGTCACTCTTGAAGCTTTCTTTTGCATTTTTGGACATCTTTGATGGATTAACTTCCCTTTTTTATTTTTCCCCATAGTTTCTTTGACTAATGGGGTTTGATAGGGATGATTTTCTTGCTTTTTCTTTTGTATCCATTTGAATCTTTCTTGTCCATTTTGTTTTATTGATTCTTTTGCTTCAATGACTTGTTTCATTCTTGGGTATAGCTTTTTATTTCATTGTTGGTCCCAATAAGAGGGTGGAAAAATGCATGGATGATGATTCATGACATGGCCAGTTGTAGCATTGGTAACAATTTCATCATAAGGAATCTTCGTGCTCTCTATGTTGATGCTTTCATTAGATAAAGTTTCCCCCAGTATTTTAGAGGTATCACTAATATGTTTAGATCCCTTACTTGTTGAATAACCAAGACCTTGATGCTTAGGATTTCCAATAATCTACATTGGTGCTAGGATACCCTGTTCATGTAGGCCTAATCCTTTGTCTTCATAATGCATCTGTTGAAAACTTTTATTTGCAATAGGATATGTGTTACCTTGGAAACAAGGTGCTAATCCTTCTTTGCTTTCTTTTGGATGTTCAAATGTGATAGATTATTCACTGGGGGATAACTTCCTAATTTATATCTTTGGCTTGATTCTATGAAATATCAGATTTTGATAGTCTTTCAAAATACATTAGTGCTTCTTTGACTAGTGTATACCCATTTCTCTGCTGCTCAGGATTGTCCATTATCTTTGCTGATTTTAAGATACTGTGCTGCATATTTTCATGCTTCATGTCTTCAACTTGCTTGGAGGATTTTTCTAATCTTAATGCTTCTTCTTGCTCAATTTTTGATGTCTGTAGATTCTACCATACTTTGATCATGTGTACAGATGTGAAGAGTAGGTGACTCTTGTTCCTTGGTAATGATATCAAGAGTATGAGACTCTTGTTTTGGATGAAGATCATCTACATGTCCATTAGGAGTAAACATCTCATGGGTAGATGTATGTGTGCTTGGCATATGGATTTGTGCTTCTTTTGGAAAATGTTGGATATCTTGGAAGATATCTACCAAGACATTGTAATATTTTGATTGTAATTTTTCTTGATCTTGACTTTGTATGGTATTATCTTCGACATGCTTTAGTTCACATTCTTGACATGGATCAATTTCAAAGAAAGGATTGCCTATAAAAGATCCTTGGATTTCCTCAAATTGTGGGTATATGGGTGATAGCTCTAGGCTTAGATTTTCTACATTGGGTATAAGTGTTGGCTTAGGAGTCTCTTGATCATCAATATGTACTGTCATGAGGTTGGATGAAGTCAATACATTTTGGATTGAATCATTACTAGAATTGGGTGACCGAGTTTGATCATGCTTGGGGCTAAATTCTTGATGTATGTCCTCTTTCTCATTGGATGATGTAGAGACATTGTCAATTTGATCAGTGATAGATAGCTCTTGATCAATGTTTTCAACTTTTGAGGTTGAGACATTATCATTGTTGTCATTGGTAGTTGGCTCTTGAATGTTAATAGCTATTTCTCCTTGATCAATAAGGTCTTGGATGAGATTTTTGAGTGTAGCACATTTGTTCATTGTGTAACCCTTGATTTTGTGGAACACACATTGTTCATACTCGTTATACCAAGGAATTTTAAAGCATGGTTCACCATAAGTTGGACTATCATTGATTTTGATAAGTTCCTGTTGTACCAGTTCGTGCATGGTTACCTCTAAAGTTGCTCCCAAAGGGGTTAATCTTCTTTTTGGTTGGTAACCTTTCCTCTATGGAATTTCTTGATTTGTCTGCTCTTGATTTTTTGGAACCCCCTGATACGACAATTGAGGTACATTTTGATATTGCATTTGAGGTACACCTTGGTTTTGTAGAACTTCTTCACATTGTGGATATTGGAAGTGTTGTTGATGTGAATATTGAGGTGTTTGTGGAATAATGTCCATTGGTTGAGGATATGCAATTTTTCAACTTTGCACATGGCATGGGCGATACATCAGATTTTGATTTCGTTTAATTTCCTCAAGATTTCTCTCAATTTTATCTAGGGAAATTTGATGTTTTAGATTTATTCCTTGATGGTAATTTTGAAATCCCTGATGTTGTTGCCCTACTTGATGTTGTGAACCTTGATAAGATTAATTTGGGTAATAGATCGACATGTTTCGGGGATATTTTGATACTCAATACCCTTATCATAAGGTCACTCAGTTTATATTTCCAAGAGGATCATACATATGGCCATGTGGGAGGTAGCAATATAGATCTTCCAACTACTATGTTTGCTTTCTCTTCCTCTTCGTTTAAGATGATTGATGCAGTTAGAAACTAGAGGGGTGTTTCATTTTTCTCAAATATGAAGTTTCTCAAACTGCTTATGATGTCAGTTTGTGCACCTTCAATGTGTGTGAGACTAGGTTGAATAATCAGTGCTATAAGGTTTGGTTGTTGAACGAGAGTTGTGGGTCACCAAATGGTCATAAGGTATGATGGTGTTGTGAGGTGGTTGCTATGAAACTCAAAACCTTAAGGCTTGAGTGTTGTTTTGGAATGTGGCTACCTTTTGGAAATTAAAATGTTTGAAGAAACGAGGGTCAATATTTCACTTCCTTTGTCTAGAGGATATGTTGTGGGAAGTATACTTGAACTATCTGTGATTTCCAAGTAACTGTTGATACCATAGACTATTTGA
Source organism: Sequoia sempervirens (assembly GCA_007258455.2). Classification (NCBI taxonomy): domain Eukaryota; kingdom Viridiplantae; phylum Streptophyta; class Pinopsida; order Cupressales; family Cupressaceae; genus Sequoia; species Sequoia sempervirens. Next base: position 58,650,597 of record VDFB02270651.1, on the reverse strand, counting down.
GTGAAGGAATGATCCTAGTGTTTTTTATTTTTATTTTTATTTCAAAAAAAGTAGTATGGGAATAATGGGTGAGAGACTTTGTGACCAATCTTATTTTCCAAATGTTTTGTTTGAACAATGACCTTATAACCAACTTCAGTTTGTTTTCCCCTAAGTGTTAGCAAAAAAGATAGTGAGCTAGAATGGAAGTTTGTAACCTTTGTATGTTTGTTTCCTCTATGTTCTTGAGTATGGAAAATGATAGGACAACATTGGACTAATTCAAAAGCATGGAATTTATGTGACTTGAATGTGTATAGCTCAAGTTGTGAAATCACAACACCCAAGCCATAGTTTACCAATTGTTTACTTCGATTAATGTAACCTGAAATAAAAATTGAAATGTTCATAAACCTTTAAGGATAAATCCTTTCAAGGAGTGCAAAACATAAGGCTTCTTTCACAAGTATGCACTAAATCAAAGGGTTTTTTATTTGACCATCATGTTTAGTGTTTGTTTTGATGTGTTCTTTTTCTTTAAGTCAAACACAAAATTTGATGTCACAAATGTTTTTGCATGTAATTGGGAAAGTTTAACATTAACAAGCACTTTACAATCCTAAGCTCAAGTGGGTACGTATTTCTTAGTAGGCCTACCAATCATCCCCAGGATGATTAATCTGAGAAGATGGAATGGAAAAATAGGCTATGTCAAGGAAATGTACCATCTTGACATGCCAAGCAAAAGAGTCCCTTCCCTATTTGCTTTATTGCCTCAACCAAAAACCAAACATGGTAAGTAACTTCTTGGAATGATGTTATTCCAATGCACTACCTTGAAATACTCTTTTGGGTAAATGGATGGCTTCTAAAACAATTGGCTCTTAGTCATGTTCTGGGGATATTATTTTTGAGCACCTACACATGCGGTGTTTTGTTCAATTAAGAACCTTCCAGCCCTTGCGGTTTTTTATGCATCATGAGGATACTGAGGAAGAATATTTTGATATAGGAAATCCGCACCTGACGAGTGATGAACTTTCCTCACACTCAAAAAATATTTATATAGCAATCCCGTATGAAAGTACCACTTGGGTCGCCCATGAGTCCTTTGATGCGGGAGATTCCTCAAGTAGGCAGGCCCTCTAAAAAGGTATGCTTGAAAAGAAAGGTGCAAAGCTCAAAATGTTCTTGCTCACCCAAGATCGCCAAAAGGTGCAAGGGGAGATGATAAACATTTAGCTTTCCAATCAATGAATACACGAAATACACTTCATAGCAAATTGATTCATTTTAAACACCTCGAGCGGTGTTATCCCCAAAAATTTGTGAGTAAAGTAAAACAAAGTTCTTTTTATTTTTGCACCAATTGAAGTGTTCAGGACATCAAGCAATTAAGATAGCAATGGTGTGAAAACAACAAGAACAATTTGTTCATTTTAAGCCCCAAAATTGAAGTGTTTCTAAGAAAATTAGGCATGGTTTTATCTTGGTCAACAAATGTAAAATGTGCGTGCGTCAACAAAATGGAAAAATTTTGTGCTCTTTTTATTGCACCAAATTCAAAGGTTCCTAATTATGAAAACATGAAATGCGTTCATTTTTAGAGCCCAAAATTGAAGTGTTTTATGTTCTTTTTATGAGCACCAAATGAGAGTTTCTAATCTAGAAAGCTTAAAAATGGTTCATTTTAACAACACCAAATCAAAGGTGAGTTTGTTGTTGTTCATTTTAATGCACCAAAAGAAAGTTCCTAACTTAGAAAATCTTCAAAAAATTTCAATTTTAAATAGCACCAAAATCAAATGTGAGAGTTGTTTGTTCATGTTAGAGCACCAAAAGGAAGTTCCTAACTTAGAAAAGCTTCAAATTTGTTCATTTTAGCAACACCAAAACTAAATGTGAGAGTTACGTTGTTGTTAATTTTATTGCACCAAATGAAAGTTTCTAAGTTAATAAAAAAATGATTGTGGCTCCAAAAACCTTGGACCGATCGTCTTCCCTGCACAAAACAAGTTAGTGTTTTCAAATCCTGCATAAAAAATATGTTAATTCCTGCAAAACAAGCAAAATTTAGCAAGGAGGTTCATTACAATAGTGCGGGATCCGTGCACTTTTCTTCTAGAGCAAATGCTCAAAAAAAAGGCAAATGCTTAGATCTTCCGTGCAGGTCAAAACCCAAAAATTTGCAAATGCTCAGAAAAAATGTAAAAGCGAGGTTTTAGAAGCAAAAGCGTAGTTCCCATGGAAAATGCAAGGTTTTTGTGGCAAATGCTCAAAAATTTCATTAGTCAAAAGCGAGCATTTGCTAGGCAGTGCATGAAACTTCTCCAGAAGGCTCCCGGAATCCTGTAACTTCAAATTTGCTCATAAAAATGTTAATAAGGAGGACCTAAGGTCCCAGCAGGCATGCCATAATGTGTGAGGGGGAAGATGGATTAGATGAGAAAACAAAAATGGGTTCAAATTGTAATTGAAATTAGGATTCTAAGCTAAGATTAAACACATAAAATCTAAAATCTAGTCCTACACATACGAAATGAAACTAAGCTAATTGAACATACATTAAGAAACCTATGATTATCGAAATGAATGAAAGCAATAAACAAAGTGTTACAACCCCGTAGCAGAGTGTATTTGTGTGATGTTGGATTGTTCTTATCATTGCAAAGCCTCCATAGTTCATGAATAGCTTGATGAATGGTTGCTTGACATTGATCGAAAAAGGTTGAACCTCTATCAATGGTGATTGCGACAACACTTCATTGCATAAAGTATGTTGATTCTTCGATCCATATTTGTGAGGAGAGGGGGTTTGTTAAATAGGAAATGAGATTTTGAATCAACGATCAAGAGTGCATTGGAGAAAATCCAGATCAACGGTCAGAATGTGTTGAGAGGATCTAGACATGAGAATATTGTGCAAAGTTGATTGCACAATTTGGGTGATTGAAGAATAGATTGATTAGTTAGAAATTGATTGATTTGAATTAGGAAATAGATTACTTAGTTAGCAATTGATTGATTTGAGTTAGGAAATAGATTGCTTAGTTAGCAATCCATGATTTTCTCAATCAAAAAGTGGGCGAGGAATATGAATTAATTAATTCCTTTTTGTGTTTGATTTTTGATAATTGATTTGAATAGTTTGATTATTCAAACTTTGGAGGGAAAGTGGGTAAATTAAATTATTATAATTTAATAGTTTAATCAAATTAGGGGAATAAGGTGATTTAGTGATGTAATTAAATAATTGGCATTATTTAATCAATCAGGACAAAATAATATGAGATTAGGACTTTATTAAATAAATCTAATTTATTTAATTGGTCAAAATGAAGAAACGTGAATTAATTAAATAATGTTGTTTTATTTAATTAATAGTAGAATTAGGGTTTCCAAGACTTTATTAAATAAACGGTATTTATTTAATTTGTCGAGAATGATGAAAAATTGAATTAAATAATGTTGTATTATTCAATTAATAAAGGAAATTAGGGTTTTGGATGATGTTGATATGAAATGCAATGTTGTGTGATGATTTGTGATGATTTCAAGATTTTGCGGGGCATTGTGAGATGATTCCAAGATGTTCTGAGACGATTTTGAGATGTTCCGGGATGTTTCTGAGATGTTCCAAGACATTACGAGTCGATTTTGAGATGTTTCGGGTTGATTATGAGATGTTCTGATACGTTCCAAGATGTTATGGGATGTTGCTCGATGTTGTTCGATGTTGTTTGATGATGTTTGATGTTGTTCAAGGTGTGTGATAGGTGGTAGGTCATTTTTATATGTCTACAGTTACTATTTATAGTAATTTTACAATTGAGTATGAATGGGTCTAAATTTTTCCTCAAAGCTACAAAATTGTCAAATAACTATGTTGCTAAAGTTTCAACCCAAGATCAAGTTTGAATTTCAAGATATTACAATTTTTATTTTTTAAAGTTTTGAAGTCAAATTTGAGGCACTTAGAGGTCATTTTTGGGCTTGAAAGTGATCATAATTGATGAAGTAGGTTGTAGCTTGATAGAGAACTTCATGAGCTTTCTAGTGGTTTAAATGCTTTGTCAATCAACCTCCTAGATCAAAAGTTATGGCCTTAAAAGTTGGGTCTCCCAAATTGGAAGATGTGAAAATGTGTTGGAAACATAAAATATATGTAAGGGGGAGTTACACATGTTGGTGTGTGCTTTGACACATCATAGGGAATCTTTTATTGGAGTTGAGTTGGGTTTCATTTTTTGGTTGGTTTTAGATTATGGTTTAATAAATACCACTCTATGGTTTCATGCATCACATCTACTATATATTAGGTGCTTGAGATGGAGGTTGAGTGTGAGAGTCTTATAAATGTTGAGTTGCCTCTAGATTTTTGGTTGATGATACTCCCATGAAAGATTTCTATGCAATTATATCACAATATTATTAATTTCTTTAATAATATATTGGGAACCTTTTGGAGTGTGGGTTTTTTCTATCGAAAAGGTCTTACCCACATAAATCAGTGTGTTATTTTATGAATGGTATTTATGTTTAAATTTCTATTTAGTTTCTATAATTGTTGTGTATATATATATTTTTATGCATAAAAATCCTCTCAACATTACTCTAGGAAGTTGTTATGCTCTCTTAGCTTCCTTACAACTTTGAGGAAGTTACAAATCATATTTGTTAAAGACAATAATATTCAATAAATTAATTGATGTAATAACTTTTGTAAATATATATATTAATTTATTAAATAGTCTTTTGTAAGAATATTTTATTAAAACATATTAAATTATAAGGCTTAATACCTTATATTAGAGAAATTAGTGTTTATTATTAGGTTTTAATTAATTTTAATCCCTAATAAAATTATGCTTAAACACAAATCCTAACATCTTATTTGTGGCAGTGGGTGGTAAGATATAATTATTGAAGTGAATTCATGCTTAAAACCTATCCCACTCTATACAAAGAATATTGTGCATATAACTATGCAAATTTAACATTTTACACCTCATCTCTAGGTGAAAACCAATATTTTACAAAAAGAATCATATTTTGGTAACCATGTTCACTCAAAACTATTTTATACATTTACATAGATTTGGTAGAAAGGGATAGCTTCCAAAAGAAGCCAAATGTATCACCTAGTAGTAGTTAGATGTCAAGGCTCAACACTTTATTCTTATTTAGCCTAATTAGGACTATTAATTCATAAAGAGGGGTGACTAATCTAGGAAGATACATTAACAATTATACCCATGGTATCACCAAGACCATTCACATGGATTGCAACAATTAGGGGTCTAATTCTCAAGTTCATGAAACACCATAAAACCCTCTTGTATTCTTTAAGGAACACAAAGTTCCATATTCACTTTTTAGAAAATATTGTGCATGCTCTAGTTGTAGTTAGTACACTTTATAGAGATAGAAGCTTCTATGTAACACATGCTCTAAAAAAAGTACTATGGTTTCTATCATAACTCTAGTAGGGTCTAACACACCTTATGCTAAAACTACATGTCTAATTCATGAATATTAACATTGCGTCATCTTCAACATCATTCTATAGTCTTTATATCAAATAGTCAATTTTGCACAAAATTAGCAACCATAAGGCTTGTGTTACACCAAGTTACAGGCCAACTCATTTGGAACACATCAACAATCAATTTAGGTTTGAAACTATATCAAGATAAGAGTCAAACATAGGAAACAGTTCAAATTCTCAACTTCCTAGTGACTCTTGGCCTTCATGACAAGAATTATTGTAATTTAGATATACACATATTTATAATATAGCTTATAAGAATTTAAGAATTAAATAGGAGATGTAGAAGATAGTAGCCATACACCTTTCTCAAGGGTATTTCATGTATGAAACATAAAGAATAAAATATAATAATTAAATTTAGTACATCTCTTTATCTCTATTTTGTATATTAGCTAATAAACTTCTACATATGCCATAACTTGTATAGTTTCTCATCTAGAGAGTTGTCCATCAAGATTATACCCTTAGCCCTAGAATAAAATAGGAAATGAAGAATCACATATATAGTCTTATTGTTTAATATAAATTAACTTTTGTTAATTTTTAAATTGAGAGAAAATATTAATTTTATGTAACACTATTTTATTTCTTTAGTACATTGTTATGGTTAATTAATTTTCTAAAAAATAATAAATGCAACTAATTTAATATCTCAAAATTTTAAAAAATAAAAAAATAATGTTATTATTTATTAAGTATTTTCCAAATATGTACTTCTAAAATAAAGTATACATTAATTTTTTCAAAACATAGTACTCAACATTGATACATGGAGGAACATTAACATTTTTAATATTTTACATTATTTTAATTAATTTTATTATTGATAGCATCTAATGGATTCATGTCTAATGGTGCAAAATAAGAAGTCTCACACTACAAACCTAGGTTCAAATACCACTCTCAGGAACAATTGGAGATAGGGGTTGTCCATATGACAATACATGGACCAAATCCCAACTCAATATTTCACCATGGAGAACCTTAAAGTATTGTTAAGTGTAACCATGTTAAGGAACCAAGCCCATTGCAATTTATTTTATGAGTTGTTCCAAATTTACCCTATTTTTTGAAATATTTAAAATTTTGACCCCAAAATTTGGCACATTTATAGTAAAATCTAGAAAAAAATTGAGGAAATATGAGGGTGTAACTATGGAGAAATAACAACAAATGAGATGGTGATGTGTAAGTAGGGAGAGACCATGGTTAGTAAGATTATGATGAATGATATTTGACAATTAGGGATAGAGCAATAAAGTGGCTAGGGATAATTTGACATCCTAATCCCCACAATTGTAATTGGCCTAGGTTTTTATTGATTGCTATTTCTGAGGGAAATAACTTTCTTCAATACGATTTCATTCAACCGTCCAAGATAATTTTATTTTTATCAAAGATACATTGTAATAATAGTTTTATGGAGGATTGAAGGAAAGTTTGGTTTTTCCAAAGTGAAAATTCCTCTAACCATGTTTTCATTGATGTGGGGATTTATCTAAACAACAAATTGATAAAACTAGGTTTTCTCTATCACCTAGAATAGAAAAAGGTACATTTATCTATAGTTAGGGTTTTAAAAATCTTATAGGGGATTTCTAGTGAGGGTGAGACTCTAGTGATTGAGGTTGGTGGGAGTCAAGTAGACATGAGATAAGAAAATATTGTGATAATAGGGATAAATTTTATGAGGAAGCATGAAAACCTCACCTTGGGTATATCCCTTTCTCTCTAGTGATAGGATCCTTAGATATGTTTCTCCTAGATGAGTGAATTTCATAAATTTCTTAGGATATCAAAACTAGATCCCTTACATATATATTTCTAGGTAGAAGATCATTTGTTGAGATTGATTGATGTATAAGTTAGTTTTGGAGTGAGATCAAGAAAACCCTTCTCTATCTCTATTATCCAAGGTCTTATTCATGTCAAAATTTCAAATATAGAGAAAACACATAATTTTGAGTGATGAATATTGGGTTTAGGTAGGAAATTTTTATATATATGTAGTTCTAGAAATCCTTTTTCACCCAAGGAGGAAGTTTTTAGAAGGGTTCCAGGATAAATTTTATTTTTCAAGATTCTAATGGCTTTTAACAATGTAAAATTTATTAAGCTATTGGTTAAAAATATGAGAGGTTTTATTTAGATCAACCATAAGAATGATAAGTCCAAGGGAATTTGTGTTGTGGTCTTCATTTATATAGACATCCAAATCTATGAATCAATTTTTTTTTATTTTGAATTCTCATGGATCATAGTTTCATAAGTAGATTTCAAAGATATATCTTTTAGATTATTTCATTGCAATGAGATTAGAAATTAGGAAATTGATTGCTCTTCCTCCAAGTTATTCTAATATAATTTCATCCATTTTTATATTGAAATATAGCAATATAAGTAAAGATTTTATGCAAAAAAAACCATGGCCATTTCATGGTTTCTTGGGAGGAATGTATGTCTCACCACAAGTAGGAGAATTCAAAGAATATTTTTTGGGAGTGTATAGTTATGAGTTATTTTTCTTTTAAGCCTTATGAAATAGAGGTGGTAGAGATAAATCTATACTTTTCGAGGAGGGAGTGCAAAACAAGGAAGATATCCCTAGCTTAAGTGTAGGGTCTTTGTGTACAATGGAAGATATTTTAATGCTTTAGGATCATCCTCCCTCTTTTGAATAATTGGAAATATTTGATTAGGAAAAGATTTTTCTCTTATAGGTTAAACCTAAGAACAATAGATAAAAGAAAATCAAAGGAAAATGTCTTATATGAAAGTGATGAGTACAATCAATGAAGGTACCATGGATGATCTCTTTTCTTACAATGGAAGGTGAACAATTGTAGTGTATTTATAAGGAGGAGTTACAAATGGACCATGGGGGGCCAATTTTCTTGCAAGGGGAGGAGAATGATTATAATGTTTTCTTGAGGAGTTATGGTTTAGGAGATGGTTTTGTTTTTGTTGGTTGGAAGTTAGAAGGATTTTGTTAAGGAGAGCTACATGTTGGGAGATGTTTTGTGTTTTTTGGTTGGAACTCTTGTGTGTTTCCATTTTTATGTAGAATCTTATTTTTTATTTAAATATTAGTGCTAATACTATGATTTAGTTGCTTTTGGTTGGGATGGTTATGTGTATTTTTTAATGGATTACAATTTTGTGGGACTATGAGTGTGTTAGATCTTTCAATTTGTAAAATCACTTATTTTTATTCTTAGGACAAGATATTAGATAAAACACTCACTAATCAATAAAAAATTCTAATTAATACCAAATAAATTAATTCCATACAAACTAAAATAAATTAAAGTAACACATGCCAATTTTAAAAGTTTTAGAATATATGTGTTTCTTAATCCTAAACCTAAAAAAATGCTCATATTTTTTAGAAAAAGAGTATAGGTTTTTTTGATATATTAACATGGCATTGTGGGGCCACACCCATATATTGATAGAAAAAAAGGTTTACATCTTCAAGCCTCTTAACAGGCTCAAACATTATAGAGCCAAATACATTATAAAAATGGCTCAAACATTTAACATTCTAATACAACTACATACTGCCTATACTAATATTCACTATACACCTTATATATGCCCATATGTTGACTGCTATATCGCCCCAATTCTATCCTTATCTTCTTGCTCTAGTGCAAAGGCCCAATTCAAATCTCCTACTTCCATACCATGCACACACCCCTTCAAGAAATTTATACCAACCCACCATTCTCAGGATCTTTCCCTCATGATCCCTTACTAACAACCCACACCTGCCATCCCGGATTGCCCTTGGTCAGCCCATCAAAGTTAATTTTGATCCATCCTATTTTTGTTGGCTTCCATTTTATATCCTTTATTACATTTTTAGGTAGGTTAACCTCCCCATCTCCATAAACATGGGGAATACAAAGCTTCACTCACTGATTATTTATTAGATCATCCCAATTTGTGTATCTACTATGTTTCAAGATTTGGGACCGTGCTATGCTATTTGTGATTTCAATTATGCTTGTCTCTATCTTTGACCACAAATACTCCATGCTCATTTCTTTTTCTTGAAATATCATTTTTTTATGCTCCTTCCAAATTTCCTAGATGATGATTGATGGTGAGAAAACCCATAAGCTACCAAAGATTGAACCTTTATTGAGGATAGGCCACATATTGAATAACATTTTTAATTTTCTAGTGAGCAAACTTTGTCATCCCAATTTTTTCATTAGCATATACTAGAAAGCTTCTACCATATTACATGTCAAAAGAAAATGATCCACAATTTCCTCCATTTTATAGATGGTCCACCTATTTGGTCTAGCATATCCTATCTTCATTAGTTTATGTCCCGTCAGAACTTTATTCTGAAGTGTATCCCAAGTGAGGACCCCTACTTTTGGAAAACACTTGTTACTCCACATGAGGTAGGTTGGCCAATCTTCTTTGATGTCACTGGCCTCTTGTATTTTATATCTTAAGTTCACCAAATACTTCCTACAATTTCCCCTGCATCATACAATTTCATCTTCTTCCCAAGAGAACCAGATTGTTCTGTCACTAAGGATATGTTCTAGTTTAGCTTTTTGGTCAATCGTGGCTTTAATTTATTCCAAATATTTCCATTTCCACTCCACCATCCCATTCATGGTTCTTCTTTCCACATAATTTTCAAATTTGGGCCCCAATTTGATCTAACAAGACTGCTTTTAAATCCACCGTATGTTGAGAACTATCCAACTCTTCATGCCCATTCCATGAGTCCTGCAAGAATGAGGCCCTTCTCCCATTTTTTAAGTTACAGGCCACATGCTTACTTATGATACTTCTACATGACACTATGAAATTCCAAATTGATGATCTAGTGGGAGGATAGATACAATTGAAAGAATCCTTGATAGGCAAGGGGAGTTGATATATTTACTTTGGAGCACTTGAGCCTATTTTTGGTTTCGATTGCTATACATGCTCCATACCAACTTTGCTTCCAAAACCAAGAGAAAGAGTATAGTTTAGTTACAACATACCCTATTAATATTTAATACATTAAGAGTACCTTTTGTGGGAAGGGTTAAAATTCAAAATAATAAGGCTAAGACTAATGACAACAACAACAACTACCTAAAATCCAAGCCCAAGATACTCAAATCCAAGCAAGAAAGCACAATATGATAAAGGAAATCAAACAAATATCAAAGCAATATCAAAATTCCCATATCAAAGTTGGTTCATCTTCCTTGCTTCTCCTCCATTCTTCTCAAGTTGAAAGCTTTCCCTTAGATTTTGGTGTGTCCAAGTACCTGCAAGTGACAGTGATTGATAGCAAGAATTTTGGAGAATGTGGTTGTAAGGTTGGAATGAAGGAGGTCCTACAACCTTCTTTTATAGAAAAGCTTATGAAACAGATGGTCAAGATCGAAAGTCTTGAAGATTCCAAGATCAGTGGTTGAGGTTTCATGCACCACATAGTGGTAGGGTTAGGGATGGATAAGGATAGACAGTCAAGATTGAAAGAAGACCAGAGGGAATCAATAGTTGAAATTCAAAAGAGGAAATGGAGGGAAAGTGGAGGCATTAAATAATAATTTTTAATTGAAGAAGTGAATCTTGGTAATTAAATCTTATTATTTAATTTGGGAGAGGATGTGGAGAAATAAATAATAAAAAATGATTATTCATTTATGGAGAAAGAGGGAAAAATGAATTTAATTGAAACGATTATTATTTGACCATTTACTTAAATATGGAGGAAATGGAATAAGAGATATAAAATAATTAAATTAGATTAATTATTTAATAAAGAAGAGGTTAAATGAATAGCCAAATAATTAAAATAATTATTTAACTATAGACGAATAGTGGAAGGTGAATAATTAAATAAATGAGAATTTATTTAATTATAGAAAGAAAAGGGATGTTAGTGACGTAATTAAATAAATATTAGTTTCTTAATTTAATCAAAGAAGAATAATTAAAATGAAATAAACTAATTAAATAATTAGAATTATTTAATTAATGGAAGAATGTGAACAAAGAAAATAATTAAATAATTAATTATTTTTTTATTATGTAGGGAAGAAGAGAGATTGATGTAGAAAAATGGCATTCATAGACCAAAACATTTTTAGTGTCTACATTTTGCCCCTTTTTGACATAATGTGATTTTGAGCATTGTGTCAAAGAATAATTAGGAAAATTCGATTCAAACATGTCCCAACATGCTCTGGCAAAGGCAGAATAGACCCATGCCCCCTCAGAATTTTTTTGTAAATTTTGAAAAAAAAATTAAATGTGAAAAAACAAATTGACAAGCAAATTTTGTGCACTAACAGTAAAAGGTTTCAATTTTAGGCCTCTAGGAAGTTTACATTAGGGTTTGGGTTCAACATTTACCATAGCTAGTGAAAAAAGAGGTGAAAATCCCATTTTGGAAAGGTATAAATGTGATTTGGTTTCCAAAAATAGTCATTTGTGTTGAAGTTGTAAAAGCCAACCTCACAGAACCCAGTGATCACCTGCAAGCAAAATAACCTGTCACATAGAAGAGATTCAAACAACACAAAGATATTGCTCCACAAACCAAGAGAGTAAAATTGCATAAACAAGAAGTGAATAATTACAAAGAGATCAATCCTTAAGAAAGGATATCAAAACCCTAAAGTGAAAACCCTAGGATAAATAATTAATTATTAATTAATTATTAAAGGGCCGAAGTTTAGCTTGAGTGAAAATAAAGTAAAAGGTGACTTAATTAATGATTGAATTAATTAAGTAATCAACCTTATTACTCCAACACCCCCCCTTAAGATGAACTTAGGGAGAAGCTAAAAAATAAGGAAAAAATGAATGAAAGCAAAGATGGGTCTCGACAACTAGGCCTAATGAGGTACTCATGCACAAATGTAAAAGATCTCTCACAATAAAAGAAAAGGAGAAAACCTTGTGGGAAAAACTCCTCTCCAAAAGAGATAAATACATGTGAAGGACTAAGAATCCTCCAAACAAGAATGTCCCAAAAAGAATAGGAACAAGTGAAGGACTAAAGAAGCCTCCAAACAAGAGTCAAGGATGAAGAAGCCTCCAACCAAGAAGAAATTGTCCCAAAAGATAGGAACAAAGGATGAACATGAAAAAAACCACTGAAGCATGAAGAAGTTGCAAACACTGTCATAGAATGACTGTTGAAATGTCGAAAGAAAAACCTCTACTGAAACATATGATGATTAGGATCAAGAAGAGAAGAATCTGTAAGAGTGACCCCAATGACACTACTCGAATTTGATGGAAACCCAAGGCATACATCAAGAACTCAAAGATACAGATGGCACAAGTACCAATAGTCTAAAGAACTAATCAAGTGAAAATGGAAGGTCACCTCCTAAATGCAAGAGTGTCCATATGGTAAGTGATACATTTCATCAAAATGCAAGTAACCAGCCACTAATGTATGCTACATCTGAAAGTACATAGGAACAAATACTGTATACATAGCTCGCTCCAATGCGAAACCAAAGAAGCATTAGGACCAACAGTAGAAACTCCCCCATAATGCTAAAAAGGGAGAGGCGTGACAGGTACACTGAAATTGAATGCCATAAAGAAGTGCATGAAGAAGAATTAGGAACATCTGAATGTGCAAACATGAAAGTACCCACATATAAAGGGTGTGAAAACAAAAGTCACACATGCATGAGGTTGCTATCATGGAAGGGACACTCACTTGAAAAAGTTTTGATTGCAAACAAAGGTGAAACATCAAACCCCCCCATGGAACTTTATAGAATAGTGCAAGTACAATAATGGCACAACATGATGTGAAAGAATCTCAATACTACACATACAAAGATGAGGCACTTTATTTCAGTGGGTTTATAGATGATAAATACATGTAATGTGAGCTCATAAGGTCCAATAAGGACCTAATACTATAAATACATGAATAATAGCCAAAAAGAAGTCATCCCACACAAACAAAAAGTTTCCAAAAGCTAAGATGTCCAAGTAATTCACCAGAATGTGAAAACACAAAAAAATTAATAAAATGTACCTGGTAAATTTTCTGATGAAAAAATCTACAAATCTGGAAAGATCACTAGAAGACCTTTCCAACACCTATTCATTTTTGAAAAATGGAGTCTGTATGCAAAAGTTATGCCCCTTGAAGCACATAAATAAAGAACTGACTTTGACTGGAAATAAATGTAGCAAAAAAGTAAAATTAGGAAAAAGCACTTGCACCACTGAATTGGTCTCAGAACCATCTTTCCAGAGATATTCATTTTTGAAAATCCGAGTTCGGATGCAAAATTTATGGCCAAAATACCAAAATTGCTCCAAAAGGGGTTTGGTGGTTAAGCCCGGCGGTTAAGCTAGCGGTTAACTGATGGCAGCACTCTAATACCATGTTGAAATTGTAAAAGAAAACCTCATAGAACCCAATGATCACCTTCAAGAAAAATAACTTGTCACATAGAAGAGATTCGAACAATAGAAAGATATTGCTCTGCAAACCAAGAGAGTAAAATTGCATAAACATGAAGTGAATAATTACAAAGAGATCAATCCTTAAGAAAGGAGATCGAAACCCTAAAGTGAAAACCCTATGATGAATAATTAATTATTAAAGGGCCTAAGTTTAGCTTAAGTGAAAATAAAGTAAAAGGTGACTTAATTAATTAATCGATATGATTGAATTAATTAAGTAATTAACCTTATTACTCCAACAATTTGTACATTTTAACCTTGAGTGAATAGTGAGAGAGAGAGAAAACCTATTGTGGAGCTGCTACCAAGATGTTGCCAGTACCACATGCTACACACCATGGATATTAGGTCAAGACCTACAAATAACTAGAGGGCTTGGGGGACACGGTAAATACACTATTCCTTGCCTCATGATTTTTTCAAATTTTGGTAGATTTAGGGCTCCAAAAGGGAGCAAACAAACGTGGCGAACCCCATTCGCTGCATTTTTTATCATGCATGTCGCAAGTGAATGTGGTTCGCCACATTTTCTTGGTGCGACACAATTGCATAGGACTTAGCCGCAACTGATTTTTTGCAACACAATTGAATTATGTGATGCAACTGTAGGGTTTAGTGACACATATGAGGTATTGAGTTGCATATGTGATTTTGAGATTGAGATGCAATTGCGAGCTTAAACGATGCATTTGCTTGAAAGGCTATATTTGATAGAGTTTTCAACGCAATTGAAAAAGTGCACCGCATGTGTGAATTTTGCAACACAATTGACTTTTGAAACACATTCTAGACAGTGCGACACATTTTCCTGTTTAAATTTTTGCCCCATTTTTGGATGAAATTTTCTCTATGACCAAGGTCAAATAGGTTGAATTAGGCTTTGTGATTGACATAATGTGCTTGCTTGTGATCACATATTTCACTAGACTTGATTTACACTCGAGAGAGTTGGCCTTTGAATTTCTAACTATGGGAGTGGTTTGACGATGGCCAGAGGGATCAATTGCTTTCTCTAGGGTTGTACTATGTCACCTTTATGCTCATGATCCAAGATAACAAGGGTTTGTTGATTGCATTGGCCGAGCAATGGCACTTTGAGACTAGTTCATTCCACTTGCTGATAGGGGAGGCTATAGTGACCCTAGAGGATGCGTGGTGGATCCTCAGACTTTCAATCTATGGGCAGTGTGTATCTTATGACCCCAAGTAGGGATATATTGTGATTGTGGCTACTTTTGATCATGAGGATATTGCAGAGTTGGGATTAGAGGAGTAAGAGATCCATTGGGAAGTACTCGTAGAGAGATATGACCTCTTCATCTTTGTCCTATGCAACGTTATTGGTGGAGTCGTGTGCCATGATCGGCGGGGACATGGGTTTCCAGTTGGTTGGGATGCTCACCCGAGGTGTGATGTATGCTTGGGGTCCATGCATGCTAGCCATGTTATACTTCCAAATCCATGACATGGAATACCGAGGTGCATAGAGTATCGGTTGTGGCACTAATCTCTTTATGGTTTGGGCTTGGGAGCACATTGCAGTGTTGCGACTTCCAATACAGAGACAACTAGGAGTAGGCTTGCCATATGTTTTCATTTATGGAGTCATAGTGACACAGATCCATGTTGGTGATGTCAGTTACTAGAGGCATGCCATAAATATTTTAGATTCATTCACCTAGAGACCATAAAGGGATTGGACCCTATTTTCTGAAGACGACAACCACTTACCCTACAACTGCCAAAATCAACACCTGATTGGTCAGACTGTACAAAGCCAACACATTATAGAGATATATTTTCCAAAGTAGGTTAGAGAGGAGGAGGGACTAAGATAGGAGGAGGAGATACTAAGACGGGAGGAGGAGGTCAGAGCAGAGGATGTTGCTATGGATGTCGAGGTAGGGGAGGTCGATAGGGAGGAGAAGATACATGATCAGGAGGAGGAGGAGAGGGAGAGGTTGTGATGGAGGAGGGGCTAGAGGAGGGGCTAGAGGAGATCCCTATCATTGAGGCGATGGAGGTGGAGGTGGAGGACAATTGAATGGATGGTTAGATTGCATAGCTATAGGTGTAGTTGTAGGATACACATGCCGAGGTTCAATAGTTGAGGGTGGAGAGGTATGACTATCATCAGGGCACAACAGGTTGAACAAGGTTCAATTGATTTCATTAGTAGGTGCAGTGGCCCATCGATAGATTTTGCATGAGAGATCAGGAGGGCTATCTAGGTTGATCAGTACTATAGATATCTCTATAAGAGAGAGGTGCCTCTCGAGCAACAAGAGCCCAATTTTTCAGTAGCTATGAGTTGTAGAGTAGGTCTCATTCAAGACGATACCAAAGCAGTGGGGGTGTTTTACAACCATGACAGTCACCATACCATCAACCATTAGGGCACAATTCCTCGGGATCCTAGCAACCAGGGGATAGACAACCTCCCTCCACAGGACCATATCCATCAAGAGATATGGGGAGCACTTGGTAGATATTTCTTTTATGCATTAGACCTGATATATATGTATATTTTTATTGAGCCTGTGAGCTCCATTTTTGAGATTCATCTTGATATTGTATTGTGACACTTATTATTTTTGACATATATAGGAGAGATGCATGATTTTGGCGGTGACTACTTGATGGATTATTTATTACGCATGTTTGTATGATATGATGGATTATGCTATTATGATGTTATGCATTTATATGTTTATGAAATGATTTTATATATTTTTATGCATTACGGATGATGGTTTATGCTCATGTATGATTATCTATCTTATGATGTATGGATAGATGCACATGGTTGTATATTTCTATATACAAGATGGTTTTATATGATTATGATGCTTATGTGGATGCACAATTGATGTATGCTTTATGATTATGACATAATGCAATATGGATATGTATATGATGTATGCAAATGCAACAGTATGAATGATGAATATGGATTATGGATGATGTATGTATAATTTCTTTTTTAATATGAAAATGTGATATGCATGTGATAAAATGGATGCACATGTGATGTATGCTAGTGGTTTATGAATGCAATATGATACTATGTTATTATGACATGTAATGCTTATATGGATGCATGTATGTATGTATATATGATGATGAAAACTATGTTTTTATATTTTCATATGCAATATGGATGACCTAATATTCTTATGATGATGCCTATGATGCTTCTAACATGATTATATATGCAAGATATTTTGGTGTGTCATAGAACACCATCAGAATGATTGTGGGAAGGAAAGGTGAGAGCACGAAGATGTTCATGTTAACGTGGAAAATATGGATGTTAGCATGAAGTTAGTCAAATGAAAAGGGATGGATGTTCTTGCTTAATATAAGCCAACTTGCATGTTTATCATCATTGGGCGACAAAATTATAGAAAATTGACAATAAACACCATGGTATGACATAGACCAAGGTGTGCAATATTATCCCTTTGCGAAAACATATGTACTCAACAGACAAGGAATTCCTTGACTCATACTAAGGACCAAATTGCCCCAGTCTTTTTGTCAAGACAAACCACAAGCAACAATAAAAAAGAAAAGAGGTCATGATCCATCATCACTCCTCTAAATACTTCTTGGGACATCCTCGAGGTGGCTAGTATCATGACCAAAGACAAATAAAAAAGATAAGACCAACTAGACCAACAGAGTCAACAACCATTAGATCAGTCGCCAAAATTTATTTGTTGATAGAACTAATAAGATTGATTGACTATTTGAATGACAAGTTTGATTGATTGATTGACCAGATTGATTAAGTGACAAGGTTTGATTGATTGATAAGGTTGACCAATTGATTGATTGATTGACAAGAATTTTTGTTTGAACAAATTGATTGACTAATTGACAAGATTGATTGATGAATTGACCAAATTGACAAGATTGATTGATCATGCTTGGTTTTAGGAAAGACATATCTTGTATAAGGAAAATGACAAGGTTAACCATGTCCAGATTCAGGAAGGACACATCCTGAATAAGAAAAAATGATACGACCATTGACTTGACAAGTATTGATGATTAGGCCATTGATCTATTTGGGTTGAAGATCAATTGGATAGTTGATTTGTTGATTCGTGATTTGGTTTAGATATTTGTTTGCTTGTTTCTGAAGTGTTGATCTTAACAAGGGAAAAATTATTATAGGACCAATGACAATAGAGCAAGATAGACCCGACAAAACCTAAAGGATTGACCTAGTGCCTCAAGGGCTCAATTAAAGATGGCCTTTCCTACGTTATACACTCAAATATATCATAGTTTGACTGACCTAGACCAAAAATAATCATTATTATGATGTGAATCATGATTGATTTGTCTCAAAAAACCCTAAGGGATTGACCTAGTGCCTCGGGGGCTCATCGAAAGATGGCCTTGCCTACATAGCAATGTGCAGAGACAACGTAGTTCAACTGAACTTGGACTAACATAGACTGACTCTGACTTTATTTTTGGAGTTTTTTTTATGTTTTATGATTTTTTTGGATTTGTGATGTTTTATGATTTTTTTGGAATTTTGATGTTTTATGATGTTTTTTGGATTTTTGATGTTTTATGATTTTTTTTGGATTTTTGATGTTTTAAAAGTTGATACCATGTGTAGGATCCAATAAAAACATAGGTCAAGGAATTTCCCCTAGTCAGGTATAGGACCAAGTTGATGGGATTGAGGGATGCAAAGGATAGTCATGAAAGGCGAAGGACACTAAATGTCAATTATTCTCAAGCCATGAGAGAGATGCCAAAGCTTTATTATGATAAGTGAAGGATGGGTGGATGGAGGCGAAAAACCATCTAGAATGATGGTAGATGATAGAGCAAAGATCAACTACACATGGCGCTTGTTTGCCAAGTTTTCACTGTGGTACTTATCCAAAGCGCCACCGAAGTGGTTTTCATTTTTGGACAAATTATTTCTCTTTACTATTTTTTTGAATTTTTTGATGTCACCAAAATGTTTTTCTAGGTTTTCATTAGGGTGACAATTTTTTTTTTTGTATTTTTTAACTTTTATTGGGATTCTCTGGAAGCTATGTGTAAGACTTGCGAAGGTGCATTATGTTGATCGGTTTAGGTAATGGTTCACCTTTAGGAGTATACAACTAATAAGCACTAGATCCAAATGTTTATGTGATGATGTAGGGGCCCAACCAATTAGGTTCAAAATTTTTTGGATTTTCTCAATCCATCTGATTCTTAGGATTCTCTTTCAGAACCAAGTCACCAATGTCAAAGTATCTAACTCAAACTTTCTTACTATAGTTGCATCGAAGATGGTTCTTATATGCTTGTAAATGTGTTAAGGCATTCTATTTCTTCTCATCCAATAACTCAAGCTCATGCAAATGGGCTATTCGGTACTCTTCTTCATCAATAAAATACTACATGGATACCCTCAAGGATGTAACTCAACCTCAATGGGAAGAATAGCTTTAGATCCAAAGACAAGAGAATATGGGGTGGCACCTATGGGAGTACAGATACTAGTGCAATAGGCCCATAATGCAAGATTGATTTGGACATGTCAGTCATGACCAATGCCATCAATAGTTTTCTTTAATATTTTAAGGATAGTCTTATTAGATGCCTCAGCTTGACCGTTGCCTTGAGGGTAGTAGGGAGTGGCAAAATGATGTTGGATATGAAACTTTTCACATAACTCACAAACATACTGATTCTTAAAGGGATACTATTATCCATGATGATGAATTGGGGAACAACATATCAACATATGATGTAGTTAAGGATAAACTTACATATTTTCTTATTAGTAATGTAGATCATCAGAATGGCTTCAATCCATTTAGTAAAGTATTTAGTTGCAATAAGGATAAACTTATGTCTAGTAGCTTAGGTAGGGTGAATCTTTCCCATGAGGTCAAGTCCCCACTGAGAGAATAGCCAAGGGGATGTAGTTCCAGAGCAGGTGTGTGTACAAGATCTCCATGTATCTAACATTGGTGATATTTCTTCACAAAGTAGTAGGCATCATGTTCCATAGTAGACTAATAGTATACCGTTTGCATAAGCTTATTAGCTAGAGTAGGACCAGTGGAGTGAGCTCCGTATATACCATTGTGTACCTCTTGTAAGGTCATTTTTGCTTCATATGAGTTGAGACATTTGAGAAGGGTGTTATCTAGGATACGATGGTAAAGAGTGTCACCGATGATGATGTATTTGGAGGATTTCCGAATAAAGGTTTTGTGTTGGTTTTGGACAAGTCATAAGGGACAATTTGGTCATACAGGTAGTTATAGAAGCCTTTGTACCAAGGAGATTCAAGACCAACAAGTTCACACACGATTTTTGATTCAAGGACCTCGATTGTAGGGATCAACAGTTGTTCCACCATAAAATCATACTGCAAGGCATTGTTAGGAATATCCAAGAGAGATCCAATGGTTTCCATTGCATCAACTACTTTGTTGTGAATCCTCAAAATTTTCTCAAATGAAATATCATTGAAGTATAACTTAAAATTTTCCACCATGTGCTTGTAAGGGGTAAGCTTTTCATCATTTATATCATAGTCATTATTCACTTGATGGATAACCAATTGGGAATCACCATACACTTGAAGATCCTTGATTTTCCACTTAATTGTGATGCATAGTCTTGTCAACAATGCTTCATACTCAGCCATATTATTTGTGCACATAAATGCTATTCTTTAGGACTTAGGAATGGAATCCCCTTGAGGTGTGATAAAAAGAATTCTAGCCCCTGAACCATGGTTTGTATAAGACATGTCAAAGTACAGTTTCCACGTTGTAGGAGTCTATTACAAAGATAGTGTTATCAGGAAATTCGAACACCAGAGGATGATCTACTATCATTGGTGCATCTGCAAGTTGATTGGCTATCACTTGTCCTTTTATCGCCTTACGATCAACATATTCTATGCCATACTTAAAATCATAACTCACTTTGCTAGTCGACTTGTCAAAGTTGCTTTGCTTAATAGATACTCTAGAGGATCAATCTAGCTATCAATTTTGTTTTATAGTTCAACATATAATTCCTCATCTTTTGTGCAACAAAGACAATTGCAAGGCATGCTCTTTCAATGGGACTATAGTTAAGCTCATATCCTACAAGAGTACGACTGATATAGTAGATAGCTCTCTCTTTTCCATCATTATCATTTTGTGCTAGTAATTCCCATAGTACTGATGTGGTGGTTGCTATTATAATATTAAGTATATTCCATTAATAGGAGGCATGAGAACTTGAGGAGTCAATAAATAATCCTTTATTTGTTGAAATGCCTCTTGACAACGTTCAGTCCATATGAAGGGAACTCCTTTGCATAGCATGTTGAAATGGATGAATCTTGTCTTCTAACTAGGCAATGAACCTTTAGATTGACTGCAATCTTCCTTATAGAGTTCTCAATTGACTTATGTTGGTAGGTGGGGGCATGTCTATGATTTCTTTTACCTTTGCAGGATCAACCTTAATTTCTCTACGAGAGACTATATATCCTAGGAGTTTTCCTAATTGGACCCCAAGCACACATTTCTTTCGATTTAGCTTGACCTTGTATTCTTCTAGCCTTCCAAAAATATTGTCTCACACTCCTAGATGACCATCTCTTGTTAAGGATTTTGTCAATAATTCATCAACATAGTATTCCATAAGTACACACATGTAGTCATGAGAAATGGTTGCCATGGCTCTTTGATTTGTTGTTCCATCATTCTTAAGACCAAAAGGAATTACATTCCAAAAAAAGGTACTCCAAGCACATGTGAAATTTATTTTGTGTTGATATTTAGGGGCAATTCTAATCTGATTGTATCCTGAAAAGCCGTCCATAAGTGACAACATCTCATATCCCATTGTGAGGTCTACTATAATGTCAATATTTAGCAACGAGAAATCATCTTTAGGACAAGCCTTATTTAGATCCCTAAAATTCGTGCACACACTAATTCCACTAGTTGGCTTTGTGATAGGAACAAGATTGGATATCCATTCTGCATAGTCTATGGAACAAATGAAACCAACATCTAGAAGCTTCTTCAAGTCAACCTTAACTAGGAGTGCAATCTGTGGGTGCATTTTCCTTAATTTTTGTTTGGTTGGTTTAGCATTTGGAATCAATGGTAGATGATGTAGAACAAGTTTTGGATCCAACCTAGGCATATCAGCATATGACCATGCAAAATTAACTTGTCTTTTTGAAAATAATGTAGTGAAATCTGGTTTTTCTTCAATGGTCAAGGATGCTACAAATTGAATTATTCTAGGATTGTCCTTTGTCCCAAGATTGATGTATTCTTATTCTTCTACTAGCAATGGCGATCTCTCTCAATCAATAGGGAGACTGTCCAACCCTCCATCCTTAGGTTTTCACCTTCAGATACGTCATTTATTTTTACTTTTCCATTCTCTAAAGGCACCTTTCGATTTTCACCTAGAGACCTATTCTTTTTATTTTTATTTTTATCATTTCTCTCACTTTTGCAACTAGAGGGAGGAACAGTCTCTCCAAAGTATGTTGCATTATAAAATTTTATGATGAAGCCAACTTTATCATCCCCACTTGGTATTCCTTCACGAAGTCCCATGAAATCAGTAATTTCTTTGTTTTTCTTGAATGTGTCTAAACTCGGTGGTCCTTGTTGGTATGAATCTATCAGTTGTGGGTAGACAAGGGGTAAGCCATCATCGATATCATCAAGGGTCAAGGCATATATGGTAAAGATAGAGGTATAGTTAAGATCCCAAAAAGAATCAATCCAGATATTTAAGCCCATGATATTGGTCGGGGAGGATAAGTCAAACTCTTGAAAGGTCTCGGCTAGGTCATATTCACTAGATGTGTAGGAATCTCATTCCCACTCATTAGAATTGGTTTTGGCATAGTCCTCAGATGTCTCAATTTCATTTGAAACATTAATGTTCTCACTCAAAGGAAAATTAGTACTAGGAAGATTCACTTTTGATGGTACGTACCTTAACCCAGTGTACTTTGGTAGGCGAGAAGGCAATATTGATTCCACCATTCCATGTTTTTTTAGTCCAAGACCTCTATGTCCATCATATCCTTGTTGCTTCATGATCTGGGAACCCTTTTGGGTACTACTCAATTGGTAACTATTTAAGCTCAATGTCCTCATCTTTGTAAATCCATGTAGAGATGTCCTCACTTATGGGCTCTTTGCTTAATTCCCCCCATTTTATGAAGGTGGTAGGAGGATTGTGGATAATTATTTTAGGTTGAATAGGATGAGGTTTACCATAAGAATTGGGCGATTTAGGTAGCTTTCCAACACACAATAATCTCTCCATGTTGTATTCCTCACGTCCTTTTTCATGGATTTGAACTTTGGGTTTGGAAGGTGTGGTGAATTGAGTGGATAATTTGACAAGGGAATATGGATAAATGTAGTGGGAGGAGGCAAAGATGAAGCTTCTCAATTAATGGGAACTTGATGCTCAGTAGTTCCTGATCTTAGGTTGCTGCAATACTGGAAAGGGTAAGGATCATATGGTATGGTAATTTCAAGTCCATTGTAGGGAAACTTTAGGCATTGATGGTAAGTGGAAGGTACAACTCTCATGGCATGAATACATGGGCATCTAGGAGAAGATTGTAAGGGAAGTCCAGATCCAAGAAATGGAACATTATGTTCTAAGTAGCAGGGCCAACCCTTATAGGAAGTGTGATTAATCCTATGTATGAGCGCTCAACATCATCATAAGCCTTGATAATAATTGTCTTAGATCAATCTATGCAAGCCTTAGAGAATCCCAGTGTTGTAACCAATTTTAGGGTACATATGTTCAGACCTGCTCCACCGTCTACTAGGACTCATCTGATTTTATGTTTATTAATGTAGACTTCAAGGTGTAGGGGATCATTATGATTTGGATTTTGTGTGGAAAAATCTTGTTCGAAAAAGGTGACATGGTGGGGAGTAGCTAGGTATCCAACCATGGCCTAAAATTGATTGACATTTAGGTTACATGGTACAAATGTATCTTGCAAGGCTTTGTCCAGAATGACCCTATGCTCTAGGGAAATGCGAAGTAGTTCAGGAATGGATATTTGTGTGTGTGTCTTTCCTAGATGATCCGTGAGGTTGCATTGGCTTTTCGGTTGCACATTAGAGGTAGCCCCTTGTAGGGTCACCTTAGCTCTGTGAGTGGTAATGACAAATTTTGAAATTTTATTAATGGTGATGGTAGCAACATGATTATAAAGGGCTCAAATGTGATTAATGGCATATTCATGCGCAATGCAGGTATAATTAAAAATATTATTTTTATTGAACTAGAGGCCTTCCCTTTCCCATGGTCTTGTAAGGGAGTTTTGAATATGGTATGATCAACATTGTTTTTTCCTTATGAATTATCCACTGATATATCTCCTTTTTCAATAAGATCTTGAATGAGGTTTTTGAGTGTCCAACATGATGATGTATTGTTTCCTTTCCCTCGATAATATTCACAAAATTCTTTTTTTTTCCATCAATTTGGTTTAACCAATGTCAGTTCATATGTATTAATGTCTCGAAGTTGAATGATGTTTGACTGTAAAAGTTTCTTCAAAACCAACTCAATGGGTTCCCCTAAGGGTGTGTATGTTCTTTTAGTGTGTGGAGGTCCTTTGCGTTGTTGATTGTTTTGGACTGTATTTAATGTTTTATCATGGTTGGGTGTTGGTGTGTTTGATGTGGATGGACCTTTAAGATGAAGAGTGGGGTGATTTTAATTTATCACTTTAGCATCCACAACCCCATCATTGGTGACATTCTTATTTTGAGACCAAAATTTTTCTGTCACTAGGAGTGTTTGGAGTTTCTTTGAAGAATTTGACTAGTCCTTTACCCACAAGAGATTTCTCAATAAAGACCCCATTTTCAATGAAATATTCAAAGGTAGTGCAACATTGAATTTGAAGTTGGATCATGAGTTCTGTGTTTAGGATTTCTATGAAAATGGTGACCAATTGTTTCTCAGGAATGTAGCAGGGAATTTATTAGCCATGCTACACCATCTTTGATAGAATGATGTGAGTGACTCTCCCTCTTTTTTCTTGGTTGTACACAATGTTTCTAGGGTTGTGTCACTTTCTATGTTGTAAGAAAATTGGTTAATGAATCTGTCAGCTAATTCACCCCATTTTCATATCCCAGGAGGAAGGTGTGCAAACATTTCTAGAGTTGGCCTTGAAAGACTTTGTGGAAATAATCTCATCAAATAAGTGGGCTCATAAGCGATGTCCATACATGCCATGTTAAATTATTGTATATGTTCCACTGGATCCCATTTTCCTTTGTATTTATTGGTGAAATGTGAGGGTAAAGGTGGCATGTATGTACTAGATTTCTATCAAAAGGGTAAGGACACAATTCCTCCATAGAATATGTCTTCTTAGTTGTCCCCAATTGTATGTTTTCCATTTGTTGTTGTATTACTTGCATTTGTTGCATCAAGGTGTCCATGGGGGATGGTTTCATGTTGGGTTGTCCTTGCATAAGGGGATCAACATTAATGTTAGGAGTGTTGAGGTGATTATATGATGAATTTGGCACCAATGTGTGATTTGGATTGACATTTTGTTGCAAAGGATTTGGATTGCCTTTTGGATAAAGAGGTGTAAATATGACATTGATATTGGTTTGATTTTGTGGCATGAATTTAGCATTTGGTGTGATGTGTTGTTGCGATGGAAGGGGATTAGTGTTCAATTTTTTTCCAAAGGTCATGTTGGTATTAGGTGTAGCATTGATTGTTTGTGTTTCCAATCTAGATGTGACAATATGAATTCTCCTTGTTTTGTTTGGTGGATTTTGACTTGCATTGATTAAGGGTGTATTATTTTGTGTGCCAAATGGATTTTCAAATGGCACACCCATGGGATTAGAAGATGAGCTACCAAATGCGAATGTTGATCCTTGGGACATGGTATGTATTCTCTTAGTTCAAAATATTGGTGGATTAGGAATATGTGTAGTTGTTGCAATGTGTGTTGTGGCCCCAAGGGGTAGACTAGTGAACATTTGTTGTGAAATGGGTTGACCTTCTATGAATGTGTTTTGACTAGGACCTTGGGTTTGGGATTGTGTTACTCCCTCTACAATTGTGGAAGTGTCGAAGTCAAAGGGGAGTTTAGCACCTTTCTTAGCAAGTGTGAGAAAAAATTTATTAGGGTCTGCACTAACAAGCTCATCCATGGTTAGTATTATTCTTGGGTCTTGAGCAGCATGCTCAATTTCTTTGGGGTTAAGCATCTTTTAACCTTAGTTAAAGTGAGATTGGAAAATGGATTTGAGGTTTCCCTTTGTGGCATTTGAGATGGATTTGAATTTGACCCAAGATTCATTTCACTTGTGGGATTAAAGAGGGGATTACTTGACGAGTCCATGTCCTTTCTTTTTCCTCGTGACCTTGTTTGAACCATATAAGACTTGCAACCTAAGGATTGATAATGCAAAGGTGATAATGCAAGGTGAGATATGAGACTAAGCTATTTTTTTTTGGAATTTTTGAATTTGGAAGGTATGAGGATGTCAAATGTTAATACACCTAAGACTAAGGGTTTGAAATGCAATGATGATAATGACCCTATGACCAAAGGATATGATATGTAATGAGACCGAATGAGATTATGAATAAGGTTTATGATATTAAATTAAGATTAAGGTATGCCAAATAAAACTAAGGGGATGCACCTTTAGACCTAAGAAAAAGAATGCTAACCAAACTATGGTAGACCAAGGTAACCAACTTGAATGTCAAGACCTTAGGAGTTGAATGTTGAAAAGGATGATGATTTGACCAAGGGTGAGTCTAAACTAAGACGTAAGTTTGAGACCCAATGATAATTGACAATTGATTGATAGAAAGGTAAGGTCAATAACAATCTAGAAGTGTAACTGTGGACCGATAAGAGATATGGTAGACATCCTAATCTAAAATTTGAAAGGTTCCTACAACTAAAGAATGATCTAAGACCAACTAAACAATGCAAGGAAGGAAATGCAACCTAACTAAGTAAACCTAGATGAATATGATGAAATGGACTGGTTAACTAAGCAAGTCTATAATCAGAATGTAAGGTCACTATCAAAATGCGATGATGACTAAGATTTGACAAGGATTTGTCTAAAATTTTGTGATTTTGTAGTTGTGGCTCACTATCTCACAGGTGCGGTGTAGAATTTCACAGTTGTGGTTCGTTGTTCAATGTTTGCAGTTCATTGTTTGGCAATTGTGGTTCACAATTTGTTTTCCTAAAATCTGATATTTTTGAATGATTTTAATTTTGGGAAATTTTTTAAATGTGATTGAAAACACATAAAACATTCTGAAAATAGATTTTTGGTTGTTGACTTGTCAAATTCCTATGCAAATATGTGTATGTTCGAGGGTTATTCACCCCAATTTCCTCTGGTATAACATAATATCAAAAAAACATCAAGCACTTCTTATCCCTAAGGTCAATGGCCAATGGTAGCACTTTGAGGCCCACAACTTGGAATCTCCTTCAATGCAAGTGTAGGGGAACCTTCAGGGGGTGTATTCACTCTTTTCTTTGCGAGAGAGGACAACTTGGGGCCTCCAGGACTGAAAGGATGACCTAATCACCCTCTCCCCAAAAAGCTACAAGTAAACAAGTAGCTTATGCTAAGCTAGGATTTATGTCTCATCTCAAGGGAGTCGTATGGTGAGTAACTTTTGGGTGTGGTGTGTATCCCCTGCACTAAAAGTGACCAAATAATCCCAATCAAAAGGGTGGTTACTAAGGAAGGTGTCTAGTCACAACTTAGGGGAGTGACACCTAGCTAGCTGGCATAAAAACAACATTTTATGGGTGACCTTTCACATTGACAGGCATTTTAATTTCTTTCTCTCACAATATTACTAGTATCTCAGAGTGAAGTGTGGAAAAATGGGTGGTGACAAGGTGAGGACTGAGTCAGATAATTGCGAGGAATTCTGAAAGGATCCCTTAGTATGGCATATTTGCATCGAAGATGGGTTGGCGTCGTTGATGGAGTGCTTAGTGGGACATGTTGTTAGGATGTCGACTTAGTTTGTGAGCTCTTGGAAATATAAGAGGGTTACGATGGGAGGTATCTATTTTGAGGTCAATGAGGAAGTCATAGCTCAGGTGACTGGGCTTTCATGCAGTGGTAAGAAGTACAAAAAACACACCAAGACCCAGGATAATGAAAGCCTCAATGCTTTCTTCGAAGACAATGAAAAACCGGTCACGTCTCAATCGGGTTTCGAAAGGGAAGTGCTCCCTCATCCTTGGGACTAGGCTTGTCTGGCTATTATGAAATATGTGACTTTAGAAGGTAGGCATAGGGTGTTTTACTATTACCATCTACCTCTTCTCAATCATCTTCGTCACAAAATGTTGTTAAGTTTTCCTTTTTTCTTGTTAACTAATTTGGACAATTCGGTTAAGAAATGTTTGGAAACTGCTGCCCAAAACCCTAATGAAATGCTCCCCCTACCACTCCACCAGGGCCTTATCTTGAGGCTTTATCATTTCCATCTAGCTCTTCGTCCACCCAAACCTATATCTATTGTTTGTATCAAGGAGATTGAACCCCCAGACCAGCCCACTTTGAATCCCTCCTCGATCGAGTCTAAGGGCCCTAAAAGGAAAATCCCTCTGGAGAACACCAAAATTCTAAATACCCCTAGGCCTAAACCTCTTGCCAAGAAAAATAAGGGTGGAGTGGGGAATGCTCAATCAAAAGAGGTGGTTGGGCTTTGCGAGCTCAAAATTGCTCCCCGCAAGATAGAAAAACAAACTTGTAGAAAGGAAAAAAAAGTTAAGGAAGAGGGTAAATGCCAGGTGAAGCTTTTGACCACAGATAGCGAAGGGAAGAACAATGTGGGTAAAGATTATAAGGGGGACATCGTGGTGACTACTATTGTGGATACGGGGATGGAGATTACTAGCATTAGGAGATCCCACAGACTAGCAAAAAAAAAAGTGTCTGTGAATGATACTTCAAGTGATGAGGAGCAGACTGATAGCAAAGGCAAGAGGAAGGAAGAAGATATGGAGGAGGAGGAGGAGGAATTTGTGGAAGGACCTAGTCATTTTTCCGACTTCAACAAGATCTCAAGGATGATTCAACAACCCATTCCTCAGACTCTCAGGCTATGGAAGAAGATAATGCTAAGACTGTGGACAAAGAGGATGATTATAGCAAGCTGCTGGAGCATTTGGATAAACTTGAAAGGAAATTCGCTAGGTTGAATCAGTTCACCATTAAATTGATCCACCATTCTGTTGGTACCCTTTCTGTTATGCTCAAGGAAGAAGTGGACAAGAAGACCATGGAGGAGGGCCCTAACTAGGTTGGGGAGGATGTTATAAACCTCCCCATACAAAAATGGGAGGGTATATAAAATTAGTATGCTATATCTATGTTATGTTTTGTTGTTGGGTCTTTGTGTATCGGTTGTCGGTCTACTATCTCTGTGTCTAGTTTTTTGGTGGTTACTGTTTTAATGTTCTGATCTTGATCTTTTTTGGCCTTTTGGGCTTGTGGTGTAAAGGGTACTACAACCTATAAATGTAGCTTAATATACCAAAAACATCAAGTTTATACCAATCCACAACCCACCTACATGGATTAATATCAACAAGTCGCTCCATATCTTCAACCTTCATACAATCAAACCATTTCGCCTCCACCGACACCATATCAGCAATATCCTCCCTATGATTAGTCCAATCCAGCAAGTCCTCACCCATCAGCACCAATCAATAAAGAATAAGAAGACATGAAAGTTGCCCTGAAATATTTGCAAGCTGATACCTCGAAAAAGTCATTCAAATTCGAGGACATTTGTCCCTGCCCATTTGATCCATCCATCTTTACAATCCCTTTCCCAAAACACTTTGAAATTCCTAAATTTGATAAGTGTAAGGGAAGGGGAGACCCCCAAGACCACTTGCAGGAGTTCTATATGCATTGTCAAGAGGTCCTACATAATGATAACTACCTCCTTCAGTTGTTCTCTCAAAGTCTAACAAGACAAGCTCTAGAGTGGTTCATGCACCTTCCACGTGGATCAATCTCAACCTTTGTTGATTTATCAAAGAAGTTTGTCATCCATTTCCCTTTCAACCTTGAGAAAGATGTAGACACCATGGATCTCCTAAAAGATAAACAACATGATGGAGAAATATTTGCTAGCTACCTACAAAGGTGGTGAGCTTTAGCTAGCCAACTCAAATGCACTCTTCTTGAAAAGGAGTTAGTTGGCATCTTTGTCACGAACTCCCATCCTGAGTTGGCTCATAATTTACATCTCCATTGTGTCACCACCTTTACGGAGGTAATTTAGAAGGGTACCACTATCTAGAGAAGGCCCTCATTGCTAAAGGGCTCATCAAAATCTTCAAAGATGATAAAGACAAACAATCTGGGGATAAATCACGCCACTGGAACATAAATAAGAATGTTGTTAATGGTGGTGCCACCAACACCAAACATATCCAGGTAGCTAGTACTTCTCAAAGACCACAAAATGCCCCTCAGTCGCCACCGGTCACCAATGTCATATTTGTGCCACAAGGTGCACCCCGTCCTCCCTTGCAATCCAATCAAAGGAATACTAAATGCACATTCACTCCTTTAAGAGAGTCCCTAGATGTAGTCTTCAAGAGGTTAGTCCAAGCTAATGTGGTTATATATCCTATTACTAAACGTTTTGATGAGTCGAAGCTGAAACCTGCTTGGTATAGGGAAAATGAGTATTATGATTACCATAGGATTAAGGGTCACTCCACCAACAAATTTCAAGGGCTTAAAAGTTACATCCAAGATCTTATTGATCAAGGAGACATTATAGTGGAGGTAAAGCAATCTACCTTATCCAATGCTCAATTGTAAATATATCAAAATGCCTTTCCCAAACATAACCAAGGTCCTAGCATCTCAAATGCCAACACTAGGTCCAACATTAACAACCAAAACAACAACACAAATAATATCAATTATAATAAGATGCCATATAATTATGACAATATTGTTATGTGTATTACCCAAATGGACCCATGTGTATCCATGATTTGTGTCAAAGGAAAATATCCTCAATGTGTCGTCACCACCTGTCGAACTTGCATATTGGTTCCAGGGCTTCCACCTCATCCCAACTAGCACCTGTGAGCTTGCAGTATAACATCCTTGATCACCTTGGCAAGACCCCCGCGCAAATATCTATCCTAGATCTACTAAGGTCTTCCCAAGTCCATCAAGAGATTCTCACAAAATCCTTACAAGACACACATGTACCGAATGATATTGACCCCACTCAATTTCAAGCTCTTGTGGGACATCTATCATCTACCTATTAGTTGGGTTTTAGCTTGAATGATATGCCAACAATTGATCCCGCTCACAATCGCGCCCTACACATTGAAGTCCTTGTCACCGGGCATAAGGTTAAGAGGATCTTGGTAGATAATGGCTTTGCCCTAAATCTATGCACTTTAAAATTCTTAAAATAGCTAGGGTACACTCACACTAACGTAGACAATTAGGTCATCACAATCAAGGCATATGACAATGCAGAAAGAGACTTAGAAGGTATCATTTTCCTTCCTATTCAGGTTGGCCCAGTCGTGCAATATATCACTTGCCATGTTCTTGATCTGGACTTATCATACAACCTTCTCCTTGGCCAACCATGGCTTCATGCCATGCAAGCCGTCCCTTCCACTTATCATCAGTTCCTGAAGTTTCCACATAATGGGGTTGAGATTACCATCCATGTTGACCCCCAGCCTTTCAAATATTGTCATGCTCTTGAGGCTTCTTTCTCGCATTCACGATATTGTCTGGGAGTAGAAGTGGGAGATCCTTGGGCATCACCCTCAATTCCATCTTCTAATCCATCATCCAATACATCCTCCACATCTGATTCCACCATCACCAAAGTCTAGATCATTGAAAAGGGTTGTGGGGAGTACGAGATGCGTACTGCGCTTAACGTGGCAACAATGCCCCTATCTCCCGCACTTATGGAAAACCGTTTGATTTTGTATAGAAGGAAGAATCAAAAACCAAAACCATCAACTCCAAGAATGTGGGTTCCACAACATTTCTGTCTCGAGGCACATTACAAGATCAAACAGATGAAGAAATCAGCCAATGGGTTTATAGAGAGGAGCTTGAACCCTAGCCTCCCCTTATTGAGTACTTCCAAAAAATTTATCCTCATGCTTCTAAATTAGAAGAAAAGTATAATTATCAGGGGGGAGGGCTCAGCGTTGATGGACACAGAATGAGAAAGCCTATTGAAACACCCACACGTCCTAAACATCTAGGTCTCGGCTACAACAAGAAACAAAAGGGATATGTGGCATCCACTAGTACTTCGAATAATGTTAACTCGAAAACCAATTTTCTTGAGGACATACCTAAAGAAGAGGCTATCATACTTTCTTATGATGATTTGGATCTTCCTACCCTCTTTGAATCCACATTTGTTTTCTCCATTATCCTTTCACTCTGTCACCCTAACCTTATTGATTGGGACCTACGAGGAAGTGCACCAATTAATATATTTCCTTTGGAGGAAGTGTATGTACATCTAATGGGATTGGGGGAAGATTAACACCCTAGCCGCAAAAGTAAAAAGAAACAAAACAAAAAAGAGTCATCTAGTAAAAACCTTTTTGAGGCACTTCTTACCTCAACAAAAATAAAAATAAAGGGTGTATCCTCTGGTGAAAACCTTGATGAGGCGCTAGAGGATGGGGATGCTCATCTTCCCCTTATAGGTACTCACTTTGCTAAATGGTCTTCGATCCTAATTGAAGAGACACAAGAAGTCAATCTAGGCACAAAAGAACCTAAAATTACCTACGTGGCAAAATCCTTGTCCAAAGAGGAGTATCATGTCATTGTCAATCTATTGAAAGAAGGCATCATCAAATTTGCATGGCCTTGTTCCAATATGCCAAGGTTGGATCTCGCTTTGGTTGTCCACCATTTTGATGTCCATCCAGATGCTAAGCTAGTCAAACAAAAACTCAGAAAAATGCATCCACAAGTGGCTTTGCTTGTGAAAGTCGAGCTAGAAAAATTGTTGGGGTCAATTGATTACTCAGATTGGATATCAAATATAGCACTTGTGGCTAAGCTCTCTGGGGGCATTAGAATCTATACAACCTTTAGGGATCTAAATAAAGCTTGTCTGAAAGATAACTTTCCACTTCCCAATATTGATATTTTAGTGGATCTTAAAGTAGGGCACGACATGCTATCCCTCATGGATGACTTTTCTGGGTATAACCAAATTAAAATTGCACTCGAAGACCAGCATAAAACTTCTTTCACTACCCCCTAGGGTACGTTCTGTTACAATGTCATGCCCTTGGTCTTAAGAATGCAGGGGCAACATATCAACATGCAATGACAGTTATCTTCCATGATCTTATCCATATTATAATGGAAGACAATGTTGATGATCTACTGGGAAAGTCAAAACTAGATAAGATCACCCTAGAGTCTTGAGGCAGATCTTTGATCGGTTGGAACAATATAAGATGCGATTAAATCCTAAGAAGTTCTGATAAAAAAAAAAAATCCTAAGAAGTGTGTTTTTGGTGTCACATCCCACAAACTACTAGGCTTCATTGTGTCTAGAAGGGGTATCAAGGTTGATCCAACAAAAGTGAAGGCTATAATAGAAATGCCCCCACCCAAGAATCTAAAATAGTTAAGAAGCCTACAAGGGAAATTGCAGTCTATTAGGCGCTTCATTGCCCAACTTGCCAAAAAATGTCAATCTTTTACTCATCTCTTGTGCAAAGATACAATTTTCAAATTGGATTTGTAATGTTAGCAAGACTTTGATAAGATCAAGGAATATCTCACCAACCCACCAATCTTAATTCCCCCCATTCCTAGCAAGCCATTACTGTTATATATTTCAACCACTTCAGTTACACTAGGGGCATTGTTGGCCCAACATGATGAGTCTTCCAAAGAATGAGCCATCTATTACATTAGTCATACACTCGTGGGATACAAGCTTAACTATTCTCCCATGGAGAAGGCTTACCTGGTTATTATTTTCAGTTCACAGAAGCTACGTCATGACATGCTTAGCTATCCAATCAAACTAATATCCAAAGTTGACCCACTCAAATATTTGTTATCAAGAAATCATTAACTGGGCGCATGGCTAAGTGGGTTATGCTCTTTAGTGAATTCGACATTGAATATGTGGACCACAAGGCAATCAAAGGATACGTTATTGTCGATCAGTTGGTTGATGCTCCCCTTGTAGATGGTTATCCATTAGTGGTTGAATTTCCTAATGAATTAGTTTTCACTGTCTCAGAATCAGATACCTAGACGCTATACTTTGATGGGTCATACACTCAAAATGGAGATAGTGGGGGTATCCTTTTTGTCACCCTCAAGGTGACTACATCCCAAAAGCATTTAGATTGACATTCCCATGCACGAACAACATTACTGAGTACGAAGCTTTGATCACAGGTTGTAGAATTGTCATCCAATGGAACATAACTCGTCTTCGTTTTTATGGTGATTCATAATTGATAATCAAACAAGTCAATGATGAGTTTCAGACTAAGGATGATAAGCTTCTCCCTTATAAGCACATGGTTGATGAATTTAAGAAATACTTCAGTCATATCTAGTTTGAGCAAGTCCCTAGATTGTAGAACAAAGTTGTCAATGCAATGGCCACCATTGGTTCCCTTATTAAGCCTAGAGATCAAACATATTGTGAGTTCTTGGTGGAACATTTATTAATCTCAGCATATGACATTCCAAACAATGAAATGGTGTGTGACATCGTAGGTCCCCAATCTCCCTGGTACCATTATATTTACAACCACCTTCGTGATAACATTCTACCGCCAAATCTAACTCACAATCAATGTAAATCTTTCATCCAACACACTTTTGTTGATGGGTGTTTTATGCACTTCTCAACATAGGCAATGCATTAGCGTACTACCTCTCTTGAAAGACAATCTCCAATGACAAGTAGCTGAAAATCACCCCAAGGTCTCTCGGATGTCAGGTCATGTCTTGCTTGGAATATCTCAATGGGTCCTATGTGATCTTGTTGGTAATCACAAGGCAGCCTTACGTAAGTTAAGTTGGAGGGGAATTGGTCATTTAAATGAAGTTCTTAAGATGTGGAAATTGATGTGCAATTGTTGTAGGTTCAAAACTGCAGTCCAGAACTCTATTTCATCATAAGATTTGGCTTTACAATGTGCAATGAACGTTGTCTAATGTTACTATTTAAAGAAAAGTCAAAAGGGCAAGGAAGAGAGTAAGTTCCTAGACCTAAAACTACTGATGAACAGTGATAATGGAGGACTCTACAGTGGACAGCCTTCCCAAAACTAGGTTCCACTTAACTAGATTAACTCATAGTCTCATGAAACCAGTGCAATATTCTAAGGTATGTAGATTTTCAATCATTCACTCATTATAAAGCATGAATAAAAGATAGAATTTTAGTGTAGCATTCAATTTATGTCCAGACTAACTTTACATTGTTGTTTGTCATCAACAAATAGCAAAAAGTATGGACAAGGAAGGGCATGAACACACATCAGAATTCTTCAATACCAATGAACAACATTAACTAACTTACTAAAGCATATAAAACTCATGGAACAACAATGTAAATCTATTAGAGTTCATTAACTAGGAGGAGAATAATCATGCAACATGAAATTGGAACTCAAGAATCCACCAAATCAATGAATTTCTATTAAAATTCCAGCATGTCTTTACAACAAGTCAACTCTCTTGAAAATGAGAGGAGACCCCCTATTTATAGTGTCCAAAAAGCAAAATGAATGGCCAAGATTTAATCTCATTGTGTGGCCAAGATTCACTACAGATTAGGGTTTCACCTACCCCCCAAATATTTTACAATATAAAATACATTTTTGTCCTCTAGCCTATTTTGTCTTCTAGTGGCCAGTACTGTAGCTCTTTTGTTTTTTAGCTGATTTCCTTTTGTTGTAGCTACACTGTGAGGAATTCATCATCTATGATCGGATTTCCTTCACTTTTCTTGATGGTGGCATACTCCACGAATTTGCCTATTAAAATCTGAAGCTTATTCTTCTGAATAATCTCAGACTGGAGGATCTGAAAATGGAATTTCTTAGCACGATTGGCTATCTCCTCGCCATGTTATGCACACTTTGGAGTGGCTTTTACCATTTGTTCTGATTAAACAAACACCTTGGCAACGAAATCCATGAAGAGCGGAGACAAGTCGTCCATTGCACCCTCTTCCATCTTTTTATGGAAATATTCTTTAATCTTTTTTGCATCCAACTCTTTGGCAGACACATTCTGGTCAGTCATCAACTTAATATAATCTTCGTTGTCCGCCCGATGTTCTCTTGCCCATTCAAGATCAAGCTCGATCTCATGTAACACTTTTTCCAGCACCTCACTCTAATGGTCAAGGGCCATTTTCCATGTTTCAACCAACCAATGATCGTCTTCCTTTTCCCAGGCTTTCTCCGGTATTTTGACGACAACTTCAACCTTTGGGTTGGTGATTTTGTAGAATTCAGCATAGCGGAGACATACTTTCTCCATCTCCTCCAATTGTTGTTGTATAAGCCTGAACTTGTTAGTCATTCTGACGGCGTGCCCTATTCCCATATCATCGTTGTAGATCACCCGCCGGAACCATTCTTCAGTGGCCTTTGTCCAATTTTTTCTTCTTTCCAGCTTGTTGATGAGTTCTTTAGACAATACTTGCAGTGGCGTTGATGACATGGTGGGTAGTTCTTCAGCGAATGACCATGGTTGGATGTAGGCAGTTAGATCCGCCACATGTGCTTTTAGCTCCTCCTTAGAGGATTTTTCCTTATGCATTTGATGCACAATGGTGGCAACGGATCCCTGAAGATGGTCGATTTTTTGCTCCCTCGTGGCTGTCCCCAGATCAACGGTGGAGATACTATAGCTAACCCCTTCTTCTCCCACCACCAAAGTAGCTATCTGCACAGTTCTTGATCCCGATGCATCCATTGTTAGATGGGATCTGACACTATAGTTGACCCCTTCTTCTCCCACCACCGGAGTAGCTATCTGCACAGTTCTTGATCCTGATGCATCCATTGTCAGATGGGATTTGACCTTGGGTTTCTTCTCCTCCTTTGTGCTTATCTGCGCTCGAGCCAAGATGGCCTCAAGTCTCGCCTTTGGATCCATAGGGGTCGGGCTTTTCTTCTCCAATTGCTTTTCTAGCCACCCGAGCATCTGGGACCCTTCTTTTGGTGATTCATTAATGTCGAACTTCTATTCTTTGTTGCCTGGAACCTCTTGTTCTATCCTTTCTTCCTCTTCTTCATCTGAATCTCAAATGAACACAGTTTCTTTATCTGGAGGTTCAATGGCAATTGTGCGTTCCTTGGGGCTATCTTCCCCTTCAAAGGCCTTCTCTTCTTCTTCTTGTTGCCCATGCTCTTCATGATGCTCCGCTTCCGGGCTCTTTCTTGTTTCAGCCTCTTCTCGAGGCTTGTCTTCTTTTTTCTTTTCCTCTTCCTTTTCTTCTTCTTCATGCAAAGGAGGCATTTCTTCTTTTAGGGCTCTCATCACGTTTAGGGAAGAACTTTATAAAATATAAAGTTTGATATCCACCTCCAACTGCAAACAAATGGTGCCATAAATGGATAGAGAAAAATCGTGCCTCTTCACAAGAAAAATTGCCTTCCACAGAAATTTCATAGCCCAATGGAAGAATTACATGGCCTGAGGGAAAAAAAATTGTGGCCTCTCAGAAAGAGAATCGCACTCCAAATACTCCTACGGCCTCAGAATTCACAAGGAAAATCAAAGGAAGTCAACCTCTTCAAACTAAAATTCACAGCCACTGAAGTTGCTTGAATCGCCCTTTGTGAATACGCCCAACCCTAACACACTCGACCAACACTTACAAATCCGTTTTGGATGGTATTCACGCCCAACAAGAACTGTAGACAATCTCACAAGGGTTTCATGACCTCATTCAAAGTCTCATGACAGAGATAACATTACTATGCCTCCCTCAAACAAAATCGCATCCTCCAAAGGAAGAATTTTGTGCCTATGATGAATCACGCCTGCAATGAAGAAAATCACAGCTCCCAGTTTTATCAAATAATCATGGCCCAAATAGCAAAACGTGCCTCCCAATAGTGATTTCAGACCAATCAATGCTAACAAAGACACCTTCCACAATCAGAATGAAGAAAAACACCTCCACTCCCTTATTGCGACCACCAACAAAAATTTGCAACAAAGAATCACGGCATGCAAAACTTCCCCTAAGTTAACTTATGATAATTTGAATGGTAAAACCATTCACTCTAACATAGATGCCAATATCTTTTTAAAGAAAGTGCAAAAAGACCTAATAAAAAAGAAAGTAAAAGTAGAAAAATGGGAATAGAACGTAGAGGAAATGAGAAAAACTATGTAATATAAGTTGGCAACGGCATGCAAAACTACCCCTAAGTTAACTTATGATAATTTGAATGGTAAAACCATTCACTCTAACATGGATGCCAATATCTTTTTAAAGAAAGTGCAAAAAGACCTAATAAAAAAGAAAGTAAAAGTAGAAAAATGGGAATAGAACATAGAGGAAATGAGAAAAACTATGTAATATAAGTTGGCAAAAGTAGAAAAAGAAATAATGTCTTCCAAGCACAAAGTATTTGAAACTCACTAGCAAACAATGATTCTTATAAACTATAATATTTGGAAATAAATTATCCAAAAGACTAATGATTTGAATAAAATATTTGAATTCATTGATGGTCTGCTGGTACAATTTAACAAACTCACAAAATGACATGACAATGAATTAATATGTAAGGGAATTCACGCGAGTGATGCCTTGATACAAGAATCATCTATCATTCAAAAGCATAGGAAGCTAATGAAACATAGAAATTGTGGAATTAGTGTAGAAAGATGTGTGGAGCCACATGAAGAGGTGGAAAATCTCACAAAGTTGACTTCTCTAATGGTTTTGACCAAAAAAAAATGTCATTACAAAGTATAATTTAAATAGGAAAATGGAAGATATAATGAAGCAAAATAAATACTAGTTTCTTGATAATATAGATAAGATGAACTCTTTTGGTTTCATTAAACTATTGATAACCTAAAAACTAAGTTTGCATGGTACAATAAAAGAAAGCTCCACTCTCATTTATGAATTGTTAACAAATTTACATGGTAGTCACTATGAATTAGAGTAAATTGCACTTCCAACGTATGACGAGTAGAACATGCTAAGCCATGAAATGATATGCTAGTCATTGCCAATATAAAGTACAATGATGCATTTGTTTTATTTGGTATTTTTTTCAAAATAAAATTTTAACGTATGAAGAGTAGAACATGCTAAGCCATGAAATGATATGCTAGTCATTGCCAATGTAAAGTACAATGATGCATTTGTTTTATTTGGTATTTTTTTCAAAATAAAATTTTACATTTTTAGGTATTGAGACAATTAAACAAAGTTTAAGTCATAATGTAATAATATGAAGTGTTTGCACAAGAAATATTGATCAACAATAGATACTACAAACACATAAATTTTAAAAACAAATTTAAAAGATTCCAAATTCAACTACAAACATAAATAAATTGTCAAATCAAATTTAAAAAAATTCCAAATTCAAATTTTAGATTTTAAAATAAAATGTTGGAAAATAATAATATATTAATTATTAACTAAAAATTGAAAACTTATATTTATATGACCATTCTTCAACTAATGAACAAAATATTTGACAAATCATCTTCACATTGTCTATAAGAACCATCAAGAACCATCTTATTTCTGATATCATTTCCACTTACATGCCTCTCAAACTTGACCAAGTATATCACTCATTTGTATTACAGGAAAGAATAGACTACCAAAACCACCATTCAGATCTTCCAAAACTTATATTTATATGACCATTCTTCATCTAACAAGAGCTGCAGGGCAGCGAAGTTCCTGCCAAATACTGGCAGAACAGTTCAGTTTTGGTAATGGTTTAGTCAATGAATCATAAGCAGGTCTTTGTATAACTGGAGACTTGCAACAAGTTAGGTATGATTGTATGCACTTGCAATGTCCTATTTCTGACCAATCAACAGTCAATCTGCCATACAAGGGCTGTCCATTATAATCAAAATGGTAATGTAGGTTTCCAACCTGTTGAATCCCAGAACTTGGATGAACTCAAACCCTAATGTAATTGGGACTATCATAACAAAGATCCTTGTGCAATCTGATTTTCACATATGAAGTTTGATGTGAAAATCTGATTTGGCTTGGTTTAAATTGGAAAGTCCAAAACAATACATGTAGGCATTATTGACAATTTTATTTTGCATAGAACTGAATAATTTCCCAATAAACAAACTAACGGCCATACCAAAAAAAACATCTTGAATCCATTATACCAAAATAGAAGTGGACACACATCATTATTAATATATAACGAAATCACATATCATATCATTATTTGGAATAATGAACACAACTATACCAAAATAAAAGTGGACACACATATCATTATTAATATATAACAAAATCACATATCATATCATTATTTGGAATAACTAACACAACTAGTAAAAACATCAATGACAACCTCCACAACCGCTAGAATCTATTTTTGCTTTAGAACAATAAATAAAAGCACAACCTCCCTCCTCAGCTACTTTGAATGCCTACCTGTTTGATCTATAATGCAGATGACAATGAAGATTGGATGCAACATTTTCGCAAAAGGACCCAAAACAGAATAACAGGGTAATAAAAAATAGAACAACATATAGCAAATAGCAAAACAGAGCATAAAAACAGGGTATATGGTTGAAAGGATACTTTAACTTGTACTGAGTATAAGTTGCTGTACTTTTTCTTAACAACATTTATGAACAATTTTGTAGAAAATTTTAGATAAAATTATTTTTCTTTTAACTTGTAATTCTTATTTTTATTTAACACATAATTATATATCTAAAATCTAATCTACAATAATAGTAACGAAGCAATATAATTATATATCTAAAATCTAATCTACAATAATAGAAACGAAGCCATTTCATTTATTTAAAGTACTAGATTCTTGTAATGTTCAAGAACTTCGATCATAAAACTAATGGATTTAGCAACTCCTTTAAAGACCTAATTAAATCAACCACAATTTTCCTATTCACTATTGTTTACAATTGTATTACAATGAAATGTTATACATGTTTCCAATTTTAGACTAATTATATTATGTCCCATTTTTAAGCCAATTGAAAATGGTTTGTGTGGTTGTATATCTTATGTTTGAAATAGTTTTAGATGTTTGAAGGTGAGCAATATGGATATGGAACTAACCCTACACTAGTTTAAAAAACATTTTCCTTCCAATCAAATTTTCCTTCCTCAACCATTCTAGGTGTATCCTCACTATAATATGCGGAACTTGTAATGAAATCCATCTTAATCAGAAGCAATAGCACTATGGAATTGAAATTTGTTCATTTTACACTATACAAACATGAACAGCATGAACATATGGGCATCAAAGGTTACCATTATTTTTGTTGGCTGCTATTATTATTGATTAGAATTCAGGTAGAATGTGCTATTAATAAGAAAAAAAGCAAAACATGGCATGGGAAAGCACACAAAGCAATGAATCAAAATTCAAATGGTCCAAAGTTTTGGTCTTTTATGATG
This sequence comes from Sequoia sempervirens, assembly GCA_007258455.2. Taxonomy (NCBI): domain Eukaryota; kingdom Viridiplantae; phylum Streptophyta; class Pinopsida; order Cupressales; family Cupressaceae; genus Sequoia; species Sequoia sempervirens. The sequence continues at coordinate 58,608,806 of VDFB02270651.1, read as the reverse complement.
TTGTTCTGTATCTGGGATCCACGACTCATCCTCCATTTATCATATAAAAGTCATGCATACTGACTGCCTTTTTGTCTTTGGCAGTCCTATGTGATGTATGGGCTACTAGGCTTATTAGACTGCTCAGATTTTTGGGTTGAAGATAACAGCCATTTTGTTTGTAGTTGTAGTTCAGGTGTTCATTTACTATTAGTACTTTTTTGTCAGAATATGTAAGAATTGATGCTTTTTGAGCTACATCCGTAATCTTATCCAATAGTAAAAAAAAAATGGTCTAAAGTTATAACATGGACCCTTCCTTGCTTTGTACTTATGCATTTGAGCACATTCAAAGAGAAAACATTGTCTAAACTTAAAACAAAGGTATATCAGACATGATACTTTCATTACTATGTGCAGGACATATCCTATGTACGTCGCCTTAAAACTGAGGAAACATGGTTCTTGTTGTGCAGAGCACAACCATCCCATCAATTTCACATATATCAATTTGCTCTACTGAATTATGTCGAGAGACCTCACGAAGAACCCCACCATCACCTCCTCCAATGACTAATATCTACAGCAGGACAAACATGTGAAAAAACTGTTAGATACAAACTACGACCCATATTCTTTATATTACTCAACTCAATAAATATATTTATTCACCACCAAACAAACATCACACTGTGATTTCCCACATATACTTAAAATTTTTGGTGAGTTGGTTTTGTTTTTGGTTTTGTGTTGTCATTGGGATCTTGCTATGCTCCCTTGTCTATCTAGCTAAAATTATTTTAAACAAATGCTGGATTCTTTATCTCAGTCATCTAAATCTAAAGCCAGATGGACATCAGCCAGTTGGTTCCCCATTCCTATTTGCTCCCTGGTTATAACTAAGCACTCAGATAAGTATAAACCAAAACAAATTCAAAGTTATCTAAAATGCCCAAACTCAGAAAATTATCTCATTAAACTCCTAAACTATTGCATGTAAAGATGTATAATCTAAGAAACTATTGTTTCTGATATAGTAATATGCAGACCGCAAAATCTGGATTCTTTTTGCACTGAAAATTGGCAAAAAAACACTAAACTGCTCCAAGAGAAATCCTGATCCAAAAGTTTGAACATCCAAGTTTAATAATCTTTTAGTCCGGGTATGGTATGGAGATATTTCGCAAGGAAAAGAAGGAAATTTGAGTCATTTAAAGTCCAAGAGCTGACCGGGTCCAGAATATTATACATTCAAGTTTAATAGTTTTAAAACATGAATAGGCTGTGGTGGCAACAACTGTTTCTTGCAAAATCCAAGGTAAAGCCAAAGATATCAGACAAAGCATTAACATCCAGGTAACATTAAAAGTGAAAGTGCTACAAGATATAGTCTTTGTCTTGAGACAATAACATGTGCCAATGTTGGATATAGAGATTGCATACTAGGTCAAGGGATCCAAGGTTAAAGAACGCAGAATGTTGAGCACCACAACTGATTGAGGCTAGTTGACTCTCTCAGGCCCCTGCAAAAAGGAGATAGTTGGTCCCACTAATGGGTAAGATGTTTTGTGCTGAGAGGAGTAAGCCAGATCGGTATACACAAAAACAATAGGATGTGAGAAACACAGAAAGAGACTAATGGAGTCTACTAGGCCTAAGGCCCAATTCTAGGTAATGATCAGGCAACAAGGAAGTTCAAAAGCAGGCATAGAGCCTAATGACAGCAAAGGAACGTTGACTCCTACGCACATAGATAACCAAGATGTTTTCTAGTCTGACAAGATTGAAGAGCCCAGGGAAATATTCAATTAGCAACAGAAAACACCAACCTCTTTCAGAGCTCAGTTGAGGGTCAGAAGTGCCAGATAAATGCAAAATTGGCTACACGGCAAAGTACCCAAGTATGGCCTTGTTATGGATGGACTTCCAAGGACAATCAGCAATGCCTCTTTTGTTTTGGCTGATCATATATGTAAGGATCTTTAATGGGTTTATTTCTGATTGATCATAAATTCATATAGCTGAGTTTCCAAATTGCCCAAATACCAAGGAAATGAACTCAAAGAATTGGAGTCTGACAACATGGAAAGTGATTAGACCCGTAAGGGGAATAGTCAATTCGCAGCTGAAAACCACCACACTCTTTTGCTCTTTGGGAGTAAATTACCCTACGAGCCAAACTCATGGTGGTGATCCGGGCACAAGTTAAGGATGGGATACTACACTATGATATACACGAAGACAGAATTCAAAGAAAAACACACAAGTATGCCCTTGTTATGGATGTTCTTAACAATCACTACTAACAGTTCTATTCCTGACTGATTTTATGTAAGGATGTGCAATGGCTCTCTATCTAGCTGATCTTAATTAGTAACCAATTGGTTGAAATAGAGAAACCACAGCATATGACAAAGAAAAAGCCCATATAGTATAAGGCAATTGCAATTGAAAAAGAAAAAGAAAAGGAGGACAATAACAACAGAGTAAAATACGAATCTGTACCTTGCCAAAGAAAAAATGTTGAAATACAGACAATGAAGCTTCTCCAATCATTCCGCTTCCCTATTCTAAAGGGTCTTCTACCTCCTTTGATACAATAACACCTATTAAGACACTCTCCAGATAAAAAGGCTGGGCAAGAAACAAGCATATTTCAGTAAGGAGTATTTTAAAATGGCTTTTACGATTTCACTTTCTAGTATAAGGCAAGTCAAAATATTTGAGCTGTCAATTTATATGTAGAGACTCATTGCTCAAAACAAAAATGCTATTTATATGTAGAAACTCGTTGCTCAAAACAAAAATGCTAAACTTTTATTCACACTACTATCTATCCATTCAAAGCAATTGTACAATTCCATCTTCCTAATATTACTCTGAAAACCAATGAATTTATTGACCTGCATTAAAGAGATCTGCCAAGCATGTTAGAAGATTCTCCTCTGCTTCCCCTGTTGGCTTATTGTGGCTATAATACTCCAACAATTGGTCTCTAAACAGAAAACAGAAATACAGAGCCTGCACTAGATAACAAAAGAGACTTCTTAGTTCACTCACTAATCAGAAGTTAATAACCAAGGAAAAAACCATTAAGATGGTATTAAGCCGTATCTTTATATAATGAAAATCAACTCCAGAAAGATGTATACATCGTCAAATATATGTTCATTTAAAAATTCCTCGTGGCCTATTTTATTTGTGGCTTGTCTTCAGAGAGATGTCTGCAAGTTAATTAAAAAATAATGAAGACTATAAATATCTAATCAGAGACTCTGGTGGCATATGATCAAATAAATATTTTTTTTTCCCTCCATTTATCTTGTAGTAGAACACTCAGTGTTGTATTTTACTAAGAAGCCTCTTACACTTGTTTAGAACTCAATAATCTCTCAAAAAAGAAACATTACCCTTGTTTTTGCACCAGATAATTACTTAGTAAGTAATTTTCTAGAATTTTATATTTCTGAAAAGGGGAAATGAAGAAGATATGAGTTTGTTCATTCTGATTAAGAACTTTGCAACAAGATACAGAGATGTACAAACTGACATGTGTATCTCTTATATTTGTACTGCTGTTATTTCTCTAAATTTTAACACAGTCAATAGTTGAATATTTGGTATGTGACCAGCCATTGAACCCCTATTGGGATTTTCCAATTTCAAAAGATTAAAAACTTGTTAACTTGTAAGCTCTTTTGTTTTTTCAAACTTACATTGTTCCAGCTACCCTTGTGCTGACATGAGTGTTTTCCTCATCAAACAGCCTTGCCAAGCCAAAATCTGCTACTTTGGGATTTAAATCTTTATCTAGAAGAATTTTTGTAGATTTAATGTCCCAATGTGTAACTTTTAGCAGTGATTCGTCATGAAGATATGCAAGTCCCCGTGTCTTATATCGCGTGGTCCAATCTAGCTTAATCTGGGATTCATTATGCTCTGCAAATAAAAATTAGAATTCAGTGAGAAAAATTGGATCCCTTTTGCTCTCTGTAATAACTTCTTCTGAACAAATAAACATTTACAACGCAACCCATTATGACATCTTGTGGAATGCCATATTAATGAAATTACTGCAGATTTATAGAGAGTTTCATACCGTAGCCATATGAAATACTAAAGAGCACTGCAAAATCTTAAGGCAAGCCCAAGGCACAAGGCTTGAAGAGGGAAAAAATGCATTGTGGCCATAATCCGAACCATCCATGCCAGCAAATTTGTTACGAGGAATAGCAAGGGCAAGGCCTATATCAGTGGCAGCTGCAAATACATAGAATACGCCTCCTTTGCATGCAAAAATTGCCACAAGTGTTGCAAGAATGTTTTCCACATCTCCTCTGCATAAGAATGTTTTCCACATCTCCAGTGTTCTGACAATCTGCAGGAGCCTCTGTAGTAAGACTGGGTTTTCGTGCGCTCTCTTGTCTCGTAAGAGATGCAGAGCCTCTGACACCTCTGCAGCCATTAAACAGGGCCAATAACAGGCAACCAGATTTTAGCCAGGTTAACTTGCGAGCATATTTGCATCCGGCATTACTCACTGTTTAATAAATCCTAAAAAAAAATGCATTCTGATTGGCCACTGCATAGTGGATTAATCACACATTACTGTTGAAGCCTCCGCTATAGTTCCCTTGGCAGGAACTAATAAACAAAATATTTGACAAATCATCTTCTCATTGTCTATAAGAACCATCTTATTTCTGATATCATTTCCACTTACATGCCTCTCAAACTTGACCATGTATATCACTCATTTGTATTACAGGAAAGAATAGCCTACCAAAACCACCATCCAGATCTTCCAAAACTTATATTTATATGACCATTCTTCATCTAATAAACAAAATATTTGACAAATCATCTTCTCATTGTCTCTACGAACCATCTTATTTCTGATATCATTTCCACTTACATGCCTCTCAAGCTTGACCACGTATATCACTCATTTGTATTACAGGAAAGAATAGCCTACCAAAACCACCATCCAGATCTTCCAATCCTTCAATATCGCTGGACACCGGAAACGTCAACTCTATATCCTTGACATACTTTTCCCCTTTTTCATCAACAGACACGCATGCGCTGGCAATAAGAGTATGAAGACTTGACACGAGCGTTGGTCCATCATTACTCAGTCGGAAAATAGAATATCCAGCCAACATATTCCATTTCTCGTTAGGAGCAATCCATGCATGACTGCCACGAGGTAGGTGTATGAGAGTTTGGCGGATGCCTTCTATATTTTGCTCCACCATTTGCCCCACACGCATGTACACAATTTGAAATCCCTTGGAAGCCAGCTCCACAATTTTCTCTTTCACTATCTCCAAGGCTGCCTTGTTTGAAGGCCAAGACAGATCACACATGCTCAATATAAAAGCCACTTTTCCTTGGCCAAGTGACCCCTCAGCACACTGTAGATCACAATCATGATGCAGGAATTTGCTCTCTTTATGAAATAATGCAGTGGACACGAGATGTTCGTGCAGGCTGCTTTTCCCATCCTACACGATCAAAGCGCGTATTTCTTTTATCTCTTTCCACCTCTTTGTCAACATGGGGCTTCCCCGGATACTCAATACCAGCAGGCTCTTAATTTCAACAAGCTTGTCCATTGCCTTGCCATCTAATCGAGGGCAATTTGATGCATTCACTGCGCGTACAGAAGACAGCTGCTCAAAATCATCAGAAACCATCACCAAATTAGAGCACCACAACATGTCCAGATACGTGAGAGACTTGAGCCTACCAAATCCAGCAGGAAGTTTCGACAGTTGCTCACAATTACTTATATTCAACTCTTCTAAACAACTAAGCAAACCGAAACTGTTTGGAAGGCAAATTAATTTACTCCCTGCTAAATTGAGCATTTTCAATGAGGAGAGATGGAGAGAATCAGGTAACTGCACCAACAGTGAACTTTTGAAATTAATATTCTCAAAATGCAAAATAAAATACAAGTCGTTTAGAAAAGAAAAACAATGATAGATGCTAAATGTTTTAAATTAAAATTCCTCGGGTGCGAAAGAAACAAGAAGCCACGTTGAAAGAAATAGTCAAGGAGAGAAACACGGCATATATACCTGATAGCAGTTCGCTAAATCAGCTTGCAGAACTGCCAGTCTTTCAAGCTTTGTCAAATCCATTCCTAAATCACCCGTGATGTGTAGCAACCTTAGATTTGGAAAGGTTTCCTTACTTTCTCCATCCAACCTGTTTCTTTCGCCTAAATGCAAAATTCTTAAAGATCTATTCATCAACTCCAAATGTTTTGCTTGAAGTTGAAATTCGTTGGAATCATTAAGAGGAGGAAGCCAAATCCCTTTCAATTTTTCAAGCCTCTGTGGAAAAAACAAAAAAAAAAAAAAATTAAAGGGGAAGAGGAAGAGTTATACTCCCACAAGGAAAGAGAGGATTCATTAATTTCTTAACGATTTTTTTTACCTTCTACGCAAAATAATGTGATTTTTCACACTTAAGCTATGTGCTGTACATAATTCGAACTTTATGACTCAAATAAAAACCAAACAAGAAATAGAAGATATAGCTGAACTCGACATATCAAGTGATGTTTACCTGTGCATCTTGCAGAGCACATTCGAGGGATTGGTGATCGGTTATTCTATCCCCTTCTGACAGCTTTCTTCCTCGGGCTTGAACGATATCGTGTACAATAACTTTCCCTTTTTCGGTAATCTTCACCAGGGCTGCCTCTTTTATGGCTTGAAGTGCCACCTCTCCAACAATGTAGCCCAACATCCGCTCATCACAGTTATTAAAAAATGCTGCAATATCTAGAAATGCATCTTTGTATAAATCTTCTCCCAGAGCATTGTAGACCACATCAACTACTTTTTCACTTAAATTTCCCTCTCCTTTCACTAGGGTATTCTTCAAAAATTCAATAGTGCTTTCATAAGCAGGAACATCGTTGCCAAGTCTGCGCAATTGCAAGCCTACCGTCTCCAACACCAAAGGCACGCCGCCGCATATTTTCACAAGACCGTCAATATCTAAGCTTTTTTCATAAAAATTGTCAGTAGTGCCTAAAGCCTTCCAACACAGAAGCTTTATCGATTCTGCGTCTGAAAGAGGGTTTACGATATATGCATAGCGCTTGACTCCTCCCTCTTCGATCATGTCAGTCTCACCTAGCATTCTTGTGGTTATTAGTATCCTGCTTCGATTTGGAAGGCAAGAAAGGTTCTGTGGAAGAAATTTGGCCAGATCACTTGCTCTCAAAGCATTGTCTATAAACAAAAAGACAGGCTGAGAGGTTGCTTCTCTAAATATATTTGATAGTTTTATAATACCGTCTTCAGAATCCCTTAGATGAATCTTTTGATTAAACAAGTCCTTTAAAACCTGCTCTTGCAGCTGCTTAACATCAGACTCTGAACAGTCTTCTTGAATATTGATTCTGCAGTATTTGTAGGCGTTGAGATTGAGAGAGCTGAAAACAGCGGTTGCCAGGGTTGTCTTCCCTATGCCCCCAAGTCCATACAGCACCACACCTCTTGTTGAATTATCGTTCAGGTCAAGTAGCTCGATTACCTCAGCTCGCGCCTTATCGATGCCAACTTCAAAAACTCATCCAAAATCCAACATAAATTTGCTTAGTTTAGATCAAGCTTACCAAATATAGTATTTTCCAGATTTTTCAGTTCATTAAAAGTTGGAAAGTTTAGGAAAAAATTACATTATATTTCTTTTCTAATTGAATCCATTTTCAGAAGTTAATTACTCTATATTTTTTGACTTCTCGCCCAACTGAAAATTCCAACCAAAAAAACCCACATGCCATGGTTCAGATATAACAGTGCATATAATAAGAAGAGAACTGATGTACCTGGTTGAGGATCTTGTACCAATGTTGGAGAAGGAAGGCGAGGAGCATTGTCCAAAACATCAATCACAGCCCCAAGGTTGAGATCTGCATAGATATTTCGGATCTGTGACTCAAGCTTTTTCAGATCCCCAGCATCTACCGAAGCTTTAAAAACCCTATACAGTCATGAAAATTAAGATGAATTATTTACCGACAGAAAAGGAAAAGGGAAAAACCCTTCTTTCTGCAAAAATCCTCTTCTGCTTACTCTACACAATGTGAAAAATTCATTAATGATTTACCTATGGAGCCGGCCAGGCTCTATAAGTACGAGACACAGAACACATCCGTCAAAAATGAAGTCAACTGCTTCATCCAGCCTCTCTCTTTCAGCAGGGACATGGTAATCTAATTGCTTCGCGCGCCTTGCCAGAGCACATAACCATCTAAACAGCTGAATACATTGGTCATTATTCTTCGAAAGTTCTTCTATTAGATCTAACAAATGTCCCACTACGCATACCCCTGCCGCCAACAACTGAATCTGGGATGGACCTTTCAAAACCCTAATTACCGGGCCTCGCTGTTTTTATTTTGCTATGAACCCTTTTTTTCCATGGAAGTCGGTGAGAAATTTATAAAGCATGTGCTTTATTTTTTATTTTTTTGGAATTTTTTTATTTGCTTTAATTTTTTTAAATCATATGAAATTTATAATTTTAGATTATATATTTTAATTTTTTTATTCATTTAAAATATAAAATATAAAATATATATATAACACATCCGTCAAAAAAATATTAAAAATAAATTTAATTTAAAACGTCTAAGTAAATATTCAATGCAACATGGTAATCTAATTGCTTCGCGCGCCTTGCCAGAGCACATAACCATCTAAACAGCTGAATACATTGGTCATTATTCTTCGAAAGTTCTTCTATTAGATCTAACAAATGTCCCACTACGCATACCCCTGCCGCCAACAACTGAATCTGGGATGGACCTTTCAAAACCCTAATTACCGGGCCTCGCTGTTTTTATTTTGCTATGAACCCTTTTTTTCCATGGAAGTCGGTGAGAAATTTATAAAGCATGTGCTTTATTTTTTATTTTTTTGGAATTTTTTTATTTGCTTTAATTTTTTTAAATCATATGAAATTTATAATTTTAGATTATATATTTTAATTTTTTTATTCATTTAAAATATAAAATATAAAATATATATATATGATTTAATGGAAATATTAAAAATAAATTTAATTTAAAACGTTAAGTAAATATAAAATGTAACGGCAGGTTGGCGCAGGGTTACAGGGTGGTGCAGGGTCGCTGGGTGGTGCGGACAATTCAGAACAAATCCGTTGGTTGATGACACAGTAAAAGGTGGCATGGTAGAACAGATCGGAAACTCCCAAGGGACAGGTGATTGCAAGGGTAAGGAGAAAGGAATGCAAGTGCGCTGGGGGGATGAAGCCTCAGTGGAAAGTTTGGCTGAGAAAACGCAGAATTACCAGCCTCAATGGAATTTTCGGAGGGTAAGTGGGTCATAGATGTCATCCATACTATCGAGAGCACAAATACATTGAGGGGTGTGGTAACGGTCGGGCTCGACAAAGACACTATTCACCAGAATTGTTGGACCAGAGGGAGGGGACCTTTGGAATAAGCAATCGACGACATGACAATTTAGAAATACCAAAGAGGAAACATAATACTTGGTCTGGGCAGGGTGAATGGGAAGAAATTGGAAAGAGGAGGGGGCCCATAATGTCATTGGTTGGAGGCGAAAGTTGAAGGAGAAAGGATATAAACAAAGGCAACAAAACGATTCGCCAAATACAGATAGTAGATGCCCCAATCAGGGGTCTGACGATGGAGTGATGGAAATCGATGTCACAGCCAAAATTAAAGATGATGGGGCAATATTAAAGGATTTCGCCTTCATCTGTAGATTCATTGGAGAAAGGTGTGACCGAGCTACGATTAAGAAATGGATTCAGGAGAACTGGAAAATAGAGGTACTTATAAGGTTTTTACCAAAAGGGTTTTTTTTTGGTAGTTTTTGCAAATGAGGAAGAAAGGAATCGGGTGACTATGGGGGAAATGTGGTTTATGAATGAAGCTCCCCTCTACATGCAGCACTGGAACCATAATTTTGATCCGATAAAGATGAGACCTTATGATATGCCTGTGTGGATCAGACTTTACAACCTCCCAATGGAATACTGGTCGGGGGACTGTTTAGAAAAAAATGGCCGATCATTGGGGTCTCTGATGGAAATTAACCTGGACATTTTGGAAGGGGATCTATACAAATATGCTAGGTTAAGAATTGTGGTTGTAGACTCTATTCCCCATAAGATATGCCTTATGGTTGATGGAATCTGCTGGATTCAAGAGATCGAAATAGAAGAAGACAAAAAATTATGTTCCAGATGCAATGATAGGGATCATAATGGGGCGGATTGCAAGAAAGGGATGATGGGAGCATGGATGAAGAAGAGCCGCCAAGATGATATCTCATCGACCGCCCAATCCCCTAATCTAGCTATCAAGCAAAGCCAACCCAAGGAGGGCACTATTGAAGTAGAGGCCAAGACCGAATTACACACAATTCCTAAAGTTGTGAAGCCATCAGAGGTATTGAAGGAGGTTTCACACTCTCCAATAAAAGCCAAGGAACCAACTGCAATCGATGAGATGGATAATGCTTCATTGGAATGCGATGACTTGGACTCAAATATAGACCTGACGGATGTGTTGGATATCATTGAGGATCGGTGTATATCACAAACAGCTGCAAAATACTTAGGTATGGGGAAAATCGGCATATCAAGTAACACTAGAGGGAGGAAATCTTACAAACAGTTGCGGGAAGAGGAGGTAGTTGCCAAAAAGTACCCTAGCATTACCAAATTTCTAAGTACCAAGGGAGGGAGCTCCTCCCTTGGGAAACAATGAAGATTACCACATGGAATGTCAAGGGTCTTAAGGCCCCTGACAAACGACGCCTGGTTAGGCGTTAGTTGCAAAAAAGCGTAAGTAGTATCATACTGTTACAAGAAACAAAATTGTCAGGTGTAGATGTGTCGAAGTTCATGACTATTTGTAAGCAATGGAAAGGTTACTTTCAGGATTCCTTGGGTTCCTCAGGAGGTCTGGGCATTCTATGGAAGGAGGTCGCAGTCTCTGTGGAAGTGGTGCATTCATCCCCAAACTGGATTGCTGCCAGAGTTTACGATCTTGGACTAAACTGCCAATTTACCTTAATCAATGTTTACGATCCAACAAAAACAGAGGAAAAAGCTTTATTGTGGCAAGCTTTGTTGGACTTTAGCCATCAACTTCTGAGGGAAAGGTTGGTTATTGGGGGCGACTTCAATGTGTTTTTGGAACTATCAGAGAAATGCGGTGGGATTAGAAGAGTCTCCCAAACAACTTTAGATTTTAGACGGTTTGTAGAAACGGCTGGTCTAGTCGATTATCCCACAGAGAATGGATTGTTTACATGGACGAATAGGCGTAAAGATTTCACTGCCATCGTAGAGAGATTGGAAAGATTCCTACTTTCCCTTGCTTGGAATATTTCGAACACTCATATTCGAACAAGTATATTGCCAGTGTCAATCTCCGACCATTTTCCTATCGAACTCTCAATCAGTGTTGGGTTGGAACAAGTGAAAACTACATTCAAGTTCCAGAATATGTGGTGGAGGGATGGAAGCCTTTTAGGTTTATTGGAAAAATGGTGGAGCGAAGCCAAGGTGGGAGGCTCGATTAGCTTCAAAATAACTAAAAAGCTCCAAATACTCAAACAGAAACTAAAGGATTGGAATAGGGAGAAATTCCAAAATATCTTTGTGGAAAAGGCAATCACCGAAAGCGAGTTGGAGGCTTTAAATGAAAAAGTGATCAGAGATGGGATGCGGAATGAAGACTATTAGAAAGAAAAAGAATTACATGTGAAGTTGACAAAGCTCTTGAAGAAAGAAGAAATTTATTGGCGGGACAAATCTCAGGAGGTCTGGCTCCAAGATGGGGATTCGAATTCCAAGTTCTTCCATGTGTTAGTATTGGCAAGAAGGGTGGAAAACAAAATAGAAGAAATCAAAGCATCAGACAACTCTTCGTTTCATGGCTCAACGGATGTTGGAAAGGTGGCAACAAAATTTTTTACGATGTTACTTGGCAACCAGACACCAAAGGTCGTTAACGATTGCTTTCTGGTGGCATTAGAAAAGCGGGTTACTGAAGCAAATAATAAAATGATGTGTGAAACTATCTCAAAAGATGAAGTTAAAAATGCACTTTTCAAATCCATCCGAACAAGGCTTCGAGGCTTGATGGATTCTCGGCAAGGTTCCTCCAATCTTGTTGGAATTTTGTTGGAGATGAGCTATGACAGCTTGTGGAAGATTTCCAGAAAATGAAATGGTTTGTAAGGGATTTAAACAATTCAGTAATTGCGCTGAATCCAAAGAAATTTGAATGTCAGACTTTTAACGATTACAGACCCATCTCACTCTATAATACAATATATAAAATAATTGTGAAGGTACTAGCAAACAGACTGAAACCGATCTTGGGGAGACTGGTATCACCTGAACAAAACGGTTTCATCCCAGGAAGGGAAATCTCTGATTGCATCATGCTCATCAGCGAAGCTATCTACACATTTTCAATAAGTAAAGAGGCAGGGATGATAGTTAAACTTGATGTTCGCAAAGCATATGACAAAGTTTGTTGGGGTTTCCTTTTGAAGGTAATGGAAAAATTGGGGTTTAATTCTCATTGGCGGGAACTGATCTCCTTTTGCATCTCCACTATTAGATTCTCGATATCAGTAAACGGCTCTCTACATGGTTTTTTTTAGGCAACGAATGGGTTAAGACAGGGCGATCCAATATCACCCTTTGTATTTGTACTATTAGCAGAGCCTTTAAGTGCAATGATCAAAATGCGTTGCCAACGGTTGGAGTGGAAGGGTGTTCGAGTGGCCCCAAATGTCGAACCATTAATGCATTCACAGTTTGCAGATGACACATCATTGTTGGGTGAGGCAAGCATCAGGGAGGCTCGTTGTATTCAAAATGTATTGGTAGAATATGAACTACACTCGGGTCAACAGATGAATAAGGACAAATCTTGCATCTATTTCTTCAATACAAGAAGGTCATTACAAGGAGCTATTTCTACCATTTTGGGATTTAAAGTTGGTCAGCTACCTACAAAGATTTTGGGGATTTCAATTTTTGAAGGAGCCTGCCGAACAAAACACTGGGAAGAAGTGATCAATAAATGTAGGAATAAAGCGATGGAATGCAAAAAAAATTGGCTCACATTAGCAGGTCGCATTGTAAAGGTCAAATCGGTATTGTCTGCAATTCCAATATACACCATGGCTTGTTGCGAAGGCCCTGCTAAAGTTGAAAATGAATTAGAAAAGATTTGGAGGAAATTCCTCTAGGAGGGCTCTAAGAGTGAGAAGAGAATCCCACTCCTCAACTGGGAACTAGGGTGTAAAGCCAAAACTGATGGAGGCGCGGGATTGAGAAATGTTAGATTTCAAAACAATGCCTTGGGAGCCAAAATAATTTGGAAGATGTACCGGCATCCTGAGAAACTTTGGTGTCGTATTCTTCAAAACAAATACTTGGATAGTGCGGAGTCATCGAGAATCCTAACAATAGATAATTTGGGTGGCAGCTCGGCAGTGTGGAAATTCATAGCTAATTGCAGAGGACTAATCATGAATCATCTCACTTGGAAAATAGGAAATGGGAAGACGACACTATTCTGGACAGACTCATGGGATGGGCATAGGAATCTGACAGAAATGTTTGGTTTAGAACAGTTTGTGGATAGGCTCGAGGAGGATTTTGGGTCAAAGGTGGCAGACTATGTTTGCAGCGGCACTGGATTAGTGGGAGGCATAATGAAGTGGAAAGGATTGGATGCCTGGCCCCTCAACCAAAAACTAAAAGACAAGGTGGCTCAGGAATTGAGCAAAAGGACGATCAATTTATGTAACCGGGAAGACTCAATTATCTGGTGCGGAGCAACGTCTGGTGAGTACTCGGTTAAACTAGGATACCAACTCCAGATTGCACAGGGAGAGGATAAATCATGGATGGAAACATTATGTTGGAAGCACAAAATACTGCCTAAAGCAGGGGCTTTCCTTTGGGTTGCCTTACATAAACGATGCCTCGCCGGAGAAAGGCTGAAAAGGATCGGGTTGGTAGGACCATCCAGGTGTGTCCTTTGTGAATAGAACGAAGAAGAGGTGGACCATTTGTTTCTGACTTGCCCCTTTGCCTCCATTTGCTGGGATTGGTTGTTCGGAGCACTACGTATGCAGTGTCCTCGACAGCCCAAGTTGTGGGATTTCATGAACAGTTAGAGGTTGACGAATAAGTTTGGCTATTGGTATAGCATTTGGATTGTGGCACCTTCTATGGTAGTCTGGCACCTCTGGAAGGAAAGGAATAGATGTATTTTCAAGGGGGAGGCCTTAGAAGAGGCACAAGTTATAGGTAAAATTCAAGAAGCCATTATAGAAACTGTAAACAATAGAACAAACATTGGTTCCAAAGCTAAATTCATGAAGTAGGATGAGGAGACGCATAAGCTATGGTCTAATCTTAAGATTCTGAAGTCTAAGGTAGTCCAAACTTCAAAAGTGGACAGGTGGAAGGTACATTGGTTAACCCTAGTGAGGTTAAAGTGGAAACTCAATTTTGACGGCGCAACCAAAGATAATCCAGGTCGAGCGGGAGCTGGTTGTATCATAAGACATGCGAATGTTAAGTGTGTTTGGGCAACGTCCAAATACTTGGGGGTCCAATCAAACAACGTTGCGGAATTTGAAGCGTTAGCCCTTGGTCTTCAGCTTTGCATTTAGAAAGGTATTGAGGTTGTGGAAATCGAGGGGGATTCACAAATCTGTATTCGGGCTATCTCTTCTAGGAACTCTCCCAATTGGCGAATGGGTAACTGGGTGGAATTGATCAAGTCACTTTTGGGAAAGCTTGTTGACTTCTCTCTTACACATGTGTATAGAGAAGCAAATAAGGCAACAAACTTGTTGGCTAATTGGGGAGTATACCAAGATACTCATGTGCTGGTGGATGCCTCTGCTGACCATTGGATGGGACTCCAAACTGTCCTAGATGTAGATACAGCAAATTCGGGTTGCGGTCTTACTGGAGAGTTTTGCAACCCGTGAGTTGATGTACATAGAACTCATGTTAATGGCATGGGCACTGTCGGTGGATCTATAAAGTAGATATGCTTGGTACGCAGTCCTGGAGTTGTGTCGGAAGTTGTCATGGTATGTCGTTGGATTCCTAGTTTGTTGTTCTATTTAGGGTAGCGCCAGTGTGCACATCCATTTCCGTCTATATTTGTGGGGCTGAGATCTAAGGGCCAGTGGCAAAGGATGGTGCATTACTTTGGTGTCAGTTGTGTTTGTAAAAATGAAAGTAGGGCAGGGCAATGCCAGCGCCTCTTTCACATTTGAAGGCCTGAGATGATAGATGCTATACTCGGGGTCGTGAACGGGGTGTTCCTTGAAGAATGTCATACATGCGATGGTAAAATACTTGAAGTGGTGATCGCGCCTCTGGTAGACATTCTGAGCTCGAGGGAAAGGATGGTGGAGAAGCTGGGGGGACTCATGGCCGAGATCTATATGGCTGCAACAACAAGTGCAGTTTTAGATTTGCCTTCGACAGGACTGACAAGCCAGCTTCGTATGTACTTTGAGAGCTCAGATTCGGATACTGAGGAGAAGCAAGAGGAAGTAGTTGATGTGGAGGATTGGAGGCAGCAGAAAGAATCCAGGGAAAACTTAGTGGCTAATGCATGGGAGGTCTTTTGGGCGGGGGTGATAAACTCCGATATAAATGCCTTCATCAGATTCATGGGTCGTGGGTAGTCATGGCTTGGGGTGAACAACACGGATATGTTGATCGATATGGGTTGGAACTTGGGCATTCTGTATCAATCTCTGTAGTTGTAAGGGGGATGCTGATTTTGGTATCTCCATAGTTAGTTACTTGTTGCCTTATAAGGCATTTTGCTATTTTTTGTAAACGGGCGATATCCCCTTTGATAGCACTTATAAATATATATATATATATATATATGTAACATTTAAAATTTAAGATAATGTTAAATTTTAAAAAAATTATTGATTTTTTAAAAGAAAATGAACACAATTTTTTTTTAAATAATTGGCAAATAATTTTTTTATTAAAATACAAATTGCAAAATACATTATATAATATAAAATATAAAGTTAAATGTTGAATTATAAATCTAAATTCATTTTCGTCAATAAAATATAAAATATATATCTCAATAAAATCTAACTCTAAAATATATACTCCTATTTGTGATGATAACCCTAACCATAACCATAACCATAACCTTAACCCTAACCCTAACCCTAACTGTAATCTATATTCGTGATGATAAACCTACTCATGATGATAACCCTAACCCTAACCCTAACCCTAACCCTAATCCTAACCCTAACCCTAATCCTATTCATAATGATAAACCTAACCCTAATCCTAACCCTAACCCTATTCATGATGATAAACCTATTCGCGATGATAACCCTAACCCTAACGATAACCCTAAACCTAACCCTAACCCTAACGATATATGACCCCTAGCTCTAACCCTAATTAAACTGTATCCCAAACCTAATTGAACTCTAATTCTAACCCTAATTTTGGCACTAACTAAACTCTAATCTCAACCCTAGGTCTAATTGAACCCTAACCCTAATTGAATGCTTATTGAGTCTTACCTTAATTAAACCCTACCCCTAATTAATCCCTTTTGCAACCCTAATTAAAATCTCACCTTAATCCTAATTGATCCTTAACTCTAACTCTAACAATAATTAAACTTTAACCCCAATCAAACCCTAACCCTATTTGAACCTTAATCATAATAATTATTGTAACCCTAATCAAACCTTAATCCTAATCTTAACTCTAATTAAATTCTAACCCTAATTGAATATTAATTGTTTAATGGTTAAGATTAGGGTTGGGGTTCAATTACAATTAGGGTAGGGTTAGGGTTAGGTTTAGGGTTAGAGTTAGAGTTAGAGTTAGAGTTAGGATTATGGTTAGGGTGAGAAATGGGATTATAGTTATGGTTACCATTAGAATTAGTGTTATTTTTAAAATTAGGGTTAGAGTTAGGGTTACAAATAGATTTAGAGTTAGCAATGGAATTTAGCAATAGTGTTACAATTATGGGCTACATTTATAGTATTACTATTTTATTTATTTAATTTTATATAATTTTATAAAATTAAATAAATAAACCTATTCGTGAAGATAACCCTAACTCTAACCATAACCATAACCCTAACCCTAAACTATTCGTGATGATAACCCTAACCATAACCATAACCATAATCCTAACCCTAACCGTAATCTTAACCCTAACCCTAATCCTATTTGTGATGATAAACCTAACCATAACACTAATGCTAACCCTAATCCTATTCGTGATGATAACCCTAACCCTAACCATAACCATAACCATAACCCCAACCCTAACCCTAACCTTAACTCTAATCGTAATCCTTATTCGTGATGATAAACCTATTAGTGATGATAACCCTAACCATAACCCTAACCCTAACCCTAACCCTAACCCTAATCTCAACCCTAACCCTAAGCCTAATCATATTCTTGATGATAACCCTAACCCTAACCCTAACCCTAACCCTAATGTTATTGTGATTTAACTTATTTTTTAACCTTTAATTTATTTATTTATTTGATTTTTTAATTTATTTTTATACTAAACATTTTCAAATCTTTGTGATTTATCTTTGATTTGATTTTTTTTGTTGTTTCATCAAATATCTTTAATTTTGACTTTTTTTGTTTTATGAAATCTCTTTGAATCTCTTTGTTTTGATTTTTTTGTTTCATCAAATCTCTTTAATTTTTTTGTTTCATGAATTTTAGAATATTTGTCTTATAGTTATTTTTTAAAAATTTAAGATATGTCTTAGCCTTTTTAAAATCCATAAGAACATTGAAAAATATTCAACAATGATAAAATATATATATATATATATATATATATATATATATATATATATTTACACAATATTCAATTAGTAATATCATCTATTGCATTTTTTTTCCATGAAATTAGGCATTTCTAAGATAGACACATTAAATATAGAAGATGAAAATCTCAATTGAAGCAAGACATTTGAAAATAAACAATGAAAAGTTCCTTCAACGTTTGGATCATCAGAATCATTAAGTGGCTATTTAATATTATAATGACTATAAAATATGTTTATAGGAGCTTCTCCCCTAGCATAGACAACATTCCAAAGACCTGCAACCAAAATTGATATAAATTAAAGCAATGAAAAAAAAAATGTTTATAGGAGCTCCTCCCCCTAAAATATCCAAAATTGTATTAAATTAATATAATTCATAATTTTATTTATGAGATCATCCATTATTCTTTGATTGCTCTGCAAGTAAACTGAAATATATTTAGCCTCAAATACGTAAATGGAACTTGTTAACATTAGAATTTAGCTATCTATGAAGAAATGTTTGAAAAAGGTTTCAAAATGTGGATTATTTAAATTGTGCATGTCCTTAAAAATAATCACAAAATCAAACATCCAAAAGAGGGCAACTAGCAAAAAAAAAATCATAAAGATTAAAAAATCTTAGATTTTTTAAAGATTTGAAGATTTGATAGTAAACATTAATAGTTAAAACTGAAATGGAAGCACTAATCTCTTTGCATATCATGTGATTTAGAAGGAATTGATAGAGGCAGAGGCATGCGAGTGTAAAATAAGAGGTGTGTTGTCTACGACACCAAAGCCAGCAAAACCCAGAAATAGTGAAATGAAATGGTTACTTGATTTTCTGCAAGAGACATAAAACAACTATTCTAAGTGTGAATGCAACATAAAGAAGAAAATTAATCACTACAACAAACAAATTATTAATGTATTCTCAAATTATTTAATTAATTAATAAATATCATCAAATTGTCAAATCAAGCCCGTTTTGAGGGCTACATAGACATTGCCTATAATAATATGGGAGAGAACACTAAATGGAGAAGTACGACCACCAATAAACTAGTCCCAAGGGAGGGAAACGTAAGGAGAGACTTCGCAAAAATTTCTTTAGGTAAAACATTTATTTGACCTTTAGGATGTATTCTTGCAATATGCTAACATGTTAGGTGTCGATTATTGTAGACACAATGAAAAACAAGAGACGCATTGCGTCTAATTCCTGCCAGTAGGATTTGTAATTTTTTTGTTTAAGAATTGCTTAAAATAGTAGTAATCATTGCATTTACCAAGAAATATATATGAGTGTAGATGCATTGAAAAGTAAACAATATACATTTGTCTCTTTATAGACCACTTTGGTGAATACATTACAAATGGTAATAGATAATTATATAATTGTTTGTTGTAGTGATTAATTTTGAAATGAAAATCCTATAACATACTGAAATATTGCATATTTATTGTCCTTGTTCAAGATGTGCCACTGATTCTCCTTGTTGAAGATGACAAAGCACGTGCTTTTGGACATTCCCTCGTACAATAAAATGATTGAAGGTGGTTATGAGGACATTGTTTTTGTTTTATGTGGTAATCTTTGAATAGTTAATGTGGTATAGAAATTTAACATTTAAATGAAGCTAAGTGTTCGTGAAATGCATTGTGCACTGGTTATAAGGTTGTTTTGATTCAATTTGAATTGTCCTTTTTTGCAGAAGTCTCTTAGGATGAAAACAATTGATGATTTATCATCAATGTATTCTTCATAGGAAGTATTTAACAAATCAGGAAGCAAGAGCTGAATAATAGATTTGTCCATGGAACACTCTATTGTTTTCTTTCTGTCAATTGTCAAAGTCACTTTCAGGTAGTGAGAGTAGATATATGCAACTTGTTGTTTGCATTTAATATAGTAAGCAGTTTGTTCTTGTAGTTCTCCATATATATCAAATTTTATAGTTGCAATTTGGACAGAAATCATGGAATGGATTTGAAAATGCATTAGCTATTTTTAAGGTTCCATGAATTTGCAAAATACAACAAAGATGTATATTATTTTTTTATTCATCATTTTCTAAGAGTGTATAATTACATAGGTGCAAATTTGCTTATCTCAAATGTTGAATATGTAATGCCCTAAATTTAACACTCAAAATATAGTTAAGGACAAAACACAAATTCCAAATTTTGTTCACTTGCGCCTGCAAAACTCTCAAAGTTTGCTACCAAAGAAGGAACTACAAGAAGGCATACAACTTTTGACCAATCATAAACTATAATTCTTTTAGTTAGATAACTAAATTGTTTAGACCATCATGGTCAGTTCGATAGGGGACATGGAATCCACATCTTCGAGGTAGACTTAAATTGTTCAACAAACCCAAAAAGAATATGAAATATTAAATAAGTTGCATGTCAACGATAACATAAATATATATCAGTAGTAATCACAAGAATAATAAGAGAACAAATCCTAGGGGCTAGACCTAGTCCTTGGGGGCTTGTCTCAGATGGCCTTGCCTACATATATATTTCACAGAGGTACCGTAGTTCGACAACTGGACTTCAACCATCTCCCACATGGTTGGATAACAAAGGGATATGATTGCCAAGTTAAAAAAAATGGCTTAATAATCAACCCCAATCACAAACCACCAATGTACCTCTCCTCATGGTAATAATAGGAACATTAGTTCAAGGTCAAGGATTGAGACTAGACCCACACAAAGAATTTCTCAAGATTTTTCTAAAACAACTTGGGTTTTCTCCAACTCCTGTTATCCTCTAGGTTTAACTCACAAATGGTTTCACAATACTAAAATACATACAAGGAATAAACATTAATGGTCAAACTATGAGGATTCTCACTATATAGTGAAGTGATAAGATAGGTTGATAGAGGGATTTCTCCTATTATTAACTCCCTCTAAGTGTATCATAACATAATCAACCAAAAGACATGCTTATGATCCAATGTTATAGAATCTATGCATCATGCCCACTAGTTATAGAATAAATGCAAAAATAAAATAAAATAAAATGTATTATCATAATATCCCTGAGATAGCCCTCGAGATGAAACCGTTGGGGCGACTCGAGCTAAAAGGGGGTAACCAATACTTTGAGTTAAGCATGAATTAATGAAAGAAATATTACTAAATTTATTTTCTTCACTAACCACTTAGTACAAAGGAGTATCAAATCCATAATTATCATGTCCATTGCTAATGTATGTAAATAAAACCCTACATGTTCTATATTTTTAAGGAAAATATAATGTGAAAACCAATAATCATATTGAGATTTTAAATGCAACCACTCATCCCTTCTCCTTTATTCAACCACTATATCATGAAGTTATAACGAATTAAAATGTAATCATGCAATTATCAATTACTTGCAAATCTAATAAACATGTGGAAACTTGTGTACTTATAGTTTATTATTATTATTTACCTATGATCAACCAACACAAAACAATTACATATACAACAAATAGGTTCACACGTGTATTTTCTTCGATGTACATATGTATATGTATGTAAAAATATATGCATGTTGTACCATCAAATAATTAGACTAGATTGATTTTGTTTAAAAGTTTAATTAATTTCTAAATAATTTATATCCATATAAGAATATAAACATAAACCTCAACATCCTTTATGGAAATATTTATATTCTTGTATCAATTTACTCACAAATCCATCTACTAAATAAAAATTAAATTGAAACACTAACATGAGAAAATTTGTAGCTACTCTTTCCTAGTATATTTATACTCAGCACTAAGTTAAGGAGCAATTTTTTTTGACATTTAAACTGTCAAGCTCTCAACCATTTTAAGATCAAGGTTTCCCTTTAGCACTTCATTTTATATTAATGAGAATTGGGCTTTATACATAAATTACAAATTATGCCAAATAGATCTATCATGGTCAACAAAATAAAATATGTATTTAACCGTGTAAGAATATATATTATATATTTATTTATATTACATATGTCATGTCATTTCATTTTGGAGATATATGCTTTAGTGAATAGGTAGATAAGTTTACACTATTAAGATTAGTGCTTATTATCACTTGCAAATTTTATTACTAATATTAGATTATTTATGTTTCTATTGATGCACACAGCCAAAAGATCAGAGAAATTTTTATTAGTTATTATCATTAATTTGCATCTTTATATTTGTTTATTTCTATTTTAACAATTTGTTGCAATAATAATCAGTGAAAGAATAATAAAATCTCTTTTTTTTTAATTTGTTGCACTTATAAACACAACTATTGCAGATTTGAAAAACCAACAAAACATTTTATTAATATTAGTGTCAGGGCAGAGATTGAGTGGGAGTATATGCTTTTCAAAAGGTTGCATTGCACTAAGTCATACAAAAAGCATACATGCAGATGATATATTTGAGGCCCCTCAAACATGGTGTTGAATTTAGGAGGCAGATGAATGTAGAATTGCCCATTATATCTTAGGGTGATCATTAGAAAATCTGAGACAAACATAAAAAAGGAAAATGGGCAATTTGTATGCCATTTGCCATTATTTATTTATATTTGAAATGGGATCAAATCGATGCTTTCAAAAAAATGAACACTTAACCCTGCAACTAGAAGATCAAATCCAGGAGCATTGATGTTGCCCCATCTTTCTCTACGTAGCCATGAGTTATCCCTCTTGTCTAGGCACACTTGACCACTCTACAAGTCGGCTAATCAAATACTCCATCTCTCCATTTCCTCAGTAAATTCCCCATTCCCTTTAGCTAGCAAGAGCGCCTTGTCGCCCACATTAATGTCCTTTTTTGAAGGCTTCATTGCAAATGCATCGTTAACAGAAATGCAAACAATGTTATCAACGCCCTTGCTTTTTTCAATTCATCTGACTTCTCCACAAATCTAGGAAGATGTTTCTGTGAGAAGTGGGAGTGAAAGCACTGGAAACAAAAAACATAATGACCTCTCTTAATTCCATGGCACCCCCTTCTACGTTAATTGCAAACTCTCAGCTATTGGTCCCTTCCTAAATGGCAATTGATTTTTCTGTAGAAAACCCACTTTTTGGTACTTGTCACCTGCATAGCTGCACATAGTAATAGTATTGCTGACTCTTTTTTAATGTTGCTGCTAAGTTAACAACTGGAGTAGAAACTCCCTAAAAACTCTCTCCTCTCTCTCATTAATACTAGCGCACCATATTAAAACTCTATTACCACTCAAATAAGTAGAATTGAATGGATCAGCCATATGGTTCAATAACCATGTGCAGAGCACAATAAATGTGTCAGTGGGTGTTACGTAACAGATACAGGCAACACACAATTGGTTAGTGTAGTAGTATGATTACCGATCCAAGAGTCAAAAGTTAGTCACACAAACAAGCTGTGAAGAGACATCCACATGCGGTGTGTATGAAGAAAATCATAAAGATAATAAATACATGGCATTGTTGTGATAGGAACCATTAAGAAGTGTGAACATTGAGTTTAGGCGACACACTAAGCAAAGGAAATCTAGCTTTTACTCTTTGGATGATTCACACGTTAAATGGCCCTTTGGCACTTGCAAGTTAGGCAGGAAAGTGAATAAATTGATGGAAGAATAACATGTTTCATTTAAACTTCTATCCACCCACTGCATCACTACACTTCCTTACACACATTATAATCATGTTTGAGTAGGCACGATATTTTAGATTCACTTTATGCATTGATGCAATTGCTATAGTAGAAAATATTACAAGCATAACACTAAATGCTAAACATTATAGTTGATGTTAGTATTAACATCATCTTGATCAGGTAATATCAATTCTATAATTCATGTTAATACCCCCTTGACTAATAATAGTACTAATAGATGAAATCCATAACGAATGTAATAGTAACAATAGAATTAATAGTGATATTAATTTTCATATCAATATTATTAATATCACTAATATTATTAATCACAAAATTAATATAGATAAAGATAGTCGTATTATTAATATTATGAGTATTATTTTCTCAAATTAAATTACCGATTATAAGTATTAGATCGAGTTTGCCTAATACATCAATCCAACCTGACTACTCAGCAATAATGGCACCTACTAACAAAAATGCAAGAGATATGACTATTGCACTAATGGTGGGACCTTACATTTCCCTCCCCTTAGATTGGACTTCCTCTTGGAAGTCTAGTTACTTCAAATGCGCTACTTACTTCAAATGTTGA
The DNA here is from genome assembly GCA_007258455.2 of Sequoia sempervirens. NCBI lineage: Eukaryota > Viridiplantae > Streptophyta > Pinopsida > Cupressales > Cupressaceae > Sequoia > Sequoia sempervirens. The sequence goes on along the minus strand of VDFB02270651.1, from coordinate 58,584,661 downwards.
CTGCAGCAAATTTTTGGGATACTCGAAGGTCCTCTTGTTATTCAATTTGTTGATGTATGTTGATTGAGTTGTTTGTAGAGTGTTGTATTTTGATTCTTGCCTCTTTACAATGTTTATGAATAACATTATTGGATATTGTTCGAGATGAATTTTTTCTTCCATTGAAGAGAAATGATGTTCCAAACTCTCATGTATTTGTACCTATATTGTGGATGCATGTTTTTTATTTGAACATTTATCTTTAGTTGAAAAATATGGTAAGCAGTAATTGTTGTAAATTGCAATCAAATAAACAATTAGAAGAAAACTTATACCTGTGCTTTGTCAAATTCAAAATGTCCATCTTTTATTTCAACAACAAACTGGAAAGAAGTTCTTTTTGTGCCGACCACAAGTGCCCCTACAAATCCAATTGCATAGTTTTCTTCACTTGTAAGAAGTTGTCTAATTGTCCTAGTTGGTATGAATTTATAGTCATCATGCATGCACAGTATGACTTCGACTGTTGTGTTTGTGAAAATCAAGATGCAGTCGCAATCACCTCTATCATAGTCTATCTTTGGTGCAATTTTGGAATCTGTAATGCATATAGTTGTTCCAGGAACTATTTTTGCTTCATGTTGTTTTACAAGGACACCAATTATATTAATAGTAATTGTCATTTCACCTTTGTCGTCAATTAAATCTACATGAAGAACTTCTTTTGTATTGTTTTGTTTGTCGAGACTTGTTTTGTAGACGACAATTACATCTCCTTCAAATATATTTCCTCCCTTGTGGGAGTGAAGTTCTTCAATTGATACTGTATTTTTCTTCTTACTTTTAGATCTGCATTGATGATAGGAATTGAATTTATTGATTTCATGACTATTTTGGATAGTATAATTGAACATAGACAATGGTTTTAACCTTTTTGATATTTGTTGTATGTTTTTTTGGCTTGTTTCCGTTCTCTTGCTTGAGTTCGTTGTTTGCTACAACAAAGATTCAAAATGTTAATATTTTTAAAAGATATTAATTGGATTTCAACTTGTCATTTGTTTCAAACTTTATATAAATTGGATCATGATCACTCCAATATGCTTGTGATTTGTAAATACAATATGGTTTTGTGTTTGTGTTACACCAAACAGGGTCAATTAGTGGTTTGTTGACGTGGTTTAATTTATATAACATAAAATGCATTTTGGAATTGTGCACGTGGTTTGATAGCAAATTCTTTCGGCCATTATCCATAGACATATCAATGTTGAAGTCGCCTACAATATATATCATTGATGGTAAATTGACAGAGGAGAATACTTCATTTGTGATTGTTATAATTTATGTTACTGGTGTGTTTGGTCTTGCATATAGATTACATATGTTGATCTCATCACTTGGAAAATTTATTGTTATTGTTATAGCTTCTACATTCATTGTTTTATGTTGCACTGTTTTTGAAATTAATAGATTATTTTTAGTAAATGTTGTTACACCATGTATGTGATTTGTTGAGAAATGATTAAAACTTTGGAATTGATTATTATGTTTAGATAGTTGCATATGTGTTTCTTGTAGACAAATAATATCAGATGACATCATTTCGTGGTCATTAAGTATGTCTTCAATATGTAGAAGCATGTTATGAGTATTGAATGTGGTTAGTAGTAAATGTTTGTCACTAATGCTTTGGATTTGTTCATTTTCAAATTCCCAAATTGATGTTGATTGTAGGCATGACATTTCAATAATCACCTTTTTTTTCATCTTGAAATGGTTTTGTGTAAGAGGTCTTAACAAAAATAATGTGTCAATTGTTCGTGTACATGATAGTGTCATATATGTCAATCGATGTTTGTTTATGCCTAATGGATCAAATGTTAATGCTTGCATTGTAAGGCCTTGTGATATGTGAATTATATGAGCACATGCTAGTTGTATCGGAAATTGTTTTCTAATAGTTAATTTCTTTTGGTTGTGTAGGTTTTTAGTAGGCTTTGCAATGCAATTGCTATAACATTGCGCCAATCTTTTAGCTTGTCGATGTCCAACTTGTGAGTCATTGAACTTGATCCAAACAATGTCGAAGTTTTTATATTTTGTGTATGCTTTGAATGTTCCATTTGATCCATTGACTAGCCCATCTTATGTGTCATAGTTGCCAACATACATTTCAACTAGCATATTAGCTTTTAAGAGTATCTGAGATGGTAGATTAATCAAATGGTCATACAACGGAATTGCATTACAATTGTCATCATATTCGTCAATTGCCTTCAATATAATAACCTCTCCTTGTGTGATGGATAGCATGTTTTCATTGTATATGTTGACATCTTTCCTTCTATAGAAGAGGAAAGGGAATGTTGGGTCCATTGGCGGTGAGTGGAAACATTTTTTATTTAAATAGTCTTAGTCCTCAATTTTCTGGGATCCAACTTAGATTCTATTGAGTATTGCAACAAATTTGTCATCTTTTTGTCACATGGACGATTGCAGTGCATAGCATTTTATATTTGTTTCCAAAAGCTATATGGCATTAGTTCGTTTAATGTTGGAGAATTCTTGAATACCAGTGCATCTTGTATAGGTTGTATTTGGTAAAGATCACCACATAAAATCATATCTACATTGCCAAAATAGCTAGTGGGGGTTTGCATTATGTCTTGTAATCATTTGTCAATATAGCGTAGAAATCTTGCACCCGCTAGAGAAATTTCATCTATCAATACCACACGGAGTTGGTGATAATGCTTTGACATAGCATCCAATATTTCAGAACTCAATGGGATGAATTTGGACTTGTTAAATGGCATGTGTAATGTTGAATGTATTTTCATTCCATTTATGTTATATATTGTTTTTCCTGTATAAGCAAGTATTAGTCCTTTTGGTTTGTCTAGATCGTTATCAATAGATGAGTTGTATATGTGAATAAGTGTTTGATATATGGATTTTGTGGTAAATGTTTTTCCCGTTCCGACACCTCCTATTAAGAACAAGCATAATGGTGCTTTGATGTTGTTTATTTTTTTCAAGGCGATGTCTTTTACAATTGCTTGTTGTTCTTTGTTTAACATTCTTCTTAATTTGTTGTATTTAGTATTGTCTATTATTTGAGGATGTTTTGCAATCTCGAATGTGTTTTCAAATATTTTGTTTGCTTTGTTGATTTTTTCCGTTTCAATATCTAATTGTATGTTATATTGTTCTTTGTTTTGCGTACGATTTTCAGTAACGGTTTGATTTTCATTGGGCCATATTTAGATATTATATGGATTTGATTAGGGAAGGCTTTTGTAGCATCCAATAAAGCACAAAACCTCACTGGTTTTGTTGTATTTAAAAAAAAAATTGTAATCATTCTTAAGGAAAATCCCTATACAGTTAGCCAAATTTTCTATTAAATTCAATTCCCTATATTCAAGAGGAAGATAATGCATTTGAATCTAGAAAGGAGTGAACCTTGTCACAAAACTAGCTAAATTGAAATTTGGGGACCACAGCTGTATGAATAAATCGGATCCATTAAACACCCAAGAATTCACTTTAAAAATTGTGTCTATATGAGATTTTGTATCAAAGAGAACTGAGAATATGCCCTTTTCTTGATCTAAATAAAAAAATTAACAACCCCTTCCCATTCGTCAAATAAAAAATCTTTTAATAGCTCTATGTTAGGGAAAAGTTTCCAAAACTTACATATTAGGGCACGCTAGCAAAGATCATGAACTTGTGGATTCATGAGATCTTCATAAAGGGTAATGGAAATAGTACCCTTTTGATTATTATTCCTTGAGCCTAAGGTTTTGGAATCCCCCTTCTCCTAGCATGCCAAAGACTTTGATTCCCACTTGTTTGGAGCATCTTCATGTTGATTATGTGATTTCAATAGAACTTCAATAATATAATTTTAAACCTTATCCATTTCTTATGTGTCATATTTGTGTGCTTTAAAATATGGACATTAGCATGTTAGGAAAAAACATCAAAAGTGTTGTTCAAAATCATATGGTAAAAAAATATTTCCAACAATTAGATATATATAGTCAAATTTGAGATCTACGAACCCTATACTTAGAGTTGGAAACATTACATATGTACCTCTTTTATTAGCTATATTTAACTCTAATTTACAAGATTTCAATAAACAACTATATAATTCTCTTTGTGAAAAGAAAAATAGTGAACAACTAGTTTTTCATAAAGGCTTGGTTTGGATAGAAATGGTTTCCAATAAAATTTCCTATTTATCATGTGATACGCCATAAGATATACTTCCCCCAAATTCCATTTCATATTGGGATTATTTAGACTTGTATCTTTCCTTTAAAGAATTAAATTTATATTAATTGATGGTGTAACTTTATATCATCAATTTGTAAACATAAAGAGGAGAGGTCATGTTTAAAATGGTCAATAAATATCTAAGTGAAATATTTCCTAAAGAATACATCAACTTGCAAGTTAATTTATTTATCCATATCAACTAGATCTTTGAATTTAACCAACATTAGTAGAATTTGTGCCTACACACTCATTTAAAATATTAGCCATGTCCACAAGAAAAAAAGATAGACGAAGCACAACATTTATATATTCAATCAACACAAAATATCCATAAAATAATATCATATAATCCCATCTATTTGTAAATCATAAGCTACTAACATAATCTAGATGATAATTGGGTGCATAATTAAAATTAATTCATATTTAATCACATTAAATTATTAATGTGCAACTAGATAAAATAATAATTATTAACATAATATTAGTAAAAATAGTGAAGATAATTCAACACCTATATGAGTTTAATTTCTATTATAGAACAACAATATCTTTAAACATGTTAACCAAACATTGTAAATGACAAATAATGCAAAAAATAAATCTAGCATGAACAAAGTCAAACTATGTTTGTGGCCTTACGATGATAAAATATACAAATTTTATTAACAACCATGATAATCAATGTTGCATGTATTTTGTGGGCATGGTTCATGGTATGTAGTTATTTCTTCTTCTATGTCATTACTCAAATTTGTACATTATGATATTACTCGAAATATTATTATTGACCATTGTACACATTAAATTAACTTTAATTCAATCCTTATAGGTTAGTAAATAATAGTGATTATTTATTATCAATAATCATCTCTTTTAAATTTTAATTTTGATATTATTAAAATTATTTATCTTGGAATAGAATTTAACATAGACCATGTATATTTAAATTCTTGTAAAGATTTATGAATGAAATGTATTTCTATTTATCTTCTTATGAATGACATATATAGACCTAGAGATATTTTTACATGAATTCAACTTAAATTTCTAAATAACATTTATATTTTATCTAGACCATTAGAAATTATGAGCCATAAAACATATATAATTTACATGTTCATAAAACATATAAAACATGGACCATGTATATATGCACACACACACAAACATGTATATATGTTAAAAAGGTAATCCTGGCCTTGCAGGGATGTGGAGTTTGTTGAGAAATCACCTTGGAGATTGTATGGTGGGATATGGGAAAAATGTGGGTATTTGCACAAACAACAAAACTAAGGCAATGACAGTGTGGGGAGGAATTAAGATGCTAAGAGATTTTGGTTTTTAGAAGGTCATCTTGGAAGGAGACTCGAAACTTATAATTGACATATTGAAGGGTGGTACAATGGTCCCATGGGAACTAAAGGATATAATAGAAAATTGTAAGGAACTTATGAATTTATTCACCCACTGTCGAATCCAACATGTGTTCAAGGAAGGAAATCAGTTTGCTGACAGTGTTGCCAACACGACCCTCATGTGCAATACATGGACCTGATGGGAGTTTCACCAGTTGCCAATAGTAATAAAAGGTAAAGTGTTAAAAGAAAAATATGAACATGTTTATAACATAAGGTTTTGATAAGGGGTCGATATAGGGGGACATTTAGATTTGATGATGGAAGGGGCTCAAATATTAATGATGAAAATCTTGGTATGATAAGTATTAAGAAGATATCCTTAGGTGCAATAATTAATATCTCTATCATTCCCAAGAACACCCAGGATCACATGGTTAATTACATTGGTAAAGCTTGTGTTATATCACAATATTTTGATGTGCCAAATGTCATTTCCCACCTCTTAATCAAGGCTCAACTTGTTACGAAAAATACAGATACATTTATTATCAGAAAAGGTAATTATTCAATTTTGTACTGGGAACTGTATTTGAGGTCTCTTCTATTAGCCAATTCTTGTTATACATTTTAAAATGATTTTATCATTCGAATACTTTTTTTGGTGCTCTCTCCAAGGCCACTTGGGTGTCTAGACATTGTGGTGGTATGAAGAAAGGGTTGTAGAAGAAAATTTCTAAAACTTTACAGAGTTCCAAAATGGGATGGCCAAGGAAACGTACTGAACCTCCCGATTGTGTGGCTCTCAAGTAAAATTTTGACCTTTGGAGGTTGTTTTGAAGGGTGGGAATGGTCTCCTTCTTTGAGGCTATGAAAGGCTACAACAAAAGTTTGACTACCAATTTCACAAATTCTTGGAGAAAAGGGCAGGTGACTATAGGGGCAATGAAATTTAAAGTCACTTCTGAGCTCATTATAGAGGCAACATGTCCAAAAAATGAGGGAAGAAAGGTTGCTAAGAAAAGTGGAGCTGAGTATCAGATACTTATGGAGAATTTTCTTTGTGATGGAAAGAAGCTAACATGGTTCCATAACAGGTAATCTCGACTTGAACTTCCACCACCTTTCATCCTAGTATGTATGTTTGTAATGAGATATTTCACTTTAAAGGGAAGATACATGACAGTCCACACTTATCATTTTCCCCTTCTTAACCATATCTTCCATGATAACCACATTAACCTTCCCTTCTATCTATTATCTTCTTTGCAACAAAATATTGAAAATGGGGTGATTCCCTCATTGCACCAAGGTCTTATGCTAGCCCTCTACAAGTATGCCCTAGCTAATAACCCTAATGGCAACCCCCTGGATACTAGGAAAGAAATCCCTAATCAAAATGTTGTTGTGGAAGATTAACCCTAGGTTGCTGCTCATCCTAATTCAGAGCCTAAACCCCAAGCCTCTGCCTCAAATTATTGCTCCTAGGGAGAATTCCCCGGTGAATGCCACCCTCTTGGTTGCTCATAGTTCCAAACCCTCTACCACTGTTGCTAAGTTGGATTATGTGAAAAAATATTTTGAGTTTGATCTGATCAAGGCCACCCTGGAGAAGAGGAAACACTCACTACTTCTCCTTGAACCAATGAGGGCTAAGAATCTAAAAATAGACTAGAAAAAATAAAGTGTTGTCATTACCATTAATGAATACCAAGAGGGGAATCAACAGGATGAAACAAAGGAAGGGCAGTTGGGATTGATTAGTGGGGGCCGAAGATCGAAACGTTTAGCTAAGGTTTCCTTAGTGGAAAAAAAGGGCAAACAAAAGGCTACTGGCCAAGATGAGGCAGAACAAATGGTGGTGGAAGAATTTGAACCACAAGTTGATGAGGAAAGTGAAGACTTGGAATTTGAAGAGAGTGCTTATGAAATGGGAGAAGATGATTTGGAGGAGGTAAAAGATGATAAGGAGGAGGATGACAATGGGAGGGAAGAGGAACCTAGGGTTTCTTTGAAGGAGGTCATTGAAACTAAGAACAAAGCCATTGCCTCTAATTCTCCCGAGGATACTAACATTGATTTTTTGAAAAGTAGGATAAATTTTATGCAGGTACAAATGGATGACATGGAGAAGGAAATAATCACCTTGATGAATGTCACCAATGGACTCATGCGTTGTGCCTTGGTGGGTGTGGTCTTAGAAAAAACAAAGATCAAGAAGATGCTCAAGAAGATGGGGGAAGGTAAGACAAGAAGGACCAAGAAGACGAAGATGGCCTTGGTTGGATGGAGTTTGTGTCCCAAATTAGTGAATATTGGGAGTTGATTTCCAATGCTAAGTAATGGCATTGCTTCTTTGTTTTTTAATCCTATTTCTCAGTTTTTATGGTTGCTCTAAAAATTTTAGTACTTAGTTTTATTATCTCGGATTGCTATTTCATGATAGCTTTGTTATGGTTACATACCTACTGGACTTTGGTTAATCTTATAAATGGTCTACATACTATTATGTGGATTAATATGGAGATTTTTTTTTATTATGATGTTAATGGTTTTGTGGTTGCAATTTTGGGTACTTGACCTACGTGCTATTTTGGGCTCTAGTTTGTTTTTTTTGCTGCTATTTTCTAGTGGTGGTTGGTGTTGTTTTTCCCAGCCTATTTCTCTATTTGTTGTTCTGGATTTATAACCATGGGATCAAGGCCCTTTCCATGCTTACTTAATAAAAAACATAGATTATCAAAATTTAAGAATTAAATAGGAGATATAGAAGATAGTAGCCATACACCTTTCTCAAGGGTATTTCATGTATGAAACATAAAGAATAAAATATATTAATTATTTAGTACTACATATCTTTATCTCTATTTTATAAATTAGTTAATAAAATTCTACATATGTCATAACTTGTATAATTTCTCATCTAGAGAGTTGTCCATCAAGATTATACCCTTAGCCCTATAATAAAATAGGAAATGAAGAATATATAGTCTTATTGTTTAATATAAATTAACTTCTATTAATTTTTAAATTAAGAGAAAATATTAATTTTATGTAACACTATTTTATTTGTTTTTGATAAGGTAAGCAACATTTATAGAGTGTTGTACCCATACACAGAGAGCCACAAGGGCCAATAAAGTTCAAGTTCAAAAAACATCAAAAGACAAAGCCAAAATACTAACACATTGGACCAACAACAGACAGACAAAAAAAATGGACCAAGAGCAGACTAACTGTCATTTTCCTAGTTCTTAGACATGAGATTAACATCATCCCCAACCCATTCCTAGCTATCTTCAACATTCTTCTTGTTCATTTCATCCTTCATAACCACCGACAGGGTGCTAGTAACATAGTGGACCAACTTGACAATGAAATGGGCCAAGCCATAATCTTTTTTGTCAAACTTTCCCATTCTTTCATGTAGCACATAGAGTTCATCCCCACAATCCATAGTCTTCATAGTATTAGCATGCTCCACGTCCAATAAGTCTAAGGACTGGGAAGCCGAGTTCTCCTTCTGCACTTTGCTAATATTGGGAATGGAGTGGGGCCCTCCAACATACTCCTCCTCCTCATCCCCATATTCCTCCTCATCCCTGCAATCTTTGCTATTAGACCGCTCCTCTTCTGAATCCAATTCTTTAACCTACACTTTCTTGTTATTCTTATCCAGCCTACCAGATCTCCTAATGATGGTATCACCACCAGTCACCACCGTAGCCATGACCACCGTGTCTCCCTTAGAATCCCTGCCCACCACATTTTTACCTCTGTTGTCCTTGGTCGGAGGCTCCATCAAGCCCTTCGTTTCCTTCTTACATTTCTTCTTCGGGGTGGGTTTGCAAATAGTCTTGGTAGGGGTTGACTTGAGCTCATAGAGACTAGCCACAACACTAGTCTAGGCAACACCTGCATTCCCCCTAAGCTTCTTAGTAGTGGGTTTAGGCTTATGCTTATCAGTAGAGACTAGATGGGTTTTTCTGATGGGGCCTTTGGACTCAGCCGGGGATATATTGGTCACAGCAGGAGGCTCAATTTCCTCAATACAGATAACAGAAATGGGTTTGGGCGGGCATAACACAAGATGGAAGTGGTAGAGCCTCAAAATGAGGCCTTGGTGAAGGAGAAGGGGAGGAGTATCATTAAGATTTAGGCTAGCAGCCTCAGTGCATTTTCCAACAAAACTCTCTAAATCCATTAGAAGGAAGAAAGGAAAGCTTAACAAAATTTTATGTTGGAGCTGATTTAAAAGAGGGAAATGGTCGAAGTAGTAGGTTTTGTATCTACCTTCTAGAGTCACGTACTTCATAAGGGAGAGGAAGACATGGTTTCAAGGCTGTGGAAGAGCCTCTCTCTCAAATCCTGATTAGTTACGAACTAACTTCTCATTCCCTACAAAAAACACGTTCATACTTTCATTATCTTGGGCTTTTGTATGCTTCGGGTGCTTCATACCAGAACATAGAAGCCTCGTTGCCTGCACTATCACTTTCTCATTCACCTCAAAATAAATACCAACCAAAGTCACACGATGATCTTTCCAAGAGTTAACAAACTATGCAAACAAATTAGGGTTGTGGCCCACTAGACTCTCCATCAGGGGAGCCAGATCGCCTTCAACACATATGTGTGACACCAACGCATCTTTACGAAATTCACCAGAGTTGTCGGGCTTCATTCACACCCTATCACCACCCATAATGTCACTCTACACATGGAATAACCATAAAAACTATGAAAGCAAAAGGTTATAGAAAATGGTAAGGTGAAAATTCACCCACACATTTAGGATTTTAAGCCAAACAAAGTAGCCTTGGGTAATCAAAGCAATGTACAGGTCGCATGCTTTAGGAGATAATTCCATAAAAGAAATCTTTGCAAATTCATAAATGAGGATCTCCAAACACTTGTAGCTAGGTAAGAAAGACATGATGGGAATGGAAGGTTTTCCTTCCATGTTGTTTTTGCATGGAAACCAAGGCAAGATGGCCGCAGGGCCAAATTTAGAAACACCTAAGAAGCCAACTTTTAGAAGTGGAGACAAAATAGCAGAAAGGATAGAACCAATTAAGAGCTTGATCTCATAATTATTAGTCACATCAATATCAAAATCAAAAAACTTGAAAGTATGATGGATTAGCACAATCCCCAAATGGAGATTACATAAGGTACGACCCAGTTTGGCCTTAATGACAAAGTACCTGCCATAATTCCTCATGATGTCCCTTTTAAAAATGGATTCCACCTCATTATTCAAAATTTTCCACTTGTAGGCCACCTTAGCATTAACACCCATCCACATGGCCCATAAGACAAGCATGTGGACCCCCCATGAAACCCAAAAAAGTGCTTGATTAGTTATTATCATGGATAAAGTAAGGGCTCTGCTCCTTCAAGATTAGACCTTGAATGCCTGGTGGTAGGTTCCCCAAATTATGCCAGCACTTAGAGAATTTCCAATGTGTGCCAAAGTTGGCTAAGGCATCAACTACTTGATTGCCCTCCCAATAAATGTGGGTAGAAATCTTTAAATTCAACTTAGACACAAAGAGCCTTATGTCTATTAGAATGTATTTAGTGCTCCACCCCAGTAATTTTTCAAAGTTAACAACATCAATAATAGACTTAGAATCACCTTCGATATGAAGGTTCTCAATCCCCATAGAAACAACCAATTGTAAGCCCTTAAGCAGTGCTCTAGCTTCCACAATCATAGAAGAATGGATACCAATCCCCCAAAGTAACCAACCACAAAATTTCCTTTGCAATATCTGATAACACCTCCTATACTAGCTCTGCTCGAGTTGCCTTTAGCTGCCCCATCAAAATTAAGTTTATACCAACCACTATCTAGAGGCTTCCATATAGTTTTTCTTCTAGCCAGGGATCTGGAGTTGTCATAGGAGCTTGCATCTAGGTTTTGATGCCAAGCTTTGGCCATAATAATTTCCTTCTCAATCAGACCTTTATCCGGGGTTTTCCCATTGAAGAGCGAAATTTTTTCTGCAATGAGCTTAGAACCAATACCAAAAACCTCCTTCGAACTCATCTCAATGTTCCTGAAAATCGTATTGTTTCTCTCTTTATATAAGCATTGGTAGATAATGGGGAGAAGTTGGTTCCAAATTTCACAAGGTAAAGGGTGGACAAAGGGTCCAGTCCAACTCAAGATAAAGGATCTAATTTTAAAAATAATAAATGCAACTGATTTAATATCTCAAAATTTTAAAAAGAAAAAATAATGTCATTATTTACTAAATATTTTCCAAAGATGTACTTCTAAAATAAAGTATACATTAATTTTTTCAAAACATGGTACTCAACATTGATACATGGAGGAACATTATCATTTCTAATATTTTACATTATTTACATTATTTTATTATTGATAGCATCTAATGGGTTCATGTCTAATGGTGAGAAATAAGAAGTCTCAAACTACAAACCTAGGTTCAAATATTACTCGCAAGAATAGTTGGAGGTAGGGGTTTCCCATATGACAATACATGGACCAAATCCCAACCCAATATCTCACCATGGGGAATCTTATAGTATTATTAAGTGTAACCATGTTAAGGAACCAAGCCTATCCCAATTTATTTTATGATCTATCCCAAATTTACCCTATTTTTTAAAAATATTTAAAATTTTGACCCCAAAATTTGGCACATTTATAGTTAAATCTAGAAAAATTGTGAGGAAATATGAGGGTGTAACCATGGAGAAATAACAAGGAGATGGTGATGTGTAATTAGGGAGAGAACATGGTTAGTAAAATTATGATGAATCATATTTGACAATTAGGGATAGAGAAATGGAGTGTATAGGGACAATTTGTCATCCTAATGCCCACAATTCTAATTGTCCTCAGTTTTTATTGATTAGTATTGCCAAGGGAAAGAACTTTCTTCAACATGGTTTCCTTCAACCATCTAAGATAATTTGAGTTTTATTAGGGATACATTGTAATAATAGTTTTATGGAGGGTTGAGGGAAATTTTGGTTTTTTCAAAGTGAAAATTCCTCTAACCATGTTTTCATTGATATGGTGATTTATCTAAGCAACAAAATGATAAAACTAGTTTTTCTTAATCACCTAGAACATAAAAGGTACATTTATCTATAGCTAGGGTTTTGAAAATATTATAGGGGATTTCTAGTGAGGGTGAGACTTTAGTGAGGTTGGTGGGATTCAAGTAGACATGAGATAAAAAAATATATTGTGACAATAGGGATCAATTTTATGAGGAGGCATGACAACCTCACCTTGGGGATATCCCTTTCTCTCTAGTGATAGGATCCTTAGATATGTTTCTCCTAGATGAGTGAATTTCATAAATTTTTTGGTATATGGGAACTAGATCCCTTACATATATATTTCTAGGTAGGAAATTATTTGTTGAGATTGATTGATGTATAAGGTAGAAGATTGAGAAACCCTTCTTTATCTCTATTAACCAAGGTCTTATTCATGTTAAAATTTCAAATATAGAGAAAACACATAATTTTGAGTGATAAATATTGGCTTTAGGTAGGATAATTTTACATATATTTAGCCTTAGAAACCCTTTTCACCGCAAGGAGGAAGTTTTTAGAAGGGTTCTAGGATAAATTTTATTTTTCAAGATTCTAATGGCTTTTAGCAATGTAAAATTTATTAAGCTATTGGTTAAAAATATGGGAGGTTTTATTTAGATCAACCATAAGAACGATAAGTCCAAGGGAATTTGTGTTGTGATATACATTTATATAGAAATCCAAATATATGACCCAATTTATTTGCATTTTGAATGCTCATGGATCATAGTTTTAATAAGTAGATTTCAAAAGTATATCTTTTAGTTTATTTCATTGAAATGAGATTAGGCATAAGGAAATTGACTGCTCTTCCTCCATGTTATTCTAATCTATTTTTATCCATTTTCATATTGAAATATAGCAATCTAAGTAAAGATTTTATGTGGAAAAATCATGGCCATTTCATGGTTTCTTGGGAGGAATGTATGTCTCACCAAAAGTAGGAGAATTCAAAGAATATTTTTGGGGAGTGTATAGTTATGATTTATTTTTATTTCAAGCCTTATGAAATAGAGGTGGTGGAGATAAATCTATACTTTTTTGAGGATGGAGTGCAAAATAAGGAAGATGTCCCTAGCTTAAGTGTAGGGTCTTTGTGTATAATAGAGATATTTTAATGCTTTATGATCATCCTCCCTCTTTTGAATTCTTGGAAATATTTGATTAGGAAAAGGTTTTTTCTTAAAGGTTAAACCTAAGAACAATAGATAAAACAAAATTAAAGGAAAATGTCTTATATAGAAGTGATGAGTACAATCAATGAAGGTACCATGGATTATATCTTTTCTTACAATGGAAGGTGAACAATTGTAGTGTATAAGGAGGAGTTAAAAATAGACCATGGGGGGTCAATTTTCTTGCACGGGAAGGATAATGATTACAATGTTTTCTTGAGGAGTTATGGTTTAGGAGATAGTTTTATTTTTGTTGGTTAGAAGTTAGAAGGATTTTGTTAAGGAGAGTTACATGTTGGGAGATGTTTTGTATTTTTTGGTTGGAACTCTTGTGTGTTTCCATTTTTATGTAGTCTTATTTTTATTTAAATATTAGTGTTAATATTATGATTCAGTTGCTTTTGATTGGGATGGTTAAGTGTATTTTTCAATGGATTACAAATTTGTGGGACTATGAGTGTGTTGTTAGATCTTTCAATTTATAAAATCACTTATTTTTATTCTTAGGACAAGATATTAGATAAAACACTCACTAATCAATAAAAATAATCTAATTAATACCAAATAAGTTAATGTCATAAAAACTAAAATAAATTAATGTCATACAAAATAGTTTTAATAGTTTTAGAATATATATGTGTTTCTTACTACTAGACCTAAAAAAATGCTCATATTTTTTAGAGAAAGAGTATAGTTCTTTTTGGTATATTAACGTGGCACTGTGGGGCCACACACATATATTGATAGCAAAAAAGGTTTACATCTTCAAGCCTCTTAACATGCTAATATGTAGAATTTTCATACATTACAAAGCCAAGTACAATGCAAAAAAGGGCTCAAACATTTAACATTCTAATACTAGATATTGCCTATACTTCTATTCATTGTACACCTTACATACGCCCATACGCTGACTACTATATCACCCTGATGCCATCCTCCTAGTTCTCCTCATCTTCTTGCTCCAGTGCAAAGTCCTAATTCACATCTCCTACTACCATATAATGCACACACCCCTTCAGGAAATTTATACCAATCCTCATTTGATTCCTCCTCCCAACCATGTTCATGTTTTGGCCCCAAATTACACACTACTACAAGATTCCATTCTCCACACTGCAACATTTCAAAGTAGGCCGACCATTAGGGAAGAGCCCCCTTCTTGGAATGGTGCAACATAGATAACCCTTCATGTCTCCCTGCCACCGTGACCTCACCAACTTCATCATTAGGGATTCTACTATCTCCTCTATTTCGCCTGCATCTAAAGGCATTACCAGGAATATAGATGAAATGTTTGTGCTGACTCAGTAGTGATCATTTCCACTTAGATACCAGTCTCCCAACACCATCCTTATTGCATGTAACATCACCCTTGCCCAAGTCTTGAATATCTCCATAAGTCTCCTCTCCAACACATCACCATACAAAGACATCTACCACTTTTTAGAAACCATGAAAATTTAAGTGTCCATACTTATGTTTTGTTACAATGTAGTCTACACCACTTGTTATTTGATAAATAACCCTTGGATTGTGACTGCTTAGAGTTGTGGTGGTTCTATCGTGCTTGAGCTTAATTATCCATTATGATTTGTGTCTTGTCTCCCTATGGTTTGCATGATCAAACACATCATGTGATCCTCTAGATTGGTAGCAAAAGGCTTTCCAATCCATCATTGAAGTGACATCTATCTCCTACTCTGTCATATCAACCACTACCTTTTCAATGCCATCTTCTAGGTTGTTTCCCTCTTGATAAATGTGTGATATCATAGTTTTGTTAAACCCTTCCAATAAATTCTAAATTTGCACAATACATTTTTTATAGTTTCCAATTAGGAAATTTCCCCATTCAAATTTCATTCACCAGTACTTGTGAGTCCCCTTCCAAATGCACCTTATCACATTTTAAATTTCTTCTTATTTTTAGACCTAATAGAGTCACTTGGAATTCTGCATTATTATTTGTGGTTATTCTTACCTTTCTACCCACAATTCTTAGGATCTTTCTATTAGATGCACAAGACAACTAAGAGGGGGGTCAATCAGTTGTTCAGAAAAAAAATCAAGCCTTCAATATCTTTTCAAACCCTTATCAACCATTAAAATCTTATCATGCATTAGTAGAATGTAAACATATGAAGCAATAATGCAAACACATCCAAACAAATAAGAACACCACATTTACATGGAAACCTAAGAAGGGAAAAACCATGGTGAGGATTAACTCACTCTATAAATGAATTTTAACATTGAATACAATAGGTTCACTACCAAAGGGCTAATTGCCCAAAATAAAGAAGGGCTTACTACTAATGTCTCACTGCTAGTTTAGAAAGAAGAAAGCAAGGAATTGTTATAAACAAAACTCCATCTTAGAGCAACAAGAAGATCCTCCAAAACAACTCTTCACCATCCACAACCTTCAACTCACTACCTTTAGTAACTTTAGGTACACTGAAAATGTAGACACTTTCTACTCATGCCACTTAAAGTAGCCTTAGTCACCAAAGCTCACATTACAAATCTTGATCACATTTCTCACCAAAACATACCACACACCATTCTCCAATAGTACATTATATTTATACCATCCACAACCTTGAAAAAATTCTCCAAGGTCAACTATGGACCTCAAGCGTGCAATTACAAAATAGGTCAGCACCAAACACTTCCACAGTGGAAAGAAGTGAATGATGACCACACCAAGGGTTAACTAGGACCAAAATATACATCACCACACTACTAAACACATCTATAATCCATGAGGTACCTCCACAAATAGTGCTAGCATGCCAGGACAACCAAACCTAAACTAACACAACAAGCAACCACATACATGCTTCTCTAGGTCATGTGAACCACACAACAACACTTCACAACATTCACACAACACCTTAGAATATTCTAACATCATCAGAATATTTTGTAACTCTACCACAACCACTTGAAACTAAGAACACCATTATTTTGTGCAACCAAACACACTACCACAAAACACAACTGACTAACCAAACTTGTGAAACACCTTAGCACCCGAACCTTAAGGGAAAGTAGATACAAACATTATAAGAAAATCCCCAAGTCTACAAGACAAGAAATCTTAATGCGAAGAAATGCAAAGAAATGTGGAGCAATCTCATTTCTCCCAAACAACCTTCTTCACAAGCACACACATTGGTGAACACAACTTTCACTATCGTACAATCCAAAACCTGCAAATTTGGACATAACACCTTTGAATACCTCTCATCATCTTGTACAAACTACACAAGCACATCATTAACCATAAAGAAAAGTGAAGCACAACACTGAACACCACTCTGTCACATTGTAATATATTTTATTCAAATTTTCTCTAAAGCACCTAGAAACCAAGTGAACCAACTATAACTGCAACTGAAACACTACTAACACCTCTTCAAAATATCTTTAGTATTTACAACACTTCTCATTAACCACAACACATCCATACTTCCAACAATCTCATAAACATAAGAAGACTCCAACAATATTCACAGCTATACCGAAAGTTGATAGTAATGACAACACCTACAACATTGTGTTGACAACACTAACAACTTCAATCTTTCAATAGCTCCAATGCTAGGGGTTGAAATCAATGACAACACCAACAAGCTTCCAAAAATATGTCCCTTTTTCATTGATGTCAACACTGGTTTTGAAAAGCCATCAACAATAAAAGCATACCAACAATAATTTTGCAACAAGCAGTACTCCCCCTAATTGGGGCATTTATCACTCTTCATATTCTCATTCTCCCCTTTTCTAAAACACACTTCTACACCAAATCTCCCTTTGTTTATTTTATTTTTTAGACAACACTCTCCCCCTTTAAAATCAATAGCCATGGGCAACACCAACACTTCTGACACATTACTTGCATAGGATTTTTCTTTTCTGCTCTCCCCTTTGACATCTACATACATCACCAATTTTTTGTCTACCCTTTGTCAACACCCCAAATGGAAATAGCTACAAACAACTACTCTCTCCATTTCACTCACTTTTCTACACACTCCCCTTAGGAGCACAAAATATGCTCCATTTGACTACACCAATCAAGATCACTACTACCTCCTCCCCCTTAGAGGTAGCCTTTGGCATCGGTCCAAGACCAAGAATGTATCTTGAAATGCTTCCCGGATTGATGTACACACTTATGCATCTAATTGAAAGGAGGGGAAATAACCTCTAACTTCTTCCAGAGATACTCAAAATTATCTTTAGGAAGAGCCTTTGTAAAAATATCTACAACTTGATCCTTTGTAGGTACATAAACCAACTTTACTTTATTTTCTATAACCTTCTCTCTTAGAAAGTGATGTTAGAAATCAAGGTATAACTTGTAGCAATATAAACTTAAATATGTGATTGCAAATATGAAATTATGTTAACAAGATTACCATAAAATGATTAAGTGATTGACAATTTCAACATTGGAAGAGAAATATGCAATACTGGACAAATCATCAACACAGGTGACACAAATATACGTGGAGAAATCCTTGTGGGAAAAAACTCCATACCCAAAGAGATCCAATGTTTGTATTAATCTTCAATGAAGTACATAAATACAACAATCCTCTCTACAATCTGGAAACACTTCATTCCCCTGACAACCTACAAAGAACTCATACTAAACCACCATCCAAAGGATCCAATATATAGAATTTTGTGCAATATAAAATAAAATATGTGGTTACAAATATGAAATTATGTTTACAAGATTACCATAAAATGATTAAGTGATTAAAATTTTCAACAATAAAAGAAAAATTTGCAATACCACTGTTGAACATCTAGAATACTAAGAGGGGGGGTGAATCAGTATTCCATAAAACCATTCACATAAAATACATCTAAGCATTATCACAAATCTAATTGAATTACCAGAGGAAGACATGAAATCAAGACAAATCATCAACACACATGAACACCTGGATTTTTACGTGGAAAATCCAAAATGGGAAAAACCACAGTGAGGATTAGCTCACAATATAATAAATCCAGATATAGAATATTACAGGGCTCACTGCTAGGACTCACTATCCTTGAAAGGATGATAGCTTGAATACAAAAATAAGATGGCTAATTTCCAAGATACAAAGGTGTATTACTCACTGCCACAAGTGTGAATTGTTGAAGAATGCACCTTCCCTGTGTTGGAGTTCAATTTTGGTGAAGCACAATGCTTGAGTAACTCACTCATCTACTTATCTATACAATTCACACATATTCATTTTCAACTTCTACTATGCAAAAATTCTTCTCTCTTCCTCTCTTTCTCACCACACATGTCCACACCAAAGAATGTCTTCAATATATACATGTGTATCCATGTTTCTTAATTAGGGTGGCATAATTAGAGAAACCTTAATTAAAAAACTAACTTTGTTAGCATGAACCTAAGATAGATCCCTTTAATATTAATATATAGTTAGGTTGGCCAGAGTTAAACCAAAACTCCAAACATATGTACACTCCATCAACCGTGCAACATAAAAACTTATTAACTCATTGAATTATCCCTTGGATGACATCAAACTACTTATCTTCGACACCACACGGTATGATGATTAATTATGAGAAAATGCAGAATATCCCACAATAGAGTGAAGAGGAAAACTCACTAAAGTCTGCATAACAGAATATTGTCATTCATATCTCCCAAATGCCTTCACATATCATCATGAAACTCCAAGGTAGAATACATCTTGTAGACTCAAACCTATATACAAATTCCTGTAATGATATCTTTTCTTGAGATAGAATTCGGACCAAAAAGCCGATGTACAGAGCCAGTGTAAAAGCATAACATTGTTCACAACCAACTGGTAATTGTACCTCACAACCCATACACCCTATTCAGTTGAAACCATGTTAGAGAATGCAACTAATTTTAGGGTAAATCATGTTATCAGCTTCTGAGTAGATCATACAAAAATAGGATTGTTCGAATCAAAATACTAGATTAGCAGACATTCATAACTAGAGCAGAAAAATACTGGCAAACAACAAAATTCCATTATCTGTTGACATCAATGACAACCTATCGATTTACAAAAATCTCCCCCTTTGTCATTTATGAAAACACACGATGTGAAAACCATAAAAATTACCTCTTCCCAACTTACACACAAAAACCTTTCAATTTCCTCTTTGTTTTCAGATGATGCTTCTCTCTCTCCCCCTTTGACATCAATGGAAAAGGAAAAAGGAATTTCAGTGCATTAACAGTCCTTTTGCAAATCTGAATACTCCCCCTAAGGAGTACATTCCAAAATTAATGATGATAAATGACTAACCAGAGGTGGTAGATGACTAAATCTATCTAAGAATCCCCATCCATGAGGATCTCCCTTCATTCCAAAGCTTTGTTACCTCTATCAAATCGTTGCATAGATAATTGAGGTTAATTAAAGTATCCTTTCCTTCAACCATAGTTTTGGGAGAAGCATAAGAGTTCAAAACCCTTTCAAAAACTGAACGCGCATAGTAGACAAGAGCACACTCAATCTTGATTAGATCTCTGAGCTTCCCATACATCTAAATCAACTTTCCTATTTCTTTGTGTGATATAAGGTATTATTCATGCAATCGTGTCAAACCATACCAAGTCTGATCATCCAGACTAAGAGCAGGATCAAATGTTCTAGATACAAACTTAATCTGGGTTTCAATCATTCTCTTAACATCCTTGAGCCTTTGAATTGCATCAAGCCAAGACTAAAAAAATGTGAATAAAATCTTAATTTCTTCCTCACAATCTTGAACATTCTTGAGTTTTTCAAGTGCCAAGATATGAGTAGACTTGCACTTATCTAGAATTTCCAACAATGTTTTAATTTCAACCCAAGAGACCATGTCACTTACTGCTTTGATTTTTAATTCATTGAATCTATCAGTTAATACATTTGAGCTTTCTCTAGAAACAACACTAGGAGCTACTTGAAGATGTTTCCTACTTCTAGCCAATTGCTTGAGTCTCCTAGGAGCAGAGTCCACTTGAGCAACCAAGGCATGAACCACAACAACTTTCCTCTTTTCTCTAGTGGCAAGCTTTGGTTTATTAGAGACAAACTCAAACTCTTCAAAAACTTTAGCTTCTTTAGTGTAGCTTCCAATCCTAGGTCTACTGAGATCTTGGGGGTTGTTAACCAACAATTCAACGCAACCAACAACATAATCCTTCTCAATTTCATATCCAAACTCAGGTAACCATAAATTCCTTGGTTCAACTACCTTAATGATGTAGCTATCAAAGTTTACCAAAAGGATTATGTCATTATTATACTTTGAAACCAATTCTAATGGAATTCTCCTTCTTCTATTCATTTTCCTTTGAAACTTTCCAAATAATGTACCAAGGGAATCTTCTTGAGCATCTAAGTCCCCAATGTTTCTCATAATCTCCTCAATTTGATGAGAAGCTAGTTTGGTATTCTCCCAAATAACTTCTCCTAATCCAGACATCCCCTTCATAAAGTAGAAAATCAAGCATAAAACTAATGTACCATATATGAATATACCTTTCTTCTTGAATTCTCTCAGATTCTCCAACAACTATTGTTGGAGCAGCTCACAGAGATCATATTTAGTTCTATTCTCAACCATATCTAATGCAAGATCAATTGTGGTAGTGGATACATTGTTGTCACCAAGAATCATCTATGAAATAACTAAGCTTGCATACTGAACTATCGGGTTAGAGATTCCAAAAAATGTGTTCCTTATTAAACCTTTTTCTCTATCAAAATTACAAACAAGAGTTGGTCCAAAGGATGATAATCCAGTAACTTCCATGATTACATATCTGGATATCATATATGCTTCATTAAGCCACACAAAATCACCATGAAATCTGCTAAGTGCCATTCTGATACATCTTCATACACTACTAAAGTCCAAAAAATTGTTCCATACATCTAATTTCATTTCCGTAAGCACATTGTAGTCTAGTTTTAGGGTAAAACCATTTCTAGTTAATTATTCACTCCACAACATGTGAGATTTTCCATTACCGGATACATCCAATTCTCCATGAATGTATGCTCCAACATATTCAATCGATATGCCACCAAGAGGAATATCTAAAAAAACACCCAAAAGATCAAGTTCCAAGGATTTAACAGGATGCATTTTGTACTCTAGTTCTAGTATTTATGAATTGTTTATAAGCCAGGGCAAATCCATTGCATACAAGATACCACAAATAATTCAGAAGCCAACTTACCTTTTCCTTTTCTACCAAATCCGAATTCAAAATTTCCATAGGATAAAATTGCTCTGGTTTCTTCAAGCTTCCTCTTCATGCTTCATCTTACACAAATGCTTTTCATCGAATGCATTTTCCTAAACATATCTGAATTTATTCCTTTCATCCCAATTGCTTCTGCAATTAATGCTTCATATCGCAAGTAGATCACCTCGAAATTCATGAAAGCTTTCATCCTTTCAAAATTTTCTAAATACATTCTTCAGACATGTGTGACTGCAAATTCCTTTCGCATGAATTCTTGAGTTCATAACCTTAATAAATGTACTTCCACCATGATATGACACTAAAGGAGGGGTTAATAAATTTTCTGATTAATACTCCCCTTACCCAAGTTCTAAATTAATTTTTGAGTGACGTATCTGCACCAGAAGATGACACATAAACAAATGCTTTTGGTTCTATTTGATTTTTGAATTCTCCTTCTTTTCTCCATCTTCTCTCCATCTCTTTCTTAACTTTTTTAGGTCAACCTTGATGAATGATTCATATCATTTTGTTTGATTGTTACCTCTCAATTTTATGCTTCTAATATGTTTTAGATTGCTGCAATCAAAGCAAACAAAATTCCTCAATCCAAACTTTCTCTTATTCAATCCATACTTGCACTGGTTAGCTTTATGCCCAATTGAATTGTAGAGATAATAGTGACCTTTAAATGAATAAATTATCTTACCTGAATTCTGATTTCTCTTGATTCCATCATTTGGCTTCACTTTACTTTTGTAGTCTTTTGCACTATGTCCATACTTATTACAAGAATAACTGACATCATTAAAAGATAAGTACCTTTGAGCATTAGGCTGTCTAATGGGAGTTCTTTCGGTACAACTTATTAGGTCCTTGATTTTTCCATCTTTGCATAGATTCTTCTTATCCGGAGGTTGCTTTATCTCTGAATTCAATTCTTCTTCAAACCCTAAGCCTCTTTTATCTATTGCAAGTATTTGAGAATCAATAAACTTATTAAGGTTTGTAGTGCTTGTCTTGAATTTATCTTCAAATCTTTTTTCCTATTCCATATTTGATTTCAAAATTTTCATTTCTTGTTTGAGCTTTATGCATTCATATGTCTTCCTTTGAATTTCAACTTTCTAACAGTCTTTAATCCTTTTGTTTTCTTCCAATTGATGAAGCAGTTCAGTGATATCATCATGCTTCCTTTTAGTTGAACACATGCATCTTCATATCTTATCCTTAGATCCTTGATACAATCATTTTCCTTCCTCAGCTTATTCTTCAAATCTTCATTTTCTTTTGAGTGTCCAACAGAGACCACTTCTAGAGGAAAAAAATTCTTATAATCAAATTCCAGGACCATCCTCAAGCTGTTAGGCTTCTTTAGAGGAACCAGGCTTTGATACTGATAGTTGAACATCCAAAATATTGAGAGGGGTGTGAATCAGTATTCCATAAAACCATTCACATAAAATCTATCTAAGCATTATCACAAATATGACTAAATTACTAGAGGTAGACATGAAATCAATAGAAAGCATCAACACACATGAACGCCCAAATTTTTACGTGGAAAACCCAAAATGGGAAAAACCACGGTGAGGATTAGCTCACAATATAATAAATCAAGATTTAGAATATTACAAGGCTCACTGGTAGTACTCACTATCCTTGAAAGGCTCGTAGCATGAATACAAAAAGAAGATTGATAACCGCCAAGATACAAAGGTGTATGGCTCACTTCCACAAGTGTGAACTGATGAAGAATACACCTTCCCTGTGCTAGAGTTGAGTTCTAGTGAAGCTCAATCCTTGAGTAACTCACTTAGCTGCTCATCTATACAATTCATACATATTCATTTTCAACTTCTGCCATGCGAACATTCTTCTCTCTTCCTCTCTTTCTCACCACACACATCCATACCAAAGAATTTCTTATGTATATACATGTGTATCCATGTTTCTTAATTAGGTTGGCCTAATTAGAGAAACCTTAATTCAAAAACTAACTTTGTTGGCATGGACCTAAGATAGATCCCTTCAATATTAATATATAGTTAGGTCGGCAAGAGTTAAACCAAAACTACAAACATATGTACACTACATCAACCATGCAACATAAAAATTGGTTAACTCATTGAATTATCCCTTGGATGACTTCAAACTACTTATCTTCGACATCACATGGTATGATAATTAATTATGGGAAAATGTGCACAATAGAGTGCAGGAGGAAAGCTCACTGAGGTCTGTAGAACATAATACTATCATTCATATCTCCCAAATTCCTTCACATATCATCATGAAACTCCAAGGTAGAATACATCTTGTAGACTCAAACCTATATACAAAGTCTTGTAATGATATCTTTTACTGAGATATAATCCGAAATAAAAAATCAACATACATAGCCAGTGTAAAAGCATATCACTATTCACAACTAACTAATAATTGTACCTCACAACCCATACACCATATTCAGTTGAAACCATTTTAGAGAATGCAACTGATGTCAGGGTAAATCATGTTATCATCTTCTGAGTAGATCATACAAAAATAAGATAGTTTAGATCAAAATACTAGATCAACAGGCATTCATAACCAAATCAACAAAATACTAGCAAATAACAAAATTCCATTATTTGTTGACATCAATGACAACCTATCAATTTCCAATAACCACAACTCATAAAAACAAGTGACACAAGATATACATGGAGAAACCCTTGCAGGAAATACTCCATACCCAAAGAGATCCAATGTTTGTATTAGTATTCAAGGAAGTACACCAATAAAATAATCCTTTGTACAATTTGACAACACTTTGTCATTCTGACAACCTACAAATAACTCATACTAAACCACAATCCAAAGGCTCCAGTATATAGAAGTTTGTGGGAGAGAATACCACAAATGGTATCCCAAAACAAAAAAAACCACCTTAAAAATCCATGCCCCCCTTAGTGGACAACTCATAAACATGGATTAAAATATTACATGGCCTTCACATGGACACCTAACCCACAACCAATAGGAATTGGTCAAACCCGAGTACTCCATAACTCTTTGATGGATTTGATGGCTACATGCAAGATCATGCACCAACATGCACACCTGGGTGCCCAACCATGCAAGAGCATGCAAAACATGCAAATAACATGCAAGGACATGCACACTCAAGTGGTCCCAACCAATAAAGTTGGATGCCCAATAGGAATATTCTCCCAAGATGCTTAGTAATCACCACCGTAATGGGTCCACCTCTTTGAATGCAATTACATTTTTTCATAGGAAAATAAATAATAAATATTATGTCCCTCATGTCCTCTAGAACACTTTCCAAAGAATGTGGAGACATAAATCAACTTAGGATACCAATTTTAATGCCATCTATCCTAACATTCTCCCTCTTGACATTATACATTGCAATTACATCCATTAGATACAAATAAAATATATAATCAAGTACAATGATCAAGGCCCATGGCCTTCCTGCACCAAGAGAACTTATTTGTGGTCACTGGCTTCATGAGAGAATCTGCAACATTATGCAAAGTGTCAACCTTCTCAATTAAAACTTTACCATTCTCAACCATTTCCCACACAAAGTGATATTGAACATCAACATGCTTAGTATGAGCATAATGCATAGGATTTTTAGCTAAACATATGACACTTAGATTGTCACATCCAATTCTCATAGTCTTGCAATTAAAACCAATGTCATTACCAAGTCTCTATAACCAAACTGCCACCTTAGAAGCATGTGTAGCTACCATATACTTTGCTTCGGTGGTGGATAATGCAACTATAGGTTGCCCATTACTCATCCAACTCACCTCACCTCCAAAAAAAGTAAAAGCATAGTCACTAGTGGAACTTCAACTATCCACATGCCCAATCTGCATCAATAAAACCATGTATTTCCAATGACTTATCCACATCATCAATACCATGATAAACCAAACAGTAATCTAAAGTACCTCACAAATATCTAAAATCCATCTTAACAAATGTCTAATTCTCTCTACCAGGGTTAGACATAAAATTTCTGAAAACTCCCACTACTTGGGCTATAGCTAGTCTAGTGCAAACAATTTCATACATTAAACTACTGAGGACACTAGCATAAGAAACATTAGACATCTCTTCAAAATCATCATTAGAATTAGGACACATGCCTAAACTCAACTTAGTACCAATTGCAAATGGAATATTTACTGATTTATAGTCATGCATATTAAACTTCTATAAAATGGTACCAACATATTTACTCTGACTTAACCAAAGCTTTCTATGAACTCGATCTCTAATTATATCCATCCCAAGAATATATTTTGCAGCCCTCAAATCCTTCATATAAAATGTGCTAGAAATTTGAGTCGTAAGCTCCTTAATCATCACCTTGTTGCTACCCATAAACAACATGTCATCAACATACAAGACAATGATTAGAATCTAATCATCAATAACCTTAATATAAACACAATGATCCTCCTCACTTCTAAAAAAACCTAACTTCAATGCAAAGGTAACAAACTTTTGGTACCACATCCTGGGTGACTATTTCAAACCATATAAAGATCTCTTTAACTTGCAAACCAAGTGTTATTTTCCTTTCACAACAAAACCATCATGATGTCGCATATAAATCTCTTCCTCAAGATCCCCATGCAAGAAAGTAGTTTTAACATCCATTTTCTCTATTTAAAAATCATACGTAACAACAATAAATAATAGGAATCTAATAGAAGTTAACTTAGCAACAAGAGAGAAAATTTCACCAAAATAAACTCCCTCTCTTTAGGAGTAGCCCTTGGCCACCAATCTGACCTTGTACCGCTCTAACAAACCATCTGATCCATATTTATTTTTAAACACCCACTTGCAACCAATGGTCTTCCTTCCTTTGGGAAAACTCACAAGATACCAAGTATCAAAAATATCCAAAGCCATCATCTCCTCCTACATGCACTGCATCCAAGACTCACTCTCTTTTGAAGAAAGAGCCTCCATGTAGGATCTAGGTTCATCATGAATACTCAACAAAGAAAATACATAATGGAAACTGGATGAGCTATACCTATCAACTAGATTTCATTGTCTTGTGGATCTTCTCAAGGTATGAGTAAGGGGCTCTTGTTCTTTTTCTACATGCTCATCTTGCACATCATTTGAACTCTCTAAACCCTCTTCTTCTTCTCCATCCTCAAATCCATTTGGTTGTTCTTCCACATGTGCATATTCCTGCTTCTCAATATTTGTCTCAAAGTTCACTATTTTTGTCTTATATTTATCATTTGGTTGTTCTTCACCTGAGAAAGCTCTAAATTCCTTGAAAATCACATCTCTAGGGAAAACTATTGTACAGGTTAGTGGATTCCAAAGCTTATAACCTTTTACATTCTCACTATAACCAACAAAGATGCATTTTTGTGCTTGTGGGTCTAAATTAGAATGATTCTCTTGAGGCACATGAACAAAAGCCTCACAACCAAAGACCCTTAAATGTGAAACATAAGGTTTTCTACCTATCCACACTTCATAAGGAGTTTTATCAATAAGAGTTGAACAAGGAGATCTATTAACTAAATAACATGTAGTACTTACAACTTCCACCCAAAAGAATCTATCAAGCTTAGCACCACTCAACATTATCCTAGCTCTTTCCATTAAGGTTCAATTTATTCTTTCTACTACCCCATTTTGTTGATGTATATAACGAGTAGTCTTTTGTCAAACAATACCTGCATGCTTACAGAACTCATCAAATTCCCTAGAACAATATTCACCCCCATTGTCAGATCTCAAAATCCTTATCTTATAATCTATTTGCTTCTCAACTAATGCTTTAAATTCCTTAAACTTGGTGAAAAAATGAAATTTTGCATGTATAAAATAAATCCTGGTGTATCTTGACACATAATCAATGAAAGTAACATAATAATGAGATTTTCCAAAAGAGTCAACTTCCACTGGTTCAAACACATCCAAATGAATGATCTCTAATAATCTCTTAGCTTTATTAGTCCCATTAGGAAATGATGACCTATTCTGTTTACCAAACACATAATGCTCATAAAAACCATTTTTACCAATAGAATAATCAGAAAGACCATCAACCAACTTTTTATTCAAAATAGTCTAAATATTTTTTTCACTTATGTGACCCAATCTATGGTGCCACAACATACATACATTTTTAGTGCCAGTTACATTGGTAGAATTACAAAAAGTGGAGGCATTAAGCCGAAATAAAGTCCCTATCTGAGATCCTTTATCAATCACCAAACTCCCTCTTACCAACCTATAACTAGACTTGTCAAATGTCACATGCATTCTAAAATCATTCAAATATGATATTGAAAGTAAATTTCTCACAATTCCTAGAATATGTAAAATATGATCAAGAGTTTTAACCCTTCCATCACTAAAACACAACTTTGCCTTTCCCTTACCAACAATCTTCTTCGTCCTGTTATCACCAAGGAAAAATTCTCCCCCATCATAAGTTGAATATGAAGTAAACCACTCCTTGTGAGGAGTCATATGGTAGGAGAAACCCGAATAAATAAGCCAAGCACCATCACTAATAGTGTTAGCAAAAATAAACAAAGCATTAAAATCACTATCTTCTGAGGAATTTTTCTTAGAAGCATCCAAACTCTTTTTCTTGTTCCTGCACTCCTTCACATGTCCTCTCTTACCACAATTCCAACTCTTTTCTCTTCTCGGGGGTTTTAGAATGTCCTTTAGACTTGCCTCTCTTTTTATTCCCTTTAGGCCCTCCTTTTTCTTTGGAACTTCCTCACACATGCAAGGCATTGTGCGATCCCACATTCATGGACTTCTCCTCATCTCTTTTGAAATAAGTGTTGCAATGGGACTATCCATCTTCGATTATGTATTTTCCCAAGATTTAGGTAAACAAAAAAAGCATCAAAATACATTTATCTTCCTCTTCTATCTTAACATCTATAATGCAAGCTGACTTATAATCATATTAAAAGCATTTAAATATTTTTCAATAGAATCACCATCCTTCATTTTAAAAGAATACAAACATCTTTTGAGATACAATTTATTAGTTAAAATTTTGGTTTGGTAAATATCACCTATCCTCTTTCACAAATTATATGTAGTAGATTCTTCTGAAACATTAAAAAGGATGTTATATACAAGACACAATTGAATGGCTCCTCGCACCTTTTCCATTTGCTTCCAATCTTCATCATATGGCAATTCTAGTTAATACATTTGATCTTTCTATAGAAACAACACTAAGAGCTACCTAAAGATGTGTCCTACTTCTAGCCAATTGCTTGAGTCTCCTAGGAGTAGAGTCCACCTGAGCAACTAGGGCATGAACCACAACAACTTTCCTCTTTCCTCCAGTGGCAGGCTTTGGTTTACCGGAGACAAACTTAGAATCTTCAAGAGATTTAGCTACTTCAGTGTAGGTTCCAAACCTAGGTCTATTGAGATCCCGGGGGTTGTTGGGCTGTTAATTAACAATTCAATGCAACCAACAACATAATCCTTCTCAATTTCATATCCAAACTCAGGTAACCATGAATTATGTTGGTGCTCCAAATCGAACAATCTAATGAATCCTATAGACCAACCACTTTCTAATGATTAGATTCAATGGTGGATTTGGCCAATTGATAGGAAATGGAATTAGAACACATTTCCCCTGCACTTCAGGCTCTGCAGGACCAAGGTGGGTCAACCTATACAATGCCTAAAACTTAATTCACTCATACACATACATTGCTTTTTATGGCAGATAAATCCCAATGAAAATACACTAAGGAAAGCATTGACAACCTCAAATATGGCTACATTCTCAGTATATCAACACTCACTCAGCAATTGGGAAGCAGAACTCAACACTAAACCACAACCAACAATAGGATTTAAAATGATTTTGAATTTATAAATTGTTTCTGAGATATATAAAGCTAAATAACATATCAGTGCCTAATTTTGGGCCATGAGTCAAATTCATAAAGAGAATTCATCAGCAAATGAAATTTAACCAGTGGATTTAAACTGTTAATACATTGCATCAACTGTTAGTGTGTTACACCAAAAAATCCACTCCTGTAATGTCAATCAAAGTCTTCTTATCAGATCCAACCTGCACACTTAATTACAATTATCTGCTCAAAGTATTTTAACCATTTCATTGAAAAGAACCATGAACAAACAAAACAATCTTAGGAAATTTGAGATGAAAAACTCAAGCATACTTGGTATTATTGCATTCATATGACTTAACTGTACAAATATGGAGATAATTTGAAGACATTTAAGATTTACTTGCACAAACTAGCTGATATTTACTCTTGAAATCAACAATTAAAACTTATAGACTCAATTTATGACTTAGACTTAACATTTTCTATCTACCCAGCCCCACACAAGAATTCAAAACCTCAGAACCCCCTACAATGAGATAAGAATGAGAAGATATAGAAGAATAGAGAGCTCCAGAAAAAGATCCGTTGAAGACATCTGGCAACTCCATTCATAGTTGATCAACAAATTTACAAAAGCCTCTCTCCTCTCTTTGTAGCAACAAACTTTGCTTCCAATTCCTGCCTTTGCAAACCAATTTGCAGCAGAAAATTTTACTCCTCTATGAAAAACCAACACAATTTACCGAGCTGTGTAGAAATATCTCCATTCTCCCGTGAAAGCTTTTATTTCTGCCATTTGTATGCTGCATATTTATTTCCTTTTAGCAAATAATAATAATTTGTTTTACCATAAATCCCTTTAGGAAGTGAATATCTAATTCAAATTACTCCTTGCACTTTCACGTGCATTTTACCCAACAAATAGAAACTTTACTAAATATTTTATTCACTTTCTAAAGTCATCCTCGTGCTTGCATTTTATTTCATTCCACAAATTTCTCCTTCAACTCATAAAGTCTTCAAAATAGTGAATGTTTTATTCACTTTATCAAAATAATTCCCTGTGCATTAAAATACTTCACCCATTCACTCTTTACCTATAAAGTGAATAAAAATTCACTCCTCTAGAAACACAGGTTTTACTCCCACTTTATTCGACATATTTAAAATACCAGTCCTTTTAAATGCCCTTGGCCCACCTCACTCCTTAAAATGTATTATTTTAAAAAAAGAGGCACATTAAAAGTAAAGTTATCGGGCATGGTAACATATTTGACACTTTATATTTTAAATTTTGAACCATCGACCCTTTATGTTTCCTCACCATGCACTTTAAAAGTCATTGGCCCACATTCCGTGTGTCAGCATCTCTCCAACCCCACAGGAATTAACCAGCGTGCAACTTTGGGTCTCGAGCTGGTGGGGAAGGGTTGTGATTTGGTTGCATTTCTAGCTTCATCCTCCACCGTTGACCTTCTTTCAACTCTTTTGTTTTCCCTAATATTTCCTCTTATTGTATCCGGCTGCTCACAAGTCATGGCAGCTTCATATGTTGTTTGATGCTCATTCCATCTCTGCTTCATTCCATTTGCAACACAAACATTTTTTTGCACCCCTGTTGAATCCTTTCACCTTTGGTAAGCTTGAGAGTGTCTAATTCTTTTAACAAATCACTTTGTGTGTATTTTTCTTTCATCCATCTGCTATTCATTTCTTTCACTTAATAGGTGTGCGGCTTCCCTCCATGACTGCTTCGATGGCCATCTTTTCAACAACTTCATTTGGTATATAATCTATAGATAGCCTCCTACGTTGCATTTCCAACTACTTTGGCTAGTCCTCAGTTTGAAGCTTCAACAAAAATCCTCTATCTTCCATGCTTTGGTGAATGTCAATACCTTGCGCCAACATTCCCATCCTCATGCCTCTTTGATTTGTTCCTTTGTTGACGACACCCTCTAGTTTGTTGAATTTTCCTGATGTCTTCATATTGCATGAGATGGGTGCAACTCATTTTCCTGAAAGCCTCTAGAAACTTTCAATGCAACCATTTTGCTATTTGCATTGCTAGCATCCCATCTTTTAGGCTGGCATGGGCTCTAATCAAACTCCTCCATTTTGTTTGATTACTTTAAAGTTTCCAAGGCCTTTTCAACATAAATCCATTGCCATGTCAAATCGGCCCATTCACATTGCATTTGTTTGAGATCTTAGAGACTTTCAAATGGTCCATTGTGTGGTGTGTTGTAAGTAGGGTGTTACAAGTTTGGCTGCCTATGAGACCACATTATTTGAGGGATTTTGTCAAACAGTTCATATGCTCTGTCCAACTATGTTGCTTTGACAATATAACATGCTTTTCTTCATTCACATCGGGCCCTGCATCAGCCTCCATGGTACCTTCAAATATTGACTCCTTTCACTGGTGTATGGTTGCATCTTCTTGTAATATAAGCATTGCTTTCTTCCACGTTATGCAAAGTCTAAAATTATCTTTTACTTCACACCAATCACTCCTTTATATGGTGCATTGGTTCTCTCCTATTGTGGATGGTTGAGCAAGAATATGATTGTGGGCTTTGGTCACTCTTCATTCAACAGTTTTGGTTTATTCTCACTGTTGGTGTGTTCCCTGTCTCATGGCTATTTCAATTTTTAAAACCCATTAGAACTTCATATGCTTTCTATGGGTGGCTCAAATTCATCCCATAGAGTGCCTAAACCAACCCAAATAGCACTTGGCCTTAGTGCTAAATAAAAACCCCTCTCATGAGATGACACACACATCATGTGTAAGAAATTCCAAAGGAATTTTTTGGAACAACATTATACATGTATTTACATTGGCTTTGGCGACAAGGATTGGATCCCTTTTAGCTTGTACATGATTCCCTTATTACCAATGATTCACTATTTTGTAATGTCATCTTACTACCTGTGAGATAACCCTAAGTTGCTTATGTCCTTCAAGACACATTGTAATGCACAACAAGCCGATGGTTTTGGCTCTTGAAGACGTTGTGACCCAATAAATTGTATGTAAAATTTTCCTTAGAAATTCACATAAACATATGATGAATCTTTACCCTTCTTGAATGTAACCCCGACATTTGACTTCAACCACATTCCATTCAAAACTCAGGCTATGGCTACAAAACTATACATGCATCCACCAAAGTAAGGAAAACTCAAAAAGATTAGCTTGTATAAGGATTTTCCTTTTCAGTACCATGAGGTTGTTTAAACAACTCAACAAGATTAAAATTTTATGACTTTATCCCATGTCAAATTCAATGAAAACCATCTTCCATTATGCAACTCATGTCGGGTCCCTTGTAGACCCGACTAATATTTTTTTTCATTTTGGAACAAATTTCATACTCAAATTGATCTAATATTACTTTTGAATGCATCTGGAGGTGGAAAAATGAAATGGGAAATTATTAGAATTCATTTTCTAGCACTTTGTATTATAGTCAAAACTGGTCAAGTTGGCTCTGGAATCGCCTTTGAAAACTGGGCAAATGACCTCTTGGAGTCATGAAAACTTGCAGGCATGCATACATTGGTCTTAAGAATTGAATGCAATAGATGTCTTAGAGAAGGGATCCCGAGGTGAAAGTTATTCAACCTAAAAGTTACTTAGTTAAACTTTCTGCAACAACAGCCTATTCTGAACCAATTGAAACTCATCAAATCACCACTTTGGAAAAATACCAAATCAACTCTTGGGAGGATGCCATCAAAGACATAAGATTATTTTGATACACTGAGCATGTGTGCAAGAGGTATTTTCTTGAATCATCACCCTTCACGAGATATTGAAGGTCAAAGTGGACCTCGAAAAGTTTTAGAGAATGCAGGTGCAAAACTGAAGAAATTGCATTTGGTTTTGATTTGTTAAAAATAGCATATCAAATCATGAAGCTCTAAAAATTGACATGAGAGTTCATTTAGGAATGGAGAATTGAAAAAAATAATCATTTTGACATGATAGTCATCTGGTTGCAAAATACAAGCTCAAACGGGAGGCTAGTGTGAAAAACTGAAAGTTTGCAAACAACAAAAAAGTGCCAAAACCCTCCAGCTTCGCTTTTCAAAACCCTGAAAAAACTTATCATAAGGAAGCTGAAAATTGACATGCATACTCACATATGCCACATGAGTGGGTGTGCAAATAGGTTTTGTATGAAAATCAACAGGTTCTGAAATATGACCCTCCAAAGTAGGTCACTTAGGCAGATTTTTCAAGTACACTTCTAAGAGTGCAGAGGCAAATCTTTTTGAAATGGGCACTTCAAATTTGCAAAATTTGAGAGTGCCCACAAATTCCTTGGTTCAATTTCCTTGATGATTCATCTATCAGAGTTTACCAAAAATATTATGTCATTCTTATACTTTGAAACCAATTCTATTGGAATTATCCTTCTTCTGTTCATTTTCCTTTGAAACTTTCCAAAGAATGTACCAAGGGAATCTTCTTGAGAATATAAGTCCCCAGTGTTTCTCATAAGCTCCTCAATTTGATGAGAAACTAGTCTAGTATTCTCCCAACTAACTTCTCCTAATCTAGGCATCTCCTTCATAAAGTAGAAAATCAAGCATAAAACCAATGTACCATATCTGAATGTACATTTCTTCTTGAATTCTCTCAAATTCTCCAACAACTATTGTTGGAGCAGCTCATAGAGATCATATTCAATTTTTTCTCAACCATATCCAATGCAAGATCAATTGTGATAGTGGAGACATTGTTTTCACCAAGAATCATCTGTGAAATAACTAAGCTTGCAGACTGAACTGTCAGGTTAGAGATTCCAACAAATGTTTTCCTTGTTAAACCTTTTTCTTTATCAAAATTACAAACAGGAGTTGGTCTGAAGGATGATAATCTAGTAACTTCCATGATTACATCTTTGGATATCATATATGCTTCATTAAGCCACACAAAATCACCATGAAATCTGCTAAGCGCCATTTTGATACATCTTCCTTCACTACTAAAGTCCGGAAAATTGTTTCATACATCCAATTTCATTTCCATAAGCACATTGTACTCTAGTTTTAGGGTAAAACCATTTCTAATTAATTCTTCACTCCACAACATGCGAGGTTTTCCATAACCAAATACTTCCAATTCTCCATGAATGTATGCTCCAACATCTTCAATTAGTATGACACCAAGAGGAATATCCAAAAAAGCACCCAAAAGATCATGTTCCAAGGATTTAACAGGATGCATTTTGTACTCTAGTTCTAGTATTTCTGAATTGTTTATAAGTCAGGGAAAATCCATTACATACAAGATACCACAAGTAATTCAGAAGCCAACTT
Organism: Sequoia sempervirens; assembly: GCA_007258455.2. Taxonomy (NCBI): domain Eukaryota; kingdom Viridiplantae; phylum Streptophyta; class Pinopsida; order Cupressales; family Cupressaceae; genus Sequoia; species Sequoia sempervirens. The sequence continues at coordinate 58,549,254 of VDFB02270651.1, read as the reverse complement.
ACCTTTTCCTTTTCTACCAAATCTGAATTCAAAATTTCCATAGGATAAAATTGCTTTGGTTTCTTCAAGCTTCCTCTTCATGCTTCTTCTTGTACAAATGCTTTTCATTGAATGCATTTTCCTAAACATATCTAAATTTATTCCTTTCATCCTAATTGCTTCTGCAATTAATGCTTCAGATCGCAAGTAGATCACCTTGAAATTCATGAAAGATTTCATCCTTTCAAAATTTTCTAATTACATTCTTCACACATGTGTGATTGCAAATTCCTTTCGCATGAATTCTTGAGTTCATAACCTTAATAAATGTACTTCCACTGTGATATGACATCAAAGGAGGGGTTGATAAATTTTCTAATTAATGCCCCCCTTAGTCAAGTTCTGAATTAATTTTTGATTGATGTATCTGCACTGGAAGATGACACAGAAACAAATGCTTCTAGTTATGCTTGCTTTTCAAATTCTCCTTTTCTCCATATTTTGTCCATCTCTTTCTTAACTTTTGCCAAGTCAACCTTGATGACTGATGCATATCCTTTTTTCGGATTGTTAACTCTCAATTTTTTGCCTCTAATATGCTCCAAATTTTTGTAATCAAAGCAAACAAAATTATTCCATCCAAAATTTCTCTTATTCAATCCATACTTGCATTGGTTAGCTTTATGCCCAATTGAATTGTAGAGATAACAGTGACCTTTAAACAAATAAATTATCTTATCTGAATTTTGATTTCTCTTGATTCCAACATTATGATTTGCTTTACTTTTGCATTCTTTTGCCCTATGTCCAAACTTATTGCAAGAATCACTGGCATCATTAAAAAATAAGTTCCTTTGAGCATTAGGCTATCTGATGGGATTCCTTTTGGTACAACTTCCTAGGTCCTTGATTTTTCCATCTTTGCACAGAGTCTTCTTATCTGGAGGTTTCTTTATCTTTGAATTCTATTCTTCTTCAAACCCTAAGCCTCTTTTATTCATTGCAGGTCTTTGAGAATCAATCAACTCATTAAGCTTTGTAGTGCTTGTCTTGAATTTATCCTCAAATCTTTTTGCCTATTCCAGATCTAATTTCAAAATTTTCATTTCTTTCTTGAGCTTTATACATTCATCTATCTTCCTTTGAATTTCAACTTTCTGGTAGTCTTTGATTCTTTTCTTTTCTTCCAATTGATGAATCAGTTTAGTGATATCATCATGCTCTCCTTTTAGTTGAACACAAGAATCTTCATATCTTCTCCTTAGATCCTTGATACAATCATTCGCTTTCCTTAGCTTATTCTTCATATCTTCATTTTCTTCTAAGTGTCTAGTAGAGACCACTTCCAAAGGAAAAAAATTATTATAATCAAATTATCTCATTTACACATAGTACAGAGCCGTACAAACTCCTGTAGCAACAAGAAATTGACAAAAAATGTAGGAAAATAGAGTTTATTATTGTTGTTTGATCTCCAAATCACACTAGCAGAATGCCTCAAACTCCTCAAGGCATATTAATATCGTGTCAAAGCATGTTGAATGGGTCTCGGTCAGGCTACGTACTAACAAACGATGAAAACACATTAGACAAAAACACACCAAGGTAGTGTGGTGGAAAGCCATTATGTCTCATCACTCATGTCAAGTCCCACTTGGGAAATGTGAAAGACTTTGACAAGAGTCCATGGGATTAGAGATGTATGGTTAATCAGTGATGTACAAATGAGTATCTGAGCTAGTTTCCACTAATACCGTACAAATATGAGTCATAATTTGTTGGCATTTTGTTCTTTACCCACACTGCTCGTCTACTACTAAATTACCAATCTAGGGAAAGTATCGTCTAAAATGCAACTCAATTTGTTGTAATTTTGTTGTACACTGCTAGTGATCAGTCAACAATAATGAGTGAACGATAATGTCAGCGTGGGGATTAAAAACACACTTTAAATAATTAAATATTTTTATACTGAATAAGGGAGAAGGGCCTATAGTGGATCACCCTAACTTTGCACTTCTCAAAGTATTATATGAAAATTTCTAATCACTCTGAATTTTTACACCAACTTATTTGGCAAGTCCCCTGCTTATAAAAATTGGTTTCAAGGCCACATCATCAAATATGATGCCAAATTAGCATTATTTTTGTCAAGGTATCCAAAAAGGCCAAAAAAAAGGTGAGATTGATAGTGAGTCACTAACTCATGTATTATTGGTGCACTAATGTGGCATCACATGATTTGTCAATTTGTGTACTTTATGGATAAAAGTGTTTTGAAATTGGGTATTAAGTGTAGCTTTATTGGATATTAATCCTACCTGCTATGGGGCCCACTCAGGCCTACTTCTATACCCACCATTGGACCCCTACCCACTATGGGCCCCTTTCCCTTACACCAAGTGTATGAAAAATTTAATGATTTTAGCTTAAAATTTGAACTAAATTAACATTTATGAATGAATAAATTTTTAACTTCATAATTCAAAGGCTATTCAATGTTAGCTTCACATGTAATATAGATGTCGAAGAGTCGTTAGTAACACTACAAACAATGTAATATAACAGGACACGATTATGTAAAATGTGTTTTCATGTTTACATTTAGGTTTTTCCTTCTTCAACATAAAAGTAATACATAATATAATATAAAGTGTATCATTATTATATATTATAAATATGTTTTCATGTTTACATTTAGGTTTTTTCTTCTTCAACATATAAGTAATGCATAATATAATATAAATTGTATCATTATTATATATTTATATTTATATAATGTCATTTATTAAATTTATTTTTAAAATAATATTATAGTTATATTTATTATTAAATATTAGATTCTATAATAGAAATTAGCTCTCTCTCTCTCTCTATCTATTTCTCTTCCCATCTATCTCTATCTCTTTTTGTATATATATCCCTATCTCTACCTCTCTCCAACCTCTCTCTCTTTATCCCTCTCTTTACCCCTCTCTCTCTCTCTCTCTACCTCTATATATAACTTCTTATCTCTATCTTTCTATCCCTCCTCTCTCTCCATCTCCATCTCTATCTTCCTCTCTCTCTCTCTCTCTCCTACCTCTATCTCCTTATCTCTCCCTACACCCCTCTCTCTATCTTCCCCATCTATCTTTCCCACTATATATGATTTCAGAGCATCCTTGGTTCTTTGCAATCCTGCATCAACCAAAAATATTTTCTTTTAGTTTTGTTCTTGTTCTTGTTCAGTTCAAGTTGGTGGATCCATCATATTTCTCACCAGACCTTGTGGATCTAGGATTTCATCGTGGACATGTTCATTTTCCTTGTTCCAAGATTTCAGAGCGATTGGATCTTTTTCCAGCAAGTTATCGCTTCTAGATTAAGTGGCATTTTCTAGAACAGAGCACCCGAATAATTTCAAAGCATAACAGCTAGTTTTCTCTTGCGGATCCTTCCCATAACTAGCGGATCTTTGCGACATAATTTAATTTTTTTTGTGGAGTGTTGTCGACCTTCATTTTGGTCCACACTTCATTCTTTACAGCTGCTGAGGAGAAATTCAAATTTGAAGGCCGATCTTGCGCGCACATTTTACATTTTATTTCATCAAAGATTATAATAATCTTGGAAAACACGAAGGATTCTAGATCCCTGGATATGATATAAATAAATGTAATAGATAATTAGAAATGGGTGGCATTAGTAGTGGTAGAATATGGGGTTTGAAAGGTAATATTTCTGCTCGAATTAAGGAGCACATAGGAAGAATATATTTTGAACATGTTGTATGAGGTCTGTGAGCCCGAATCTATAAGCTCAGATTTTTCTGGCCGATTGTAATTGAATTTTTTGATAATATGAATGATTGAGTCTACATTTGCCTCCATATTTCGTGTTTCTTCCGTTGTGTGACTCTTGCTGCACGGTTTAGACTGTTCTCTATGAGGACCCTCCCTTCCATTTATGTGTCAATATCTCTCCCTTTATATCTCCCTCTTTCTATCCCTATCTCTCCTCTATCTATCTATCTATCTATCTATCTATCTATCTATCTACCTATCTATCTATCTATCTATATTCATCTCTCTCACTCACATACACACTCCTTGTTTCTCCCTCCCTATCTCTTTCTCTATATATATATATCTCTCTCACACACACTCCATGTTTCTCCCTCCCTATCCCTATTTATATCTCTTTATCTCTTAGTCCTATCTCTTTCTCCCTCTCTATTACTTGCCTTTATCACCTCCTTTATTTCTCTCTCTCTCTTTCTCTCCCCCCTATCTACCTCTCTCTATATATCTTTTCTTATATCTTTATCTTTTTATCTCTCCATCTCCCCCTCTGTCATTGTCTCCCTCTCTCTCACTCCCTCTATCTTTCCCAAATTATATCTCTCTACCTCTCCTTTCTATCCCTATCTCTCCTTCTCCCTCTTTCTATCTCTATATTTCCCTCTCCCCCCTCCTCTTTATTTCTCTCCATAAATCTCTCTCTCACTCATATACACACACTCTTTATTTCTCTTTCGCTCTCTCTATACCTCTCTCTACCTCTATCTCCATTTCTCTATCTATCTCTCTTCCCATGTCTCCCTATCTCTCTCCCTATCCCTCTCTATATCTCTATATCTCCCTCTATCTATATCACTCCCTCTCTCCCTCTCCCCCTTCCTTATCTCTCCCTCTCTCTCTATCTCTTATTCACTCCAAAAATGTATGCACAAAATAGACAAAGAAATTTCCTAATTGACCTTCAACACCTCTTTGACGTACCCACTGCACACCAAGGTGCGATTGATAATAGACCATAACAATGACTAGTATCAACTTGAGCATGCTTCCCATTAACAATTTGATGGTGATGAGATTTTTAATACCATGTATCTTATCTAATCCATTTAAATCTAATCAACTAACTAATTAATAGTATATATTTTCTAATTTCAACTACCATATTTAGCCATAATGTGGCTAAACATAAATCCAAGTGAGATTTTAAACAATATAAATTTAAAATGAGTGGGGATTCAATGTTATACATGTACATAATATTAATAAATGTTTACCACTTGAGTCAAATACCTTAGAGAATTCATGACTTGGAGAAAAGGTATTTCACATCTCATTGATACTAATGAATGTTGGTGAGTAGCCTCATTGTAGGAATGATAGATTCTTAATAACCTACATTTATATTGTACTAGAATAAATGAAATTCCTTTATCTACATCTAGGGCTTTCCTATATTTTCAACAAATATTGCATTGGACATGTGTTGAGACAATATGCATGAGTTTTGTTAGCTTAGTATACCCTCATACGTGGATTATTATTGGTATTTATCTACATGCGTTGTAATTTTTTATTAATTATGTGGAGGACCCGTATGAATATATTTTTTTTCTATTTATATGTGTTTAATTGGATTAATTAATTTTGTGGAAACTTTGGTGAATAATATTTAAATTCTCTATATTTATTGATTATTTGCATTAATGGTGTGAAGAACCCTTATGCATATTGTTTCATATTATTTTTATTCTTAGGTTACCTTAAGTGTTGCTATGTACATACTATTACATGTATTGGATTAGCATGTGTTGCTATTTATTTATATATGTATTAGATTGGTATGAGTTACTTCCTACATTGCATATTTTGATTGGCGTGAGTTACTAACATCTTTTCCCAATCAAATTAAGGGTGTATGTATCCTACATCACTTATATTCAATCCTTCATCTAGACAATACCTTTAGACCATAACAATGACTAGTCCCCACTTGAGCATGTTTCCCATTACCAATTTGATGCTTGTGATATTTTCAAGGCCATGTATCTTATCCAATCCATTTAAATCCAATCAACTAACTAATTAATAGTATATATTTTCTAAGGTCAACTAGTAGAAATTCATTGTTATGTAGATTGTCTTTCTTTCATAGGTGGATCCTTAATAATCCTTGTCATGTTTTCATTATTCCAATGTCTGTTTTTAAAAATTTGGCATGAGTAACTACCACACTTTCATCCTCAAATTCAATTTGTGAGTAGATTTCCATATTAGATCTGTCATCCTAATTTAATAAAAGGTTAAGGTTAATATTTTAATTTCATGTTTGATTATATTATAGTATTAAATAATTTCATGTATGAATCTTGAGTTTTTATGTATGGTGATTGAATGTATGAATTTAAATTGCAAGACTATTAAAGGTTTTAAAGTTGAACTTGTATATTAAAAATGTTTTAGTTTCAAAATTAAATATATATTATTTTGTTTTACTTATGTAGATCTATTTCTACATATGGCCAATTAGACTTCTCATCAGGATGATCATATTTCTCATTAGTATAATCATCCTAATGAGAAAACTCGCTATGTCTACTCTATATGTTGACACCATTAGGAGATTAGATGTTTCTTTGAGACGTTTAGAGAAAACAATACATAGCACCCCAAACCTGTCAAATAGAGATAGGTTAGTTACTATTAGGGATAAGATTACATGTATGGTTGAAGTCATTTGATCATACAATCCCTATGATGAGATTAGCATTAAGTAGTTTTATTTTTCCCTTTATAGGAGTGTTAATGGCCATGAGAAATGGTCATTCATTTCTAGGTGAATTTCATTAGATAGTATTCATAGCATGTTCCCATTTTATCAGGGATGAGATAAAGTGAGAGGATACGTTGTCACTAGGTGTGAAAACCAGCTTGTGGCTCCTTTTATTTATCCTAGATGGCTAGAAGCACATCATATATTGCCTCATAATGATGGGTTACCACTCTTTTTTTTAAGAAATCATATGCTAAGTTTCATTTATATCTATATTTGTATTATACATCTTTTCCTAAGCATGTTGGATGGGGGAGAGGGAGGTTTGTTGAAAAAACTCAATTTAGATGACCAAAATTTCCATCACCTATCAAAAAGAAGGCATTAGTTGGTCCAAACCTTTTGGTTCTTCCAAAAAAATTGGAACTAGCAATACCAATAGAGCCAACAGTCACCCCTACTAGAAGTGACATTTTTGACAACATTGCCACTATTGCTACTCAAGTTGATTAGATGCCATCTAATCATGTTGGTAGATATTTATTACATCCATGGATTATCCTTCTTCTAAGAAATGATGCTACATATTATAGTTATAATTCATAAATTCAAGTTTATCTATTATCACCACATGATTTGGCATGAATCAGTGAGGTGGATGCTTTGTGCAATTTGTGTGCATGCTTCACCAATGATTTATTAGGAGAATACCAATATATTAGTGATGAGTATGCGATCCCTCTAGATGATATATCAACATATATTAGATGGCATTCTAGTAGAAAGATTCACAGGGTATAGGGGGACATCAAGATATTCTAGTTCATCCTACAACCCCCCCTTAGCATGTTCAGATTGATCCTACAACTTGACCCCCTTGACATATCCCAGATTGGGTTGAGGTTATTGCATTTAATTTAGGAGGCACATATAGCACACTTCATTTTAGCACTGACACTGTACCATGTACAAGTGTCCCCATGTTCATACATTCTTCTAAAATCAGTGGGATTGGTAGAGTCCTCTAGATTGTAGTGCAGGCACAAATAATTTATATATATTACATTCAAAAAATTCACATGCATATTTTAAAATTGATTTTAAAGTAGATCACACATGTTCAAGTTATAACTCTTGATGGAAATCTCATTTAAAAATTTCTAGGAGTATGATAATGTTTTTTCAAGCTTTAGATATTTCCAGTAGTATAGCGATCCTATTCATCATAATGAGTTATTTAAAAATTAGGTCCAAAGCTCATTTAAGTCTACACATGTGTATTTATAGTAAATCACATTCACACATTGAAAGTACAAGTTTTATAACTTTGTATACATATATATAGGTTCTAGGATCAAGGCATGCATCTCTTAAAAGTCCTACACAACATCCTTCACATGTTGCAAACCCTGGATATTGGGTAATTTTAAATTTACCTAGAGTATATAAATTTAAAATTAAATTTAAGAAAGTTGTAATTTGTATCATTGCATACACATATGTACAAGAATTTAATTAATTATGTTCTTGGATTCATGTACTTTCTTGTGCAAGCCTCGAGATAAGGATTAGGACATGGCTCGAGATAGGGATTGGGAGAGGGCTCAAAACAAAGCAAGGTTGATTCATCTATTTGTAGACATATTAGATGTCCTCATCTTTTATTCATTTTACATGTGTACATACATTATATACATAATTTTATATTTATGTTTTATGAGTTCATCAGATCTTTAGACACGTTCTTATTGTGATTTCATGTTTTATGTACACATGTTATATACACTTATGTATTACACATGTGAAAGTTATTGATTTATGAGGTTTTATATTTTATGCAAACACTAGAACATCTTATATCTCATTTACATTATTCGTGTGTGTGTGTGTATGTATATATATACATGGTCCATGTTTTATATGTTTTATGAACATGTAACTTATATATGTTTTATGGTTCATAATTTCTAATGGTCTAGATAAAATATAAATGTTATTTAGAAATATATGTTGAATTCATGTAAAAAGATCTCTAGGTCTATATATGTTTTTCATAAGAAGAGAAATAGAAATACATGTCATTCATAAATCTTTGTAAGAATTTCAATATACATGGTATATGTTAAATTATATTCCAAGATAAATAATTTAAATAATATCAAAATTGAAATTTAAAAGAGATGATTATTGATAATAAATAATCACTATTATTTACTAACCTATAAGGATTGAATTAAAGTTAATTTAATGTGTACAATGGTTAATAATAATATTTCAAGTAATATCATAATGAATGACATAGAAGAAGAAATAACTAAATATACCATGAACCATGCCCACAAAATACATGCAAGATTGAGTATCATGGTTGTTAATAAATTTTGTATATTTTATCATTGTAAGGCCACAAACATAGTTTGACTTTGTTCATGCTAGATTCATTTTTGCATTAGTTGTCATTTACAATGTTTGGTTAACATGTTTATAGATATTATTATTCTTATATATTTAAACTCATATAGGTGTTGAATTATCTTCACTATTTTTACTAATATTATGTTAATAATTATTATTTTATCTAGTTACACATTAATAATTTAATGTGATTAAATATGAATTAATTTTAATTATGCACCCAATTATCATCTAGATTATGTTAGTAGCTTATGATTTACAACTAGATGGGATTATATGATATTATTTTATGGATATTTTGTGTTGATTGAATATATAAATGTTGTGCTTTGTCTATTTTTTTTTCTTGTGGACATGGCTAATATTTTAAATGAGTGTGTAGGCACAAATTCTACTAATGTTGGTTAAATTCAAAGATCTAGTTGATATGGATAAATAAATTAACTTGCAAGTTGATGTATTCCTTATGAAATATTTCACTTAGATATTTATTGACCATTTTAAACATGACCTCTCCTCTTTATGTTTACAAATTGATGATATAAAGTTACACCATCAATTAATATAAATTTAATTCTTTAAAGGAAAGATACAAGTCTAAGTAATCCCAATATGAAGTGGAATTTGGGGGAAGTATATCTTTTGGAATATCACATGATAAATAGGAAATTTTATTGGAAACCATTTCTATCCAAACCAAGCCTTTATGAAAAACTAGTTGTTCACTGTTTTTCTTTTCACAAAGATAATTATATAGTTGTTCACTAATATCTTGTAAATTAGGGTTAAATATAGATTATAAAAGAGGTACATATGTAATGTTACCAACTCTAAGTATAGGGTTTGTAGATCTCAAATTTGATTATATATCTAATTGTTGGAAATACTTTCTTACCATATGATTTTGAACAACACTTTTGATGTTTTTCCTAACATGCTAATGTCCATATTTTAAAGCACACAACTATGACATGTAAGAAATGGATAAGGTTTAGAATTATATAATTGATGTTCTATTGAAATCATAGAATCAACGTGAAGATGCTCCAAACAAGTTGGACTCAAAGTCTTTGGGATTCCAAAACCTTAGGCTCAAGGAATAATAATCAAAAGGGTACTATTTCAATTACCCTTTCTAAAGATCTCATGAATCCACAAGTTCATGATCTTCACTAGCGTGCCTTAATATGTAAGTTTTGGAAACTTTTCCCTGAAATAGAGCTATTTAAAAAGAATTATTTGACGAATGGGAAGGGGTTGTTAAAGTTTTTTATTTAGATCAAGAAAAGGGCATCTTCTTAGTTCTCTTTGATACAAAATCTCATAGAGACACAATTTTTTAAAGTGAAATCTTGGGTATTTAATGGATCCAGTTTGTTCATACAACCATGGTCCCCAAATTTCAATTTAGCTAGTTTTGTGACAAGGTTCACTCCTTTCTAGATTCAAATGCATTCTCTTCCTCTTGAATATAGGGAATTGAAATTAATAGAAATTTTGGCTAACCATATAGGGATTTTCCTTAAGCATGATTACAATTTCTTTTTAAATCCAACAAAACCAGTGAGGTTTTCTGCTTTATTGGATGCTACAAAAGCATTCCCCAATCAAATCCATATAATATCTAAATATGGTAAGTGGAACCATAATATCACACTGGAAAGTTCGAAGAATGTATGTTCTAAATGTCACACATTGGGAAACTTTGAGAGAACTTTTCATGAGATAGAAAGTACCAAAGATCAGGTCTCACGATGTCAGATGGCCCAAAAGCTTCAAGGTAAATAGGATCTACAAGTTAAAACTAAGGAGTTGGTAAGTTTGGCGGGAGACAAGGCATCACAATATTGTCTACTTTAAGAATCAAGAAAAAGTGCCCCTCCACAACCTATGAAAATAAACTCTAAGGATTTGATAAGACTGTTAGATGGTAAAATGTCTAAATAAATAGTTAAGGTTGATTTTAATGGGTTTAAGTGAATAATTGTTCATATGCCTAAAGGTTGGCAGCAATATTAGACAACTTTTTGGTATAATTCATCTCCTCCTTCACTTTTTATACACTAGATTGAAAGAATTGTTAAGGCATCAATTTTTGACATAGAATTTGTTAAGAAAAATTAGTATTGTGATATAAATGAGTTAGTTTCCAAAGACCCTCTTGAGGACAGGAAAGTAGAAGGAGATCAACTTTCTATCTCCTCTTATGAGGATCTTGATTTACTAAACTTTAAGAATTTGGTTGAAGAAGATAATTTGGAAGACTTAGGTGATCAAATATTATTCTTAGAAGCTAGTAAATTCATTGACCTAATTGCAGATGAAGTTGCAAGGGAAGAGATTTTTTGTGCCTCAGTTGCTTAAATGTAAGAATTTGGTTAAAATCATGGATACTGAGAATCTTGTTGAATCAACAGTCAGTGTGGAAAATCATAAGGTTGTGATACAACACTCTAAAGTGGAAGATAGTAGGGAGTTGATAGATACTAACAATACAAATGATATACAAGCTTCAACATTAGGGGACAAGGAGTTGGTAGATTTTGATTACTCTCAATTTTTTTCAATCTCACAGACTCCTAGTGGTGATCCTGTGGTAATGAAGTCTCCAAGAAAGAGAGGAAGGAAATCACCTATCACCAAGTTGAAAGAAGAAATAGCAGTAGGGGTGCAAACAACTTTAGACAATAAGATGACATTTTCTGCAAGTGAGCGAGGAGAGCATGTTGTTTTCCTCAATATCAATGAAGATGTAGTGTCAAAAAATGTCGGTAGGGACATTTTCATACTTGTTTGGGCCCTCCTTGTGAAATTGAGCTTAATGTCACCTTGATTTAGTGTTGTAATTTAGTTGACACATTCACATTAGGTCTTGGGCCCTTGTGAACTAATTGATTCAAATTGTACCTTGCTAAAGTGTTGTGAAGTGTTGTAACACACTTTCACACTTTTCTAAGGTTTTATTAATTAATTGAGCATAATAAACTCTTTTTAATTAAATAAACATTAATCTTGCCTTATTTGAAGTGTTGTAACACATTTTCACACCCCTCTAGGTTTTTCATTAATAATTGGGCTTTCTTATTTTTGAATTGGCCCTATTTTGCATCTACAAGCCTCATTTCTTGTATCTTTTCTAGGATAATCCCAACACCAATCAGTATCCAATCACAATTCAGGTGTTTTTGGCTTGTGTGGCCTAGATTTAGTGATCTAGAACTCATTCGCCACCTTGGGAAAATGGGTCCCACCTAGGTCTTTTGGTCCCAAACCGGATTTCAAACCTTTCTAAGCCCTTTTGATTTTTGGTCCCATACATTATGCCAGATGGGACTCATTCACCCAAGGATGGGACTCATTCACCATCTTGGAAGAATGAGTCCCGTGTGGCCCAAAATTAAAATTAATTCAAAATTTTGGCAGGATTTTATTCTCCTAGATCTGATGTCGGCTTGTAGTGTTGTAATTTTGGGAATTCTTGCATAATTGAGTATAAATACAAGGCTCTTTCTCTCATATTTTCACCTAGCAATCTAACAAGTAATCAAGTGTTCACAAGAGTATTCAAGAGCATTCAAGTGTCTTCAAGAGCATATTTTCAAGCATTCTAGAGCAACATTCAAGCATCAATCATCATGTCAAAGATTTCATGCATCATGTTGTTTTAGAGCTAATAATTGTGTTGTAGGGTTTTGTGATTCAAGCAAGTGTTTCATGCAAGATCAACATCATTCAAGCAAGAATCAAAGTCTACATCCATTGCAGCCATTACAAGCATATTTGTAGCACCTTATTGCTAGGGTTTGGTGAGTTACAACATTGTTATTTGTTCATTCATCATTCTCCATTCTTATTTGATTTCATTTCAAGTATTGATTTCAAAAATGGGGTTTGACCAAGGAAAACCCCTATCCACTAACCCCACAACATTTTTCCCTCTCCTTTGTGTGTGATTTGTAATTCTAGATTGCAAATTTCCTAAGGAGTAAGATTGGAGAAAAGTTGTCAAAGTTGTCATCAAGCCTTGGAGAACCTTGGAGAAGACCTATAGGTTGCAATTCAGGAATTCAGATCTGGAAACCAATCAGGAAGGACAGAGCAAATAGAGAAGAGTAAGATAAGCTTTTGAAGCTTAAAAAAAGCCTACCTAGATTGATTTGCCACTTCTGATGAATGAGTCCCAGTTCCAGTCAATTTTCAAGATTTTGCATATTTAGATACCCTTTTGTTTGAAACCTATTCCTGCATAGTTTTCCAAAAATAGGACTGATTCATCCAGCTTGGAAAATGAGTCCCAGTTAGTAGTAAAAGAAAAATTTCTAGTGATTCAGACCTCCATTCATCCTTCTCCAGATTTCTAGGTGCACACATTTTGTTTTGTAGTTTTTTGTTTTATTTCATTTAATTTCATAGGTCATTTAGTGTTAGTTTGCATTCAATTAGGGTTTTTCATTTCATCTTGCATTTCATTGTATTTTCCAAGTCTAAACTTGGTGATGAACCCCTCATTAGATCATATACAGCTCCTAAAACAACCCTCTTGCAAGATTTCTTTCTCTTTTGCATTGAAATCTCAAGGGTTTTTTCTTGAGTGAAGGTTAGTGAAAATTTCCCTTTTAGGTCCTAAACCCTAGAAGGGAAGAAAAACAATTTTCCACCTTTCAGAAGATAATATCTTGGAATGTCATGAGTATTAATTCCTCTGACAAGAGAGCTTAGGTCAAGCAACAATCAAATGCTTGTGGAGATGATGTGATAGTTTTGTAGGAAACCAAAACTTCTAAGAAGGTTGTTGAATCCTTAATTAAAAAATGGAAAAGGTGGAAAACGGTTCACTCCCTTACACATGGTGCCTTAGGAGGTCTTACCACTCTTTGGAATTCCAAAATAGTTGATGTAGAATCAGTTAAAAATGAATGAAACTAGAAACTTCTGAAGGTGTTACATTTTGATTTAAAGTTCTAGTTGCTAAATGTTTATGCTCCAATTGCTATAATGGAGAAGAAATTTCTTTGGGATGTGTTCACACAAGTTTTGGATGGTATAAGGGATGATAAGGTAATATTAGCCAGATATTTTAATGCTATCACAAATTTACAAGAGAAGAAAGGAGGAATATTTCCACCTCTGAGGGTAATGAAAGATTGTGTATTATTTATTAAAGATAATGCTTTAATGGATATTTTTCCATAAAAAAAGGCAAGTTTACTTGGACAAATTGAAGGAAGATTTTTTATAGATTACATAAAGTTTGGACATATTTTTATCTTCATCAAATTGGTTTGTGGGGAAGAAGGTTTTGACATCAAAAATTTTACCTCTCATAGGTTTTGATCACTTTTCTAAATCTTTGAATATAGAGGATATAAAATCAGTCACGAAGTTCAAGTCTTCTTTCAAATTTGAGAAAATATGGTTTAGACACCTCACTTTCTTCCCTTTCTATGACAATGGTGGTTAAGTGCTCCATTTGTAAGAGGCTCTAGGATGTACCAATTATGTAAGAAATTTAGACATGTTAAAAATCATATTAAATACCAGAATGTGCATGTTTTTAAGAATATTTTTTACTAGAAAGAAAGATTCTTCAAGGAGCTTTCAAAAAAGAATGAAAAAAATCATAGCACAAGGTCTAGATGCCATAACTTTTGAACAACAAAAGAAATTACAAGCAAAATGGGTAGAGCTTGTGGCAAGAGAAGTCTACTAGGGGTAGAATTCTAGGGAGTTGTGGCTAAAAGAGGGTGATAGGAACACCAAGTTTTTTCATGCTTCAACATAGATAAAAAATTCTTTAAATACAGTTTTCATGATTCAAAATATCTCTACAAGCTTGTTGTTAAACAAAGAAGAAATTCAAGAGGAAGGGGTTAGATTTTTCTCACATCTTCTAGCTGCTCTAGAAAATAAATCATTAACTGCAATCAAAGAAGGTGAATACCTTTTAGAAAATATTCCTACCCTAATATTAAAGGAGGATAATGATTACTTATTGAGGCCATTTACTCTTGAGGAGGTAAAGAAGGTGGTATTTTCTTTATCAACTAACAAAGCACTTGGACCTAACGGGTTTACTACTTTGTTTTTCCAGAAACGCTGGGATTTTATTGGTCTTGATGTGTTTTTAGCATTATAGGAATCAAGGAGAATGGGGAAAATGCTAAATCAATTTAATTAACACATATTTCAATTATCCCAAAAGTTAAGGATCCAAAAACATTTTTCAAAATTCAGACCAATCTATTTATGTAATACAATCTATAAGGTTTCCAGTAAAGCCATTTATTTTAGAATCCAACCTCTCATTTCAAAAATCATATCACTAGAGCAAGGAGGAATTTTTCTAGGGAGGGAAACTCTTGAAGGGGCTTTAGTAGCTCATGAAGTTTTACATTCTATTAAAACAAATAATCTGCAATATTTCATCATTAAATTGGACATGATGAAAGAATATGATAGAGTGGATAGGGGCTTCTTGATTCAGGTTTTGCAAAAGTTTGGTTTTAGTTCAAAATGGTGTAAGTGGATCCTTTCATGCTTATCAAGGTAAAAAAATTTAGTTATTATAAATGGGTCACCATTTGGCTTCTTTAGTTCCACTCAAGGAGTAAGACAAGGAAACCCTTTATCTCCAGTATTATTCATTCTAATGGTTGAAGCATTAAGTAGTTCAATACATAATGTACATTCACAAGGTTTGTGGAAAGGTGTGTTAATTCCAAAAACAAATATTTCAATGACACACTCATTATTTGTAGATGATACCTTTCCATTTGGAAAGTCTTCTATAGTTGAATCTACACAGGTTAAGCAAATTCTGGATAAATACTCCTCTACTTCAGGAGAGAAAATAAATGCCAGTAAATCTAAAATATACATTTTTAATACAAAATCTTCCATTTCAAGGAGGTTGGTGGAAATGCTAGGATTTCAAAAGGATGATCTTCAGTGCACATACTTAGGCATTCCATTTTTTATGGGTACAAATAAAGTTCAGTACTAAGATAAATTTTTAGAAAGGCTTGAATCTAGACTACTCTCCTCGAAAGCTAGATGGCTCTCTTTATCAGGGTGTATCTTGATGATAAAATATGTTCTAGTAGCTATTCCTAACTACTATTTGGCTGTGTTGAAGGCTCCAAAGTGTGTTATTCTACAAATTGAAAATATTATAAAGAGTTTTCCGTGGAAGGGGAATATAGATGAGAAGAGAAATATTTCACTGGTTTTAATTAAATATATGCTAATTTCCTCCAAAAAGGGGGAATATTCCCATGGAATATTCCTTCCCTTTTCACTCATTTGAAAAAGAGAATATTCCTTTTTAATAAACTTTCAACAAAGTTTCTTGTGCAAGTTTTGAAAGTCTGTTTGTTTGGATGAATGTAAGCCCTTGATTAAATATCATCTTACATCCTCAACCCTTGATGGGAATCCATGATCCATGCCTCCATCTTCCTTCCATTATGACTGTTAATTGATCCTTTTGATCTTATCCATCAGTTTCATTTTACCTATTTTACCTATTATATAAATAGAGCTTGCATCTATTGAATAGGGATCCATATTTTAATAGTAAACTTATGCTGTTAAAATCACTCTCATCTTGCATCCATATTTTATGTTCTAAAATAATTTTAGGTTAATTTTCTCACATCTTATTAGCTTAAAGCATCCATTAATGGCTTCCATGGTAACTTAGTTGCATACATTTAGTATATTTTAAAATTAGGGTTTTAATCTTTCAAATCTTACATACATTTAGAGTAGGTTTGCATACACTTACATCAATCATCATAGAATTTATCATGTTAAAATAGCTTTCACCATGTTTTACAACACATCTTTCATCGGTTTCATCTGTTTTATTCAATAAAACTAATTGAAACAAGTTCATTATCCAAGGGATTGGGAAAGGGTCAACATTCCACATCAATCTGACACCACTCCCCTAATAGGATAAGTTTCAATGTCTTAGAGTAGATGTTTATCAAGCTTTCATGTTTTAGAATGATAATTTTAATGACTTCTTCAACTTTGTTTACATTGAATGATCTTCTTGGATGGATGCTTAGTGACTTAAGAATACTTTGAATTTGTATGGATCAAGTATAGTTAGCCTATACTACGTCATCAGTCACAATAAGGAATTTAAGGTTGTAAGAGTGTGAAACATGAGTGATATTATGTAAATATGTGAATTTTGTATGTACATGATCATATCTGTAGTAGAGTTGTTGTGAATGTTGAGAAAAATTAAAGAAAAACAATGTTTTGTATTTTGTATCTAAGGAAGTGCATAGAATCAATATATTGAGCTTCAAAGGAACTAAATATAACCCAAGGAAGGTGCATTTTGTATCAGTTCACATCTTGGTTGTGTGACCATTTTTATCTTTTGTCTATTCTTCCTTCTTGTGGTTGTGAGCCCTATTGGACAATGTGTCATGGTAGTAATCCTTTGTAATATCTTATAACTGGTTATAATATATTGTGAGCTAATCCTCACTATGGTTTTTCCCTTTTTGGATTTTCCAAGTAAAAATACTAGTGTTGATGTGTCATGTGATCTTGTCATTGTTTCATGCTTTCATTCTTTGTTATAGTTAGATATGTTTTGTTAATTGGATGGATTATGATAAAATGGTTTAATGGAATACTAATTCACCCCCCCTCTCATTATTTTGGGTGTTCAACATCAAGCTTATCCTAAAATTCTTTAGCAGTCTTCAGATTCATAACTTTTTACCAATTAAGAATTTGAAATACTATTCACAAGAATAAATCTTGCCTTAACATTTACCTCATGTGCCTTGATCTCATCACTTGTGCTTGGAACATTTGCAAGTGCAACATATTGATTATTTATTGCCTTTTCAATCTCATACCCATGGGATGCCAGATATCCTTCCATCTTTTTCTTCTAGAATGTATATTCTGTGTCATCAAATTTAGGGCAATCTAGCTTGTTCGCCATCTTGGATCTACCTCAAGCGGTTAAGCTCTTCTTAAAGGAACCTTGATCTAATACTAGTTGTTGAATGAAGAAGACAACTAAGAGGGGGGTGAATTAGTTGTATCAAACTAAAATATTAAAACCCTCAACAATAATCAAATCCATAAGCATTCATTAAACCCTTATTTTGTTAAAGTGATTAATCATGAAATGAAAATAACAAAAAGTGAAACAACAACACCATACACAAGAGAACACCAGATTTACATGGAAAACCCAATAAGGGAAAAACCACAATGAGGATTGGCTCACAATATAAGTAATTGCAAAACCTGTACAAGGTCTCATTACCATAATAGGACACATTGTCCAATAGGGCTCACAACCAGGGCTCACTACCACAAAAATAAAATGAAGCTAGAAGAGAAATGTTAGACAAAGAACAAATTCTCAATGCAACAATGAATCCACCACAATAGCTTCAATACTCTTGCAGCCTTGTTTGAAATATTGTGGATGCCTTCAGCTCATTTCCTTCAAAATTCCAATACTTTGAAGTTTGCATTGCTTTGCTCAAATTCACATCTATACTTCTACAAGTTGCATCACACTCATCACTCACATTTATCACACATCTATCTTGAGATATTCTAACAATTCTACTCTTATTTATACCATTCTCAACCTTGAAAAATTTCTCCAAGGTCAACAACCATCCTTTACACTTACAATTTCAAATTAGGTCGGCACCCAATCATTCTCATGGTGGATAGGAATGAAGGCGACCTATATAAATCATTAGTTAGGATCCAAATTTATCCTATGACACTTTAACATGCTTCCAAAAACTTCACATGTAGTGTTAACACCAGGTCAACCGTTACCCTTGCTAAACACCATAAAACATTAAGTACATGCTTCCCATTTGATCAAGATGACACACAGACTACACAAATAACTTCTACACAGTCTAGAATAATCCACGACCCACCTAAGATCCAACAAAGACTTCATCCAAACTTGCATTATGGAAATAATTCAATCTAGAATATTTGACTAACCTCATGCGAACACTGACACATGAAACACACACTATACTGAACCAAATCAAGAACAAACTTAAATTCTAAAAGATACAAACATCATAAGCAACTTCCCAAATTTGCACAACCTAAAACCAAAATGTGGAGAAATGAAGAGAAAATACATTTCTCCCAAACCATAACAAACACCACTAAAAACCTAGTTCACACACTGGTGAACATATCTCACTTTATACAGTGATCTAGAAACCAAAAATCTAGATATAGTAACTAAAAATAACCTTGAACAAAATATTAGATCCACACATGCATAACATCAACACAAAAGAAATACAGAGCACACCTAGAGCTCATTTTGAGTGCTATTTTGAATCCTTGCACAACACTATTTTCTATGTTTATAAAATTTTCTAAAAAGCACTTGGAATCCAAGCACCAAAGATGTCATATTAGCACATTGCATCATTCCAAAACATCTCTAGACACTGCAACATAAAGATAGCTCCATGTACTCACAACATTTCTTCAATATCTCAACAATACATGCATAATCAAAGCTATTCCATACATGCATCAACTACAACACAATTTTCTCAATATCCTCGACATCTTCATCATGCAACAACCTTCTCAACACATAGTTGACATCAGTGACAACACCATCTTGTTGAAATCAATGACAAAACCTTCATACTTGCAAAACTTTCATCATATCCAAATGCATCCTCCTTTCCCACCTTTGATCTTGATAAGGATAGGGGAAAAATATCCATGCATTCTTTATACAATTCAAAATTTTATGCACTATTCTTCTATATCCCTTATGCACTATCCTTCCATCTCATACATCTTTTTCCAACATCTTCCATCCACCATTCTCTTATCTCCTATCAACATCCATCTACTCAATCCCCCTATCTCCTATCTAAACAATCCCTCTATCCTTCCATCCCTTTCCCAAGGCTTGTTTCTCCCTTGTAATGGGTTCCCATCCATTCCTCTATCTCAATCATCCTATCCTCCATCCAATCCTATCTTATCCAATCCATTTATCATATATGTATCCTTCCAACCCAAACATACCCATCCAATCCCTCAAATGTAATCCATTCTAATCCATGCAATCTAATCTTGCAATCTAACTCATCATCCAAAATCAATCCATCATTTTGATCCAAAACAACTAAAATATATTGATCCTCTAGATCAAATCATCATCAAGATGTATCCTTCCAAATCCAAGTTTTATTCTTATTGTTAACAAAAAAAATCCTTGGGGTACACATTGTTCTTATCGTTAACTTCACTATCCTCATCATCAATCAATCAAATAATTAAATCAATTGATTTTCAGCTTGACTCTAGGGCATAGTCCTAGTTTATTTTTGGCATGTTGTGCATGCTTTTTGGTTGCTTGTGTGTTATCATTTTTTTCATTTATCATGGTCTTTGAATTTTATTTCCACAAGGTTATCATGGTCTCATATCATGGTGTTATAAGGTATATGTTTGCATTTGACTTTTTTGATCACGTACTTGGCACATTGTCACTTGGTTCCTTATACCTTGGTGCATAATGTCAAGTACAATATCAAATCTAGGTTTCTTATACTATTGTAACATGATGATCATCCATCCATCCTCTCCATTCCTATTTTCATCATCCTTATCTATTTTCCTCTATCCTTTTATCCTTTATCCTCTACCCTCCCATCCATTTCAAGAGAAAACCTATGTTCTTTGAACCCGCATGTCCTCTCAAGGGGGCATACTTAATGCTCATCCTTCTAGTGACGAGTATCATGTCACTAGTCTTTATCCCTTGCCTACCCACTATGTTTTATTCTTCTTTCAAATGATGTTACTTCTCTTAGTCACAACATCATCTTAAAAAGGGGAAAAATGTAGACACCTAAAATTTGACCTTATCCAAGCACACCTAATTTTAGCCTATCTTAAGCCATTAATTAAATAAATATTATTTATTTATTTAATTTACCCATCACATTTTTTCTAGATTGTAGGAATCAGGTATCCCCCTATAAAATATAGTGTGCTTGATAAAAAAATTCACGTGAAAGGTGATGCTGGCACAACACGCCCTTCGATACCATTGGGATAGGGGGAGACTAGACCTTGTCACCTCTTGCTTGCATATTCTTTAGCCAATTGAACCAAAGCCTCTGCCCCTAATTTACCCATCACCTTTATCCCACCTTGTCCTAATTAATTATTTATTTATTTATTTATTATTTATTTAATTAATTTATCTTTCACTTTTACCACCCACTTTAATTAAATAAATATTTATTATTTATTTAATTAATTTATGCTTCACCTTTACCCCCCACTTTAATTAAACAAATATTATTTATTTATTTAATTAATTTATACTTCCACATGACCCTTCTATGGCAATTAGTTAAATAATTTTATTATTTAATTAAATATTGAGAGTCAAATGACTAACTAAGACATTGTATA
The DNA here is from genome assembly GCA_007258455.2 of Sequoia sempervirens. Lineage (NCBI taxonomy): Eukaryota > Viridiplantae > Streptophyta > Pinopsida > Cupressales > Cupressaceae > Sequoia > Sequoia sempervirens. The sequence continues at coordinate 58,527,825 of VDFB02270651.1, read as the reverse complement.
GATTAATTGAATCTCAACACTTTTTAAAATTCAAACTAACTTTTCATCTCATCTGGTCCCCCCGACCTTGGATGGCTTAAGCTAAAATTTGATGGCTCCACTAAAGGGAACCAAAGTCGGATAAGTGGGGGTGGCATTATATACAAGATCACAATGGTAAGGTGATTCCCATATATGTTGTTAATCTTGGATGAGTAACTTTTAGTTTCGCTAAATTGGCAGCTACTCTCCACAACTTACAAATTACTCACAACAGAGGAATCACCAATCTATAAATTGAAGGAGACTCACGTAACACTATAATGATGTTAAATGGTACAATGCATCCATGTTGGCCTCTATGATATCTCATCACTGTTGCTCGCCTTGAAATCATGAACATTGGGAACTATCAGTTTAGTTACATGTTTTATGAAGGAAACAAGGTGGAAAATGGGATGGAAAATCTGAGCATGTTTGTGGGAAAGATTAAAATTTAGGAAGATCATTTAATGATTCCAGATTATATGAGAGTGCTCAAGAATGAGGAGAATGCAACTCAAATTAATGATTACTATGAATCCCTCTTGGGATCATAATGTTAATAAGTATGTCTTGAACCACATGAAGGAAAATATGATGCAAGGGAGGATGTTCTTTTATTGCAACAACACAATTCAAGATCAATCAACCAATGATCAGATCCTTAAACTCTTCCAATGCACCTTTTTCAATCTAACTCAACCCTTTGTTAGTAGGTCTACAGACCTCTTTTTGGAAACTTTCCTCACAATTCACTTATCAACTACAAGATCTCTTTATGGTTTTGAACACCCTTTTGGGCCTTCTTTAACATGTGTCAAAACCAACTAGGGTTTCTTTTGAACAAACTCTCAAAAACCAGTTACACCGTTGTCCTAATAGGTCAATTAGGCCTATTTTTCAAAGAATGTCCTCTTTAAACTCTTCACCAACCTAAGGTGACCACTCAAATCATTGAAACAGGTAAAAAAATGCCTCTTTCAACAATTTTCTCCCAACCTTCATTCTATTACTAATCCAAGAAACCCTTGCTTTTCACCATTAAAGGTAGGGTTTATTCAATCTTGAGGTTTCCAACCTTTTATAGACTTGAATTTTCCTCCAAAACTTTATAAGATGCATGTACACACTAAAAAAAACTTCAAATATCCTTCACACACAACTTCTGATCAATCTCTCTCACAAAACCAATAATTTCATACCAAATTCTTCATTTTCATCAGGACAGTCTTGATCTCTTGCCCCAAATCTCATCACACAGACCTAACTCTACACCCTCTCATCCTAATTCTAACTATTTATACCCATTCCACTTAGTAACAGTATCTACAGAAGGTGGAATGGGCTTATCTTATGATCAATGCTTCAAAACCCCTAAATTGCACCTATAGGTCTGTCACCAACAACTAGTTAAAAATTCAACTTAAATTCAATAAAACACCACCAATATGGCTTCAAAGGAGAATTAATACAAATATGCAAGGATTACCATAGTTTTTGGTTCAATTTTCTTCCGTACAGTCATGTACAAAGATCTACAAACTCAGATTTTAATACAGAACACAAATTTATTGATAAAAATAGGGAGTTTTATTTGAGATCTCTTCACAATATTGTTCCCAACCTCCTTTACAAGGTTCTTCAACCTTATAAATACAAAATATAACCACCCCAATGGATCAAAATTTCCTTTTGGGCTCTTATGACCGTTGGGCTTCTAACTATTGCAATTTTACAACCTCTCATTTATGTTTTGACAACTTTTGCCCATTTTGCCAATTTTCAACTTTAACCTCTAAACCCCCTTAAATACCATTATCTAGACTCAAAAAAACATTATATGATCCCTTAAGACCTTATTTGACATAATCTAGGATTCAACACCCTTAAAACCCATATTTACATGTTTTTCTCTTTCAAGCATGATTGACAACATTGCAACATTGCTTTACAAAAATGATCTCTAAATACATTATAATGGTCTATTAGACCTTATTGACCCACTTCATGACCTTAAAATCTTAGAACAACCTATGACTCATCATTTTGATCAAATTCAAATGAAACCAATTGGGTGGTCCTGCACCAAAATCACTCCCCTTTATCTAATCTTATTTACATGTTAGCTCTTCCTATGGTTTCTAATTGTATATGTTGTTTCTCATGTGTTGTTCTTTTCCCTTTATCTTTGAATAGTGCAACTGATAAAATGGGTAGTGTAGCAGGGTAATTTCTTCCACTGGGGAAACAGTGGGGCATCTAAAAAATTAGGAAATTTTTGAATTTTGATCATGGCAGTGTTATTCTTTGAACCAACGTAGCAAGTACTTCACTTCAAAGAGGGGAAAAATTTAGACACCAAAAAAGTCATGATTGATACTATGCATCTGATTCTTATTAACTAACACCATTTCTTCCTAAACCACTTCAAATTCATCAATTAATTAAATAATCAACATTATTTAGTTAAATTCAGCAAATACAACTATTAATCAAATAATTAAATTTATTGATTAATTCACCCTTCTTCTAACAAATTTTCATCAAATTTAATTAAATCAAATCATTTAATTAAATCCCCCAAAGTACTCTCATTCGATTAAATAAATAAAATCAAATGTCACAATCCCCTAATGCATTCCAATTAATTAATTCTAAATCACTCTCTAATCAGCATTAATAAATCCTACAACTTTTAACTCAAGAGTTAAATCAACCCATGGTCAACTAACCAGGTTGCACATGAAATTCATTTCTTTTAATTAAATAATTCCTCTATTTATCCTCACAAAGGCATATTCCTCTCAACAACCTCTCATTCACTTTCCCTCCAAAGGTTTTCAAAAACCTTTCACATCCACAATAACTCCTCTTACAAATGCAATAACTTCTCTTACATCCTCTCAAATCTCAACCATATTCATTCAATTCCTCTTACAACCTTTCAAATCCTCAACCATTCTCATTTATTTATCTTACATCCTCCTCCACTCACACATTTCCCAAAATGTGCTCCAACTTCACCCATTAGATTTGTGACAAGTGGCACTTTCTCATTGGCTCCCATTTTATCCCACATTCATCAAACCCTCTCATTATTCAACCCTTGGATTCTATAAATAGAAGCATTATTTTCACAATATGCATCCACAATCCATGCAAAGTCATTATGCTCATTTCATCCATCAATCATCCAATTGTTATCACTATCTTTGAGGGCAATTGGCTTTATCAAATCCATTTTCATCCACAATCTTATGCATTGTCACTCTACTCCAAATTCATCAAGGATCTTGAATCTTATCAAAGGGATTGGGAAAGACCCACTTTCCACATCAAAGTGACCAATCACCCTATGGGATGAAGGTTTGATCTATTTAGTTTGTTAACATGCTTTCATTTGCTTTGTTTTGTGCTTTTGTTTCATGTTTTCATCTTTTTTATTATCAAGAATCTCACAGGGAATGATGTTTGTGCTAATTTGAATGACTAACCTTGTTTCTATTATCTTTGTTTAGTTTGGTGCAAATCATCGCTCAAATTTTCTCACTAGAAGGAGGGCTAACCATCTCAATTACTTAATTTTTGCTTGATTTTGTCAATTTTTGTAGACACAAGAACACGATGTTGCCTTTGTGCAATTGCGAGCCCGCAGAGTGCCACTTTTGTTCTACATTTCTGCCTTCATCGTGTTGCACCACACTTGCTCACCTCTGTTGCACCGCAAATGCTTTAGTGTCACTTTTGCATATTTTGTCTTATGTCTTAATTTTTTGTCTCCAGAGCGTAGCTTCTAAAACTTTGCTAGGATGCACTTTAGAAGTTTCAAACATCTTGGACCAAAACACAAAAAGGTATAACCTATCAATGCAATAGTCAACAAGCTGCCCAAAACACCTTCCATACATACCTAACAAAGCAAGTATTTGCCAAGTTATATTACAAGAATGTCTAACAAGCACAACAAATGAAAGATAATGATCAATGCCCTATTTCTTTTTCTCTAAATCATTTTGATAGACATCATCGAGAGGTCATTGGAATGAGTGCAATAAGATAAATCAAAGAAAAGATCAAGTGGAGAAACAAGCCAATGTTCTACATACCTCTAGCCAAGGGGATGTGCTTTGTTTAGGATAAGTATCCAAAGTGTTTGCCAAAGATAATGCCCATTGTAGGAAGGATGCATCCTAGGACATGTTAGTGGATGGTGGCAAGTTGTTTTGTTTAGGATAAGTATCCAAAGTGATTGCCAAAGATAATGCCCATTGTAGGAAGGATGCATCCTAGGAAATTTTAGTGGATGGTGGCCGTATACACCTAAAATTGGTTTGGAGAAAATTAATAAAATACTAGTTATTTAATTAATAAAACCTTTAATTCCTCTACTTATAAATAAATCAAAAAATTTATTTATATAGTTCACATTCTTAAATTCTTCCTATCTTGAATCATTTTCTTCATGACTTAATTAAATAAACAAATTTAACTAATTTGTCTTATTTGATTAATTCCCTCCTACTAAATTTGAATTTTTAAAATTGGAATTTAGTGACATTTCTACATAATTCTCTAACCTCCTTCCACCTCATCATCCACCTCACCATATGTCTCATGAATTTAAATATTTCTAATTTTTAAATGGGAATTTCCATCAACAAAATTCTAACAAGATTTGAGACACATGCCTTCCTCTTCCATTTGATTCCCTTCTACACTTGGACATTTGTTCTTCTAAAGGGAACCACCTCCATGATTCTCTCTAACTTCTCCATCCTCCACCATTGATCTCTTCAGACCAAATCCTCACCGTCGAATCTTGCCACATCACTTGATGCTTTCGAGAAATCTATAAATAGAGGCTCATTTACAACTTTTTAGATAGAAAGCATAACATAAATCTACTCTGCAGAAATCTCCTTAGCATTTGTGAGCTTAGTATAGCATTTTAGTTTAGAATTTAGCATTTGATTTCAAGTAGTGTTACCATGGAAATTTCATTTCTAGGAACTTAATTGTTGCATTATCTTTACAACATTTCCATTTAGCATTTCAATTATCTTAGCCTTTCATCATAGCATCATCTTAGCATCATTATGTATACAACAACATACCATTTAGCTTTTCATATCAAATCCATAATCATGTAAATGTAGGCATAGATCTTGCATTTTAAGTAGCATCTCATTTTTCAGGTTGTCATCCAAAGAGTCAAGCACATCTATACAATCTGAGAGCACTAATGATTTAGAGGATCCTTGAGAATAGAGAACAATGGAATGGTTTTGAGGAAATTATTTATCAGTTTATTTGTTATTTTGATTTCCTTAATGTAAATGTTTCATTGATGTGTTGTTTAGATTGTTAGTCCTTATTTACATATTTTACAACCACCACACTATATTTTGGCACCCACTATAGGGCCTAGCCCCATTTTTTAACATTTTCTGGAAAGTGTGCTTATAGATCTAGATGTGAATTTCTTTTAGCATGACCGTGAGTTCTTTTGGTGCATACAAAACATCTTCCGGTGCATCTGGTCCCTGTTACAGTGCATCCATCCCATCCTTCAATGCATTTGCTCATATTTTAGTGCATTCAGGGGTTATTTTAGCACATTTGGCATTTCTTTTAGTGCATACAGTAGTTTTTTTAGCACATTTAATAAATATTTTAGCACATTTGGTTGTTGTTCTAGCGAATCTGTCTTTCTTTGCCAATTTTTCAAATTCTAGAAACTCATTGATATCATTATGTTTTGCAGGTGTTTTAAACATTGTCCAAGACTTTGCTGAAACTGTTGAACGCTGCCAAAGACAATTTATCTAAAACTACTAATGGTGTTTTGTAGGGCTGGAGTTATTTTTGTTTCTTTTGATTAAATTAGGAACCTAGCTTAATAAAGAGGAAAATGAACACCATGTCTGTTGTGATTGTAGAGTGGTAGGCATATGCTCTCCCCTTAACTAGGTGACCAAAAATCCAAACCCATTCTTTTTCATTTTATTGCAATTACATCCTTAGAGGGCCTGCCTTGGGGGAAAATGTACTCACCCCAAGGGAATGACCCAAACCAGGAATAGGCTAAAGCCAAGCCACTTCTACCCAATATAAAAATATAGATACTTGAGGAAAGTTCAAGTATTACAAGGGGTTATACCGACAAGATGGGCAACAATAGTCACATGTCATATGTGTAATCTCTTCCAAATGAATTCCCATACTAAAAAACCTTCTTGTGATAGCAAGCCAAAATCTCATTCCATTTGCGAGTGCAAGAGGTCTAACCTCTCAAGTCGTCCCATATTTTTGTGGCTTTTAGTAGAGATGAAAAGTTTGTCATGGGAGATTCATGAGAATTGAAGCTTGGCTGACCTGAGAAGTGAGTGTCGTCTTAGGGGAACCAATGTGATCAAGCTTCTAATCATCCACTAAAAGTAGGCACAACTAGAGTAAAATCCAGGTGGGAATCTAGTGAATATTGTCATGGCCAACCTTAGGAATTATACTTGTTTGATGTTTCTTACATGTGTGTTCTAAAATAAACTTGAAATGAACACCACACATGAAAATTTACAAACCTTGATTCAGAAGAACATCCACTAAAACAATCAATTTCCTTACTGAAAGATAAGAAAAATCAAACAAACTTTCAAAAACCGTGACATCCCCCTAGTTCAATGCATCCATTGATTGTTCTAGCGCATATACACAATTTTTTGGTGCATTCATTTGATGTTCTAGTGCATACATCCCATTCTGTTGTGCATTCAACCCATACTTTAGTGCATCCATTCCATATTTTAGCACATTCAATCCATATTTTAGCACATCCATTCCATATTTTGGTGCATCTAGTCCATTCAACAGTGCATTCAGTCCATTTTTCCAACGCATGTAGGCCATCCTCTAGTGCATCAAGCATAATTATAAATAGAGAGCTGAATTTAACCTCCTATCCGACAATTTAGTTTAGATTTAGGGATCCTTTCCAAAAATGGGTTTATTCCTTATCCCGACATCGCCTTAAACTTGAAGAAACTAGCCTTTGCAAGTGCAATCCTTTACCTAAATTTTGATCAAACATCTAAAAGTGCCTAATCATCAAACTTAAATTTGATCATTAGTTGAGTTTCCACATCAGAATTTGTCATCCTTCATCTTAAAATAACATGATTTACATCAAATTTATCACCTTGGTCTCATCAATAGAATCCATCATTCCATTTGACCTAGGTATCTCCTTGGCACTCCTAAACAAAGATCAAAATATTTAGCAAACCTCTGTCACTTTTATGCTCGTTTTAACATGATCCCAAAAGAAAAAACTTAAGGAGAAGGAAATTTAAACTCAAAACACCATGGCTAAACTAGAAGAAAACCCTTTCCACAAAATCCATCATTCCATTTGACCTAGGTATCTCCTTGGCACTCCTAAACAAAGATCAAAATATTTAGCAAACCTTCGTCACTTTTATTCTCGTTTTAACATGATCCCAAAAGAAAAAAATTAAGGAGAAGGAAATTGAAACTCAAAACACCATGGCTAAACCAGAAGAAAACCCTTTCCACAAAATCCATCAAAATGAAATAGAAGAAATAACAGAGGAGGAGATAGAACAAGCGCAACAAGATCCCAAGTTTCACAAATTCATGGAAAGGATCTTTGAAAAAGATGGAGAAAAATACCTTCTAATGTTAGCAAACCAAGGTGTCAAATTACCAAGTGATTTTAATGTCACCAAACTGAAAGGAGCACCCAAAAGAACAAAAACTGATCCACCAAACACAAATCCAGTGGCTTCCTTAACTAATCAAATGAAAAATCTGCAACAACTTCTTGACATGCAAAGAGGAACTACAAAAAGGTACTTGTTACAAGACATCTTCCCCTATCCTTTTGATCAAAGTGTGAACATGATACCATTTCCTAAACATTGTGAATTTCCTAAGTATGATAAATATAATGGAAAAATTGACCCTATAGACCATGTGAGAGAATTTTGAACCATGATTCTTGAGTTTGCACACAAAGAGACTTACTTGATGAGATTGTTTCCCCGAAGCTTGGGTGGAAAATGTATGGAGTGGTTTTTGAAATTACCACCAAGTATTAGGTCCTTTGAAGAGTTGGTCAATAAGTTCATCACTCAATACTCCTACAACATACAACACAAAATTATCATGAAAGACCTTTGTAATACAAAATAGAAAAAGGGTGAATCATTCCTTATGTTTTTACAAAGATGGAGAATTTTTTTTGCAAGATATGCTTGTCCCATACCTAAAAAGGAAAAGATGGAGATCTTCATTGACAATCTAAATGATGAGATGAGTTATTGACTTGAATTGCAATTCCCACCCACCTTTGAAAAGATGATTGAAAATGGAATTAAAATTGAAGAAGCCTTGGTCAAAAGAGGGGTATTAAAAATCTACAATGAAGGATCAAATAATGAAAACTCCTCCAATTATCATGACAACAATGATGAATGAAAATTTTGGCAAAAAAATAGAAATGTTGGTAACAATGATGTTGCAACTGATACACAAAATACAAAACCATTTTTTAACTTGACAACAACTGCCACCAAGACCAACTAAAACACCAATAAAAATACCAATCAAAACAACAATCAAAACAATATTGTGTCTAAACCACCACCATATCAAACACCATCAAACCACACAAAATTCAAACCTTTGGGCTAGTCACTCGAATCAGCATTAAGGGAACTTCTTGCAAATAGCCTTATAACATTACCTAACACCCAAGGCCTTGAACCACAAGTAAAATCGTCATGGTGGAATGATGCCTATTACTATGAATTTCATCGGTGCAAAGGTCATCAAATGAATAACTGTATGCAATTGAAACACACGGTGCAAGACTTAATAGACAAAAACATTATATGAATAGAAGGACCCCAAACAAATGTTGATCACAAAGCATTAAAAAATCCTTTACCTAACTACGAAAAAGGGGAATACTCTACAACAAACAACAAAGACAAAAATGTGAACTATTTCCATGATATTGTCATCCTTCATATTTCGACAGTTGATGATCAAACTAATGACATTGAAATCAATGAAAACCAAGAAATTGTTGCAGCTGACGATCAAATTAATGACATCCCAATTGAGCATGAACAAGATATTATTACAACTGAAAATAAAATCAATAACATCAAACAAGACTTGGATGCAACTAATACTCAATTTAATGTCATTAAAACCAACGGGAAACAAGACAACATGCTAGTAAATGCAACCACGAGAGCACAGGACAAATATGTACTAAAAGGAAGCACATCTAAAACACATGTTGCCCCATAAAATCAATGCAATATAGTAGACCAATTGCAAAATATCCCAGCGCAAATATCTATACTGGAACTGCTCAAGATTTCACTAGCCCAGAAAGATATTTTGGAAAATTCCTTAGTGGACACAACGGTACCAACTGATCTAGAAGTTTGTAAATTCGAGGCCATGGTGAGACATTTGATCACACCTCATTGCTTATCATTTTTAGAAAATGATGACGCATCTATTACTCATCCCCACAATGCTCTGCTCCACATTGAAGTCTTAATTCATAAACATTGATTCAAATGCGTTCTAATAGATGGAGGAGACGGCCTAAATATTTGTACTCTAAAGCTTGTCTATGCACTAGGATTCTTTGAAAATGCAATAGATTCAAGGAAAAGATCACTATAAAAGCCTATGATGATGAAGAAAGATCCTCATAGGGATTGATTGTGTTACCAATTCAAGTAGGACCAATTCAGAAAGACGTAATCTGCCAATTCTTGGACAAAGACTTGACATACAACATACTATTGGGTCATCCATGGATCCATGAGATACAATAGGTCCTGTCAACAAACCACCAATGTTTGAAATTCCCTTGCGGTGGGCAAGAAATCACCATTTCAGCTGATTCCAATAGTCCTCAGTATTGCAACACCCTCAAGTCAATCCAGGATGTCTTCATGCCCCATAACAGAGAAGCTTCCACTTCCACCTCCGCCAATAATCAAAGCCAACCAAATTTCTTGTCAAAACTGCTTGCACCACTTCCTCAAACCATGAAAGTCAATCCAATCCCATGTCTAAATAGTCTGAGAAAAAGGAAGAAGTTGCCCCTTCTACATCCTCAAATCCTGAAACCCAACTAAATGCCTTGTCCAAACAATTTGAGAAAAAATTCCAAGTCAAAGATAAAGGTGTGGGTGAGTATTCCATTGAGCAATCCCTATGTCTTTCATAGCTATCTTCCCCAAAGTCATACAGACAACCATCAACATCAACACAACAATTATCACAACTTGTTACACTCTTTGATGGTCGATTTGTAAAAGCAGGCACCATAGTTGATGAAGCTGAAGACAAAGATGTTCTAAATTGGCTTTATAAAGATGAAGAAGAGTCTCAAGCAGCAATTGCAAATGTACAAACAAAATAATATGGTAAAGGATTCACAAACTTAGAAAAGATGGGATACGAGGGAAAAGGCCCTATAGGAAAAATAAAAGAAGGAATTGTGGAACCAATTCAACCCATCTTAATCAATCCAAAAGAAAAGATAGGGTTGGGATATAAAGAGGAGACAAAAGAAGAGGCAACTCAGAGGGTTGTTGAGTGAATCCTACAACTACAAGCTAGTAATGACTATGAAACTGACTCAAATGAATATGAGTGGGATTCACTATCCGAAGAGTCTTGTCATGACAAGGACATTGATGTGGTACACAAGTATTCCCCCATGCACGAGAAGGGACAAGGTTCAAGGTCTCGACCACTTGAAGTTGGATCACAACATATTGATAACTCTGGTGAGGACAATCAGACTCTAAGTGAGATAGATAATTTAGAGGAGAGTTACCTTATAGACCTTTACATTGCTATCAAACAACTCGAAGACATCTCCATCAGACCCTCACTATCTCTAACCTTAGCCAATCCGACGATTCCTTACCTCTAGTACATCCCGAACTCATAGACTAGGACCAAACTGAGCCTTTTGATGTCCCCATATTTTCAAACAATGATGCCATTGTCAACTTCCTCTATTCTGACAATCCCAAAACATATTCCACCATTGAATGTCATAATGAAGCTTCCAACCAAGGAAGTTCCAAATCTCTCAGTTGCAAAATGAATAATACCAGAAATAGATCTAATGGTGAAAACCATTCAATGGTAGTATCAAATCAAGAGAAAGTAAAAATAAAGAGTGCATCCTATAGTGAAAACCTCTCTAAGGCACCAAAGGATGAGAGATTTGACACTCTTCCTGAGCACTTTCAAGAAAGATCTAAAGTATTGGTTGAGCCTACATAGTCCATCAACATCGACAATGCAAAAATAGTGAAGAATCTACATCTAGCAACATCCTTGACAGATCAAGAAAAACCAAGCTTCATTAAATTCTTCAAAGAGAGACAAATCAAATTTGCTTGGTCCTATGCTGACATGCTAGGGATAGATCCAGATCTTATCATGCATCATTTATCCCTACCACCAGGAGTAAAAATAGTGAAGTAGAAGTTAAGGAAAATGCATCTACATATTGCCCTATTGGTGAAAGCATAACTGAAGAAGTTATTAGATGCAGGATTCATTAGACCAATTGACTATGTCGAGTGGATCTCCAAAATTGTACTAGTTTCAAAACTTGACAACAACATCTGAATTTATACAAATTTTTGAGATCTTAATAAGGCTTGCCTAAAAGATGATTTTCCTTTGCCTAACATAGAGATCATCATGGACTTAACAATAGGACATGGCATGTTATCACTCATGGATGGATTTTCCGGTTATAATCAAATCAAGATAGCTCTAGAGGATCAAGACAAGACAACCTTCACATGCTTGTGGGGTACATTCTGTTGGAACATCATGCCTTTGAATTGAAGAATGTTGGAGCCACTTATCAACAGACCATGACAACAATCTTTCATGATATGATGCATATATTCATGGAAGACTATGTGGATGATATATTAGCCAAATCATACACCAGAGAAGGACACCTAGAGATCCTAGATAAAATATTTACCAGATTGGAAAAGTTCAATGTACGACTAAATCCAAATAAATGTGTATTTGGAGTGACTTCAGCCAAACTCTTGGGATATATAGTTTCAGAAAAAGGCATTAAGGTAGATCCTACGAAAGTCAAAGCCATCATGGAGATGCCACCACCCAAAAGCATCAGTCAACTACGATCTCTGCAAGGGAGATTCTAATCAATCTGAAGATTCATCTCACAACTGGCAGACACGACTCGTCCTTTCACTCACTTACTCCACAAGAATGTTTCCTTCAAATGGGATGAGAAATGCGAAGTGGCCTTCAATTAATTAAAATAATATATGATGAGTCAACCTATCTTAGTACCACTAGCAGAAGGAAAGCCACTTTTATTATACATAGCAACAACTAATGTATCATTGGGAGCCTTGCTAGCACAAGAGGATTCAATAGGAAAAGAAAGGGCAATCTATTATATCAGCAGAACGTTAAATGGCTATGAAATCAATTACACATCCATTGAAAAGGCTTGCCTGGAAGTAGTGTTCGCTACCCAATAATTGTGACACTACATGCTAACTCATATCATCAAGTTAATATCCAAAATAGATCCATTAAAATACCTCCTCAACAAAGCAAACCTAACTAGAAGACTAGACAAGTAGGTAATGATACTGAGTGAATTTGACATCCAATATGTGGATAGGAAAGCAATCAAAGGCTAGGAAATCACATACTATTTGGCCAAAGCACCATTACCAGATGATCATCCTCTACACATTGAGTTTTCAGATGCTAATGTCCTCACCTTGACAACACCACAATGGACATTATATTTTGATGGATCGCACACCCAATATGGATCAGGGGCCAGAATCCTATTTGTCACTCCACAAGGACATACCATTTAAAAATCTTATAGATTAATGTTCCCCTACACCAATAACATGGCAGAATATGAAGCATTGATCATTAGCATCAAAATAGCGGTAGAATGGAAAATTATGAAATTACAAGTCTATGGAGATTCTCAATTGATCATTAATCAAGTCAATGATGATTATCATACAAAGGACAACAAACCGATGCCCTATAAAAGAATGATTGATGACTTTAAGAAGTACTTTGTGGATATCAAATTTGAACAGATTCCAAGAGTGGATAATAAAGTTGTCGATGCCATGGCCACCATTACTTCCCTGTTACAAATTCCAAAAAAAAGAAGTCGTTATGAGTTCATGGTGGAAAAATTGTTTACCCCTTCTAATGACGATACCAAATCCCAAGTCATATGCCATCTGGTTGATGTCAATACCTCAATCTATGAGAAGATCTACACCTATTTGAAAGATAATACCCTTCCACCCTACCTATCCTGAAACCAAAAATGAAACTTCATTCGTCAAGCCGCCTGACACACCCTTATCGCAGATGTACTTTACTGACTAGGTCTTGATGGAACTCTCCTCCGATGTTTGGAACGTGACGAGTTTGAAATGACTTTACAAGAAGTTCATGAAGGTATATGTGGAACTCATTCAAGCATTCAAACCTTAGCTAAGAAACTCCTTTGTTTGGGGTATTACTGGCCGAATATGGAGGAGTCTTTTTAGTTTGTCAAGAAATGAAAAAAGTGTCAGATTCATAGAAACCTCATACATGCACCAACACAAGAGCTCCAACCATTTGCATCAACTTAGCCTTTTGTCAATGGGGACTTGACCTTGTGGGGAAAATTCATCCATCTTCTTCCAATGGGCACAAATTCATAATCACCGCTACCGAGTATTTCACAGAATGGGTTGAAGCTATTCCCTTAACCACCATCACCAATAAGAAAATTTCATCCTTCATCCTAAACTATATCAATACGGTATCCCTAGTTCCATTGTCACTGATAATGGAAGACCTTTCAAAAACCAGGATGTGCAAGAACTTTGTGACAAATTCCACATCCAACACTAGTTTTCTACACCTTACAACCCTCAAAGGAATGGCCAAACGGAAGCCTCAAATAAAACCATCTTGAGAATCCTAAAGAAAATCGTCAATGAGGTTGGATGTGACTGGCATGTCCAATTAAACCCTGCTTTATGGGCATATCGGACTAGCATCCGCACACCTACAGGAGCAACACCATATGCCATTATATATGGATCAAAGGCCATCCTACCCATTGAGGTTGAGTTGCCACAATTCTGAGTATCATTGAAAGGTATCATTTTAGATGAGGACTACCAAGTATCTAGATTGAAAGAGTTGGAAATGTTGGATGAATGTTGTCAGCATGGAGTTGATCACTTGAAAGCCTATCAACAACGAATGTCAAGAAACTATAATCATAAGGTCAAATTGAGAAATTTTTAGGGTGGTGACTTGGTATTGAAGGAGAATCCATGTAATTAGCAAGATATGGAGAAGAAGGGAAATTTTGAACCAAATTGGATAGGTCCCTTTGTCATTGTATCAGTCTATGGATCAGGAGCATATCAGCTATCTATGCCTAAAGGAGACCTCTTTGAGGAACCTATGAACAAAATCCATCTCAAAAAGTTCTACACATAATTCATCTGGTGTATGGTAAAAAAGTCTTGAAGAAATCCAAAAAAAAAGAGAAAAAGTCCTAAAGAAATCCAAAAAAAATTAGAAAAAGTCCTAAATAAATCCAAAAAAAAGAGAAAATGTCCTAAAAAATGGCCGCCCTGATGAGAACTTGGAAAATAGGCATCTTGGTGACAACAAGAAAAATAAAAACTCATAAAATACAAAAAAAATCAAAAATACAAAAAAATCAAAAATACAAAAATACAAAAAAAAGTCAAAAAGTCAAAAAAATCATAAAATTTGAAAAAAAAAAGTGCAATAAAAGCAAGTAGTGAAAACTTGGAAATAGGTGCTATTTATGATAGATCGGATTTTTTCTCTATTGGAACATGTGTCGGTCGTCCGCTGTTCGCTACCATTATACATGCCTATCATATGAGCCTCATGTACATATTCGAGCATCGCGGTCGTGTCCCACCTTGGCTTGGTGATCATTGTACATATCCATAATAATTGGTTTGTTTCCACTGGGGGAAAAATCCTAAACTCACTAGGGGTGATCTACCTTTGAGCTTAAAACAATAGACAAACAACAGTCTGACAAACATGGTAAAAACACAATGATCACATTGAACCTCAACATTGAACATCAATCACAATCAGAAAACCAACCATCCAAATCAACAACAACAACAAGATCAATCAAAACAAAACTCACTGGATGATAATCTTTTGAATCATGGTTTTATAATTTTAACATGAATGTTCAACTGTTGTACTTTGATTTTTGTTATCATTTCTCTAGAGCAACTCAAGGATGTCATGGACTAGAGAAGCTATGATCGAGAATGATATTTTCTTTGTTTGTTGTCTATGAGTAGATCATTATTACTATGTGAATTGTCACGAGATGTTCTCTACAAAGTATCACTAATGAAATTCCATATTTTCATGGGAAAATGATTATCTTGTTTGTTTTACACAATAAATGCTCAGATCATCTCGATTCAATTATACCTAGATGCTTGTGTTAACTTGCACTATCAAAAATCATGAAAGAAGTACTTAGGTCATCATGTTATAATTATACCATTGATATTTGTACTTACTTTCAACAATTCAAATGCTCAATGATGATACCAAGCACAATAAATTGGCCGATAGGATGACAACATTGCATTGTTAGATTTGCATGGCTAAGATAGATTGCATTAATACTAGTTTTGCATCTGCATGTTAGATTTTCCAAGGCTGGAAAAACTTTAAAAGAGATGTTATCTCTATTATTAATGGGTTGAGTATACTTGAAATTAACAAAAACGTATCATAACTCATTCATCTGTGCATTTAATCATATATTTGCATCACAAAAATCCAAAAAACAAAGCATTTATCATATCATTTTCCATCCATCTAGGCATTAGATCGTAACATTTTCATTTCAAAAATCCAAAAATAAAACATTATCATACATCCATCTATGCATTAGGTCATGTATCTGCATCACAAAAATCCAAAAAGAGAACATTTTCATAATCCATTCATTCATACATAAACCATTCATTCATACATTTGATCATATATTTGCATAAAAAAAATACAGTGCATCACATCTCATTGACATGATTGCATCCATCTCATACATCATGATGAAGTATCATCCATAAAAACACATAGAACCATGCATCATCATTTAATCATTGCATCCATACATAACCATAGCATTATAATATTAAAACATCACATAACATATATAATAGAAATTCAATGCATCCATCATAAAATCATATCAACACATATAGATCAATACTCATCCTTGCATATCATATAAGTCTCAAAATCATAATGTCAAGTATATACAATGATGTCTGAAAGAATAAAGAGATACAACATCAAAATGGAAATGAATCAATGTCTCAACAAAATTAGTATACATCATCAAATGTCTCAAATATATCAAGGATCATCACATGGCTATGTGTTGCTAGCCCTAAACATTGTCAGCCCTGTACCACCTATTGCACCACCTGATAGCCCTACACCTAGATCTCTACAAGGTGGTGGCCCTGTAACACCCCTACTGGTAGTCCTTGAATGACTGTGGGCACTGGCAGACTAAGCATAACTAACCCATTGCTCTGGAGGAACTACCTCATGATATCGTCCCCTGTAGTACTCTACCTCTCTAGTGATGCGTGTAACCTCTCTATGCATATCTATTGTGGTCATACCCTTAGACACTCTCTACAGTTACTCTACCAGTACCTTTGCCTACTCACACTATTGTCTCATGTTATCCCTCTCTACTATATGAGTAGCTACCTATGCCTGTGCCTATGCCTGAGTTTGTAACTATTCCTATACCTGTACTAGCTAACCTTGAAAAGTTTGTACCTGGGCCTATAAAAAAACTATCTATGTTTGTTGTTGTTGTGAGGGAAATTGAATCTGCACATGTTGTTGTGTTGCAGTTACTAGGGATCACCTCTTTTGAGGCAATCTGAGATCTAGTACATGTCTACCACCGCCACCTCCGTCATCACCTCCATCACCATCTCCTCCATTGCCCCCATCTCCATATCTACCACCATCTCCATCTCCATCATCTCTGTCATCATTTCCCTCATCCTCCTCCTCCTCCTCCTCATCATCATCTCCCCCACCCCTCCTCCGTCTTGGTGCCCTATCATCATCATTCAATGTAGGTATTGGCTCATCTAGACTAGATATCTATGGGAAGGGATGTGTGAAGAAATAATGGGCATACTCCTCTAATATAGCGACCTCGATGATCTCAAGATGATACTCCCATATCACTAGTTGGAGTCCCTGGTACTTCTAACATGCTGCATCATATGATAAAATTGGTCCCCACTCTAGTATATCCACTCGTTTGTGTGCATAAAGAGCCACTCCCTAGGGTATGCCTTGTACTCTTCCATAATGTCGGAGTACCCTCATCAACAAGAATCTCTCAATAATGGGCTGAGTCCTCCCAATCAAATATCTAGTTGTACACAAATAGGGCATCTCGATGTCATCCTCCGGCCACTACTCATAACTGATATAGGGCCTCCAGGTAACAGTGTTGAGATCATCTAGCACTCTCCTCCAGTACTCTAGTTTTCCCAACTTATGCTGGACAATTGGACCTATGTATATGTGGACATAAGGCCTCCCAACTAGACGTTGTCTATCTGCAACCGACCAAGTGACATCTATATGCTCCCACACCCATATCTGTAGCAATGTAACTCATGCTGATAAAATGGACACTCTTAGATACACCACCTGGTGAAGATCATGGTACAAATATGCAAGCATGCAAGATCCCCATGCATATCATGTCCCCTGGGTAATCCTACTCTCTAGAATACGACCCCAACCAACTGAGAATCCCTTCAACCTATGGTCGGGACATAGGAATCCTCTGATGAATCTAGCAAGAATAGATAGCAGTGTCACATATGCATCAACCATCTCGTGCCATGGAATCTCATAACCACAAATCTAGTCATCCTCGAAGACTCTCTGTAGTGCATATGTACCTCCTTGCTTCATCGTTCATATACAACCAGATCTGCAACAAATGGAATCCTCAAGATTTGGTAAATGTCCTCTGGTGTCACTGTCATCTCACTAGTGGCCAAGTGAAAGGTGTTGTGGTCACTGTGCCACCACTCTACCAAAGCAGTCAGAAGACCCCTATTAAACCTAATATGGGGCATGTCAAGAAAGGAGGTCAATCCACATCATCCAATAATATTTAGCTCATCTTGAACCAAATGTGGAATCAAATCCCAAGTCCTCGGGAAACACTCCCATGACATGAGAACTATCGAAGGCTCCTATCATCATAACATATCACAAATCGACAATCTTGTTAATCAATCAACATCAATTAGTCTATCAATCAATCAATCTATCATTGATCCTCACCTATCATGAGGTCGATCAATCAATCTATCATTGATCCTCACTTGTTATGAGGTCAATCAATCAATCTACCATTGATCCTCACCTAT
Organism: Sequoia sempervirens; assembly: GCA_007258455.2. Taxonomy (NCBI): domain Eukaryota; kingdom Viridiplantae; phylum Streptophyta; class Pinopsida; order Cupressales; family Cupressaceae; genus Sequoia; species Sequoia sempervirens. The sequence continues at coordinate 58,509,187 of VDFB02270651.1, read as the reverse complement.
CATGAGGTCAATTAATCAATCTATCATTGACCCTCACCTATCATGAGGTCAATTATCATCATCCTATCATTGATTATCACCTATCATGAGATCAATTATCATCTAATCTATCAACATCATCAAACATCATCATATCAAAGGATGACGTGATCAAAAATATCAAAATCAAGGAGTTTACTAAAAATTACATCATTCTAGTTTAGATGCACTAAAATAGTGTCTCAAAGCGCTAAAGACATGGATGCACTAGAAAATTCTACAAATGTGCTATAATAGTGCTTCAATGCACTAATTTACCAAATGCGCCATCAAAATTCATCAATGCACTATTTTCTTGCATCAATGCGCTAAAGGACCCCATGTGCTATAATAATTATCAGATGTGCTATTTCATGACTTCTATGCATCACAAATCTGTATGTGCTAAATCATTCCACGAATGCACTAAATCTAGTCATGTATGCACTAATTCATTGGATGCGCTAAACTATTGACTCAATGCGCTAACAATCAAGCCTTATGCACTAAACTACTAGATGCGCTACTACAGTGACTATATGCACTACATCGGAGCTTCTATGTGCTAAAATGAGTAAAAACAAATTTTAAATGTGAAAATTATGGGAAAAATGACATTCACAGTTTACGAGGAGGTTTTTCGGGCACATACCAGAGGTCCATATGTTGGCGGGTGGTTGTGACATCATACACACTCGAATCAGTGGGTTTCAATCAAAATCACCATCTTGCTCAAACTTGCTTAAACTTGCTCACTCAATCAAATTTTCAAAATCCAAATGACACAAATGAGCTTCAAATCACATCTTTCACCTTTTTAAAGGGGTAATTGAGTGGGATATTAAGTGGGATTGATTTTATTTTTTAAGGGGCCTTAATTAATCAATTAATCACCTAGTAGGATCAACATCATTTTTTTTGAGAGATAAATTGTTGAAATCATCAGAAAATCATAAAAATTATAAAAATTCCAAAAAATTATAAAAATCAAAATTCCCTAATTTATCTCCCAAGGGGGCTTCTATTCGTCATCACCTGAAAATCAACATCTGGGGCATATCAAAGTTTTTATCAGCACTATCAAAATTTTCTTTGAAGCAATTTGTCACGAACACATCTCTTCAAAGAGGGGAAAAATGTATACACCTAAAATTGGTCTGGAGAAAATTAATTAAATACTAGTTATTTAATTAATAAAACCTTTAATTCCTCTACTTATAAATAAATCAAATAAATTATTTATATAGTTCACATTCTTAAATTCTTCCTATCTTGAATCATTTTCTTCATGACTTAATTAAATAAACAAATTTAACTAATTTGTCTTATTTGATTAATTCCCTCCCACTAAATTTGAATTTAGTCACATTTCTACATAATTCTCTTACCTCCTTCCACCTCATCATCTACCTCACCATATGTCTCATGAATTTAAATATTTCTAATTTTTAAATGGGAATTTCCATCAAAAAACTTCTAACAAGATTTGAGACACATGCCTTCCTCTTCCATTTGATTCCCTTCTACACTTGGGAATTTGTTCTTCTAAAGGGAACCACCTCCATGATTCTCTCTAACTTCTCCATCCTCCATCGTTGATCTCTTTAGACCAAATCCTCACCATCGAATCCTGCCACATCACTTGATTCCTTGGAGAAATATACAAATAAAGGCTCATTTACAGCTTTTTAGATAGAGACAATAGCATAAATCTACTCTGGGAAATATCCTCAGCATTTGTGAGCTTAGTATAGCATTTTAGTTTATAATTTAGCATTTGATTTCAAGTAGTGTTACCATGGAAATTTCATTTCTAGGAACTTAATTGTTGCATTATCTTTACAACATTTCCATATAGCATTTCAATTAGCTTAACATCATCTTAGCATCATTATAAATACAACAACATATCATTTAGCTTTTCATATCAAATCCATAATCATGTAAATGTAGGCATAGATCTTGCATTTTAAGTAGCATCTCATTTTTTAGGTTGTCATCCAAAGAGTCAAGTGCATCTATACAATCTGAGAGCACTAATGATTTAGAGGATCCTTGAGAATAGAGAACAATGGAATGGTTTTGAGGAAATGCTTTATCAGTTTATTTGTTATTTTGATTTCCTTAATGTAAATGTTTCATTGATGTGTGGTTTAGATTGTTAGTTCTTACTTACATATTTTACATCCACCACACTACAATGGCAAGTTGATAGGTTGTTTGAAAGGTTGTTGATATAAGGTTTGATTGACAAGTTTGCTAAAAAGATTGAGAGTTTGATTTTGTGTTTAAAATTTTGTTGTTTCAATTTTGATTTTGCATTTCAAGTTTGCTTTTTCTGATTGTTGTGGTTGTTTCTATTTGTATTGCCAAAGAATGAAGGCAATGGTTGATTTATTATGGATGATTCATTATCACAGGTGAAGTGAAATGATACAGATGGATTTTTTCAAATATTTGGATGTTTTTGATGTTTTTGAAATGTTATGAGGCTATTTTTTGTATTTTCGGGTTATTTAAATGTTTTTGTATTTTTGTGTCTCGGGGATTGATCAAAGATTAGCCTTGCCTAAGTTTAAGCTCAAAGACAACATAGTTCAGATAACCATGTTTTTTACATTTTTTTGACTTTTATGAGTGTTTTTTAATTTTGATATGATTTAAATGTTTTTGGGTTTATTTTTTATTTTTTGATGTTTTGACAATTTGGATATGGATATGCATGACGATATTAGTGATCTATTTTGGGATTTTGTTGAAAACCAAGCTAGGGTTGATTGGTCATATTGATGGATAGATGATGATAACATTGTTGAGGATACACAACAATGCAAGGATAGTGTTAAGCAACACAAGGATTGGGAAGGATATCCCCAAATGATGATGGATTGATTGGATTTGATTGATCAATATTTTGAAGCTCAGTTTGGAACAATTTTTTTTTTGAATGATTTGATGTGATGTTGAAGCATACGTTAGATGCAACTGATATTGATTATTTGGATTGATGTTCGATGAAAGATAAAGCTTGATAAGGAGCATCTTCTTGTCAAAATGTGTCATGGGCTAGTGATTTGGATTTTTTGCTTACAAGTGTTTTGACCAATTTGATTTTATGTTTGCCAATGTTTGAATCAATGTATGGAATGCCATGGGTGGATGTTTGGATAGATGTATGGATGGAGGGATATGGATTATCTTGTGATAAGATAAGGTGTTCAAATAAAGAATGCTCATTTGGATAATGATTCATGGCTTAGATAATGCTAGGTAGGATAGGATCAATGAAAATGACTCATGTCAAGATGTTTACCATAAGCAAGTGTAAAGTGTACACCAAACTTTATCAAGATCAAGATAATGTAGATAGATAGCAATGGGTTGGATAAATGGTTCATGGATGAATGGATTTATTATGGATAAGATGGATGGAATTCTGGATTTTTGATGGATGAGATAAGATGCTTTCACTTGAATTAACGCATGTAGATGCTCGATTCTACACATGACGCCTGTTTTCCAGGTTTTCATCATGGTACTTGTCCAAAGTGCTATTGTAGTGGTTTTCACTGGAGGACAATTTTTTATCTTTACTATTTTCATGATTTATTTATTTTTTATTTTTTTGTGCTCAAGATTTTAAGTTCACGTTGAACCACCTGGTGGTGTCGATGTAGATGCTTCTGTCATAACACACCATCAATCATCTACTTGAAGAAGCTGCTTTGCCAAGATATGTGCACTTGAATACAAATTTTGAGATTGTTGATCCACTTTGTTGATACTAGAGTTAACTTTGTCTTTGTGCACACATCACAATAGAGTGCCTTCCGAATCCTTATGATGAAGGGTTGTTTCCAATACATGGTCAATGTGAGAATTGGATATCATGCATGGGGGTGTGGATGGTGTTGTGTGTTTAAGAATAGGATATGGATTGGTTGATAGTTTGGAATCTTTGACTCTCCAAATTTGTGAAGATGAGCAAGGATGAGTGGATACAGAAGTGTGTTTGGAATTAGAACCAACTACTTGATATACTTTGTACGTTGCTTGAGAAGTTTGTTGTTTCCTTTGTGGAAATCTTTGATGGATACTTTTCCCTTTCTTATTTTGCACCATATTTTCTTTGACTAATGGAGTTTGATAGGGATAACTTTCTTTGTATTCTTTAGTATCCACTTTTATTTGATTTTTCCTTCATGCTTTGCCACTTCTTTTCCTTTAATGATGTTCTTATTTCTTTGATTCACATCCTTCTTTTGATGTTGGTCCCAATTTTTGGATGGGGTGATGGGTGGATGAAGATTCGTGATGTGGTTGGTTGTAGTATTGGAATTAGTTTCACCATAAGGAATCTTCATGCTCCCTATGTTGATGCTTGCACTAGATAAAATTTCCCCCAATATTATAGAAGTATCACAGATATGTTTAGATCCCTTAATTTTCAAATAACCAAGACCTTGATGCTTAGGATTGTCAATAATCTGCATTGGTTCTAGGATACCCTTTTCATGTAGGCCTAATCCTCTACCTTGATAATTCTTTTGTTGAAAATTTTTATTTGCAATAGGATATGATTTACCTTGGAAACAAGGTGCTTCTCCTCTACTTTGTTGTGGTTCTTCAAAGGTGATAGCTTCTTCATTGATAAGATAGCTTGCCCTAAAAAAGGTAAGTGATCCAATTTTATAAGTGATAAGATCCTCCATAAGTGGGATAACTTCCCGATTCATATCTTTGGCTTGATCTTGTGAAATATCAAATTTTAATGCTTCTTCAAAAGGTGTTGATGATTCACTATCCACATTAAATTCTACCTCATGATTCATTTTTGTTATGCCTTCATAGGATGTTTCTGATTCACAACTTATGTAGAAGCCTTCTTCATGACCCATTTCTGATATGTCTCTAGATTTTTCTATATCTTGATCATGTGTACAAATGTTAAGAGTAGGAGACTCTTGTTCCTTGGTAATGATATCAAGAGTATGATACTCTTGTTTTTAATGAATATCATCTAGATGTCCATTAGGAGTAAGCATCACATGGGTAGATAGAGGAATATGTGCTATATGGATATGATCATTGTTTGTGACATCTTGTATAGATTGGAGAGTGTCCATTAGATCATTGTAGTATCTTGGATATACAAATTCTTGATCTTGATTAATTTTGGAATTGCTTTTGACATGCTTTGGATCAAGTTCTTGACATGGGTCAGTTTTAAAGGATGGATTTATTATAAAGGGTTCTTGGATATCTTCATTAGAAATGGGAAGTGGCTCAATATCCTCTTGAGCTTTGAGTGGATTTGGATCAAGTATGGAATTGAAGATTCCTTCAATATCTACAACCATGAGGTTGAAGGATGTCAATATGTCTTAGAAAGGACCATTGCTAGACTTTGGTGAAATATTTTGATCATGCTTTGGAATGAATTCTTGAGATATGTCCTCGAACTCATTGGATTATGTAGAGGTATTGTCAACATGATCATTGGTGGATGGATCTTGGATTATGTCAATAGCATAAAATAGTTCTAACACTCCTTGAAATAGATCATTGTTTGAAGGGTTCTGATCATGACTAAAAAGTGACTCTTGATGTATGTTAATTTGATCAGTGGATGAGGTGGAAATTTTTTCAAGGTGCTCATTGATGGATAGATCTTGATCATTGTTTTCAATCACAGGATCAAATGATGTTAACATCTCTTGAATTGGATCATTGTTGGGTATTGTTGGCGGATTTTGATCATGATTGAAAAGTGACTCTTGATATATGTTGATTTGATCATTGGATGAGGTAGAAATATCTTCAAGGTGCTCATTAATGGATAGTTGTGATTGATCTTGGAGATGTGATGTCTGATCTTCGAGATGGGGTGATTGGGTTTGTTGTTGATGTTGTTGATTTTGATATCCAACCTCTTGACATTGGAGATATTGTTCTTGATGTGGTTGTGGAAACAACTCAATGCTTTGATGACATGGTTTAACCAATGGAAGAGTGTATTTATTTTGGGGTGGAGATTTCTCTTGGTGATATGAATCAATGAATTTTCTAAGTATAGCAATTTGATCTCACAAAATTTGATCTTGATTTTGATCTTGACACCCTTGATATAGTTGATTTGGTTTTTGTTCAAGCATATTTGGAACGTATACTTGTGGTGTTTGTATGGGATCATGGACAAATTGATTTTGGACAATGTTCAAATTTGGGATGATGTTTAGATTTGCATTATAGGTTGACATTGAACATTGTTTTGGTTTGGAAACATATTGCCTTGATTTAGGTAACTTTGATTTTGCATGGTGTTACCTTGACTTGGATCAATACCTAGAGTTGTTAACATATTGTTTGGACTTTGAACAACATTTTTATGATTTGAAAACATATCTATCCCAAAGTTTACCAAGTGTGGATTTGAAATGTTCATGTTTCGTAAACTTGTACTTGGTATATTTATTTTTGGCATGTATTGATTTGGTGGGATAATGTTGTTTTGTTGAAGACTCGTGCATTGATTGTTTAATTAATAGATTTGTAGGTTTGGAATTTGATTTAATTATACCATAGGGAAAGGTGTTCCAAAATTTAGATGGGGCATACTCACATTTATTGTACCATTGAGGTTTGTAGGAGATAATGATCCCATGTATGGATTGTATAAATATGACTTTTGATAATCAATTGGCATTATAAGGCTTTGATAGTTTGGTTGATTTAGACCACTCGTGATGTATGAATCAAGTTTATATTCCATGTTTTTCTTGTGTTTTGACCTTGTTGACCTCTAAGGAATTTAGGACCAATGATAAGATGAATAATGAAAGGGGTGAATGATATGGGTGTTGAACTTTTAGGAACTTTGGATCAATGCTAGACTTTTTGATTTTTATCATTTTGATTGGATAATGAACTTGTGAATCCCAAGATGTTGGATGTGACCTTAGGATGAACTTGTTCAAAGGGGTGATAATTTAACTAGAGGTATGAGAAAGGATGCATTCTCACACTCCCAACTAAAAAAGGTGATTTTGATGTGTTTAAGGGTTAACCCAAGTCTAGAATTTTGTTTTTTTCCAAAGCTCTAAAAGTTGTTTGTGGGATGGAGATGATAAATGTTTGGGATAGATGAAGTGTTGGTTTTGATCCTAAATGAACCTAAGAAGAACTTTTTTTACAAGACCAAGATATTGAAGAACATGCCTTACCCTATGAGTAGTTCAAACCAAAAGACCAATGTTTGCATGGTAAGTCATATGACCAAAAGATAGACAAGAGCATGTGTGGGGTTCAATTTGATTTTAATCTTGATTAATGAATTGCTTTTACCACATACACTTGTCTTGATTTAGTTCCAAACTAAATGTCTATCTTAGCTCCTCTTCATTCCATAAGGTCCATTATGTGAAAATCAAAGAATCAAGGCCATAGTTTCCCTAGGTTGAATTCAGAGAGAGAAAATTGAGATATAGGCCCAAATATTTAGAAGTCTCTAAGGATAGAATCCATAGGGACAAGTAGTAATATGTGGAATTTTCAAAGGTATTTGCTTTTTCCAAAGGGTTTGAAATTTGATGACCTTGTTGATTTTTTGTTTTTAAGTTTTGAGATTTCAAGCAATGTGTTTGACTGACTCACAAATTATACAACAATAGGATAGAAAAGATAATATTTGTTGAGTCTCCACTCGGATTTCTCCAAACACTAGACAAAGCGAACAGTTAGGGATTTGGCAACACTAGATCCCCTCCACGACACACTTCTCAGGACCACTGAATCTCAAAATCCTTAAAATCCGAAGATTAAAAGGCTTTTTTTGTTTCTACATTTGAATAGTACAAATGTGAAGTGGCTTCAGAATGACCATTCTTGCACCAACAAATAGTCAAGGATTTTGGCTTCTATACAAATTGGTTCTTAGTCAAGGTAATCAAGGACATGGCACCTTGCGAGTGTCCAACAAGCCACTAAAGGCTTTAATAAATCCTACTAGGGGCTCTTATACTTTTTACAGTAGTACCCCATTCTAAAATACGTTGTACAGCTAAGGCCTACATACCATGAGGGCTTGATCGTTTAGTCTTATCCATTTATATACCAGTCCAAGTGAAAAACCAATTGGAGTCACCTTCAAATTGGTCTTAGGTACGCCCCTCTAAAGGTAACAAAAGTGAGGGAGTACACTTGTAGTTCAATCACCCAGCTCATGTAAAGCACAAGGAGGGAGCACACACAATGTCTCTTTCTCACACTAACATGATTTGTTCAATTTTAAAACCCAAATTTGAAATGTGTAGGTAATTTTTTAGACAACCATAGTCACTAAAATGATTTTGATTATCAAGATCACAGTGAAGCATGAGAGAAGTGCATACACATTCAAATGACACAAATTGCAAAAAAATTACAAAACAAAGCAAACACAAGTTCTTTTTTAAATCCTCAAAGCAATGATGAGTTCTTTTTATAGCACCGATATCAAGTGTGAAGTTGCTTGTTCATTTTTAGTGCAAAATCCAAATTCTAGGAAGTATCTAAGGTTCAATTTTAACCAAATTTGACAAAGCTTGAGTTGTAGGTTAATTTTAAGCCCAAATTGAATCTAGTTGGTCCTAGAACAGGAAATAAAATGAAGAAATTGACGATCAAAGCTATTACAAAGAGCATTAAAAAATGCTTTTAAGCCTCCAACTTGATTTTCCTCTATTTCTTGCAAAGGCAATGCTTTACTTCAAATGAAACACTCTACAATTGTCAAATGCGGTGCTTTGTCAAAATGAATAGCGACACTCTATAGAAGGCAGAGAGCATGAATGTGATGCAGTTTAAGAAGCGACGCTCTACAGGAAAAAAATCAAGATAGAAGACATAATATGCAAAAGTGACACTAAAGCATATGTGGTGCAACAAAGGTGAGCAAGTGCAACGCGATGCAACAAAGACGGTGCTGCAAAACAGAAGTGGTGCTCTATGGGATCGCAATTGTACAAAGGCGGTGTCATGTTTCTATGTCTACAAAAAATGGAAAAATCAAGAAAAAATTAAGAAATTGAGATGGTTAGCCCTCCTTCTAGCACCAAAATGTGAACGATGATCTGCACCAAGCTAAACAAAGACAACACAAACAAGGTTAGTCATTCAAATTAGCACAAACATCATTCCCTATGAGATTCTTGATCAAACAAAAATGAAAACATGAAACAAAAGCACAAAAGAAAGCAAATGAAAACATGTTAACAAACTAAATAGATCAAACCTCCATCCCTATTGGATCTTTTAAATACCAACCAGATCTTCAAGGAATCCTATGGATTTTCCGATTCCAATGATTAACAACCTAAAAGGGGTTGGCCAACAAATGAGAGAAAGCAATTAAGCTTTCCTCCTACACTTTGGGTTTTGCAAGACCCAAGAGGGTAATGCTACAATGCACTCACAACATTCCTTGATAAGATCTCCATGTACATTGCATACTAAGGAGAAAAATTCTCATATCTATGACTATACAAGTGACAACCGACAAGGAATTGGCAAATCCTTTACACCATTATAACTTGGAGCAGAGAATGGACAATTTAGACGAAATCCATAATAACCATCGCCATTAGGAGGGTAAATTTAACTAAATGAATGGTTCTTTGACATGATATGGCTGACCACATATATTTGAATTTATTCTATGCATAGAATCAATGTATTATCCTAGGGTGACGCGGCCAAATTCACAACACACTGTAATGCAATAACTAAAACATTCAATATTTATAGACTATCATGGATTTGCATTACAAATTCATAACTCGGAATTTCCAAAAAAAACATACTTAAAGATCCTATGAATTAACTCATAAACAAAAGATTGCATTAAAGCATTTTAATCAACTACTTGAATTGAAGCAACAATGCAAACACACATCCAACTACATGAACTGGAGAACAATAAAAAAATCCTTGATTATTTCATTGTTGATTTATGAACATATACATAGGAGACAATTTGCATGAAATTTTCCATTATCAATTTTTAAATGCTATAATTGTTGCAAAACATTTAAGCTAACTGTGAATACAGAGTTGTATCCTAAGACTTAGAAATTAACTCTCTATCCATTATACGCTTGTACTCTTCATGAAAATTTTGCTATGACTACCTGAGATCAACCAAAATTTCAAAGACCTCTACACAATAGCCTTGAATTCCATTTTATATGATCAAGGGAGCAAACAAGCATCGGGCTATTAGCTAATTACATTTCATTTCAATCTACATTTCAAAAATATTTCACTTCATTTCAAGCCCTGGGAGATTATATTTACACTTTGAATAAATGGGGGGAAAATACAAAAGGACGAAAAACTTGCAGAAGCTTGTGGAACTCGTATCTTCATTGTTTAAGAATTCCACATCATCATCCACTCAGAAAAAGGCATGAAGCATGAGAGAAGAGGAAAATAAAGCAAAGGGAAGTAATTGGCTTGGTTACCATGTGCATTTTCATATTGAGAGAATATAGATTTCCCTTACATAGTTATTTCAAAGGTCGGACCTGTACTATACTCAACCATGCTCTATATCCCTCTCAATCTTTATGGTTTACTCAGCATATTTATCTAGCCAATTCTTATATTCATCTTTCGTGGACTAGTTAATATCAAGCAATTTCTGCACCTATTGTATGCATTGTACCTTGCATCAATTACTACTCTGGCTTCTTTCACAAAGGTGTCCATGTTTGTTTGGATCCCAATGAAAGTATTAATGATACCATTCAAGATAGTTAGATCTTACTTATCATCAGCATATCCTATTTGTGGACCTATAGCAGTTTTATGCTTAAATAACTCCCTCCATGGTGCATACTCCTTGAGTGTTCCATCTTCATTAAGATTCTTAGGCATACCACGTTCCTCCATGTTCCTAAAGGCCTTGATTTTACCTTGTAGTTGCCCACCAATTTGTTCATGGGAGCTTGTGACCTCACCAATCATTTCAATTCCTCTTATGATGTCTTGAAGATTTGTTGGAGCTTCAGGGTCATCCTTTGCATTTACCTAGATCTCCCTTAAATTGTTTAATCTACTACTCCATTTATTCCAAGTGTTTTGGAAAACATCTTGAACATGTTGGAACCTTTCAAAAGCCTTATGTATACCCTTATATGTTGACCATGTAGTTTTTTCTTTAAGGGCTGCCTTGGTCAATCTATGGCCTAAAATCTCATCAGCCATACCCTTTGTAATCTTATTCATATCTTCCTAGAGCTTAATCTCTCATACTTGACTATTTGGAGCTCACTCTTCAAGGAAATAATTCTTGATTTGAAGGTTTCTTTTTCCTATGATGAGGTACTAGATGGGGAAGTAGGCAAGGTATTCTAACCTACACTAACCACAGTAGCCTTCAACTTATTGTATTCCTCAACTAGTTATGCTTTTCCAACAATTTCATATACCTGTCCTAAGAGATTTATGTAGTGTCCACACTCAACATGGTTGTGTGCATTGTTAACCTTGCAGCTTGTGGGCTTGTCATCTTTGAAACCCTACCTATTATCAAATCTCCTAAGAGGCCATTCATTGCTCTACTGAGTCCACCTTCCTGAATCTGGCATCAATGACCAAATAGCCAATGCATGTAGACTAGGACTAAACCCTGAACCAAAAGTTCTCTCATTAAAAGTTTCCTCTGACACGACAACACTTGGGTCATTTTTTATTGCATCTAGAGAAATTATTGATGATAAGCTCCACCCTAGCATCACCTTCATCCTACTATCCTTGACCAATCTTCTAGCTTCCACAGGATTCATTTGCTCAATTTCCTAAATGATCTCTTCTTCAGTCTTCTTTCTAACTTCATCTAGTTGAGAAGGGTCCACTCCCTCCTAAGCCTTTTGTATCCTATCATTTATTTCCTGAGCCTTGAGCTCATCCATGTATTCCCTGAATTCTCTTGTTGTCACAAAAGAGTCATCTTCTAGAAACTTAGCACAAGCTAGTACCCTTGCATCATTATCTTGCCTTTCATCGTATTCCTAAGGTACTAGCCTATCATTTGGGACAAAGGGTTTCATTACATCCCCAATATTAAGGTGTGAAAATTCATCCTCCACTCCTTGTTCAATAGGCCTAGATTCAGTGGATGGTTGTTGCACATTTTCCTCAACACCCTATGCTTCATCAACATTTGCAAAAGGAAATTCCATAACAGGAATATCTTCTACATCCATTGACTGCTGCTCTTCTGGTGTTGTGGGCTCCTTTGGTTGACCATCAGTTTTCAATAAATGTTCTTAAAGATCCTTTTGAGCCAGCTACTCTACTTAATACACCTTCTCCCAGAAAGTACCTTTTGTCAAATAAGGTTTGCACCCTTGCTAAGCTATGAACTGTAGCAACCTATTGACACATGGGAACACTTCGAGGTTGTGGGTGACCTAGGAATGAAGTGGACCTCCAGATTATGGGCTGGTTCCCCTTAAGATAACTTGAAAATATGATAATGAAAAGAGTAAAAAGGATATGCTTGAAATCTAAAACCTATCACTAACAAGTGGTACACCAAAGATGAAAATTTGGCAAGGCTGTTGAAATTCACAAAAATCTCAATAAAGTTAAACAATCTCACAACACAGAGATTTATGTTTGCAAAAATGATTCTATGTAAGGTTCTGACTATTCTAATGCTTAAACACAAGGAAAACAATGATGTCTTCATAAATATAAATGCAATAGAAAGAGATCACTAACATAAACCTGCACTATGACATAATATTCTTTGCATCCAGTATTGAAGGAATCTGATAAAATAAAAGATTACACAGAATTTTATCATGCAATTCACAACCAATAATAAAACAACAAAGAAAATAAGTGAAGGAAATGACTTTTTATTGAGAAAAATAAGGAGTCTTTGTATTAAAAATCTGTAGTATTCATAAAAATGAGTTACAAAGTCTCAATAATGCTCTCCCAACAATCTCTTAACCAAGAACTCCCTCCTCTGCTTCTTTTTTTTAGCTTCTCGCCTTGAAATCCTTCTTTATAGAAACAAAAGGAGCAACAAGCATCGGACCAAAAGGGGACACATGTTGCCTGCCCATCGGACCGCCCTTTGGCATTTAACACAAGAGGACTATTCAGCTACCACCATTAATTCGCAACCCTTGTCCCTAATCCCAAGACTGTTTCCAGAGTCGGTTGTGTGCTTAGAAGGCATGGGCACCTATGTCAGTTCTAACTCCTAGTGATAGGTAGTGTTGGGGAGAGGTGTGACCTCGACACTGCTCCTAGAGTTGCCTTGAATGCTCTGTCAGACAATCGAACCTTAACGTTTATGTCGATCCACTAGGCCAGCAGACGTCTCATCTGCCATTAAGTCTCGTGGCCGACATACTGAGCTCAGGCGATCATGCACTTAGGAATCCTACTCATTGGAACACCCCGTAGTGTTCAGGTCATCGAGACCCTGATCCTGTCGACGGGAGTTGTCGGCAAGACATACCTGTCACCGACATTGGGGAGACCTCCTGGCGATAGGCTCTATCACTAACTATTTTGGCATTCGACATGATGTCTCGTCGATAGCCTTGGTCTCACCGATGTTTTGACCTTCATCCATTTACTTGGTCAATCGCCAACCCTAATGATTAAGCATCGAGCACCTTTTTCGCGCGATTATAACATTACCGTCGATTTAAAGCACGTGCTTCACTTGGACACCCTAGTAACCCAGTATTTAGTATGCATCTCACACTCCTTGTGGTAGTTAAAGACCCTGCACCATGATTCAGCGAGCTGGCGAGGAACAGACGCGATCACCTGCCTATTTCACTGACAACCGTTGATCCAGTTAAAACAAGAAATGGGACCGAAGTCGGAATCAGAATGGAAACTGAAACCAAAACTAACCAACATTTCCAAGTCCATCCCACATTCTGATTCTACCTCCGCCAAAGCAAAGAACCCCCAAACAAAAGAAATTAAAGCGGGATTAGAAACAAAACTGATCTTGGGCGAAACACAGCGGGGGCGGAAGCGGAACAAAAACGAGACCATGAAACTTTTCCAAGTTCAGGTTCGGTTACAGTTCTGGATCCACCTCCAAAAACACACAAAGCAAAAGGGAAGAAAGAAAAACACAAAGAAGATCAAAGAGAAAGAAACATCCCTCAATCACCGGCAACGAAAAAGCAAAGAAAAGAAGAATGGGCGGAACCGGGACCGGAACCGGAATAGAAACAGGAACTGGAACTTTAGAAAAGTTTTGATGTTCGGTTTCGGTCCACATCCCAGGTCTGCCAAAACAAAGAAAATGACCAAGGAAGGAAATAAAAACCCAAGGCACACACAAAAGCAAAGACCAAAGGTCAACAAAATGCAAACGGGATCAGAATGAAAACCGATCCCGAGCGAAAACCAATGGGGGGCAGAAGCAGAACAAAAACGAGACCCTAAATTTTTTCCAAGTTTAGGTTCGGTTATAGTTTTGGCTCTGCCTCCGACAACACACAAAGTAAAAATGGGAAAAAGGCAAGAAAAAGAAACAAAGGGAAAAACCACCCCATGGTCAAACGAAAGGTCAAAACAAAACAAACGCACAAAAGCGTGGAACCGGAACAAAAATGGAAACTGAAACTTTGGAAAAGTTCCAATGTTCGGTTTCGGTTCTGACTTCGCCTCTGACAGAACAAAAAGAAGAGGGCCCAAGGAAAACAAAATAGAAAGGGGGAAAGCAAGGCAAAAACATAAGATGAAGACCGTCCCAATAAAAACTAAACACCTGCACGCTGGGCTCAACCCTTATGGGAGCCACATTTAATCCATGTGTCGAATTTAAAACATAATTTTCCCCTGCAGCTGTACAAGAAGCAAACAAGTTAGAAAATATGTTACCTTGATGCAAATGTTCCTCCATTTGGCCTTCATGAACACCTGAAGACATAGATTGCCCTGCCTGATTGAACTCGTAGGTGAAAATTGGGTAACATCCTTGGCGTCCTCAGCTGGATGTTTTCCTGCTAAACATGCAAACCAGTAGCCTAGGCCTATCCATTAGGCATGGATTCATTGGGAACCTAGACCCACCCCTAGAAAACTCACCCAAAACTTCTGTAACTCAGATGATAGACATATACGAGGCCCTGACCCATCCAAGACAAAACAACAGAAGGAAAACCACTCATTTGTGCTAAAACAACACTTAGGGAATGAAAACTGCATCTAATCTAATGCGCGGAAGCACTTATTGATATCTAGAATATAACAACTATGTACAGATTTAGGTCCATACCTCAAAAGCAATGTTTGAGGTGAATCCCATTCACTGGGATTAGTTCCACTACACCATCCAACTTAGATAGCTGGAAAGCATTATGTTGTTTCTTCTTAGTGATGATATATGGCCCAGTCCATAATGCATCAAATTTGGAGTGCTTTCCAGGCTTGCTTTTCAATTCATCCCACTTTAGCACTATGTCACCTTCCTGGAACACTTTGGGAGATGCCTTTTTATCAAATGACCTTTTCATTTGAGCCTGATGTTGCTCAATATTTTTTACTGCTTCAGCTCTGAGTTCTTCAAGTTCAATTAACTAAGCTAACCTCATTGTCATAGGCTCTCCCTCAATCATATCAAGCTGGTTTACCAGATCAACGGCTAGGAGTTCAACTGAAATGGGCAGTCTTGCCTCTTTTCTGTACACTAAAATGTATGGAGAAAGTCCTGTAGACCATTTTGACATAATCCTAATAGCCCACAAGGCTAATTTCAGCTTGGTGTGCCAGGCTCTTTGATTGTCTTCCATAGTTCTCTTAATGATCCTTAGGAGATTCATGTTAGTGGACTCAGCTTGTCCATTGCCTTGCAGATAGTAATTAGAGGATGTATTCAGATATATACCATTCTTGACAGCCCATTCAAAAATTTTAACACTTACAAAAGCAAGGGCATTATCTGAAACAATAAAATATGGGATACCAAATCTGGTAACTAACTCTTCATAGAAATTCAGGACAACAGATTCATTAGCCTCTTTGAGTGCCACAGCTTCAATCCATTTTTAAAAATAATCAGTGGTTGTGAGCACCCACTTGTGGCCTGCACTTGATGGCGGGTTTATAACCCTAATGAAATCCAAACCCCATTTCATGAAGGGCTGATCAATTGGAATTGGTTGCAGTGGGAGGGCTGCCAGCTTCTCTTTTCCAGCAAAAATGGCACATTCCTTACACTTCCTCACCCATAAATGAGAATCTTTGAATAAGGTAGGCCAGTAATAGCCTCTTTTAATTATTTTAAGAGTTGTAGATCTTGGAGAAAAGTGTCCACTAGCTGATCCTTGATGGAATTCATGCAATACTCTATCAACCTGATCAGCGTCAATACATCTCAATAGGACACCATGAAAATCTCTTCTAAACAATAAACCATTTAAAAGAACATAAGGTATGAATTACAGTTGATAATACCTTCTTCTGGATTTAGTTAGATAAGGAGGGCACTCACCAGTCAATAAAAAATATGTCATTTATGCAATCCAACCTGTAGGAGCAGGTATAGCAGCTTGTTGTCCATTTTGAAGTGCTAAAATATAACTTTCTTCCTCCTTTATATTGTTGTTGATGTCCTTTGTAAGCTGTTCGCAAAGACCTCTCCCTCTTATTAGTTTGGTAACCTTTATTTCAAGGTCATACTCCATCACCTTAGTGACCCAACCAACTCTTCTATCACTCAAATCTTTGTTTAGTAAAAACTCTTTCATACTTGGATGAGCAACCATCAGCATAATCTTGTTATTGGAAAGCATGTGTTTGAACTTCTTTAAGCTTCTTATAACAACGAGAACATGTTTCTCTACAAAAGTATATTTGAGCTCGTAATCTTTGAGTCCCTGACTAAAGAACGCCACAGGCTGTTCAGATCCTTCATCATTTCACTGTACAAGCATGGCTGAAAGTGAATCAATATTTCCATAGGCATATAAAATGAAATCTTTAGAAAAATCAGGATTCAAAAGTGTAGGTGCAGCTGCTAATGCCTCTTTTATAAGCTCAAAACTTCTTTTCACATCCTTAGTCCAGCTAAAAGGTACATTCTTTCTTAGCATATGAGTTAGTGGACTTAATAAATCAGCAATGTCAGGGATAAACCTCCTAACAAAGTTAATCCTACCAATAAAACTCTGCAAACCTTTCTTGTGCGCTGGTAAAGGAAGAGCTAAGATAGCACTTATTCTTTCAGGGTCAATAGTAATACCCTGTTTAGACACCACATAACCAAGCAATCTTCCTTTGTGAACAACAAATACACACTTTTTGGGATTAAGTGATATCCCAAATTCCCTGCATTTCTCAAAAATCTGCCTCAAATGATTCAGATGATCCTTAGCCTCCTTAGAAAAAATAGTGATATCATTGAGATAGACTAAGACTATCTTGTACATTAAACCCTGAAAGGCCATATCGATGGTCTTCTGAAAGGTCTCCCTAGCATTAGATAAACCAAAGGGAATTTTCCAATAGCCCACAGTTCCCCTTTTTGTGGTGAAGGTTGTTTTGTACTGATCTTCTTTTTTCACTAATATCTTATTGTAACCAGAATAGCCATCTAATAAGGAAAACCTCTCAGAATCTGAAACTACTTGAAGTATCTGCTCCATAGAAGGCAGAGGATGATGGTATTTTAAGGAGGCCCTATTTAAGTCACATAAATCTACACAGAGTCTTATTTCACCATTTTTCTTCCTTATTGGTACTAGGTTTGAAACCCATGAGGTATGCTTAATGGGGAAAATAATGCTGCTTTCAATCAACTTATCTAGTTCCTTTTTCATCAAAGGCTCTAACTTGGGATTCAAGGGCCTCTATTTTTTCCTAATAGGTTTGACGTTAGGCTCAAGTTCAATGGTATGTTGAGCAAGCTAGGGATTAAATCCCTTTAAATCACTATATTTCCAGGAAAAGATATCATTAAATTCTTGAAAAAGTTGAATAAAAACATGCTTCTCCTCAGCTGTACATACCTTGCCTAACTTACGAAGCTTTTCTTTGAAAACTTCAACTTCTTCGTAGTGATCTTGCTGAACTTGAATATTGCCCTTGGATTTTCTAGCTTCATCATCTATATTAAAAATAGATTCTAAAGTGACTAAGCCTTTTGGCAACTTGTTGTTTTTGAGCTGAATAATCTGTTCACTGTACTAGTGTTGTAACTTTTCCTAATTGGTATGTGAGAACTCAGCTTCCTCTCTTAAAAATTTGACAATCTGCTGGTCACTATCAAAGACTTGCCAGTGTATATTATTATCAGGCACAGCAGGCCTAACTACAATCTTAACATGCTGATTAGTTTTATCACTGCAAATCTCTTTTAGAATATCATGTTCAGCTCCTACATTAGCTAATCTATCAGCATGTTTATTCTGAGTTCTAGGAATGGAAATCAGATTAAATGCCTCATATCCCTCTAAGAGGTCTCATACTCTATTCCTATAAGACCTGAGTGTATCATTTTTCACAACATTAAGCTTTCTCACCTGATTGACAACCAACTCGCTGTCACCATAAACTTTTAGACAACTAATACCTCTCTGTCTTGCCCACTCCAAGCCTTGGACTAGAGCTTCATATTCAATAGAATTATTAGAATAGCTAAAATAGAATCTAAAAGCTAAATAGTACTTCTGACCTTTTGGTGATACCAGCATACATCCACCACCAGCACCTACCCTACTCCTTGAGCCATCAAAATATAGCTCCCACACATCATTTTCCTGCTGTTCGCTATGCTATTCTTTGTCCTTTTCAATATTGGGCTTAAAAGAGTCAGTATCATGCATCATATAAACACCAATGTCAACCTCCTCCAACTGCTTACCTATACCAACTTCAAGAGTTTGAGATGCCCACCCTTTAGGAAGAATATTTGATGTTCTTTATGTTTGAATTTCAGCCTCCTGAACAACAGGCTGCTCCATTTGTACACTTGTAAACAAGTTGGCATTAATAGGAGATGGATTGTAAGGTTCAATATGAACTTTGGCTATGGGTTCTAATTTAACAGTGACTCTAGTACCATATCTGGTTCTGAATAGCATATGATACCAATCAGAGGATAGGTAACCACCTATCTTGGCCATAAAATCCCTAGATAAACAAAGGGCATTGTACAGAGGCAACTCAATAATGTAGACATCCTGTGGTATTGCAAAATTTAGACAGACATGTAAAGTTAAGCTGAAATTTTTAATGACCCCTACTGTGTTAATAGCAATACCATCCAATTGTACTACCCCCTTTTCTAGTGGCTCATATTCAATTCCCAACTTATCAACAAATTGTTTGGGCATAACTGAACTACTAGCCCCTGATTCAATCATACAATTGTGAACAAGATGATCTCCTATGATTAATAACAAATAAAAAGGAGGTGGCTTGGCTTTAGCAGCTTGTTGTTCTTTATTACTAACAACAGTACTAGTCAACACAACTTTCTCCTTTTCTACACTAGGCTCGTCTGAGACACTTAAACCTGATAAAGCATATTGAAGCAGATCTTTTTGACATTGACATGGGTACATTAATTTTCTTCATATGCTCAAGTATATTGAAAGATGTAGCAAGTTTAACTTGACCTTTAGAAGGAATAACATCACCTTTAACTAAAGGGGCTTGGACTAATGAATTAGAGTGTTGCTTGCCTATCAAAGGCTGCCCTCTTAGTAGTATTCAGATTTGGTCAGCTTTTGATGAGCCAGGAGCATTCTAATTCTGGTTCAGCCCTTGTTTCGATTGAGTTTGAATTGTATCAGGTTGATGTCCATCTATTGCCTTCTTTTTACTGTGTGTGTTGTCTGCAATTGAAGAATCAGCGTGGTTCACTCCACAAAATTCTTCCCCTCGCCAGTTTAGGAATGTAGACTCATATGTCTGTTGCTCTTGTTGTTGTACTTCAGTTGCTACAGGCACATTAGACTGTATTGTTGAACTGTTCTGAACCATCAAAGCTTGATTAAGTAGCCCATTTACATAGGTACTCTGATTATGGGGTTGATTACATGAAAAAAACCACTCATAATCTTGAACTAAATTGTTCCGAATAGGTGCAAGCTCTTTGGAAGTGCTTGCAACATTGGAGTCATAAGCTTGATATGGCCTTGGGTTAGGAGAAGATCTTTGGCCTTGATTATAAGGCTGATAAGATGGTTTGTTGGTCTGATTTTGCTGGTAATTAGATTGAACTGAGCGCTGATAAGGCTTAAAACCTTGATTTTGCTATTTTTGAGATTAACCATCTAATTGCCAAAGGCTCTGCCTTTAATCTCTTGCAGTTCGTTAGACTGAGTTGGAAATGCATTTACTTCGCCATTAGGCTGGGTATCAGGTGTTGGAAATGTTGGTGCACTTGGAATAATAGCCAAAGGAGGTAACTGCATAGGGATTGGAGGCTAAATACCAAGAAATATTGGCATAGGTGGTCTTGGGGCAATCTTACTAGCCTGTATGAGGTTGTTTTCAGCTCTAACAGCTACACCATATGTTGCAGGAAGTGTATCCCCTCCCATCGGTTGAATCATTACGGAAATGTCACTATTTAAAGCTCTCAAATAGTATAAAAAGGCATGATTAGTAGTAGGCCTTACCGTTTGTGGAATTCTATCCCACATTCTCTAGAAACGGTGATTGAAATCTGACATAACTTCATGAGGAGCTCTTTTGATTGTAGACAGCTGCTCCACCAATGACAAATGGTCTGATTTATCTTCAAAAAACTTGCACAACTGGCTGCCTAACTCATCCCATGTTGCTATGGAGTTGACAGGCAAGCCTCTGAACCATTGTAAGGATTTTCCTTTAAATGACGCTGCCAGCAATCTGAGTGCAACATTTTCTTCAATCACATGATGAACAACACACAAGTTAGCAACATCTTTTATATGCTCTGTTGGAGTGGTATGATCCTCGCCATGAAAATATGGCAGAATTTTCAAGGCAGCAATAGGAATTTTGTCATGCTAAACCAAATTCAGTGGGATGCCTTAGTTAAAAGCAACAAATGGTTGATTTCTCACTGCTAGAATCATTGTAACTGATTTGTCTCTGTATTACAAATCTGTAGTATTCATAAAAATGAGTTACAAAGTCTCAATAATGCTCTCCCAACAATCTCTTAACCAAGAACTCCCTCCTCTGCTTCTTTTTTTAGCCTTTGGCCTTGAAATCCCTCTTTATAGAAACAGAAAGAGCAACAAGGATCAGACCAGAAGGGGACACATGTCACCTGCCCATTGGACCGCCCTTTGGCATTTAACGCAAGAGGACTATTTAGCTACCACCATTAATTTTCAACCCTCATCCCTAACCCTGAGACTGTTTCTAGAGTTGGTTGTGTGCTTAGAAGGCATCAGTCCCTATGTCAGTTCTAACTCTTGGCGATAGGTAGCATCGGGGAGAGGTGTGACCTCGACACCGCTCCTAGAGTTGCCTTGAATGCTCTGTCAGACAATTGAACCTTAACATTTATGTTGATCCACTAAGCCAGCAAACGTCTCATTCGCCATTAAGTCTCGTGGCTGAAATACTAAGCTCGAGCAATCATGCACTTAGGAATCCTGCTCATTGGACCACCCCGTAGTGTTCAGGTCACCGAGACCCTGATCCTGTCCTGTCGACAGGAGTTGTCAACAAGACATACATGTCGTCAACATCGGGGAGACCTCCTGGTGATAGGCTCTATCGCTGATTGTTCTGGCATTTGGCATGATGTCTCGTCGATAGCCCTGGTCTCGCAAATGTTTTGACCTTCATCCATTCGGATTTTAGTCAATCACCAACCCTAATGATTAAGCATCGAGCACCTTTTTCACGTTATTATAACATCACTGTCGATTTAAAGCACGTGCTTCACTTGGCTGCCCTAGTAACTTGGTATTTAGTATGCATCTCACACTTCTCATGGCAGTTAAAGACCCTACACCATGATTCAACAAGTTGGCGAGGAACGACCGTGATCACCTACCTATTTCACTGACAACCGTTGATCTGGTCAAAACAAGAAATGGGACCAGAGTCAAAATCGGAATGGAAACTGAAACTGAAACTAACCAAAATTTCCAAGTCCATCCCACGTTTTGATTCCACCTCCGCCAAAGCAAAGAACCCCCAAACAAAAGAAAGCAAAGCGGGATCAGAACCAAAATTGATCCCGAGAGAAACACAGTGGGGGCGGAAGCGGAATAGAAACGAGACCATGAGACTTTTCCAAGTTCAGGTTCAGTTACAGTTCCAGATCTGCCTCTGACAACACACAAAGCAAAAGGGAAGAAATAAAAACACAAATAAGATCAAAGAGAAAGAAACATCCCTCGATCACCAACAACGAAAAAACAAAGAAAAGAACGGGCGGAATCGGAACAGAAATAGGAATTGGAACTTTAGAAAAGTTTTGATGTTTAGTTTTGGTCCACGCCCCAGGTCCACCAAAACAAAGAAAACACCCAAGGAAACAAAAACCCAAGGCACACACAAAAAAAATACCAAAGGACAACAAAACATAAACGAGATCAGAATGAAAACCAATCCCAAGTGAAAACCAGTGGGGGGCGGAAGTGGAACAAAAACGAGACCCTAAAAATTTTCCAAGTTCAGGTTCGGTTATAGTTTCGGCTCTGCCTCCGACAACACACAAAGAAAAAACGAAAAAAAGGCAAGAAAAAGAAACAAAGGGAAAAACCACCCCACGGTCAAACAAAAGGTCAAAAGAAAACAAACACACAAAAGTGCGAAATCGAAACAAAAACAAAAACTAGAACTTTGGAAAAGTTCCAATGTTCGGTTTTGGTTCTGACTCCGCCTTCAACAGAACAAAAAGAAGAGGGCCCAAGGAAAACAAAATAGAAAGGGGGAAAGCAAGGCAAAACCATAAGATGAAGACCCTCCCAATAAAAATCGAACACCTGCACGCTGGGCTCAACCCTTATGGGAGCCACATTTAATCCATGTGTTGAATTTAAAACATAATTTTCCCCTGCAGCTGCACAAGAAGCAAAAAAGTTAGAAACTATGCAACCTTGATGCAAATGTTCCTCCATTTGGCCTTCATGAACACTTGAAGACATAGATTGCCCCGCCTGATTGAGCCCGTAGGTGAAAATCGGGTAACATCCTTGGCGACCTCAGCTGGATGTTTGCCTGCTAAACATGCAAACCAGTAGCCTAGGCCTATCCATTGGGCATGGAGTCATTGGGAACCTAGACCCACCCCTAGAAAACTCACCCAGAACTTTTGTAACTCAGATGATAGACATATACAAGGCCCTGGCCCATCCAAGACAAAACAACAGAAGGAAAACTGCTCATTTGTGCTGAAACAACACTTAGGGAATGAAAACTACATCTAATCTAATGTGTGGAAGCACTTATTGATATATAGAATATAATAGCTATGTATAGATTTAGGTCCATACCTCAAAAGAAATGTTTGAGGTGAATCCCATTCACTGGGATTAGTTCCACTACACCATCCAACTTAGATAGATGGAAAGCATTATGCTATTTCTTCTCAGTGATGATATATGGCCCAGTCTAGAATGCATCAAATTTGGAGTGCTTTCCAAGCCTACTTTTCAATTCATCCCACTTTAGCACTATGTCACCTTCTTGGAACACTCTGGGAGATGCCTTTTTATTGAATGACCTTTTCATTTGAGCCTGATGTTGCTCAATCTTTTTTACTGCTTCAGCTCTGAGTTCTTCAAGTTCAATTAACTGAACTAGCCTCGTTGTCATAGGCTCTTCCTCAATCATATCAAGCTGGTTTACTAGATCAAGGGTTGGGATTTCAACTGAAATGGGTTGTCTTGCCTCTTTTCCATACACTAACACGTATGGAGAAAGTCATGTAGACCTTTTTGACGTAATCCTATCAGCCCACAAGGTTGATTTCAGCTTGGTGTGCTAGGCTCTTTGATTGTCTTCCATAGTTCTCTTAATGATCCTTATTGAGATTTTTGTGAGTTTCCACAGCCTTGTCAAATTTTCATCTTTGGTGTACCACCTATTAGTGATAGGTTTTAGATTTCAAGCATATCCTTCTTACTCTTTTCCTTATCATATTTTCAAGTTGTCTTAAGGGGAACCAACCCATAATCTGGAGGTCCACTTCATTCCCAGATCACCCACAACCTTAAAGTGTTCCCATGTGTCAATAGGTTGCTACAGTTCATAGCTTAGCAAGGGTGCAAATCTTATTTGACAACAGTACCATCATTGAAATCACTGAGGACCAATTCCATCCTCTTACATTTGTTAGTGAGGTGTTTGTAGGGGCTTTTATAGTAAGAATTATGAGTAGATGCCCTATGGTCAACCTCAACAATTTTCATTCATACCTTTTCTCTATCCCAGACAACAACAAGTGTTGGAAAATTCCTTATCACGTCTTTCCTAAAGAAGAAAGCATGAGGTCCATATCTTGAGATTCCCCTCTTTATTTTTTCTTTGTTGATATGTCCTTCTGGATCAAATTTTCTAGTAGAGGCTACTTTCATTCTCATATTACTGATTATTATACCAAATACCTCATATGCTTCTTTTTCTAATATAACAAAATATTAAAAGGAGAATTTGATGCAATGATGGAGGCCTTTCTAAAAAACCTAAAGTTCTTTGCATTAGAACGATCCATTTTCCACATTATCTCAATGAAAGTCAGCCTATCCAAAACAAACCTAGGTAGTATATGTGGCACCATGGGAGCCCCATAACATCTAATGACTGTGCAATCCTCATACAGATACCAATCTCCCTAATTGCACTCATAATCATGGTCATCACCATATTCTTTTGGCCTTAACAATGCCTGAATTGTTCTGGAAATCCTCTCAGTAGGTGCAACACCCACTTGTACCAAAATGGTGTGTTTTATGATGTTACAAAATCCAACATAATTTGAGTTAGGGTAATGCAAATCCTAAATGAATGTCCACATTTGAACAGGAAACTTGTTACCCCTCTGATCCGCTTGTCTTAGTCTCATGGCCTTGCCAAAAACTTCATGTCCCTTATATAATATCATATGCATCAATAATGAATAGTGTATGAATGTCAATGGGGTTCTCCTTTCTTTCAACCTCATCAGGTCATAATGTAACTGCTCTGTAACTTTGTTGGCATATTCGAACCATGTGTGCTTGTTTCTATGTTGAATATCTAAGATTATAAATAGTAGGGGTGATGTTATCCTTCCATCACATCTCACTCTAAGCACCTAACATAGCATATAGTTTGTATATCTAAAATAGTCTGTGAACTCTTCACAGTCCAGTGGTTCAACCTCTTTGAGTGCAAGCACTGAACCTTTCTCTCATCTATGTCTTGGTATTTCACCTCTTTAGAGCCCTACCCTATGTTCAACATATTCCTTCTACAATTTTTCAAAATTAATCTTTTCACTGGCATCAGGCTTCATTTGAAAAACCTCTACTATTTTACTCTTCTTTATTTCCAAGATGCTTCTACCATTAGTGTCTGTAATTACCCTATTTACATCATCATATCTGTCTGCAAAGTGTAGCATCAAGTCCACCTCCACAAGAACATTAGGGAAAACCAATTTCCCTAAATCATAACCCCAGACATTTTTACTAGGATGTCGAACATCTCTTCTTATAAAAGCATATAGGAATAATTCCCATCTAGTCTTTGGCACAACAATGTCACCAATTCCATCTGCAAGGTCCTTGAAATTGGTCATTAGTATCCCCTCCCCGGTATCCTTCCTACCACTTTCCTTGATGTCCGACGGTTGTAATTTATCCATGAAGCAGATGTAGTCCTTTGGTTGGCCCTTTTTCTTCTCGGTTCTCTCTAATGTTTGGGACGAGTCATGGGTGACTTTATGCTTTTTTTTCTTGGGTATGGGTTTTGAAGATGTCGACTCACTAGGTTGGCTCATCATGGCTTCTTAAGGGTTTACGGGTTTGAATTCAAACTAGGTTTTGGAATTGATTCTCTATTCTTGACAGCTTAAACTTGAATTCAAAATACAATTCTACCCTTTTGTTATTATCCCAATTGGAAAACTACACTTAATCAAGAAAATCCAAGAACCCTAATTAATCCTTGAAATCAATTCAAACCTTTTGGTTCAATACACTAGTTCTTGCAAAGTAACAAAAGAAACCAGTGGAATTTTGATGGAAACTTACTCGGGAACAACTCCTCTGCAACTTTCTTTAGCTTCAGCTCTGGTTACTCTGAACTCTCCTTCAGCTTCTCAGACATTTGAATGAGAGGAAAATACAAGTTGTAAACCCTTTTCTATGAATTCGGGCAAGTACACACACCATTAATGGCACAAGAAGGATTTCATGAGTGAACAATTACTCCCTTAGTTGTTTGTTCCCATTTGAATTCAAACCATTGATTTACTCATGTGAAAAATCCATCCAATGGCTAGCATCATTCAATAATCTCCATGGGGCTCTACCAGCGATTTGGTATGTACTCAATGAGCTAAGGATTTGCGCGTATATCCCCACATTCCATGAGTATCACTCATCGCGTCTTTCCCTTTTACACTGGAACCTCATCAAACAATGGCTAGAAGGCTAGCGATGAGATATCAACCCTTGATCTTGAGCATGAGAGGATCTTAGTCAAAGACTTGAATTCCATCGCTCATCGTGTGTTCAAGGTTTGTTGAGTATTCTTGACTCATGACAGACTAAAGCCATGCAATGGGAAGATACTCCGCCCATCAACGGTCATGGGTTCTCTTTTGAATTTCATGATGTAACTAGCGATATTGCAAGGGCCGGTGATGGGTTAAGACTTTAACCGCATTGCTCATCATAGATTATTTTCTTGTGGGGGAAATGAAACATGCGATGAGTGATGAACTGAATGCCAAAGGATAGACATTACATTTCTCATCATGGGATAAAGGAAGCATTTCATGAAGAAACATGCGATGGGTGATAAACAGTGAGCGACAAACTTAAGTAACGCTAAAAGGCATATGCATAAAAGTTGTTCATAAAGAGGGACCTACTAGGCTCGATGGTAATCAAGGTGTTGGGGCCTGTTGAACAACGATAATAAAGACCATAGGAAGGCACTTAAGTGACTGGTAAACTAGCTCAACCAATCAACATGAGAACATAAGCTAAAGGATAACCAAGGGTGGAAAAATACATAAAATTCTTAAACCTTAGACCCTAGTGGCGACAAGATATGCGCAGGCAGAAATGACCATGGAAATGAAGGGACCATAAAATTTTTATGGGTTTCACCAATCCCATAGGGGAATTGGTGTCACTTTGATGTGGAAAGTGGTCCTTTCCCAATCCCTTTGATAAGCTTCAAGATCCTTGATGAATTTGGAGTAGAGTGACAATGCCTAAGATTGTGGATGAAAATGGATTTGATAAAGCCAATTGCCCTCAAAGATAGTGATAACAATTGGATGATTGATGGATGAAATGAGAATAATGACTTTGCATGGATTGTGTATGCATATTGTGAAAATAATTCTTCTATTTATATAAGCCAAGGGTTGAAGATGAGAGGATTTGATGAATGTGGGATAAAATGGGAGCCAATGAGAAAGTGCCACTTGTCACAAATCTGATGGGTGAAGTTGGAGCACATTTTGGGAAATGTGTGAGTGGAGGAGGATGGAAGAGAAATAAATGATAATGGTTGAGGATTTGAAAGACTGTAAGAGGAATTGAATAAATATGGTTGAGATTTGAGAGGATTAAGAGATGTTATTGCATTTGTAAGAGGAGTTATTGTGGATGTGAAAGGTTTTTGAAAACCTTTAGAGGGAAATTGAATGAGAGGTTGTTGAGAGTATTATTCCCTGGGATATGCCTTTGTGAGGATAAATAGAGGAATTATTTAATTAAAAGAAATAAATTTCATGTGCAACCTGGTTAGTTGACCATGGGTTTATTTAACTCTTAAAGAGTTAAAAGCTAGAGGATTTATTAATGCTGATTAGAGAGTGATTTAGGATTAATTACTCCATAATTAATTAATTGGAATGGGTTAGGGGATTGTGACATTTGATTTAATTTATTTAATCAAATGAGAGGACTTTGGGGGATTTAATTAAATGTGATGAAAATTAGTTAGAAGAAGGGTGAATTAATCAATAAATTTAATTATTTCATTAATAGTTGAATTTGTTGAATTTAACTAAATAATGTTGATTATTTAATTAATTGATGAATTTGTAGTGGTTTAGGAAGAAATAGTGTTAGTTAATCAGAATCAGATGCATAGTATCAATTAGGACTTTTTTGGTTTCTACTGGTAGTGATCTGGTTCAGGAGGAACCCTCATTGTGTGAAATATGGAGGAATGACAAAGATATTTGGCCCATTCTATAAAAAGGGAAGCTCACCTCCTTTATTGAGGAAATGAAAGGGCATGACCCCATCCTTTTCCATGGATTTTTATAGATCTTGAAAAGATGGGTTGGTTGAAGTCAGAGGTCTATCCTTTATGGTCTCCATGGAGCTTATTATTGTGGCCATGAGTCTCTCGCTAGATGGGGTTTGTATTCCTAGAAAACCTAAGGTTCATTATTAGAAGGACATGGAACATTTCCTCAAAAAAGGGGAGAAGGTGAATCAGAAACAAAATGGGTTCAACATGGATGACTTACTTGTCAGGTTTGGAAGAAGATGGTTGAAGTCCTCATGATGTATGTTACGTTGGAGGGAAGATTTAAATGCTTCCATGCTCATCACTTTCCCATGCTGAATCATTTTTGTTATAACATCAAAATGAATTTTGCATTTATCTTTCACTTTGATCAAAGAGGTAGTTTTGAATTATATAACATGTATTTAAGACCATTAGGTAGAGCCAACCGCTTAGCATTCTTCATGTGTATCTTTCAAATGGCTAGAAAGCTCATTTGAAGCAAAACCGGATGGAAGTTTGATGATTTCCATATTTCATTACTTGATCAACCCATTGTGTGAATGATTTGGTCCTAGTTTTACATGATCTAGACTGGTAGAAATAGCTCCTCTGTGGCAATATATTTTTCTTTAAAAACTTGCTTGTTCTAAGTAGAAGGTTGGTTTTAAGATATTTAACTATCTATTTATTTATTGGGACATAAGGTTAATTTTCTTTTAATTTTCATATTTATCTCAAGCTCTCATGGGTTGATTAATAATTAGAGAACATTTGATGACTGTAGTTTATAGTGGAGTTGTGGAGGGTCAAGGTGTGATTAAAAATATCTTTTTTTATTTTGCAAAATCTTATATTTAGTTGAATACAAATAAATTAAAAAACATAATAGATTTTTTATTGCATGGAACTATGAATTTACTTTATCAACTAATACATTATAATTAGAATACAACTATACTTTTATTATTAAAGAAGCTTGCAAATGATAAAAAGCAATAATCTAGATGTTGACCTTTGTTGTTAGGAAGAGGCTTGCCAAATTAAAGAAATATTTAAACTTGAAGATGATAAATTAAATCCAAATGACCAAGGCATCTGATTATATGACCAACTTGAAAGGTGTAAGTGTTCAATATGACCATGAAACAAAATGACATGAAAAATGATGACTATTTATGAAGGAAATATTTAATGAATGTACATAATAAAATTGTCATTCACATTGATAGGTAAAGCTATAAAACTACCCTTATGCTCATGGGACATTCATATACATATAACATGAAGTTGCAATGAACACAACTAAACCTTTAGGACATGACAATTAGATACATATAAGCACCTATGATGAGTTTATAGGGACCCCTAGACACAAATGAGACCTCCATTATAGTGATCAAACTTGATCACATGAACATGCTCCCTCTGTGACAATGTGGCATACATGCCAACAAAGTGTGTTGAGTACTACCTGAACTCCTAAGGGAATAGACCATATATCAATTAATGTGATATTATGCAAATATAAATTGTAGTCAAAAGCCTACAAACTATTGAAGTCAAAACGTGCAACCCTAACATTGATATGCATACAATGAAAATGATGCAAGCCATTAAAACCACAATGTAAAATTCAAACCAAAGGTCAAAACGAAAAGTAAAAGGGTTCTTTATTTTATAAAAAGTATGGGCATGTTGTAGTTAAACGAAAAATTGTTACAGTGAAGAGGAGCAATGATAAATGATAAACAAGGAAGCAAAAGTTGTAGCCAAATCCATTTATCTTTATAGACACCATCACTGTGAAGAGGAGAAATGACCACGAACCCACCATTGTCGAGCATTGCTTTTGTAAAAGACTTGCATAATACAAAGCAAAGCTAAACATGTTTCAAATGAAAATTGGAGAAGAAATGTCTCATTTGTGGGATGGCGGTGAGCAAGATAAGTGAGGTTGTGTAACATTTGTTGCACAAATGTATCAAAAATTGGTGCCATATAAAACACTTAAATGTAAGGGGACACAAAGTTAATGTGGCTATGGTGGCAATCTTCCTGCTTGTCATGTGATATGTCAAATATGTACCACTCCCCTACCATGCAATCATTGGGGGTGGCCTTGATCCACAATTGATCACCCATCCAAACAAGCAACTAATTCAACCACTCAACCTATCATCAACATACACAAGACAATTTGCATTCACATAAGTGAATATTTTCTTGGGTCCACCATATAAATACTAAACTATGAACAAATTTTATAATATTTTTGGTCAACTCCACCCTAAACCCTAAACCCAATATGGTGTGAAAGCATGTTGAATAGGTCCAAACAATGAAAACACGTTAAAGAAAAGCACACTAAGGTGGTGAGGTAGAAATCCATTATATCTCATCACTCATGTCATGTCCCACTTGGGAAATGTGAAAGACTTTGACAAGAGTCCGTGGGATTAGAGATGTATGGTTAATCAATTATGTACATACAAGTATCTGAGCTAGTTTCCACTAATAATGTACAAATATGAGTCAGAATTTGTTGGCATTTTGTCCTTTACTGACACTTCTCGTCCATTACTGAATTAACAATCCAGGGAAAGTATCATCTAAAAGGAAATTCATTTGTTGTAATTTTGTTGTACACTACTAGTGATCAGTAAACAATAATGAGTGAACAACAATGCTAGAGTGGGGATTAAAAAACACTTTAAATAATTAAATATTTTAATATTTCAAATTAATATCAAGTTTTGAAGATTGTTTAATTCTTTGTAAAACTAAAGTAGAGGAGAGGCATGGATAGTGGTGTGGGGTCACATAGTGGTGATGGAAGTAGTGAACCTAGGCCCCAGAGTGGACCGCCTTAATATTCAATTGTAAAACAATTTTTATCCATAAAGTTAACAAAAGTAGTCGAATTAATGTACCATCAAAATTTGTATTATAACCGGTTTATATTTGTTCCAAACACAAATAGTTTTTCGTAGTCTTACATGTCAGAGAATATTCAAATCACATATGAAACCATCATCTTACAAGACAATTTTCTTATTAATGGCCCATAACATTAAAACATGTAGCCAAAATATAAAATTAGTATAACCCACACTCCCCTTAAATATCACCACTTGCATTACATCAACGCCAATATTTTCATAGATCCAATGCCACGAGAACAACTAAGATACAATACCGTCCCATCACCAAATCCAATCTAACCCACCCACCATCCAACTTTCCCAACAACACAACACTCGAAGGAAAATCAATCATTCATTTGTGTCCCATCGGTCAAATCCTCGTGTTAGAATTGTGAAATTTTGAAAATTTTATGGTTGTTTAAACTCATAAGTTTCCAAAGAAGCCTATACCATGAGTATAAAATTGATATAATCAGCTTTGCATAACATATTTTCCCATGTTCTAGTCAGCATTTATCATTTGGTCTCATAGAATTTACCTGATCCCAAGCATTTGAATATATAAAGTCATATCGGCATGAGATGATGCAAGTTTCTCTGATCCATAAGTAATTTTATACTAACACATATTTTTCAGTGTATCGAAAAGAGGTCAAGAATGTCATACCGATAAAATATCATTTGAGGATACACATCGGGAAGATGCAGTTCATAGTCTCAAATGACAAATTGATTCTATCGACAAGATAATAATCATCGGGCTAACAGTGAGAAGTCATATCAAGCTTATATATGTCTTACCACTCGAAGCACAAGGAAATGTGTTGGCCAAACCAACGCCATCGGAGTGAAATTCCTAAAGTCAGCCCGAGATATTCATTCAGTCTTGCCGATGAAGCAGAGGAGGATTTCGTTGGTAGGATAATGCTACCGGGATGAGTTCAAGATGTCCCGCCAACCCTCCATGACACACCGATAGAATTATATTGGTAAGGAAATTGGTGATATATTTGGAGGGAATGATCATCGGAAAGACATGATTTATGGTCTCGCCAATGAAGAAATGCATCGGCGAGACGGACTTAAGCAAAGAGAGATAAGGAGGTCATACCGAGTATAGTTCCATTGGCAAGAAAACCATTATGACTTAGCGATTAGAATTGACGAAGAAAACATACCGGCAGGATTGATAAAGAACAAAGGAAATATTTCAGAAAGATACATATCTTTGGAGTAAGTTGAAGACTTTCTGCCCGACATAATAAGTCACAGCAATAGGTTAGCATCGGTGGGAGTTATAACGATATACTTGAGACTGAAGGGATAACT
The DNA here is from genome assembly GCA_007258455.2 of Sequoia sempervirens. Classification (NCBI taxonomy): domain Eukaryota; kingdom Viridiplantae; phylum Streptophyta; class Pinopsida; order Cupressales; family Cupressaceae; genus Sequoia; species Sequoia sempervirens. The sequence continues at coordinate 58,476,464 of VDFB02270651.1, read as the reverse complement.
CTCGGGGAGACTCATAACGCTGGTGAAACTACAAGACATCTTACCGATATATGATCTATCGATAGTGAAGATACGAGTGAATCAAAATAACTCTCGGGGAGACTCAAAGTGTTGGGGAAACTACAAGATGTCTTAGCGGATGTTTAATGAATGTTGACAAAATCCCTAATAAAAGGATTGCCCAAGTTTTGAAAATGTCTCGCCAACAATATTACATGATGTGACAGTGAGAGTTTCAAAAAAAGACCTACTACACTCTTGTTTCAGCTAAAACATTAATGGTGCCACAGAGCATAAGTAGTTTCATGAATTGAGGAAGATTCAATTGAAAACATTATTACGGAATTAATAGCGGAGGAAGCAGAAGGACGAACAATGAACCAGGGCATTCTTTCAGCTCAAAAGTTTCAAGCAAAATACAGTAATTTCTTCGTACCTTAATTTTTGCAATTTTGAAGAATGGAAGCTACTAGTTTAGGAAAATTAAAGAGGAGAAAACATGGGGAAAGTAGTCAGTCTAGAGGGAAAAAACTAAAAACTGAAATTGAGCCAGAGGGCATTGAGCAAAAGCTAAGCCAAGATCTTATCGACCAATTACCTAGCTCTGGACCTAAAGCTAGATGATCTGCACAACATAGGGAAGAAGTGGATAAATTAGATGACAAATGTAAGCTCATAGGAGATATTTGGACACCAATAAGAGGTTATGAAGTTTTTAGTTTTCATTACTATCGAAGGAATCGCTTTGAACCAGTATGTAATCCATGGAAGCTTAATTTGGGAAAGCTAGTCTTCCCTAATGTATTTGTCAATGTTGAATTGGTGAGATTGTTGGTCACTCATTATAATTCAAAACTCAAAGCCATCTATGACCCATCTGGGAAACCATTGATACATATATCAAAAGACGTAATAGGCAAGGTTTTCAAATTGGAAGGGGTTTGCAATGAGAAGATCATATGTGAAGAATTAGAAAGAGAATTCGGGAGGATGGACACAATTTATAAAGGTTGGAGGTTTCCACTACATGGAATTAGATAGGGCGGAAAACCAGTTCCACTAGAGGATAGTGATGGATCCCCCTTTCATGTTGATCTTTTTGAACCCTATATGAAGTATACTTATTTCTTGGTAGGCCAAGTATTGGGAATGGAAGTCCCTGAATATATGTCAATCGTGCCTATGATAATTTCAGAAGATATTCAGTATCACAACTCTAGACCTTTTGATTATGCCTCATACATTTTTAAGGGGCTTGATTTTGGGTTGATGACAGTGAAAAGTGGAGCCTCTATCTTACATCTTAGGCATTATTTGTTGTTGATGCATATAGTGTTGTATTTTTTATAGCAGTTAGGGTTGTGGCCTCAAGAGATGAAAATTTCACAGTTTTACAAGGTATGTCATTGCCTATTCAATTATGGATTGTTGTTTGGGACAGCAGGTTTGCTAATTCTAGTTTTGTACACTTTGAGGAGTATTTTGTAAAGACATTGTACAAATTCTATAATCATCCATGTGCTTATTCTTTATCTAATGAGATAAAGAGGTTTCTCAGGCCTAAGGACTTCAATGGGCCAATTAGCACAATTGGGGGGATTGGTATTGTTTAGATGATGCTACCATGATTAGGGTTTATGGATTTGAAGATGCCCCATTCATTTTTCCTAAAACAGTCTCGGATAGGATTGCGTACTTGGAAATTGTTAGGCAGATGGACTTTTCTAGTGTTATGAATTTGAGCTCCTTTGGAAAATAGGCTTTTATGCCCAGTACATTGTGCTTCAGTAATTTTACTGTATTGGTGAAGGAATGGTACAACTTGATTCTTGATAAGCTACTGCAATACAACATGAAAAGAGGACCATCGAGAAAGAATTTTGACCCAGAAGGATATATCAATTATGCTAAACAAAAGATAAACTTTGGAGGGTATCAACATGTACCCTATCAACTTGATGATATGATCAAGAACCTGGAAGTCGAAGAAGTAGAAATGGTGGTTGAAAAATATAATCAAGGGTTGCAAGACATAGAGCTGTTATCTTCTGGGTAAGAGGCATTTGAGGATAATATGCCACAAGGTCAACCCAATAAGATTTCAAGATTAAGAACTTAGGATTGTCCCTTCCCTTCCAGGGAATTAAGTATTGAAGAGAGTATAGATACAGATGCAAGGCACGTGGAGTATAAGTCATTTTTAGCAAATAATGAATTTATAAATTCTCTAGAATTTAAAGCATTCTTATATAAACAAAAAGGAAAAGAGATAAGAGAAATGGTTGACAATGTTACACCAAGTAATGAAGAACAATTACTGAATGATCTAAAGATGAGTGTGGACAAATAAATGGTGGGTATGACCCCTAAAAAGGGAAGGAAAATGTTAGAAAGTGCTAGTGTTATGATTTTTCCAGGGTTGGATCTCAATTCTGCATTAGTCTTTGATAGTTTTTTGAAAGATAGTAATGCTACACACAAGCTCAGCCTAGAAAAGGTGACAGAAGTATATGCAGGGTCAAAATACAATCTAGATGAAGGGTCATTAATGATTTGGGCCTTGTATCCACCTCACAGGAAATCAGTTGTCATTGATACTAAGAAGTCATTCAAGCATGTTATGAATCTAAAGGTTGGGGAGGTTGATCGTGTGGCAACAACAGAGATTAGGATCAATGTAGAAAAACTAAACAAAGCTCAAATATAGATGTTGATTAAGGAAAAAGAAATGTACAAAATGAATAATGAGAGGATGTTGAGAGAAATGACCGCTTGAAGGATTTGTTAGGGGTTACAATGAAATCAACAAAGCTGCTCACTCATGGTGAAATTTCAAAAGCAAAAGATCATTGGGAAGGATCAAGTGCATATTGTCAAGGGAAATATGATGCACTTGTAGCAGTAATTCAGAAAAGACAAGCTAGTCTAACAACTTGGTTGAATAAGCTCTAAGGAATACACTCACATAACTTTGTTGCATTACAAGAACATGAAAGAATGGATGGTATGATCTTAGAGAAGCTCCAAGAAATAAACCAGAGGGATGCTTCTGATAATGTAGCAATTGAAGCTACAAATCATCTTATGAATAAGCACAAAGACTTCTTTGAGGAATTGTGAGGGGATGCGCAGGGATTAATTGATGCCACCAAAAAGGGATTGACTGCATTCTTCGATGATAGAGGGGGATTAAAAGAAATGACCAGGTGGAAAGATAAAAATGAGTCAATATTGCAAGAGATTCTGAAGACAGCTACTGCAAAAGATATAACACTGGATGAAGCATGTGAACATAATGAAAAGATGGTGAAAATGGAAATCACAATCCGAAATGCATTGGGAGATGCAGATATGCATGAGCTTTGGGACTACTTGGACCGCTTGTCGAAGATTCATTTATGGATTAACAGAGCCTAATTACTTCTTTTTAATTTGTTGTTGTTTTAACATAAGACATTTTTGAAAGGACGTGTCCTTTCGAGCAGTTGATGTATAAATATCCATTTTTGGTAGCGAAAGAGATATAGTGAATAGGAAAAGGATACAGTAGATTACAATGTCTTACAATTATGAGACTATGTTGCATGTTTGAAACTATGCAGATATCAATGAAAATAATTTGATGTGGTGGTGTATTTCTGGTGTCAGTTGTTTGTTGTGCCAATTGATAGTATTGTTGAAGTTGTCTCCAAGGTTGATGTTTTCTAGTTATTTAAATTGATATAACAAGCGTATATTCAATTTTTCAGTGCACACTTGTTGTATCTGTATGGTTTGATTAACTGGTTCTTTCAAGGAAAGATTAAATCCTTTTAGTCAATCATAGTAATTAGGGAATCTCATTTGGATCATTAAGAAGAACTTTGTAATCATTTTCTTGCATGTTTATACAAGTGGTAAACTCGAATTTATATGCCAAACAATTAGAGTATCTGCCAGAAAGAAGTTACTTATATTAGATCTTTCATTTGACTCCATACACCCAATAAGGCACTAGTCTCTACCACTCCACCATTTAGTTTTATTCATTTTCTCACATTTTTTAAACTGAACATATTAGTTTTAGCCTTGATATTGCTTATACAATCTATACCAAAATAAAACTCATTTATCCACTCCCATTTGCCATTGTGGGTAAATTTCTTCAAAGAATAAACATAAGTCAAGTCTGCCTCATTCATATAGGTATACCCACCTAGGTCTAGCAGCACCTAAAGAGAAGAAGGTTCAAATCATTTGGCCTTGTTTGTTACCGTAAAATGTTGTGAGAGCCTGGCAACCTCTCATGATTCAAACCGGCATTTTTTAGAGCTAACACCTAGCACACGACTACTGGTGCATTCTCCTATTTTTCCACCTACAACCACCAAAACAATGGTGTTAAAGCCACCAAAATTGCTTGAGAATCAAACAAGGACTACATGCCATAAATACATACAAACTCTACAATTAAGGCATTGGATCAAGTTTTCAAATTTGAAAAAGGACATAAATTAAAGACTCTATACCAAACAAGCATTAAATATATAAATAGATTTTCTAATTCAAAAATGCATTACTCAATCTTTTCCAATTTCCATTTAGCATGTCTCACTTTCATATTCAGTTCTACATTTTCTCAAAGGCAGATGAAAATAGACCAGAAGCAACAACACGCTACCAAGTTACAAGTATTTAACTACTACTAATTCTTTATTCCTACAAATGCTAATCTATTGTATGCTATGCATATGTTTTTCACAAAACTGTAAATATCTGGGGTTTCACCTCGATGTTGTTTACTTTAGGTTTTTCATTTATATTCTTTATGCCTCATAATTCAAATATGTTGTATGTGATGTCAATGTTTTTCGTAATAACCTATAACTCAATATTTGGGGTTTAAACTTACATTATTTATGAATGTCAAGTCATTTCAATTGAATTTTTGGGTTTTTTATATTCTATATGCCTAGGAATATAGATTAGTTGTATGGACTGTAAATGTTTGTCACCCACTACCCTGTAACTCAATATCTGGGGTTTCAATTTATACTGTTTATGGATGCCAACTTACCCTATTTATGGGTTTCAACTTACCCTGTTCCTTACAATGTTATTGTTACACCCTACTACTCTAAGTGCAAAAGACCATGTCATTTCATTTCAAACTTCTTAATGCCTATCAATGCCTATTTGTTCTTAATGCCTAGAAATACATTTGTTCTGGAGTCTTTGTTTGGTTAGGCACCCATACATGTTCAACTGTGCACAATTTATTGTTCGAATCTACACTCAAGAAAGCTCCCTTTGTCTTTCAGGTGAGGTTTTCTACCTCACTAGGCCTGTACCATTGTCTTTCATTTCAAAAAAAATTAACACATATTTACTTATGTCTCAGTATACTATTTACTAGTGCAATATATATGCATATATATCTATATATATACATATATATATATATATATATATATATATATATATATATATATTAATAGAGTTATTTAGTTATTCCAATTAGCAGTATATATATGTCAACATATGTACCAACCATGCACTTCTAAGAATTTGTTGTAGTTACAGTCAATGTGATTTCATTTATATTCTATTTTCCTAGGAATGTCAATTACTTTTATGTACTATAACTATGTCGATGCATTTTTGTTCCATAAAATGTCATTGTTGCACCTAATTTGTTGTAATTGGTTTCACTTCCATTCTTAATGCCTACTTGTTTTGATGTAAAAATAGGGTTCATCAATGTGAAATGAATCAAGATAATGAACCACTAATTTTTAATACTATAAAACATACAATTATGAGGGTCAAGTCATGCAAATAACAATAAAAAACTAATCCTAATTTTTATAGCAACTATGAGGGGAGTTTTTAGAGCTTAAAATGATGTGTACCTTGTTGCAAGAAGCTTGTTTTTAGGGCACAAAGGATTCATTCGCCTTTAGTGGCGAATGGGTCCCTATTAGGGTTCCTAAGATTGAGATCTAGGTCATTTTCCTTGATGTATGCACTCTTAGATTCCCAATTGTCAACTCCCAAAAACCTATAATAAATTTTGTAGCTTCAATTCTTCATTATTGCACTATAAAGATCAATCTTGCAACTTGACAAATTTGACAATTTTTCTTTAAACTTCTTCTCCGCTTGATCTTCAACCTGCAAATATGTGAATACACACTCAAGGGAAGAAAAAATTGTTGATTTTTAGTGAATAGGGGTTTTCCTAAGTCAAACCACTTGTAGGTAATTAAACCAAATGATGAAATAATGAAATTGAAGCATGAACATGAAATGATACAATGTGATACCTTGGAAGTTGTCTTGGAAGATAAATTTTCAATCTAACATGTAGTGGCCATGAAGAATGTAGATCTGAATCTCAAGTAATATGTGAACAATGCTTGCAAGTAGATCTTCAATGCTACATTTGCTATCTTAGCTCAACAAAATGCATGAATGCACTAAACCCTTGTCATGATGAAATGATCTTGAATTTCTATAATAAAACATTGATTATTTGCCTTGAAATTCCTTTTAAAATTCTTTTGAAGTGCTCTATAATGCTCTTGTAAAGTATTAGGACGCTCTCTCAAATTTTCTAGGTGAAACAATGTGAATTAACCCCATATATATACTAAATCAAGAGATTGACCCCAAAATTCAAACAATTCAAGCCGACACCAGATTTGGAAACAAACATTATTAAAATCTCACCAAAATGAAATTCAAAAAGGGGGTCCTCATTAAGGGAGGACTTATTCGCCACCTAGGGAAAATGGGTCCTAGCACAATTTTCTAGGACCTTGCCTTTGAGGGATAAAAGTACATCAAAAACCCATGTAGAATCTGCAAAGAAAGGGTGGTCTTAAAGAGAAAGGACCCATTCGCCACCTAGGGTGAATGGGTCCTAGCACCAATTTCTAGGACCTTAAATTTTCCCAATTAAATGTTAAGTAATTTAAATTATGGGTGTTGGCATAGATCTTTAGGAGGTGTCACAAATAAGGCTTAAATTTGAATTAAAGGGGCTAATTAACTCTAATTAACCATAATTAGTTAAGGAGACCCTAGATAAATGTGAAAGTGTGTTACAACACTTAAAAGAGGGTACAAATTAAGTACATTTTATTAAAAAGGGGCCTAAGATCAATGTGAATGTGTCACAACACATTACAACATTAAACCTAGGAAAAATTAGGTTAATTCAATGACAATTATTCCCAAATCAAGTAAGGAAAAGGGATACTTTTTACGTTACTACACTACTGTTTATGGAAGTCAATGCACTCCTATTCCATACATTGTGATTGTTACACCTTATCTTCTCTAATAGATTGTCACTTCAATTCTTAATATACTATTTATGGATGTTAATGTTTTTCAGTTTCATAGAATGTGATTGTTACACCTAATTTTATCTAAGTCATTTCACTTCAATTATTAAAGCAATCTGATACCAACAATTACATTACAAACTATCAACATAAACATTAAAGATAAACAAATTGTTCATTCATCATTGTGACTTCAATAGTGTTCATTGATTGATTTTATCATTGCTTCAAAATTTTTTTGCAATAACTATAGGTGCAATTTAAATCTCAAATGAGGTCTAATCCAATAAAGAAGAATAGAAATACAAAGCCACGTACACGTAAAAAGACAGTAACAACCCACCTGTGCAAGAGCCTATTGTAGAAGCAAACAACATTCCTCAACCTATTGAGGCAATCCTGGAGATTGTTGCACCTAAAAGCAGGTCGACAAGAGCATCACGAGAATGGGAAGGTCAATAGAGGACATGAATAGGGCCCTAGAGGATGTGGAAACCAATGGGATGTCCACAAGGGTTGTTTCCAAGAAATGGAGAATCCTAGCTACAACGTTAAGCAATTGGCTAGGCAGGCTAACAAAAACTTCAAAGAAGGGTCCTCCAACTATCCTCACATAAGAGGAGGTGATTCTTATTTTAGATTGGTGCACATAAATGGCCGATGTTAGCCATGGCCTTGAGATTATCAATCTCAAGGAAAAGGTTTCCCAAATTTTCCAAACTAGACCCAACCCTTTCAAGGATGGGCTACCTGGAAAATCATGGTGGATTGGATTCAAGAGGTGTCATCCTAGATTGACATTTCACACAATAAAAGGTCTCAACAAGGATAGGGTAGTAAACCTATGACCCACAATAGTAGTTGGATTCTACAAAACACTATCAGAAGCCTATGAAAATAACCCATATGGTCCAAAAATAATATGGAACTACAATGAAACAGGGATTCAAGTAGGCATAAATGGAACAATGAGGGTGTTGGAATGATGAGGTAGCAAGAACATCTCATACATAATTCCCAAGAGCCAAGAATGGATAAAAATTCTATGTTGTGTTAATGCAACTAGTCAGAGCATACCAGGGTTCTATTTGTTCAAGGGAAATATGGAGATACAAAATTACATTGTTAACTATGAACCACTTGCTTGTATGGCAACCTAAGCACACGCGTAGATGACAAAAGAACTTTTAATGGACTAGCTGAAACATTTTTATAACTCAATTCCAGGGGGTGTCACCAACTATTATGCACCTTCTCATTTTTTATGGTCATGGAAGCCATGTTGTAGTGACAACTATCCACGAGGCAAGGAGGTTAGGCATTGACCTCCTTACACTACCTACACATAGGTCACACAAGCTACAACCTTTGGATGTCAATGTGTCCTCACCTTTCAAGTCATATTTAAAATTTGAATGAGTTGTATTTTTTACTAGATACATGAACATTGAAATCAGGAGGGAATAATTGGCAAAGCTAGGCAACAAGGCACTGTAAAGAGCATTGACACTGTGGCAACGGAAAAAGTATCCCTTTTACTTTTCCTTGCCTGTTTGGGCCCTTCTTGTTAAACTGAGCTTAATGGTGCCTTGATTTAGTGTTGTAATGTGTTTGACACATTCACATTAGGTCTTTGGCCCTTGTGAACTAATGAGCTTAAAACGGTACCTTGCTAAAGTGTTGTGAAGTATTGTAACACACTTTCACATTTTCTAAAGTTTTATTAATTAAATTCACCTAATAAATCTCTTTTTAACCTTAATCATGCCTTATTTAAGGTGTTGTAAAGTGTTGTAACACACTTTCACACTTTTCTAGGACCTTATTAAATAATTGGGCTTCTTTATGCTTTAATTGGCCTTATTTTATATCCACAAGCCTCATTAATGCATCTTTTCGAGGATGTGTTGAATAGTCCGGATAACTAAGAGGGGGGTGAATCCATTAGCATAAAAAAAATTTCTTAACTTTAATTAATCCAGAGAAAACTACTATCAATAAAAAAATAACCAAACACATACCAACAAGAAAGCACACAACAACACCATGCACAGTGAACACTGAAATTTACGTGGAAACCCAAGAAGGGAAAAACCACGAAGAATGCTAATTCTCAATTATAGAACACTGGCTAAGGTGATTTTTACAACGGCTCACTGGCGGTTGGCTCATTGCTCAATTAATACATCTGATTACAAAATAGTCTCATTGAAAAAACTGAAATGATGAAGTTGCATCTACATATGCATGAATTCAGTTCTGGTTAAGAGCACAATATCTATCTACATCAGATCTGGTCAAGGAATCTTCTGCATACCTTCCTTGCACAACCTTTGTAAATCATATTACTTCTTCCTTTGCATCCTTGTTATCTATTCGTACACACCATACTCCACACTTCTTATTTCATCAAACAAAAATAACTTATACTTATACCATTCCATTCCTTCATAATCTCCTAAGTCATCCAAACATAAAGTCTTCACAAAACATGGCTTGAAGAATAATCTTGAAACATTCAATAAGGCATGCTAGCATCGAACCCAAAAAGATAGGTTGCACATAAAGATATTCTTACCACATTACCAAGGGACCCATAAATAGGTCATATGTAAGATAGGTTCATTACATAACATAATTATCAAACTTTGGATTACATGAGATATATTTCAAAGCCAATGGGAATGCCACAACAAAGAGCAAATCTTGGTTATCATCAATTTCAGTATCAATCAGAGAGATACAATTTGACATACCAAAACTTGCAACATTCTACATGAATGTTTGGATAGCAAGGTTACCCAGAGTAAGCTTTGACCACAGTATCCAACATCAAATGATTAATCTTCTCTATTCTACATTAATTTACTTCCACAGATGTCCCAAAAAGAAGTATTTCCATAACCGGATCAAAGATAACATCCACACTACAACATCAAAGCATACGATAGGATAGCTCATTTATATATATCATCTGAAGAACAACCTTCTGGATCCAAGTTTTTACATCAATGAAAACAATGCTAAATCATCTCAACAACTTCTCAACAATCTCCCCCTTTGACATTGATGGAAAAACAACAAAAACATAAAAACACAAAACTCCAAAACTTCAAGCACTCCCCCTTTGACAAGCAATTCAATACCTCTTCTTGTTTTTGTTTTTCTCTTCATCTTTCTCCCCCTTTTTTCATCAAAGGCAAAAGGCCAAATAAGATCATTCAGGAGATCAAGTAAAAATAACACTTTTCACATGAAAAATATTCTTGTACCTTTCTCTTACAATTAGAAGAATCCTCTTCCAAGATAGTACTATAGAAACCATTCTAGCACACATACTATCCAGTAGAGACAACAACATAAATGAAGATGACTAGTCCAGAGATAGGCACTGCGGTTCATAATCCTCTATATCACAAAGTATCCTGGAGAGAAGATCCAACCAGACCTCAACAATTTCTTTTACCAACCATAAATTTCTAACCACATCTTCCCTTTGTCTCTAAGAAGACAATAACTCAGCTTGCAACTCTCCAACTCTTATTCTATGTTTTCCACCTTTATCTTTGAAGAAGTCAAAACACTTCCCAATATCATTTAATTTAGATTCAACAGCTTCAATTCTACTTCTAAAATTATCAACAGGAGCAGGCCACCGAAGACAATACTTGTAGATGTCATACATCTCGTTAATGCATTCTCTTGTCTTACCAATGTGTTTGGATAAATTTTTTTTTGGCTTTGACGCACCTTCTCTCAATCGTAGCTTGGAACTTATGTCCTTTTGATCCTTCTAGCAACAATCTTTCTTCAACAACTTCTACCAGATCATCCAGAAATGAGTTGGAAACATCTGAAACAGTAATACCCTTTTTGACGAGATAATCAACCAATGCATCATCAATTCTAAGCCTACTAATCAAAGAGTAGGCAAACCACATTTCACCAATATTTTTCATATCACCTTCATCCAACACCAAACGAACTTCATCTAGATTGATAGAGTCAGATCTAGGAAGAGACTTTTCTTCCTTCTCTCTTCTAAGATAGCAACGACATCCTTTGCATTAATTTTTCTCCTTTTAGGTTCCAGAGGGGAACCACTAATGATAACCTCTAACTCTTTCTTTACGGAGGATGAACCCTCCTCAAATTGACCAGATGCTATTATACCGAAGCACAGATTCATCTGCAAGGATGAGAAATATACTTTGCATGCACTTGCTTTATCTTCCATACATTCTAGATACCTGTAGACTTTCTTTCCGACAGAAATTTCAGACTTCCACTTAACATTCTCCTTTGACGGTAGTGAACTCAGGAAGTAAAATACTAAACATATGTGTAGAGATCCAAACCAGAAAGGATAACTCTCAACCAAAGACATTCTAACATTCTCAATTAGGTTTTCTATTATGAGGCTACACAAGTCAAAATGCTTATTTTCCTTCACCATCTTATGTGCAAGATACACAACAATAGCCAAAGTAGAACCTTCATGATTTTTGAAATAGATTTTGTAAGTGATACCATAAGCAACATACCTAACTATAGGATTGGCAATCATATTTATTAGTAGAGCTTGGGGGTCTTTATCGATACCAGTCATTTCCTCCACATCTTTTTATTTCATCATTTTCTTCCCAAGGAGGTCACCAACACTGCACAAACCAATAATAGCTTCAATGGCTTACTTAGTGATCTAATAGGGTTTATCCAAAATGATGCTACCATCCTTGAATCGACTCAACAGGAACAAGATAGATTTTCTGTCGCAAACCAAGGAAATTCTCCGCAAAAATATATACCTAGATTACTTGCATTCTATAATTCATCAGACTTCAACCCTAGTTCCATTTCCTTCATCTTCCAATGGTCAAATTCATCCAACTCTACTCCCTTCAACCTTCGTAGAATATCACCACTCGATTCTCCGTCAACGGATTCCATCGTCGCACTTATCTTCAATCTTTTATCACTTTGTGAAACTTCTTCCTCTTCTTTGCAAACAATGAGAAATGTTTTAACAGCTCTGCCTTTTAACCTTAATTGCTCAATGATTTAGCCACCAAAGATGTGCATTGATGATGCCAGCAATTGTACTTTTCCTTTCAATCATTTGGATTAATCTTCATCATATATCACCAACCGAGTCAAACTTAGTCATATCAATATAACTTCAGAGTGGGGCAAGCAACAAGATATGCATAGCAACACTCCCCCTAAGCCAAAGCAGTTGGCTCAGATCCTTGAAGAGCTTCTACTGGGATCCAATACCATAGAGGAGTTCTCCACACTCATTTCCTTTTTATTCCACACCATGATGTTCTTCTTCTTAGATTCACCTGATTTTGCAACCTTCTTTTTGTTTTCAGGCTTTTCCAGAGCAACATATTTGCATGTGTTAGCATAATATCTCAGTTGACTACACTTGTAGCATCTTTGTCCTGACTTGACTAAGTGAACCCTAGATCTGCACTAGTTAGCCTTATGATCATAACCATGAAAAAATAGCAATTACCATGAATTATTCATTCCATTCCTTCTAGACATATTAGATAACTAACTTCTGCAATGACTTGCATTGTGACCAAACTTGTGATAGTTAAAGCATTGAGTGCTCAGTTCCTTCTTGTTTCTACATTCTACAGCTTATGTCCAAAAAAATTGTATAGAAAACAATAGTTTTTAAATGTAAGTACCTTCGAGCATTTGGTTGCCTGACCGATAGTCTTTTAGGTGTTCTAAAGTTCTGGACCTTGCTTGTTACACCAGATCTTGCTTCAGCTTCAACTACTATGTCTTCACCCTTAGTGTTCTGATTTGAGTTTTCACCGGTGAACCCAAGTCCTCCCTTATCCTTGTGACATTTATGTAGGGACAAGAGTTGATCCATAATTATGCTACTTTCATAGACTCTTGCTTCAAATTTCATCCTTTTAAACTCTTTATCTAACTTCTCATTTTCTTTTGATTTTTGTTTGATGGTATCCTTGATATTTTCTTTAGTCTTCTTCTATTCTTCCATTTTTTGGTTGATGGTATCTTTGAGATCTTCTTCAGTCTTCTTGCATTTATCCAGTTGTTGTTTTAAATCCACAATACTTTCCTTTGACCCATTTAATTCTTGACTGACCTCTATGTGTCTTGCTTTGAATTTTTGGATTTTCTCCCTTAGCTTTGCGATACAAGCAATTGCTTCCTTAAGGTTTTCTTTCAATTCTTCATTTTTAGATTATGTGCTTTCCAAGTTCTTCCTCAAGGTAATAATCTCCTACCATTTGTTCAAACTACCAATATCTCCCTCAAGCAGTTAAGCTCTATCTCCAAGGGACCAAGATTTGGTACCAATTGTTGAATAGTCTGGTTAACTGAGAGGGGGGTAAATCAATTATCATAAAACAATTTTCTTAACTTTAATTAATTTGGAGCAAAGTACTATCAATCAAAAAATAACCAAACAGATATGAACAAGAAAGCACACAACAACACCATGCACAATGAACACCGGAATTTATGTGGAAATCCAAGAAGGGAAAAACCACAGAGAATGCTAATTCTCAATTATAGAATACCAATTAAGGTGACACCGATTAAGGTGATTTTTACAACGACTCACTACCCAAATGCTCACTGCAGGTAAGGCTCACTATCGGTGGGCTCACTACCCAATTAATACATCTGATTACAAAATATTCTCACTGACAAAAGTGAACTGATGAAGTTGCATCTGCATATGCATGAATTCAATTCCAGATAAGAGCATAATATATATCTACAATAGATCTGGTCAAGGACTATTTTGCATCCCTTCCTCACACAACCTCTGCAAATTAGTTTACTTCTTCCTTCACACCCTTCTTGTCTATTTGCACACACCATACTCCGCACTTCTTATTTCATCAAACAAAAAAAACTTATACTTATACCATTCCATGCCTTCATAATCTCTTAAGTCAGCCAAACACAAAGTCTTCACAAAACATGTCAGCTTGAAGAACAATCTTGAAATATTCAATAAGGCACACTACCCCCAGACCCAAAAAGATAGGTCGCACATAAAGATCTTCTTACCATGTTACCAAGGGACCCATAAATAGGTCATACATAAAATAGGTTCATTACATAACACAATTATCAAACTTTGGATTACATGAGATATATTCTGGAGTCAATAGCAATGCCACAAACAAGACCAAATCTTGGTTATAATCAATTTCAATATCAACCAGAGAGACACAATTTAGCATACCAAAACTTGCAACATGCTACGTGAATGTCTGGATAGCAAGGTTACCCAGTGTAAGCTTTGAGCACAATATCCAACATCAAAAGATTAGTCTTCACTATTTTGCATTAACTAACTTCCATAGATGTCCCAAAAAGAAGTACTACCATAATGTGATCAAGGATAACATCCACACTAGAACATCAAAGCATACAATAGGATAGATCATTTTTGTATATCATCTAGAGCACAACCTTTCAGCTCCAAGTTTTGACATCAATGACAATAATGCTAAATCATCTCAACAACTTCTCAACAGGATGATCCCGACAGAAATCAACATCCAATCATAATTCAGGTGTTGTCAGGTTGTGTGGCCCAAACTTAGTGATCTGGGACTCATTCACCACCTTGGACGTATGAGTCCCACCTAGGTTTTTGGGTCTCGATCCTAGTTTCACACCTTTCTAAGCATTTTTGAAAATGGTCCCATAAATTATGCCTAATGGGACTCATTCACCACCTTGAGCAAATGAGTCTCGTGTGGCCCAAAATTAAAATTAATTCAATTTTTTGGTGGGATTTTATCCTCCTAGATCTGATGTGGACTTGTAGTGTTTCATAATTAAGTATAAATACAAGGTTATTTCACTCATTTTCACCTAATACTTTTGTGAGAGCATTCATTATAGCAAGTTTGAGTTCACAAGAGCATTCAAGTTTTTACAAGAGTCTTCAAGAGCATATTATCAGACATTCTAGAGCATTCCTCAAGCATCAAGCATCATGTCAAAGTCATCATGCATAAAAATTTGTTTTTGAGCTAACAATTGTGATGTAGGGTTTTATGATTTTGTAAGAGAGGGGGACCAACCATGTTCAAGGCCCCAAGTCATGGAGATCCAAGAGCGGAAGGCTGCCCTAACTTACCATAGCTTAAAGGGGTGTTTTGAAATGAGGGATGAGAATGATGAGGACTATGAGGTCCTTCAACCACTCTCTAGACCCGAGATTCAAGATGGGGCTAGGTGAGCCATTTTTTAGGTCCCACACTGTACCTCAGGTAGTTCTCTACCCGAGGATGAAAGCGCGGTTCCAGGATGAAAGCATGGCACACTAACGTCTCTTAGGTGCGCTGGTGTTCGTATGACTAGAGGACCAAAAGTCGAATGAGAACTGCTAAAAAATGAGTTGATAGCCTAGCTAATCACTTTCAAAGGGCCAAAACAACGCTGTGAAATAGACAAGATATGAATGAATATGATAGAACAAGTATATGAGAGTTAAGGTGGCAAGAATGATCTCACAAAGGAACTCATTCGCTAGCTAGCTCCAAATGCACGTCCACCTACACACAAGAAAGAGGGAAATTTGGTTGGGGTTGTATAGGGGCCTGCCTCAGTCAGACCCCCATTTTGGTGTTTCCACCTCCATAGACAGCCAAGTTTGCAACAATGGAGAAATAGTATGATAAAGGAGAATGAAAGAAATGAACACAATAACACTACAAAATAGTATTATGCTACTCAACCAAATCATAGAGGAGAGGAATAGAAATCTTACCACCTCCACCAAGAGATCACAAGCTAATGGAGGAGAAAATGAGAGGACTCAAGCCCCTGCTGCAATGGTGTTGTTCCACACTTTCTCTATGGAGTTGATAGAGTGATGTTGTTGCTGCTATGGAGTGCCAAAGTGTTGCTTGAAGTGATTGGAAATGTTGAACTGAATGCTTGAAGGATGCAAGAGAGTGTGAAGGGATGAAATGAAGGAATGAAGAGTGAATTTGAAGGAGAGAATGAAGAAAATGGCCATATTCAGGTCGGTCAACCGAAGAGGGCGTTACAAGTTGACCTCCAATGGGAAGTGTAACACCTCTATAGGCTCCAGGTGCAGGAATTTTCCAGGGACGTAAGCATGCAACACAAACTTCTACATGCCACGCGGGATTCCCCGACAGTTATTCCGCTGCCGACACACAAAATGGGCGCCAAGTGGAATGAAGGCAATGGGCTTGTGTGGAATTTAGCCTTCAAATTTGGTTTTCTAAAGTGAGGAAGGGTAAAAGGCGAATTTTCATAAGGGGTGCAAATTCACTCGTATACATTTTTCCCCCACTTTAGCGAGCATGAATACTGATGAGTGCTTCGGTAAAGTAGATTGAAGAAGTAGTAGGGTTAGAGATGTATACCTGAATTGTTGAGGAAGTAGACCACAATCTGGCGAACTCGAGAGTGCAGGACAAGTAAAGGACTTCATAGCCCCACAAAACTATGAAGCTAAAGAATGAAAGCATCTTACAGGCCTGCAAACCTCCAAGGAGGAAACCCCCAAGATCTCTCACATGAAGGAAGCCCTGAGAAGTAAGCGCCTCACAGGCCCACATACCTACAAGGAAGGTTTCCTCCAAGATCTCCTGCATGAAGGGAACCCAGAAAAAGCACCTTACAAACCCGTATACCTGCAAGGAGGCGTCCCCCAAGATCTCTCACATGGAAGAAGCTGAGAAAGTGCCTTACATACCTGTAGACCTACAAGGAAGGTGTCCTTCAAGAACTCTCACATGAAGGAAACCTTAAGAAAAGTTCCCTATAGACCTGAAAACCTGTAAGGGAGTGACCCCGAAGATCTCTCACATGGAGGAAGCTCAAAGGAAGTACCCTACAAGCCCGCAGACCTGCAAGGAGGTATCGCCCAAGATCTATCACATGGAGGAAACCCAGGAAAGAAAACTCTACAAAGTCAAAAGTGGCTTCATAGGCGCACCTGCAAAGTGACATGTTTACCCATAGATAGAACATGTCAAAAAGTGGCCACGCAAGAAAGTAAGTGGATAGTCACGCAGATCGTCAACAAGTTGGAAAAATCTCAAAGGGGTCCCTTGGGAACTTGGCGTGAAGAAGGGGTCCACTCAAGGGACGCATTGTTCAAAAGTATGAAAGAGATGCTTCTTTCTCAAATCCCTTTGTGATCAAGGAATTCAAAAGGAAGAAAATTCCCCCTCACGAGGGGAAGGTTATAACTGCTTCCACCTCAGAGGAAGATCCTCAAGTTCTTTCAAAAGGATTCCTAGTTCTGAATGTTGTTTTTGAAAAAGGAATGTTTGTAAAGATTTCCAAGAAAAGATTCATTGACAACGAATGTGTTTTCTGAAAATCAAAATGTTAAAGAAATGGCATTTCCACACATGAGAGGGACAACTCAAGCAAAGAAAAGAGAAAGATAAAAGAGAAACAAAAAGAAACATCACAAATAAAGGGCACAAGGGTAGCCTGATATTTTGGGGTCAGAATTGCTCATAAATATATATATAGGTATAATAATAGTATATAAAATGAATTGTCATCAACCCCCTACTATAGCAAACCATGTGAAGAATGCACAAGAAGATAAAGTAAAAATAAAAAATTGGGTCAACATGGAAGGGAAGCCTAAATGCCCCCAATGCTTTGCATTGTCCCCAATTATCAGAAATCAAGCACAAACATGGAAGAGTGATGATACAAACAGAGGAAGGTTTACAACACAAAAACCACATTTGTATCCAAGCACCAACAAGGGTGACAAGGGTCATCTAGGCACACATAGCATGATAACGAGGGAACACATCATGACACACACACATCTAATCTAAAGATAAAGAAGGGAGCTCTCCTTACATTGATCGACCAAGAGGTCATCCACTTCCCACTCTAGATCATCGTAGGCGGAAGGAAGATGAGCCTATAGTGGTGGAATGTTAAGGGGAGGAGATTCTAAACCTCTCGCAACAAGGGCTAAGGAAGAGGGCCCCGCAAGGTCCTCTCCACCGAGCTCTTGTGGAGCTAAGGTCAGCGACTTCGTGAAGATTACTGATAAGGCTGAAACTTCATCCATAGAGTTAAACATGCACTTTACATGAGTTCCATGTTTAACCCTGACAAATGGAGAAGCTTTCATTCAAGATTCACCACTAGGCTCACTAAATAATTTAGGAGTGATTACAAACTCAGGGGAATCTAGGACAGGTTTCGTCACCAAGATAGAACAAGTGAGCACGGGACCATCTTTTGGAGAAGGTGGGCTCCTCTTATGTTCCCCATTACTGGAGGAACTACCTTCCACCTTCTACTTCATTGGGGGATACGAGCTCCCCACAAATGAGGCAAGAGGTGCAGAGGAAGAGGAGGATAAGAAAACCGTAGTAGACACCACCAATGTGTTCATCATATCTACGGGTTTCGGGAAAGGTAAGACATCCGAAATGGACATCAACAAAGGTAGCTCCACCGAAGGAGTGATGAACACCTGCACCTTTTTAGGGTTAGGCACATTCATACTCATAGAAGAAGTCGAAAGTGATGCAGAGCTAGACTGAATGGAAGCAAAGGGGAGGAGAGAGGAGGACACTAAAGGAGGATCTGAAGCAGGGGCAGTCATCTCCTCTTCCTTCCTCTATAAGGCGGCCTACTCAGCCAAGAGAGCCTTTCACCGGCACTTGCACTCACATGCAAGGAAGTTTCTACAACTTTGAACTAGAGGCTAGAGGCTAAAAAGGAATAGAGGGCTCTTGCTCAGACATGGGAGTGTCCACTACAACCATTTTTGGTGGAGGAACAGACTCCTGAATGGGAGAAGGAGGAGCAAGTTGAGGAACATCAAGGGGAGTCAACTCGAGTGCCTCAATAGTGGGCCTCTTCCCACTTGTTG
Source organism: Sequoia sempervirens (assembly GCA_007258455.2). Classification (NCBI taxonomy): domain Eukaryota; kingdom Viridiplantae; phylum Streptophyta; class Pinopsida; order Cupressales; family Cupressaceae; genus Sequoia; species Sequoia sempervirens. Next base: position 58,457,216 of record VDFB02270651.1, on the reverse strand, counting down.
CTTTGGGAGCAAGAGTGATAGGAGGCCACGAGGGCCAAGACATAGAGGACTCTCCACGAGAGGCTTTCTTCCTATTATAACGAACGGGACTAGCCTTTGTGGATAGGACATGAAGCTCAAACATGGGACGCTTAAACCTTCACCAAGCGGGAACCATAGGATTTTCCCATGGGTGCAGAATAGAATTTGATGGCACCACAACCTAGTGAGAGGAAGTGTCAAACTGACCAACGGAAGAGGAAGAAGGATGATCTTGAGACCGCTTCTCTTCTTCCCTTCTACGTTCCTTGGTAGCATCACTATCAGCTTTTAGGAAAGCCCTATGTGAGATAGCATAAGGCGATGGAGGGTATCTCACTCTCAGCGTCAAGTTCCCTCTCTTTTAATTCTAATAAGTTTGGTATAGAAGGTCCTTCCTAGGCAAAAGAGGACCAACAAGCGCAAGCCAAGAGTAATCCAAGGAGTAGCTACCACGAGCACTCGACAGTTTATAACTAGTGTCATGAATTACATGCACAAAACCCTTGTGGATAAATTTTAGACATTTATGCATGACCGATGGTACGACATTCATAGCCACTAACCTAGGGATACCCAGCTTTACCCTAAAGAGTTCAAATCTAGGGATTATTTCAATTTGAAGTTTCACAGATTTAGGTCCAACCAAAACCGACAAGACAATACTACCCAGGGGAGGTACAAAAAGTATGTCGTGTGTATGAACGGTGCTCATAGGTGCATCATACCAATATTTATGTAATAAGTTGATTAGCATGATCTCCTTGGTTACAATGTTCACTTGAGATGTTGAATCAATGAGAACATCAGTTACAATGTTCCTATTGATTCGTCCGAGAATGTAGAGAGGAGATGGTTTCCTATTAAAACCCATTGGCAGGTCTTATGGAGTGAAGGTTATACCATTATTGTTGCTCATAGGCTACACCAAGGGGATAGGTTGATGCAAGAAATAATATGTTACACACACTAGACAATACTTTCACAGAGCCCCCAAAAGGTGATAGGATAAGACGGTGACCCAACTAAGGTTTCGTTACACAACACTTTTGGAGCCTTCCAACTACACCTACTAGGGGTCGCAAGTTGGGTTGTGAGGTGGAGATCTCCACAATGCTCACACCTACAACACTCCTAAAACATGAGGAAAGGGTCTCTCAGTATCGCAAAATGAAACCAAAATGGTTCACGTCAGGTTCACCAAAAAATTAAGAGAGGGGGACCAACCACGTTCAAGGCCCCAGGTCACAGAGAGCTAAGACCAAAAGGCTGCCCTCACTTACCTTAGCTTAAAGGGGTGTTTTGAAATGAGGGATGAGAATGATGAGGACTATGGGGTCCTTCAACCACTCTATAGACCTGATATTCAAGATGGGGCTAGGCAAGTCAATTTTCAGGTCCCAAACTATACCTCAGCTAGCTCTCTTCTCGAGGATGAAAGTGCGGTTCTAGGATGACAATGTGATGCATTGGTGTCTCTCAAGTGCACTGGCGTCTGTATGACCAGAGGACCAAAAATTTAGTGAGAACTACCAGAAAATGAGCTGACAACCTAGCTAATCACTTTCAAAGGGCCAAAACAATGCTATGAAATAGACAAGATATGAACGAATATGATAGAACAAGTATATGAGAGTTAAGGTGGCAAGAATGATCTCACAAAGGAAATCATTCACCAGCTAGCTCTAAATGGACGTCCACCTACACAAAAGAAAGAGGAAAATTTGGTTGGGGCTATATAGGGGCCTGCCTTAGTCAGACCCTCGTTTTGGTGTTTCCACCTCCACGAATATCCAAGTTTGCAACAATGGAGAAATAGTATGATAAAGGAGAATGAAAGAAATGAACACAATAACACTATAAAACAGTATTATACTACTCAACCAAATCGTAGAGGAGAGGAATAGAAAGCTTACCACCTCCACCAAGAGCTCACAAGCTAATGGAGGAGAAAATGAGCGGACTCAAGCCTCTGCTACAATGGTGTTGTTCCACACTTGCTCTGCGGAGTTGATAGAGTGATGTTGTTGCTGCTATGGAGTGCCAAAGTGCTACTTGAAGTGATTGGGAATGTTGAATTGAATGCTTGAAGGATGCAAGAGAGTGTGAAGGGATGAAATGAAGAAATGAAGAGTGAATTTGAAGGAAAGAATGAAGAAAATGATCATATTCGGGTTGGTCAACTAAAGAGGGTGTTATAAGTCGACCTCCAATGGGAAGTGTAATGTCTCTGCAGGCTCCAGGCACAAGAATTTTCCAGGGATGTAAGCACATCGCGCAGAAATTGTGTGTCATGCGGGAATCCCTGACAGTTATTCCTCTGTCAACACACAAAATGGGCCCCAAGTGGAACAAAGCCAGCGGGATTGTGTGGAATTTAGCCTTCTGATTTGGTTCTCTAAAGCGAGGAAGGGTAAAAGGGGAATTCGCATAAGGGGTGTAAATTCACTCCTATACAGATTCAAGCTAGAATTTCATTTAAGATCTACCCTATTCAAGCAAGATTCAAGATCTACAGCCATTGGATCTATCTCACACATCTTTGGTGAGTTGCAACATCTTATTTTGTTCATTCATCATTCTCCATTCATATTTTTCAAGGTTTGATTACCAAAACGGGGTTTGACCAAGGCAAACCCCTTTCAACTAACAAAACAACATTTTTCCCTCTAGTGTGTGATTTTGCAGGTTTAGCTTGAAGACACAATGAGGAGAAAGTTTGGAGAAAGTTGTCAAAGTGTTCAAAGTTGTCAAAGTTGTCATCTTGCATTGGAGACACTTGGAAGACTTCTACAGGTTGCAATTCGGGGCTTCAGATCTGTAAATCAATTGGGAAACATAGAGCATACCTTGAAGACCATATTCAAACTTTGAAGTTTCAAAAAACCCTAACTAGATTGATTCATTGGTTTTGGTGTATGAGTCCCAATTTCGGTCAAAATTCAAGTTTTTATAGATTCAGATACCCATTCTCCAAATTCCTATTTTTTCTCAGAAACCCTGATCTAGGACTGATTCGCCCAGCCTGGCATATAAGTCGCAGTCAACATTAAAATCATAATTTCTAGCATTTTAGAGCTCCATCCAGTCATCTTCAACTTTCAAGATGCACACATTTCATCTTGTTGGTTTTTGTTTTTTTTATATGCATTTCTAGGTCATTTAGTTAAATTTTGCATCATATTAAAGGGTTAAGCATTATATCTTGCATTGCATTTTTCTTTCCAAGTCCTAACTTGGTGGTGAACCCCTCATTAGTTTATAATCAACCTCTAGGACAACCCTATTGCAAGATCTCTTTCTCCTTTGCATTGAGATCTCTAGGGTTATCCTTGAATGAAATAATTGGAAAGTGGGTGTGCTCTATGTCCTAAACCATACGAAAGCATCCTACCCCATTTTTTCGTTGTTTTAGACACCATCAAACATAAAAGTTGGTTTTAAAAGGATGGGGATATGGCCCCTTAATCTTGATGCCCTAGCAGACAACATGTGTCTGAGAGAGACATATTAGATTGATGTCATAGAGGATGCTTCTACAATGCAGAACATCCTTAGTCTTTTGGGAGATGTGGTTTCAACAGATGAAGTTGCACAAACATTGTAAAGTGCAATGGAAAGTCAAGTGCGGGAAGGTGCATATCAACAATTTCATGAAATGGTGTACAACGAGCCTGAGCAATTTACCACCAATCTCATTCTTGACTTACATTGCAAAGAAGAGATGGGGAATTTTACATTCCCATCTCCAAATGCCACACCTCTAAATGAAACAGTACATTACTATGTAGATGGTAGTCAAGAAACTCAAGGTTTAGCCAAGCAAGAGGAGTTCATTGACTCCCAAATCATTGAAACAATTGAATCCCAAATTGGTTCAAGAAGTAATAAATTCCTAAAGTTCCCAGTTCACAATGTTAATGCAAGAACAAGAAAGTCTACTGATGGGGCTATTTGGGTGAGCCGTGTTGCATGTATGAGAAATTTTGATGGTGTTATCATTAATGTTGTCATTGATGTCAACATAGTTTAGAATGTTGCAGATTGTGCATGTATAGTTGAGATGTTGAGATGCTATGAGTACATGGAGCTATCCTTATGATGTTGCAGATGTACTGAAATGATGAGTTTCCAAGTGCTTTTGACAAAATTAATAAAGAATGAAGTTAGAGTTATGAATGGATTCAGATTGTGCTCTGGTATGTGCTTCACGTTTCTTCTGTATTGATCCTATGTTTGTGTGGATTTGAAGGGTTGTTGATGATCTGATGGTGATATCTCCTGATTTGTAGCTTTTAGTTTAATGGAGTGTGAAAGTTGTGTTCACCAGTGTGTGAACTAGTTTGGCAGAGTTACTTGTTTGTGGACTAGGAGAAATGTTTGTGTTCCACAGTCCTCCACTATTTTGTTTCAGACCTTGCAGATCTAGAATATATCTTGTAATGGTGTTCTCTGAGTTTTGGCAAAGATGTTTGTGGTTTGATGATCTGAAATTTGAGTTTCGGAGTTGTATTTTTTGCATAGTCCGGATGGACTGATGGAAGGAGTTTTGTGTTTGAAGTTTGTTACACTTGTTGTGGATGTATCTGAAGGATCCTAAGAAGTGATCTCATGCATAATAAAGTGTGTTGTGTCATCCATATATTATCTTCTTGTTTGAAAGTGTGTACTTCAGTGTTTATTTGTGTTTTCATTAGGTTTGGCCAACCTGGTGTTTACACTTCATATCAAAAATTAAAATTTATTTAAGGAATCGTGTGGTTGATCTGAGACATTTTTTTTGGTCTTGGTTAAGTGTTTAATTGGTTGACTCTCATTCCTTTCCACCATGGGAATGTTGAGTTGTTGACCTAATTTGAATTTATGAAATGAAGCGTATGTGGCCAACCTTGGAGAAAGTTTCTAAGGTTGAAGATATAGTATAAATGCAAGTCCAGATGCGAAGGCTTAGATGATGCAAAGTAACAAAGTAAGCCACAAGTGAAGAGTAGAAGTGTGCTAAAGTGAGTTGAGGCAACAGTACTTCATTGTGTTAGATTCCTGAAAGTAGTGAGCTAAAGGATTTTGTAATCTTCTATTCAAGGCTACAAATGTGTGTAAATTGATGTGGTGGATCTTTCTATTATCTTTTGTATCTGTAGGCAGTGAGCCTCTCTGTTGGACTGTGAGTCTTTTTTGTAGGTAGTGAACCTTTGTATTTGGGAAGTGAGCCTCTTGTCTTCAATTTTTCTATCACTTTATATTGTGAGTTAATCCTCATCGTAGTTTTTCCCTCATTGGGTTTTCGATGTAAAATTTGGTGTTCATTGTGTTGATTTTGCTTTCTGTTATCTGCATTTCATGTTCATACCTAATAACAAAATAGTGTGGTTGTGAAATTGATAAGTGTTGATGTTTTGAGTTTGAATTTGGTGACAACTGATTCACCACCCTCTCAGTTGTCCTACGCCTTTTAACAATTGGTATCAGAGATTTGTTACCTTGGTGTAAAGCTTAACCGCTTAAGGAATATTTGATGGTGCATAAGTTGGTGATCCCTATGTTCGATGGATCTTACTACAGTGATTGGAAAGTGTAGATGAAAGGATATATTATCTCTCTTGGTTACAAGACCTGGAAGGCTATTGAGATGAAGTATGTTTCTCTGGTGAGTGGCCCTACCACTGTAGATGAGGTTTCTACTTATGAGGAGAATGAAAAAGTGAGGTATGCTATCTTCAGTGCTCTATCTAAAACTGATCAAACTAAGGTTCTTTCTTTGGACATTGCAAATAAAGTTCGGAAGAAGTTAGAAGAACTGTATGAAGGAAATGAGAGAGTAAAACTAACAAAGAAGATGATGGCAAAGCGTAGATATGAGAATTTTAAAGTGGAAGAAGGGGAAGATTTTGCAAGCTATTTCTAGATGGCTGAACTTGCAGCAAATGAAGTTAAGAAACAAGCGGGAAAACTGACTGATGAAGATATAATTGAGAAGATTTTAATCACCCTACCTGAGTGTTACAGTGATAAGATCTTAGTTATTGAAGAGATGTATGATCCTAAGAAGTATACTAAAGAATAGTTATTTGGCACCTTGATAACATTTGAGATGAGAAAGTTTGGAAAGAAATGAAAAGACAAAAATGACATTTAAGGCAATGAAGATTGAAGATGATCCAGATAGTGATGATTTTGATGAGTTGGAAGTAAATTTTACCAGGAAGTTGAAGAAAGGTACCAGTAAGTATAAAGGTATGTTGTGTTGGAACCTTCAAATTTTGGCAAGATTTGAAGATGCCATGTCAAAAATTTAATACAACACTCAGAAACTCAGTTGAAAAATCACAAAATGAAACAGTGCAATTTCAAGCAAAATCACTTTGCAAACTTGTTTATCTACCACATATGAGTGTGCACACTAGTTTTCAGCTTCATATGATTTGTTTTGACAAAGTTTCAAAGTAACAAGATGAAGGGTTTTCTGAGAAAATCTACTGTTAGCACAGTGAAATCTGTTAAAGTGGTCTACTTTGAAGGAAAATATTAAGCATCTGAAAATATATTATGACAGAAAAATTGGTGCACTTGAATCTCCCTATCTCAAGATACATCCATGCCAATTTTCAGGACATTTAGATATCATTTGGTATTTTTGCAAAATCAATTCCAAATGGACTTTACACAGTTTGGAAACTGCATTTCTAGAACAGCTACAAAATGGTCAACTTTGGTGTTTGATATTTCATGAACGAAGATGGTCGATGGAAAACCCTCTTGCACACATGTTCACCATGCTTCAATGAGCTAGTATGCAAAGTTATAGCCTCTCAAGGTCGCATTTGATATTTTTTCAAAAGGGGCAAATGGAGGGTTTCAATTGAATTTGATAGTGGCAATATTCAGAAAGTGCCAAGTAAGCAACTTTGAACGTTGGCAGTTTGCAGTACTGATAGTTTCATACAAATCCATCTTGTAACCATATTCCCCTATCATAGCTCAGCATGTGGATGCATTTTTGTGGCATCAGGAGAAATTTTGAGCTATTTTCAAAAATGGTTTTGGAGGCTACTTGGCCCATTCTAATCACAGTGTAAAATGTCAAAAGGGGGATTATAAGGATGAAACCATTTGGAAGAGTTTTGACACAAAGATGATGTCAACAATCAGAAATAAAAAAGGGTTATATGAAGATGAAAACTTTGGCCTTATTTGTCGGAAGCATATATGACTATTCCACTCTTTATACAAGAGCAATGGAGCCAAGTAAAAGAAGATAGAGTTGCCCCATAATTGTGTTCTTGGTACAAAACCCAACATTGACTGAAAATTTGAAGGTTGGAAAAGGCCATTTTAAGAATGGAAAACTCTACATCAATGTTTCTCAAACATTTGCTAGTAAGGTAGAGTGTCAATAAGTGTTTTCAAAAGTCTTTGAGGAGTCTCATAAAATGAGACAAGGGTGATGCCTAAGTTGACTCCAGGATTACAAGATGAATACCAGTGTATTGTTTTGATATCAAATACATAGAACCAATAGTGCAAGTGTTCAAATTATTTCACACACCTAGATAAGGTGACATAAGAAAGTGATATCACCGAATTTACAAATTACACATAATGTACATAATTTGAAATAAATGCGAATGTAAAATAAATAAAAAACAAACATATGGAAGATGAACATTCAATGAGAATTGCACAGCGACAACCATCAAGGTGTGAGGATTAGGGGACACTCATCGTGTGATGGCGAGTGACTTAATAAGAATATATGCATTGTGGAGAAATGAGATGGACACTTTAAAAGCGATAACATCCTGCAGAGGTTCTTGATCGGGTACTTTGTGTGAGGCTAGGGTTAAGAAAAATCCTTGATTAATGTCTTTCACGATGGTATCTTCCATCCTAAGATGACAATGGTTATCAATGACTGACTGAAAGGTTTGGGAGTACAAAAATTAACCTCGGGCTCATATTGTTCCAACTTTCGCACTATACTATGGCTCTAAGAGGAAGGTTCAAAGAAATTTGTATGGCGCGATCATGGGATTATATTTGTAAGAAGTTTGTAAGCCCTACGAAAATAGTTCTCATTCCGAATGAATTAGGGAAAGGAGTAAATTTTTACTGACATCTATACTCAAGTATGCCCTAGGAGCCGACCATATTTTACACCTCGGACTGAATTAGTTGCTCTCGGGTAGGTACAGTTGGCTTATGTGGGAATATGAAGAAGGATGCACACACGATGAATGCCAGATCCATTGGAAAAAGAATGGAAATTGGGGTGAATCTCATTTTTTCTCTCCGACTCTATTGGTCTCACCGATGAGATTTCATCGAGGGGACATTCTACTATCGAAAAAATAAAATTAAAGTCTTTCTAATGATGCAATGTCTGGCCGATGACTTGAGGGAAGAAGTAAGTATTAAAATAAGTGGCACCAATACAACGAGGGAAAATATAAAAAAAGAAATTTAAATTTTGTGGAGTAAAATAAAAGTGAAGATTTATAGAATAAAGGTGGAGATCTAAAAAAATTTACAATATTATGTGAAATATTTTAACCAAGGAGGTTAAGAGAAATACATTAAATCATTCAATGGGTAATTATTTACCCGAAATAATTTATTAAATTTGGTGAAATCTTTTAACTAAGAGACATAAATGGAGAATATTTGCACCCAAGGAGTCATGAAGGGAGTAATTATTTTAATGAGAGAAAAGCAAAGTTTCTAGCAAAGGATAATTAATGAAATTGATTTTTCTTGAAGATGCACAAATGAAGATTAATTAAAATATTTAATTTGCCAAAATGGAAATTAATTAAATATTTTATTTTCGCGAAAGAATATTGAAAGGTTGCACTAGAACAAATGAAGGGTCATTACCCTAAAATGTGTATTGTATATATGTACAATAAAATTATGAAAAAAGGGGATCAAATTAGATTTAGGAGGAATCAGTAGGTTAGATAGTTGGTAGTTTGAACAGTTGTTAAAACAAAACATCATGATATGTATTGTAAAATCTAATAAAATTGTCTAATGGAGAAGAATATATTTATCTGGTGATCCAATTATGGTGTCAATTGTTTGTCGAATTTATTGAAAACACTATCTGGTTGTCTCCAAGGTTGTCATTTCCTGATTATTTAAATTGAAATATCAAGGATATTCTTTAATTTATCAAAACACACTTGTTGCTCTTGTGTGGTTCAATTAACTGGTTCCTGTAAGACAGGATTAAATCCTTTTGATTAATCACAGTAATTTGGAAAAGGACATTTGGTCACTAAGAAGAACTTGATAATTACACTTTTTCACGTTTACACAAGGTGTAAATAATTACAAGTGCCAAGCAATTTGAGTTATAACCATTAAGTAAGTCACCTATCATGCAAATCTTGACTTCATTAGCCCAACAGAAGTAGGCACTAGTCATACCATTCACATCTTAGAATTTTATAAAATCTTATTAAAACATTCACATTTCAAGTTCAATATTAGGAATAGGAATATTCAGTAAACTTTCATCTATTACACTTTGTGCCATCGTAATAGATCCATCAATTCAGTCAAGTCATACAACTTTAAGTCTGCTTTATTCACATAGGTACACCCGCCTAGGTCTAGCAACACTTGAAGAGAAGAAGGTCTAAACCATTTGTCCTTGTCTGTCTGTTACCCTGAAACGTATCAAGAGATTGGCAACCTCTTGAGGCATTTCGCCTGCATTTTTGAGAGCTAACATGTTGCCTTTTAAATGTTTCAGTTGTGGTAATATTGGTAATTATGCTTCAAGATTTCCGAATAGAGTTGTACATAAGAAGAACAAGGATTATAAAGATAAGGATAGAAAGGATAAGATATACAAGAAGTTGTATTATGTTAAAGAAGAAGCCGGAATCTCTGATTATGAGGGTGATGATAGTGAATACTTATTTTTAGCTTTGGAGAATAAAGTTGTGTCTACTAACCCTGAAAAATGTACAAGAAATAATTTTTTGAAGAATAAAAAGAGTGAGATTGAAGGTACTCTAGTGACTGCCTTTCATACTTGACATGATAAAGACTACTGGGTGATTGACAGTGGATTCTCTAATCACATGACCAAAGATAAAAGTAAGTTTTAAACTCGAAAAGTATGATGGTGGTTTGGTCATGTTTGGTGATGATTCAGGAGCAAAGATTGTTGGGAAGGGTACAATTAGTTTTGATGGAATACACAACACTAATGATGTATATTATGTAGAGGGTTTAAGACATAACCTTTTGAGTGTTGGATAGATGTGTAGCAAAGGTTTTAAACTTATGTTTCAGAATAATACCTACGAGATTAGAGAAAGATCCAAAGATATGGTTGTTGTAGGAAGGATAACTCATGGAATCATCTATCAACTTAAAGGTGTTGATGGTCAGTGCCTTGTATCTCAAGTCAATGAAAGTTGGTTGTGGCACCGGAGAATGGGACACGTAAACTTTGATAATCTTGTCAGAATCAGTTCAAGAGATGTTGTCTAAGGTCTGCCTAAAATCACAAGGCCTGCTAATACTAATTGCAGAATTTATCAGTTAGGGAAATAGACAAGAAGCAGTTTTAAGGGAAAAGAGCAATCTACCACCAAAATGCTAGAATTAATTCATACAAATCTTTGTGTTCTGACTAGAACAGGAAGCCTAAATGGTGACAAGTATTTCATACTCCTTATTGATGATTATTCTCGAATGACATGGGTTGCTTTTCTTAGAGAGAAGACTCAGGCTTTGGATAGGTTTAAAGTGTTTAAAACATGAGTGGAAAATGAAGTGAACTTAAGAATAAAATGTTTGAAATCTGATAGAGGTGGAGAATTCACTTCTAGTGAATTTAATGCATTTTGTGAAAAGCATGGCATAAAAAGACACTTCTCTACTCTGAGAACCCCTCAGCAGAATGGAGTGGTTGAAAGGAAAAACTGGACTATATAGGAAGTTGCAAGAACCATGATGAAAGAATCAAATGTACCAGATGTGTACTGGAGAGAGGAAATACACACTGATGTTTATGTTCTTAATAGAGTTCAGATTAGAGGCAACAACATGAAGACTACTTTTGAGTTATGGATCAGTAAGATTCCTACTGTGAAGTACTTTAAGGTATTTGGAAGCAGATGTTACATTAAAAGAGATGATGACAATCTTGGGAAGTTTGATGCTAGATGTGATGAAGGAATTTTTCTTGGGTACTCAACTACCAGCAAAGCATGCAGATGCTTCAATAAAAGATTAAGAAAGATTGTTGAGAGTTCTAATGTAAAGGTTGATGAGGACATGCATAGACCTATTGAGATAAGTTAAGTGGAACTAGATGATCCTATTGGTGTACCAGTACCTGAAGAGAATAAGGAAGAGGAAGAAGAACAAACTGAAGAAGAAGAAGAAGAAGAAAATGAACTGGAACCTATTTCTAAGACTCTGAAGTATGTGCAGAAGAATCATCCAGAGGAAGAAAAAATTGGAGATAAGAGTGAAGATGTGAAGACAAGAAGTAAAGTAGCAACTAAGGTAAATCTATGTTTACTCTATAAAATAAAACCTAAGTCTATGTGTGAAGCATGTGAAGATGAGAGTTGGATGAGAGCTATGAAAGAAGAGTTACAACAAATAGAAAAGAATCAGACATGGGAATTAGTTCCTAGACCTGTGAATAAGAATGTAATTGGTTCAAAATGGGTGTTCCAGAATAAGTTGAATGAAAATGGTGAAGTTATAAGAAAAAAAGCAAGACTTGTATGCAAGGGATATTCACAAGTTGAAGGCATAGACTTTGAAGAGACATTTTCCCCTGTGGTTAGAATGGAAGCTATTAGGATGTTTTTGACATTTTATTCCCACAAGGATTTCAAAGTATATCAGATAGATGTCAAGTCATCATTTCTGAATGGTGAATTGGAAGAAGTATACATGGAACAACTTGAAGGATTTCAGTTATTTGACAAACCAGATATGGTTTGTAAGTTGAAGAAGGCATTGTATGGACTGAAGCAAGCTCTCAGAGCTTGGTATGCGAGATTGGATAGATACCTGACACATCAAGGATTCTGCAAAGGCTCTGTTGATAGAAATATTTACTTCAAAATGAAAGGTAACAAAATGTTGATAGTGGTAGTATATGTTGATGATATCATCTTTGGAGGAAATGAAGGAATGTGTAAAAGATTTGTAGAAGAAATGCAAAAAGAATTTCAAATTTCCATGATTGGTGAGTTGAATTTCTTTCTTGGTCTTCAAGTAAATCAAATTGATAAGGGGATATCCATTTCACAATCTAAGTATGTGAAAGAGCTATTGAAGAAGTTTGGAATGGATGACTCCAAACTAGTTAGTACTCCTATGGTGATCAGATGTAAGCTGAGTAAAGATGATGAATCTGCTAAAGTTGATCAGAGAAAATACAGATCTATGATTGGTGGGTTGTTATATATTACTGCTACCAGACCAGACATTATGCATGTAGTATGTTTAGTTTCCAGATTTCAAGCAGATCCTAAAGAGACACATGTTATAGCTATAAAGAGGATATTCAGATATCTGAAAGGTACACCGGATTATGGCTTATGGTATCCTTAGGATGTTGATTTCACCTTGAGTGCTTATACCGATGCAGATTGGGCTGGTTGTGTGGATGACCGAAAGAGAACCAGTGGAGGTTCTTTCTTTCTTGGTGGAAGATTGGTTTCTTGGTTGAGTAAGAAAAAAGACTCAATTTCTTTATCCACTACAAAGGCAGAATATATTGTTGCAACATCCTGCTGCACACAGGTTTTGTGGATGAAGCAAACTCTAAAAGATATTGGAGTGATATGTGATGAGCCTATGTCTATTTTCTGTGACAACACAAGTGTTGTAAACATTTCAAAGAATCCAATTATGCATTCAAGAAAAAAACACATATCTATCAGATATCATTTCCTGAGAGAGAAGGTGTTGGAGAATAAAGTCAGGTTGGAGTATGTGTCAACAAAGGAACAAATTGCAGATATATTTATAAGGCCCTTTCAAAGGATACTTTTAAGTATCTTAGGGAGAGGTTGGGGGTCATTGGCTCTCTGAATTAGGTTCACATGGGGGTGCATCAGTCTAGTGAATTCACAGATTCTTCATTTATCTAGATTGATGAATGAGTCTACTCTACAAGGGGAGTAGAAAAGGTTTTCATTATTGTAGTATGAGTTGAATGGGTGCACTCCTAAGAGGGAGTACTTAGAGCTTTTGATCTTTGCCATTGATGTCAAAGGGGGAGAGAGTCATGTGAAAAATAGTAGAAGAAAGAATGTGAGAGAGTCATGAAGAGGAAGAGAGTTGTCTTTGATGATTTTTGCACATCATGTGTTGCCATCAATGGAAAAGGGGGAGATTGTTGCAATTATGAGCAAGTTTGGTGGTTTTTTAATTAATGTTGTCATTGATGTCAACATAGTTCAGAATGTTGTAGATTGTGCACATGTATAGTTGAAATGTTGTTGAGATGTTGTGAGTACATGGAGCTATCCTTATGATGTTGCAAATGTGTTGAAATGATGAGTTTCCAAGTGCTTTTGAGAAAATTAATAAAGAATGAGGTCAGAGTTATGGAATGGGTTCAGATTGTGCTCCGATATGTGCTTCACATTTATTTTGTATTGATCCTATGCTTGTGCAGATTTGAAGGGTTTTTGTTGATGATCTGATGGTGATATCTCCTGATTTGTAGCTTTTGGTTTAATGGAGTGTGAAAGTTGTGTTCACCGATGTGTGAACTGGTTTGGCATAGTTACTTTTCTATGGACTGGGATAAATGTTTGTGCTCCAGAGTCCTCTGTTGTTTTGTTTCATATCTTGTGGATTTGTAATATATCTTGTAATGGTGTTCTCTAGGTTCTGGAAAAGATGTTTGTGGTTTGGTGATTCAAAAGTTGAGTTTCAAAGTTGTATGTGTTTGCACAATCTGGATGGACTGGTGAAAGAAATTTTGTGTTTGAAGGTTGTTACACTTGTTGTAGATGTATTTGAAGGATCTTGAGAAGTTTTCTTGTGCATTAGAAAGTGTGTTGCATCATTCGCGTGTTATCTTCTTGTTGGGAACCATGTACTTCAATGTTTATTTGTGTTTTTATTAGGTTTGGTCAACCTAGTGTTTACACTTCATATCAAAAATTAAAATTTATTTAAGGAAGTTTGTGGTTGATCTGAGACATTGTTTTTGGTCTTGGTTAAGTGTTTAATTGGTCCACTCTCATTCCTTTCCACCACGGGAATGTTGAGTTGCCGACCTAATTTGAATTTATGAAATGAAGCATATGTGGCTGACCTTGGAGAAAGTTTCTAAGGTTGAAGATGGTATAAATGCAAGTTGAGATGTGAAGGTTTAGATGATGTAAAGTAATGAAGTAAGCTACAAGTGAAGAGCAGAAGTGTGTGAAAGTGAGTTGAGGCAGCAATACTTCATTGTGTTAGATTCCTAAAAGTAGTGAGCTGAAGGATTCTGCAATCTTCTATTCAAGGCTGCAAATGTGTGTACATTGTTGTGGATATTTCTATTATCTTTTGTATCTGTAGGAAGTGAGCCTCCCTGTTCGACAGTGAGTCCTTTTTGTAGGCAGTGAGCCTTTGTATTTGGGCAGTGAGCCTCTTGTATTCAGTTTTGCTATCATTTTATATTGTGATTTAATCCTCACCATGGTTTTTCCCTCATTGGGTTTACCATGTAAAATCCGGTGTTCATTGTGTTGATTTTGTTTTTTGTTATCTAAATTTCATGTTCATACCTAATAATAGAACAGTGTGGCTGTGAAATTGATAACTGTTGAAGTTTTGAGTTTGAATTTGGTGACAATTGATTCACCCCCCTCTCATTTGTCCTGCATTTTTTAACAAGCTGATAGTCTCAGTTGTTGAAAACTAATGATTACATGACACTCCTAATGCAATAGGAGAAAAGGAAACAAGAAATAGAGGAAATAAAAAGTAGAAAGAAGCAACAAGATGAGGAGAAAAAGGAAACACATATTCTGGTCTTGGAGTTGAAGGAACAAAGGAAAATTGACAAGAAAATCCAGCGCAAGGAAAGAGAGCAACTCAAAATATTGCAAAGAAAGGAAAAATAGCAGAAGAAGGAGCAAGAGAGGGTTCAAAAAGAAAAAAACAGAAAGGAAAGAGAGATCAAGGATGTCCATAGAGCATTGTTACGAGATAGAAGATTGAGTACTCCTACAACCCCCTTATCTAAAAATCACAGTTTCTATAAGGAAATAATGAACAATAACATCCCTCAATTTTTTGCAAGTAATGTGTGTTCAAGTCCCAGTCCATCTCAAGTAAGTTACACTTAATTTTCAGCTGGATTCACTTGTTCTCAGTAACCCCATCACATCTAAGTTGCACACAATTTACAAATACAAATGTAAATAATTTAATGACAATTCAAAATATAGTAGCAGGAGATTAGAACATGTCTCTGGATTCTTTTCTTAGCATATTTGACTAAGGCCGGGAGGGACCAACTCTACAAGTCCGCCATATTTTGGTTTGTTTTGGTTGTGCACTGCAATATCATGTTTGTAGTTGGGAATGCCAATGTTAGTGTGTTGCAACTCTATCATTTTTGGGTTTGAACTAAAACTACTGATCAATGTGAAAGACATTTTGTTCTATATAATGTTATTGTTATACGATGTTATTTTTTGGCCCACTCCAATTTGATGTATGCAATGTAAATTTTAGTCAACTTGTAGTGTATATAAAATTCAATGTAAATGTGTTGCATAAATTGTGATTGTTATACCTATCCTTCTCTAGCTGCAATTGATCAGTTGCTTTGATTTTAATTCTTAATGCTTATCAATGCTTTCAGTTCAATAGGACCAACCTGTTCATGATGTGCATAATTTGGTTGAGCATAAGTTGGTTGAACTTTTTTTTTTTGGTACAATGATTCGACTACTTTTGTTTACTTTATATATAAAAAATGTTTTATAATTGGATAATAAGGGGCTCCACTGTGGGGCCCATTGACTACTACTAGACCCATACTATGTGATTACCTTTTTATGATTATCATATAATCTACATTTCAAAAATACATTCTATGCTAATAATCCAACATTTGAAACTGCATAAGAAGACATTTCAAATTGTCGCTCAAAACGTCTACTAGACATGTCTAAATTCAACAAGGATTGAAATATGATTCAATTTTGTTTACAATAATTATTATGTTTATAAAACCTAACTTGCCACATTGACAATTCCAACATATATATTCTTGTCCTAAATTCAAAGATAATTAAATATAAGATATATAGCATTCCAATGAACTCAATCTTATACAATATTTTAGAAAATATAGTCTATGTTGATAATCTAACATTTGAAACTACATAAGAAGACATTTCATATAGTCACTCAAAAGGTCTACTAGACATGTCTAAATTCAACAAGGATTGGAATCTAATTCAATTTTTTTTACAACAATTATTATGTTTATAATACCTAACTTGTCACGTTGACAATTCCAACATATATAATCTTGTCATAGACTGAAAGATAATTAAATATAAGATATAACATTCCAAGGAACTCAATCTTATACAATATTTCAAAAAATACATTCTATGCTAATAATCTAACATTTGAAACTACTTATGAATATAGTCACTCAAAAGGTCTACTAGACATGTCTAAATTTAACAAGGATTGAAATCTAATTCAATTGTGTTTACAATTATTATGTTTATAATACCTAGCTTACCATATTGACAATTCCAACATATATACTCTTGTCCTAGATTCAAAGATAAATTATAAGATATAACATTCCAAGGAACTCAATCGTATACAATATTTAAAACAAAAAAGATACAAGGCTATTGGCTTGATAAAGTCTATAAACAAAGTACAATAATCTCACACAACAATATAACAAAAAATATTACCACCCACGGAGCACATGTAAACATTAGTCTCTACCTCTACAAAAGTTAGCATGTTTCTATGTCTTATCTCAAGATCATTTGTTTAGGTTCGCATATATAAAAAATATGTATTGTTTTTATCAATTATAAGAGTTCACTCTATTTTTGTAACCAAAAACCATATTAGATTTATTGTAGATGTTTGTAATGTCAAAAAAAATATGATTCTTGATTTAGTAAATACTAATTATATTGTATTGGTTAACACTCAGAACATAATTATAGTTGATTATGAGGGTATTACTATGGAGGAATGCCAAGGGAGGTTGAAGGAGTGAAGGGTAGAGATGAATGTGAGGTATGTTTGGATGGATGAGTACAACAATGTAATGGGAATAAAGGAAAAATATAGTATGAAGTTACTTTGAGAACTATATGTATATTACTTACATAATGAAAGAGGCCATTTAATGGAAAATGGTCAAACATTGTAACGAACACGTCATGAACAAGTCGGATCAATTGGGTTGTAGCATGTCCCATAGATAATATGACAGACAATTTTATTTTTAATTATAGTCCAAGTGGATCTGCCAAGGTAGGGTGTTGATGATGTTTTCTGCACAACAACAACTCAAACAGAATATGAAATCATATCTATCTTGAAAGGTAAATCTCTATCAGCAAGCTTCAAGAGATAACCCCAAGGTCTCTAATGTTAGGTCTTGACAATGCATAAACAACTCAGTGATAAATGTGAAAATGTTGGTAATCACAAAGGGACTTACTACAAGCAAAGATTGAATCTTGAACTTATCAGATCTAGCAATGTAATGATACTTCAATCCTAAATCTAACCCAAATGATGAAGAAATAGCAAAAGATTAGGGTTTCAAAGAGATTCCTAAATTTAACACTACTCCTAAGATTAACAATGCAAATGATGAAATACTTGAAATGGACCAATCCCTCATAAACTAATTCTTGCTTGACCAAGATAAATCTATAATCTTACAGAAACAATGCAATCTTCTAAGGTATTAAAGATTTTCAGATCATGAACATTCATCCAAGACAACCCAATTGCAATTGAAATGAATAAATATCCACAATTGAACTAAGCACAATGAATATAAAGGTCCAGGCTAACTTTGCAAAGCAACTAACAATCAGCTAGCTGCAAAAGTATGGACCAGGGATTGCTGCAAACACTTCAAGCATCAAACCATAAACATCATTGAATCAGATCTAACATACATCTAATAACCTTGAGCAATTTGAAAGATAGAATCATAAGAACCATGCAAGATAAGTCAACACAAAAGAGATCACCAAAAAATCACAATGTCTTCAATTGTATTGAATCACCGAATTTCAACAACAATTCCAATGTTCTGGTACAGCACTTGCTCAGAATAACCTAATTTCTACCTCTGCTCTACTACTTAATTTGCTCTAAGAACTATCTATCTTTTTTTCTCTATGTTCTCTATTCTATATATTACAAATGAGGCGAAATGCCAAATTTATAGGAACCCCCAAAGTATGTCGGCCTAGCTGGGGTTATACAATAATAAAATAGCCAAAAAAAGTCGGCCCAACCAATGTTTACAATAATAAATGGCCATAAAATAGGTCGGCCCAAGGAGAATTCAAAATAAAATAAATTAGCATTAAATACTTGAACTCAATCCAGGTCGGCCTGGGATCTTTAATACAATTTGAACCAAGGAAAAGAAAATAATAAGGAAGCACAAACAACCTTCCATTAACTACCTCCACCCCTATCCTGAGCGCACCCCACCAAGTCGGCCAAGGGGAAGTAGCCAATACTTGAATTTCTTTCATATATTTAACTTCATCTCCTGATCGCTCAGTGACCACCTCCCAATCAAACTTAAGGGACTGATACAATTTATAATGGAAATGCAAGTAGCCACATTATCAAACTGGCATTCAGCAATAGGGTCCTCATCGACTGAAAGCATATCTCTCGCAACCATTCCTTCGACTACTCCAACTCCATCTTCTTCCTTTGGTCATCACCTCAACAGAGATGCGCCTATCATGAACATCAACCAGGGAGTCCTCAACCCACCTGCTCTGCGCATATATCTTCCTTAGAACCTTTCCTTCCAGTCGTCACCACGCTAAACTTAGCCTGCACTTTGACAAAGGAACCATAATAAAAACCACATGAAACTAAGGTTAATCAATCAAAATCACCATTAAAATGAAACCTAGATAAGCAAGGTGCCATTAAATCTCATATAATATGATCATAACAGAGTTTGGGTTTTAGGTCCATCCACCGAATCCAAGCCAGGGAGGAATTTCGAAGAATTTGGGCCAGACGGATTCCAGCGGAATAAACATGAAGACACCTATTAGCAACTTAATCTGATCATTATCAACCAAGAAACAACACATGTGATCTCAAAATAGCTCAAATTAATCATGAAATGCATAATCATTCATTCACAACCCATGTTATTTTATAATCCTTCATTTTCCACCAAATTCTGGGAAAATCCGACTGAGACAAATTTTCGCAAACGGAGCGATAGTCTGTAGATTCTAGAAAAACAAAGGCACAAAGGATTTTTGGGAAAATCTGGATGAGACAGAAATTTGTGAGGAAGGTGAAACTCCAGAAAACTTGTGAAGATCTTGAAACGCCAAATACCATCGTTTCCTCATGACCTCATTCACTCAAATTGATCAAATGATCACAAATTTGAGGTCCCTAGGTATGGAAATCATTTAACTTGAACCTCCTATAGATCTTTCTTTGAATTCTAGGTTCATTTGAAAGCGAATTAAGATGCAATGAGAACATTGTAGGCATGAAACCCTAAATTTCGACCATGAATGCACAGAACAAGCCATGAAATTCCCAAACACACAGGAATTCGAACTCCAAGCAAGTCTAAAATGCCAAAGCACCATAAGACCAAATATCACAACTCAAGAGAACGCAAATGATAAAGCAGAACAACAAGAATCCCAAAAAAAATAGTTAAACTCGGAAACCCAACGGCCAGACAAAAGTTCGAAAAAATCCGGCCTAGGTAGATTTTCATGGAGACCATAAATTCTGAACAACAGCATTGAAACCCACTTTGCTAGAGTTTGGATGAAATCCGGGAAAATCCAGACGGGCCGGAAAATCCTGAAATGGGGTAAAAACCTGAATTTTTCCCAGAACTTTAGATTTTCAATGTGTAACTTGGGGAAAACACTTGGGTAAGCAAGATAAATACTTGAAGCTCATGCCAAGGCAATGAAAAAACTCAAAATCAGAGGGCCAAAACAACAAGAGCGAAAGCAAAAGAGGGTCCCTACTTTCAGCGGGGCGTGTGTGCAAAAACTGCACAACAGGTGCTCCACTATGGGGTGCTCTCCCCTCTTATTGTGTTCATCATTGCATAAACTTTAACTATGCAATTTTCTTTTAATATTTGTTTTTTATTCTAAAATATGAAAATGGTTTCGCTGATTTTTCATTTCGCAGATATTCTTCCATGCAATTCCATTATTTTGTTCTTCATTGCACAATAATTCATTTGGTAGTTATTTATTTCACAATTGTGTAGTCCATATATGTATGTGTATATGCATACATATGCACATATATATCTATGTGCATACATATGTACATAAATTTCTATGTGCATCGTATGTACATGTATGTCTATGTTAATACGTATGTACATATATATCTATGTGCATACGCTGATGTATTCATGCAATATTATGTATACAATAATAAAGTGTAGTCCATATATGTATGTGTATATGCATACATATGCACATACTATGTGCATACATATGTACATAAATATATATACATGTATGTCTATAATATGTATGTACATATATATCTATGTGCATACGTATGTACATATATATGTATATATAAAGGTATCTACATACATACATACATAGTATCTACCATGTGCATATATATACATATAAATAGATATATAGATACATATATTGATAGATAGATTGAAAGTTATATAGTGAAACATAGAAAAAAATAGGTTAGGGTTCAAACACGTAGGATTTATACTAAATTTGGGATGTTTCACCAAACCTACTATAAATAAAAAGGGTAAAATGAGTGTAATGAACCCACCTATTCTTCTATTCCATTCAAGAAATGAGATACATCAAGTCAAAATCTACTTTCAACCCTTAGGTGAGTGAATTATTTGAAGAATCTTGCAATTTTCCTTTTTGTGTTAGGACAGGGGTATAGGTCAAACAACACTTTGGGGAGAAATATTAAATTACAAATCAACTCCAAAATGTGTTCTAAAACTTGGATTTAGTAGATTAAACATAAAACTGATGGAACCTACAAAGCTTCTAGCAAATCTAGAAGGGATAAATGTTGTGTACCTCTCACAAAATGGTGTTTCCAGAAGTTTTCCTAGGACTCATTCGCCCTATGGCGAATGGTTCCTAGGTAGGGCTCTTCAAAATCAATTTCTAGGTTCTATGCTCCTATGTCTGCACTCCCAAATTCCTAATTTTCACCATCAGACAGTTGAAAATAAATCCAAGATCTGAGTTTTTATGAGATAGCAACAAAGGTGACAACTTTGACAACTTTGCAATTTTGCACTTTTGAAATCTTCAACTTTTCTTCATCCTACAAATCTACAACACACCAAGAGAGGGGGAGAAATGTTTGTTTTTTTGTGAATGGGGGTTTGCCTTGGTCAAACCCCATTTTGGTAATTAAACCTTGAAATGAAATGAAATAGCATGAAAGGAATGATGAATGAACAACTCTATGTCACAACTCACCAAACCCTTGAATGAACCTTGGAATGTAGATCTGTAACTTGCATGAAATGGCTTCAATGGATGTAGATCTTGATCTTGAAACTTAATTTGTAAAAATGATTTGAGTGCTTGAATGGATCTTGAACACTACATCAACATATTATCTCCAATAGCTTGCATGATGCAAGAAGACTTTGACATGGCAATTGGATATTGATTACTACAATAATTCTTCACTAAATTTTCCTTTAAATGCCTTGAAATTCTCTAACTTGATCTCATGAAAATCTTCTCATCAACATGGTCATAAAAATTGCTAGGTGAAACATAGTGAAATGACCTTATATTTATAGGTATGTAACATTAATTTCTTGAAATTCAAATAACACAAGCCGACATATGAATATAGATTTGAAATCATTAAAATACCACCAAAAACCTAATTTAAATTTAGGTTCTAGGTCACTTACCCAAGACACACATTGCTCAATGATAAGTGTTATGTTATGAAATTACTGAATGTCGGGTTTCCTCTTTGAAAAATGTGATTAATTAGGCTTGAATTAAAAGGGCCAATTAAGGCAAATTAAGCTCAATTAATTAATGAATCCCTAAATAAGTATGAAAATATAAATAAATGCACTCTACAACACCACATTAAGGCACAATTAAGTCCATTTTAATTAATAGGGCCCTAAACTTGATGTGAATATGTAAAATAGATATTACAACACTAAATTAAGGCATAATTAAGTTCTTTTTTAATATTAATTCCCAAATTAAGTGTGACAAAGGGATACTTTTTTCCTACACTAAATTTAGCCCCCACTTTAGTGAGAGAGTGACCCTTGTTGGTGTAATTAATTATTTAATTACACTTACATAAGTTTACTTAGGCATTTAATTATATTCCTATGTATCATTTACTAGGTGATAGATTCACATGTTTGCTTAGGATATAAGATTCCTTCTAGAAGGATGAGTTGTCTTTTCTAGAAGTCTTATCTTATCTAGCATCATTTCCTAGGTAGTTAGTTAGTTGTCACATGTCATAAGATTATGACACATGTCAACATCATATTACATACTACATCTCAACCTTGCCTATATAAGCAAGGCTTCATATGTACTTTGCCATATTCAATTTTTCATTGTTGCATCTTAATGATAACATGATATTTATGCCATTTCTCTCTTATGGAAGTTATTTTGTCTTGTAGGTGATTTTGGGGTGTTTGAGGAGTTCACCTTAAACTCCTAAATGGTTTCAGAGCTTCAGTGTTGTAGATTTCTTCCTAGATCAGAGAGACTAATCTTGACATGAAAGTTTTGTTGGGTGTGAGTTGAGGTCTTGAGAGTCTCGCCATTGAATCCAAGGCGTTAGAGAAAGTAAAGATCATATTTTATTTCATCAAAATTTGACATAATTTGTCAAATCTGCAAGGGTTTGATCCAACCATTTTTATTGGAGCCATTTTCATTTTTGCTTCAAAAATCTAGCTTCCATTCATTTGTGAGAAAAATGATTTACGGGTTTTGTAGCCGGAGTTGAAATCTCAATTAGGTATCTTTATATTTTGCATATCTTGCAAAGATATGGATAAAATTGCTTTAAAAAAAGTGTCACATGTCATTTTTCTCCTAGCTAAAGGTTAAAAAAATTCATTTTCCATCTTCTGCTTGTTGGATCAAAAAATGATTTCTAGGCTTTGTTCTTAGCTTCAAAATATTTCTATATTTTTGTTATTGTCTACAAACAATGAGTAGATTTTTTAGAAATCAAATCAAAAGTAAACTTTTTTTTCTAGAAAACCTATTTCCTGCAGGCTAAATTCAACTTTTTTTGAAAAAATCATAACTTTTGGCCACAATGTCCTCTTTTGGCAAATGAGATATCAACAGAAATCTAGTTTTGAGCACTTCATAGTGGTGCAAACCATTTTTTCATATTTTTTTATCTATGCAAATTTAATATTATTTTTCATCATGGAGGCAGATGTGAACATTCATCAGTGCATACACTATTTCCTTTTTTGTCTACATTAGGTTTGCATTTTCCCTGCACTTCATTTCAATTCCTGATCATTTGTCAATCAACTGTTGCTTCATAGATTTCTTGAGTTGTGCCAGCTTGTGAGTTTTCCAGTGTTCCTTAGCATTGGATCTTTTGTTGCTTTTCATGATTCTGACTTGAGTCCTTGAGTGACTCTAATATGATTTCTAGCAAACAAAAGTATCTTTCCTTGCTTTCCAAATTAAGGATTCCAATGTTACTCCATAGTGTACTTCCAGTGCTTCTCTTGCAATAGATTATCTCATTATGGGGGGGGGAGGGGGTTGAATGTTCTCTCTTTTCATCCTTTGTGAGGATGGAGATTTATTGGATTTGTGATGGATATCATTATTGTATCTCTCTTTTGGGGAGGATTTTTGTCCCACTGAGTTTTCTCCTTTTCTCCATTTGTGATAGATTTCATTTGTAGTTGTACATGGGTACCTAACACGGCCTCATAGTTGGGACCCATCATTGCATATTTGCATCATTTGCATAATAATTTTCTTCCTAAGTTGCGCTTATGGGGGGTGTTGGTGTAATTAATTATTTGATTACACTTACATAAGTTTACTTAGGCATTTAATTATATTCCTAGGTATCATTTACTAGGTGATAGATTCACATGTTTGCTTAGGATATAAGATTCCTTCTAGAAGGATGAGTTATCTTTTCTAGAAGTCTTATCTTATCTAGCATCATTTCCTAGACCTAGTTAGTTAGTTGTCACATGTCATAAGATTATAACACATGTCAACATCATATTACATACTACATCTCAACCTTGCCTATATAAGCAAGGCTTCATTGTCCTTTTCCATATTCAATTTGGAATTATTGCATCTTAATGATAGCATAATATTTCTTCCATTTCTCTCTTGTAGAAGTTATTTTATCTTGTAGGTGATTCTGGGGTGTTTGAGGAGTTCACCATAAAGTCCTGCATATGTCAAACTCACACTAAGGTATACATTCAAGACACATATATGCAACAATGACAAATATACACAACCATCCAACATCAAAGACCTAAAAGAAAGGGAGGAATATCAAACTTCGACTATCCAATGTGATGTGGAACACATCTCAGTTGTTTTTCTAGGGAAAGAGGGTGGATCAAACCCTAACTTTCCAACATGATGTGGAACACATCTTAGTTGTTTGTCTAGGAACGTTCATAAGTAGAACTTGATTTCCACTATGCAAATGATGTGTGTGCTCACTCGGCTTAATGGAACCTCAAGCCATCCACTAGGTGAGCCCCCAAGAAAGTGGCTTAGTGAGAAAGTCATTCTAGGTCTATAGGTTCTCACTATACTAACCATACCAAATTTATCCCTCTAATAACTCCGATAGGGTGCCACAAAACAAAACTAGAACTTTGAGCTTCACAAGGTTAATAGGTTGTATTATGCTAAACACTTATGAACAAGGATGCGGGTAAAGGTTTTCTCAAAGGGAATTTTCTTAATTTGTGTAAAGTCTCTTCTTAGGGATCATTGTGCCTAATGTCTCCAAGAGAGGACAAGTCAAGAGTAAAATATTTACTACTTAGGGAATGCAACGTGTAGCATCACCACTAAGAGGAAATTCATATTCTAATAAATATCATGCTCTCAGAGGACATCGAACCCAATGACACCACCAAGAAAAGGACACATCACAAGAAGAAAGAAAATTGCACAAAGAAGTGTGAGGATGTCAAAAATATTGCCAATGTATGCCCCCACTTTAAATAAATTGCTACACCATTGTTGTGAGCAATTGATTTAAAGTAAACAATGAGAGAAGACATGAGAGCTTATTCAGAAATACCTATGCCAAGTCATATGTTCCCAAATGAAGCTACGTCATGATAAGGAGAGGAAAGGGTTGCACCCAAAAACACATAAGGGATCTATAGATTCAGGGTCAGTATATCTTTGCTACAATGTTGTTATAGAGCTTGGAAATGTCACCATTCCCCAAATACTTGCATAACAAGAAGAATGACACATAGAGAGTGAAAACAAAGAAAAATATTTTGGGTCAACATGGAAGAGACCTAAATGTCTCGATGTCTTGCATCATCCCCAAAAGGAAAACACAAGACTAGCAAAAATATATTTTTTTATGACATATAGAAGAATGTAGGTACAAATAGAGGAATGCAAACGAAGAAAGATACATCAAAAAAATAATATAGGGGATCATATTACACACATGAAATCACACAAAGAACATGAAAATAACATAAAATACTAGTAAGGCACATGTGAGTCAACCTATAGCAGGTCATCTGCATCCCAATCTTGTTTAGTATAGGGGAAGGCAAACAAATAGCCAAAGGGACAACATCAAGTGTCGAACTAGGACAAGGCTATCTAACCCCTTACCCCCAAGGGAAAAAGATGAGCCAAAAATGGATGATGGTATGCTGCTCCTTGCGAAAGGAAAATATGATTGCATAAATCCAAGTTTATACCCTCATGCATGGTAGTGAATATGTTATGATACTACAACTACCACATGATAAGGAGCAACAACTAATGTTATTGATTATGATGAGTAGGAAAAGTATCAACTTGTTGCCTATCTAATGAGATATTCCCACATGTAGTATCTATCAATTCAGATGCACCAAAGTTAAATGTCTTGGAAGACTCTTTTGTAAGAGTGTTGATATTGAGTTAAGGCTTTTTTATGCTTGTGTTTCTTTCAAAGGACAATAACCAATACCATTAGTGGTTTCTTGTGTATTAGGCTCTATAGAGATGCAGATACCTTGTTCTCTAGCACCACATCCTTTTCCACTATAACCAAGTTGTTTCAAAAGTTTAAAACCTCTTCAATAAAGCTTTTTCATTTCTTTTAGATTTGGTGGTTGTTTGTAATCAACTTCATCAAAAAAATTTGTGTAATTTGTTTCTTCTCTTGGAGTGATTGAAGTGGATTCTTTTGATGGTTTTTTCAAATTTTGTGTTGACATTACCACTTTTTATTTTCCCTTTTTAGACTCTTTTGTTGTGATCTTGTATTTTCTCATGAATGTAGGTGTGAAATCCAAGGAACCCTAATCATCTTCCAGTAACTTCGTGACTTCTTCAATATGTTATTTTTTTCTTTCTCTTGCATGTGTTCCACTTGTGTAGTTGGCGTCAATGTTTTCAAAGGATTTTCCTTGTCTTTCTCAATGTTCAAACAACTTTCTGGTTTAGATTCGGCCTCGATTGTATACACTTTGTTATTGTAGACATACTTCATTTTACAATGAAGAGTAGAAGGCACCCCATTCATTGCATGAATCTAAAGTCTACCCAAGAGAAGATTATATGAAATATTATCGGGCATGACATGGATAGTAGTTTGCAATGTGACCTTTCCAGTTGTAATGGGAAATGTTATCACACCAAGCAATTATTTTCCTATGTTATCAAAACCACAAATAGATAAAGATTCAGATTCAATCTTTGTCTTATCCACTCCAAGCTTATCCAATAGGCTTACACTACACACATTAAGGGTTGATTCATTGTCAATAAAGGGTCTCTTTATCCCCTTCCTATTAATAATAGTTACTATCATGAAAGCTTCATTTTGTTTATGCACGTCCAAAGGAGGTAGCTCACTTTGGTGGAAAACAATGTTAGCATTCATTCCTTGAATTAGGGTTGTTATTTCATTTGGTTGCAAATTAGGAGGGATAGGAACTTGTTGTAAAGAACTTTGAATCATGTTATGATAATGAGGAGAGGTTTGAATAATATCCCATAAGGATATCTTAGTAGGAGTATTCTTAATTTGTTCAACAAGATCATACTCCTTTCCACTTTGTAACGGCAAATGAGGAGCACTAGGAAAGATAGGTTGAGGCAATGGTAATAAAGTGGGAGTGGTTTTTGGATGCCTATTGTTCCTTGTATTGTATGTGTGAGCAACGGTATTGTAACTTGGTTGCTGCGAAACATTGTGTTTAGGTGGTCTTAGGATAGGCATAGGTTTATTTCAAACTTGTGGCTATTGTGAGGGTGGATAGAGGATATGTTGAGGCTTAGGTGGTCCAATAATTAAAATATTTGTAGGAGGTATAAGAATTAGAGGACTCGAGGGAGTTCTAATTTACATAACCTCAACAAACTTATCCTTATTTTCATGATATCTCTTAGTGAATGGAAGTCTAATGTCACTTCATCATCTTCATCTAAGGAAGCCACATTACTATTGTTTGAAAGACATGTGTCAATTTTTTCATTTTATTGCACCATGATATCTTCCTTAGTAGGAGAGTGTTTAGGAGAGCAACAAACTAGATGTTCATAACTTTCAATGGTTGTTTTTTCTAAAATAAATTCATCACAAGCAGGGGATTCATCAATGGTTGGATTTTCTTCCTTATCAATGATGGCATTCTCTTATTTCAAATCATTCTCACAAATAGGAAAAGTGGTATTAGGGGATGTTTCAATGGTCTCATCCTTGTATCCAACAATTTCTTCCCAAGTGGGAGAGGTAGGGGAAGAGAAAGAAATAGGATTCTTATAACTCTCATTGATTGGATCTTCTAACACCAAAATATCTTCTTCACAAATAGGAAAGATATTGGGAGAAGACAGAATTTGATTGTCATGATTATCCACTATTGTATTCTCTTTCACTAAAGCATTCTCATAAGTGGGAGGGATGAAATTTTTCTTGGCATGCTTAGAAAGGTAAGATACTAACATTATGTGTCCAAAAAGTACTTTTAGCCATCTTATGCAATGTTTCAAGAATGTAAACATTATGTACCCAAAAGTGAAAAGCACTTTTATCCAACTTACACAAAGCTTCAAGAATGTAAACATTGTGTATCCAAAAGTGAAAAGTACTTTTATCCAACTTATGCAAAGCTTCAATAATGTAAACATTGTGTATCCAAAAGTGAAAAGTACTTTTATCCAACTTATGCAAAGCTTCAAGAATGTAAACATTGTGTATCCAAAAGTGAAAAGTGCTTTTATCCAACTTATGCAAAGCTTCAAGAATGTAAACATTGTGTATCCAAAAATGAAAATTCCTTTTATCCATATTATGCAAAGCTTAAAGAATGTAAACATTTTCAGATCTGATATTTTTACTACTAAAATAATTTGGGAATGATTTAAAAATTACTACACTAAATGGATGTTTAGACCTAGATGCATAAAACAAAAATTCCTGAAACTTTCCAAACTGATATTGTAGGTTACCAGTAGGCCTAGGAAGTGCAAAAAACCACAAAAAAGCTCAGAAAAGATGGTTTTTGTAGGCCATGAAGGACTTATTCACCCAAGGTAAAATGGGTCCCTATACAAGTTTTAAAAAAATGAAAAATGCAATTTTTGAGTGATTATGTGTTCTCTTTTTCAAGTCTCAAACTGGTATTTTTGTAACAGAATTTTCCAGAATTTGATAAACTATATGACACTTTTTGAAATGCAATTTTGTCTCAATTTTTGAATGTGAATGATTGAAAATACACTAATATGCAAGTACTATGCAAAATTATTCTTACATTATGCAATTTTTGTTGAATTTTTAGATTTAGAATGAATGCAAAATGCAAGTTTACACCTAAAATGCAATGCAACTTTATGCCAAATTTAGAAACCCTAAATGCAATTAATTAATGTAAATCCTAGATCTAGAGTTTAAATGCACTCTAAATTAGAAATTAGAATGTTCAAAAGTCAAGTTCACCAAAACAAAACAAAGAAAAATAGGTTAAGGTTCAAACACATAGGATTTATACTAAATTTAAAATGTTTCACCAAACTTACTATAAATAAAAAGGGGAAAATGAGTGTAATGAACCCACTTTTTCTTCTATTCCATTCAAGAAATGAGATCCCTCAAGTCAAAATCCACTTTCAACCCTTAGGTGAGTGAATTCTTTGAGGAATCATGCAATTTCCCTTTTTGTGTTAGGACAAGGGTATAGCTCAAACAACACTTTGGGGAGAAAGATTAAAAATAGAAAATCAACTCCAAAATGCAATATAAAACTTGGATTTAGTATATTAAACATAAAACTAGTGGAACATGCAAAGGTTCTGGTAGATCTGGAAGGGATAAATGTTGTGTACCTCTCACAAAATGGCATTTTTAGAAGTTATCCTAGGACTCATTTTCCCTATGGCGAATGGGTACTGGGTAGGGCTCTTCAAAATCAATTTTTGGATTCTCTGCTCCTACGTTTGCACTCCCAAATTCCCAATTTTCACTGTCAGATAGTCAGAAATAAATCTAGGATTTGAGTTTCTATGAGATAGCAACAAAGGTGACAACTTTGACAACTTTGCAATTTTGCACTTTTGAGATCTTCAACTTTTCTTCATCTTGCAAATCTGCAACACACCAAGAGAGGGGAAAAAATGTTTTTTTGGTGAATGGGGGTTTGCCTTGGTCAAACCCTATTTTTGTAATTAAACCTTGAAATGAAATGAAATAGCATGAACAAAATGATGAATGAACAACTCTATGTCACAACTCACCAAACCCTTGAATGAACCCTAGAATGTAGATTTACAACTTGCATGAAATGGCTTCAATGGATGTGGATCTTTATCTTGAAACTTGATTTGTAACAATTCCTTTAATGCTTGAATGGATCTTGAACACTACATCAACATATTAGCTCCAATAACATGCATGATCCAAGAAGACTTTGACATGACAATTGGATCTTGATTGCTGCAATAATTCTTCACTAAATCTTCCATTGAATTCCTTGAAATTCTCCAACTTGATCTCATGAAAATATTCTCATCAACTTGCTCATAAAGTTTCTAGGTGAAACATAGTGAAATGACCTTATATTTAGAGGTATGTAACATTAATTTCTTGAAATTCAAATAACACAGCAGACATATGAATATAAATTTGAAATCATTAAAATGTCACCAAAAACATAATTTAAATTTAGGTCCTAGGTCTAAGTGAGGACCCATTCGCCCATGGGTGAATGGGTCCTAGGTCACTTACCTAGGACACACATTGCTCAATGATAAGTGTTATGTTATGGCATTAATCAATGTCAAGTTTCCTCTTTGGAAAATGTGATTAATTAGGCTTGAATTTGAATTGAAGGGGCCAATTAAGGTAAATTAACCTCAATTAATTAATGAATCCCTAAATAAGTGTGAAAATGTAAATAAATACACTCTGCAACACCACATTAAGGCACAATTAAGTCCATTTTAATTAATATGGCCCTAAACTTAATGTGAATATGTAAAATTCATTTTAGTAAGTTGTTATTTTTAGAAAAAAAATGAAAAAGAGACATGAAAAGTCCTCCCTTCCAAAAATTTCTTGTCCTCAAGAAATTGCAATATTGATGCTCTAAAATCATGATACCCAAAATAACCAAACATTGCATACTGCAAAATAGATTGTGATCCTATGCTTATGAGTCATACTTTCCTCTCAAACATCTTGATAATTTCATGAAGAATGTATCTGTGCTCTATAATTTTATATATATTAATTTCAATGCACAACCTCTTACTCCATATTACCTAATGTTTTATAGTGCTCCTTCCAATTTTTTCAACCAATAACCTCCTCCTTTCAACTCCTTCGTAGAGTTGTGTATGTGCACTGTCCCCAAGAAAACTATACAAAAATCTCTTGCAATCATTATTAAAGACATAAATCTATTTTAGGAAGCCTAGAGGATGGTTACAACAAAAAATACATCCTTCAAAATAGTGGATACCAATATTGGAAACAATTTCCTTCATTACCTTGGAATCATGGAGATACTTCTTGTAGGATATATCACATACTTCTACCAATCTTGCCTTTGTTTGAAAGATGCTTGATACAACTTTATGATATGATTTGGAACAATAATGAAACATATGAAGAACATAAAATTTCATCACATAACAACATTCCAAACTCCATGAAACTTTGAATATTGATATTGCAACACAAAGACCCTTCTTACAAAAGACTAATATGTACTTTTTGAATCCTTCCACTAAGCACATTATCTAAGATCTTCATATAAAAATTTTCAACATTGAAACTAGAAAATCAATTTTATGTGCAAGTTATGCTCAACCATGTTAGATAAATTACTAGCATGCTTGATAGCTTCCTCCTTGAGACACTTCCAAAAACAATCTCCCATTGCAATACAAATAGTGTCTTGGATTTCTAGCTAGAAGTGCACTGTCATTTGGCAACTTGAATATAATTAATTTTCTTTTGACATCAACAATTCCAAGTGCTCATTGAAGATTGGGATGAGGTCTGAAACTTCATTGTTGTTATTATTGGTACATCGATGAATAGTATCTTAATAGTCATATTATCTTTACAATTTATACTAAGTCAGGTGATATCATCCATCATACATCTTTTAAAAAAATATCATTCATTCTCTTCTTAACATTGCTAAATCCTTCCACAAGCACAATCTGATCTTCATATAAAATTTTCAACATGAAACTAGAAAATAATTTTATGAAATGCTCAACCATGTTAGATAAATTACTAGCATGCTTGATAGCTTCCTCCTTGAGACACTTCCAAAACAATCTCCCATTGCAATACAAATAGTGTCTTGGATTTCTAGCTAGAAGTGCACTGTCATTTGGCAACTTGAATATAATACTTTTGAAACATTTGCTCATTTTATGGGTCTGATTCTTGTTGTTATATTGGGATGATTATAATAGCCTTTACAATTTATACCACATCCAATACATCTTTTAAAAAAATATCATTCATTCTCCTTAACATTGCTAAGATATATAACATGAAAATGCATAATCGAAGACCCAAACATTATTGTTGAAT
The DNA here is from genome assembly GCA_007258455.2 of Sequoia sempervirens. NCBI lineage: Eukaryota > Viridiplantae > Streptophyta > Pinopsida > Cupressales > Cupressaceae > Sequoia > Sequoia sempervirens. The sequence continues at coordinate 58,424,624 of VDFB02270651.1, read as the reverse complement.
ATCCAAAATAATAGTGTTAGAAGCAGTTCTGGTTAAGCTCTAGATTTTTGTTCTGGTTGCTGGTACACAAAACACTTATCTGTAGCTTGACATTATTACCCCTGTCACATAGCTTTCCTATCTCTCTTCTCCTTTTCATCGCTTAGGCCATCATAGATATATGCAGGCATTGCTTCCATTATCAATTGGGTTAGCCTAAATAAGGGAATACTTAAAATACAAAATATCTTGTTGACTTAGCACAAAGTTTCTTTTGACATACAAAACAAAACGTGTTATCCACAAGTTAGGTCGGCCTGGACCTAAAGAGAAACACACACACAAAAGATACACCTTTTTGGCCAAAAGAATACCAAAGTCTTGTTAGCGGAGTAGACCAACCGAATCACAAAAATATGATGAAAACACCTATAGCTAACACACTTGATCAACATATTGAGATTCTTCTTATTGTAAAGATTTCCAAATCAGGGTATAGATAGTTACCAACTAATGTTGGAATCAATGAAAACCAAAGCAAAGGGCACCTTCTTCATCATTCCAACAATCTCCCCCTTTGTCATTGATGGAGACATGTGCCAAAAATGAAATTTTCCTCAAAATAAAAAGTATGCACAACTTCACCTAACATATGTACAAAAACAGTCATTTTATCTTTTTCTTTTCTTCTCCCCCTTTGAAATCAAGGATAAAGGACAGGGAAACACTTCAAATTCAGGTATTGGGGGCACCTTTTAATTCTTTGAGAATTACCTCCCAAGTAGGCTTTCCATCATCCTAGATGCATTTTTCCCAGGAAAGAGTTTTATGCAGAGATTCTATTTTTGCCAAGAATTCTTCTCCTTCTTCTAGAGTGGATGGAGCAACATTCATTTTCTCAAGTTTTTCAGCCTCCATTAGAGCATGTGATACAGTAATATGTCTGGACATGACCATATTTCCAAGATGGGCATACCACCGCATAACATCTTCCTTCTGCCTTTGTAGGATAAAAAACTTATCTTTTAAATTTGCAATAGAAATACATCTGACATAACGTCTATCACCAACAATCTTATAATATTTGGAGGTATTAGAAATTTGAGTCTCAATTGATTCCATTAGATCCTTGATACCTTGAGTGGCTTTCTACCATTTCATGCAGTAAATAAATAGTAGTTGGGCTTCTTCATCACAATCTCTTACCTCTTTTAGAGTTTCCAAAGCTTTTTCATGTGCAATAGTACACTTATCTTGCAAAAACAACAACCTTTTCTTGAGTAAGTTCAACTCTACTTCTTTTGTGGTTTGCACCTTCAAATTGGATGAGTATTCTTTAACAAAATCAATAATAAGCTTCATATTTTCAATTAGAGCTAGAGGGTTGTTTGGAGTAGCACCAGGGGTTGTCTCTTGTAGAGTTTTGATAGCCTCATTTATCAACTCATTGCATCTTTGATATGAATTTGAAGCCTCCTGCATGACAAAGTTGATGAAAGTGTTGCATAGCCTCATTCTATCACTAGGTATGATTTTTGTAAATCCACAAAACCTGGATGAGATGGCAATTTGAATAGATGAGGTGGAAGTGCAGGTTGGATTACAGCTTGTCTAGAGAGAAGACCTTTAAGTGTATTTTAGGATGATTCTCCAAATTGCTTTGATGATTCAGGGCCTTTGAGAATTTTACCTTCAACTGGAATGACTTCAGTATCTTCTTCTTCCTTATTTTCTTCTTCTTTTTATTTTTCACTTTCATCACCAGATGGATTTTTGTTTTCTTTCTTTTGTCTTCATCATCCTTATCTTTATCACTTTCTTTTTCTTTATTTCCTTCATTTGTATATTTTTTTCCTCTTCTTTATTCCCAAAGGGTTCTTGATGTTCTTCTCTATTTTCATCGGATTGATCCTTATGATGATCATTAGACCTCTTACTGGTAGTTTCATTTGTGTCCATTTGAGGGGTAGTATTTCTAGAGCACCAAGTGTCTCATTAACAGTTTCCAAAATAGGATCGTCCATTACTTTTGTAACTATAGCATGTTCCTGAGTCTGAGCAGTGTGAGATGAATAACTAGTTCTTGTCCCATAGCTTCTTGCTAATTGCTTAATTACATCATGAGTTTCTTGCCTTACTTTTTCAACATACTCATCTTCCTTAGTCATCAACATGTTGACCCTTTGCTTAACTCTAAACATTGTAGAACATTCATTTAACAGATTTGCAACTTCTATTTCTGACTAAGTAGAACTAACAGATTTTGCAGCTTCTCTTCTCATCTTGTCTTCAATTTTTAGAGCTTCTTTCCTTCTAAGTACTAACTCATTCCACACATTTTCAGTGACTTTTGACTATATGGAGTCCATGTTTATGTTACAGATAACTATGTACTGAGCAAAAGCATTTAAGATGGTTTATTTTCCTTCATTGTCAACCTCATCATATAACTCAATAGTGGTCATGAGTTCATTATCAATCATGTGATTCACTAAAGTTCTGAGAACCAAGGGTGGATGATTTCTTACCGAAGGAGAACCGAGCATAGTTTCCATAGGGTCAGTTGTGCCTTCTTCATTCTTCTTTGCGTGCACATGAATTCGGTAGGCATCTTCCTCAATTTTTGTCTCCTCATTAGTGGATATCTCTACACTAGTTTTGACTCCTTCACCAAAAGTACTACTTCTCCTGTTTCTCTTCAGTTGATGCTCCTCTTCAAGACCAAGCTCAATTTATTCTTCAACAACATCACTTTTATTCCGTTTCCTATAAGCCCTTTATTTCACTCCTCTTCTTCTTCCTCCTGAAGTGGTAGATGGTGTAGTAGTAGACATGTCCTTTTTCTTGGATGCCCTAGTGCTAGGGCCAGTAGGAGTAGTAGTATCAACATATGCAAGGATACTTTATTCTTTCCTTTTTCCTTTCACAACATTAGTTGTACTAGGTGTTGGTGTAGCACTAGAGGATATCCTTTCTGATTTTCTGGGTCTGGCAGGTAGATCTATAGATTTAGCTTTCCTTTCATCAAGGACCTCCTTCAATAGATCTATCTCATCCTTAGTGTATACTACGTCTTGGAAGAAAGCTTCAACTTTCATTCTTCATTTAGATGCAGAAGCTTCTAAGTGAATTTCAATAGATTTCTTTGAATATGTACCTAATCTAGGTAGAGAGGGGTGCTTGGGACTAGCCAACATAATCTCAATGTATCCTTTTGCCAAATTCTCTTCAATTTCATTCCACAGTGGTTCAATCCAACGAATTATGGGTTCTACTACCTCAATGATGCATTCATCAGTAGACACAAGAAATGTTATTTCCTTTTCATACTTTTTCACCATTCTTCTTGGAATCCTTTCTCTTTCTTGCATTTCATTCTAAAAAACTATAAAGAAGGCAGTTAGGGCATTGTTTTGTGCCCTAAAGTCTCCTAGACTACGTAGATAATCATTGATCTAATGAGCAACCAGCCTAGTGTTATCCCATATTATATTCTTCCTTCCAGGTAGCTCCTTTAGAAAATAAAATAACAGGCAGACAATAAGAGTGCCAAATTTAAATACATGTCTCTTCGCCTTTGTCATACTCAAATTTTCCACAAGTTGCACTCTCAACAGCTCACAAAGAACAAATTCCTTTCCATTTATCACCATTTCATAAGTTGTGTGAATTGTCGCAGTCGAAACAGAGTTCACCCTATTTGTGAAGTAATTTTTTTGTCTAATCATAATGGCTGCATATTTGATGATAGGGTTTGTAATAGATTTTGTGGTTAGGGCTCTTTCATCAAACTTAGCTCCAGTTAACCTTGTGACCTCATCATTTTTCACTGCTTTTAGAACTGGAATGGTACAAGTATCACAGAGACCAGTAATTGCACAAATTATCTCTTTATTTCAACTCCTAGTGATCAAATTCTTTGATCTTGCCATGAATATATAGTCTAGGGTCTTCGATGGGTAGTAAATTACTTGGAATGTGTGAGAATGCACCCATTGGATCATTTTTGTACACCTTCCATGAACATCTTCTGAACTTTGGTTGGGTCCTCTCAAAAATTTCCACAATAGTTGGAGTGGCCATATTTCTCAAAACACTCTTGAATGATTTTTAAAAATGCTTCTTTAATTTGAAAAACATGGAATTCAAATAGCAGAGAATACCTTTCAGCTCACCAGGAACTAGGGTTTCATGGTACGGTACTCAGAGTTGCTTATTTCTTGCTTTAGCTTGTACTGCTTCACTTAACTTTTGTGCAAATGTGCTTTTCCTTAACTTAGTGGCTTGCTTTATTATTTATCATTTTTCCCTAATTTTGCATTTATTACTTGTCCACTTTAAAGTTGTTAACCACTTTGTTGCATACACTGCAAACCATGAAACAGAGCTTCACAATTTTCTTGATTTGCTTGATTTCTACTACAATTTTCTTCAACACCATCAAAATAGAGATCCATATCACTTTTCTTTGTGTCATCACAAGAAACCTCATTAATTAGGGGCTTGATGGATTTTTTTGTGACTGCTCCCCCTAAAGCCATTACTGGATTCAGTTTCATAGGAGGGGTATCTATATCAGATGCAGATATAGGATCATTTGTTTTATCCTTATCTTCTGGTTCTACTTTATTTTTCCAAATCCTTTCCATTTATTTTCATACTTCATTAGGATTTACCTTGTTCATAAATTTGTTCTTTTGTTCTAGATTCAGTTTCTTCCCAAGTTTGCTCTTACAAAATTTTGAGATATGTTTGGATTTGTTGCAAGAGTGACACACAACATATCTTTGATCGAGAGGATTTGTATTCATCTTTATCCTGCACTTATTAGCCTTATGTCCAAAAATATTGCTTGTGTAACAATAGCCTTGAAAAGAATGAAATCTTCTTCCGGTATTAAATTTGTTTATCATAATATTTTACATTCAATAGAATTATGTCCCAACTTGTTGCGAACATAGCATTGTTCACCAAAGAATCCAACATTTTGTCTTATTCTATTTTGGTTCATCATACTTCTACACTCTATTGCTTTGTGTCTGAATATATTGCATGAGTAACAAAAGCCATTAAAAGATGGATACCTTTGAGCATTAGGCTGTCAAATGGGGATCCTTTTGGTATTGATCCTTCAGTCCTTGCTTTGATAAGCATTCATTTTGGGTTTCCTTTGATTGTCCAGTTTGTTGTAGATCGGTTCAGTCTTTAAGCTTTGTCCTTCTTTGAGTCCTAGACCACTTTTATCCTTTGCAGACTTCTGAGATGAAATTAACTCATCAAGCTTTGTAGAACTTGTCTTGAATCTTTCTTTTTGTGCTTTCACTTTTTCCGGATTAGCTTTTGGGTTATCACTTCTTGTTCAAGTTTTGTGCATTCATTAACTTTAATCTAGATCTCAACTTTTTGACGTTCCTCAATTCGCTTTCTTTATTCTATTTCCACTTTCAGTCCAGTAATATCTTCATTGGCCATTTTCAGCTGATCATTGACTCCTCTGTGTTTATCTTTGAGTTTTTTGATCTACTCTCTCATCTTTCTGATACAATCATTTGCTTCCTTCAAATTTCCTTTCAAGGTTTCTTTCTCATCCTTGCTTTTGCTCAATTCCTCGAGGGAAACATTGATCTCTTCAGATACAGAGTTTTCTTGTGGAGGACCAGAAAGATATTTGTTAGCCATGTTTTTAATTTCCATGACCTTCCTTAAGTTGTTAGGCTTCTTCCAAGGAACCAAGCTCTGATACCAATTGTTGAATATCCAAAATAATAGTGTTGGAAGCAATTCCAGTTAAGCTCTAGATTTTTGTTCTAGTTGTTGATACACAAAACACTTATCTGTAGCTTTGCATTATTACCCTTGTCACATAGCTTTCCTATCTCTCTTCTCCTTTTCATCACTTAGGCCATCATAGATATATGCAGGCATTGCTTCTATTATCAATTGGGTCAGCCTAAATAAGGGAACACTTAAAATACAAAAGATCTTGTTGGTTTAGCATAGAGTTTCTTTTGACATACAGAACAAAACGTGTTATCCACAAGTTAGGTTGGCCCAAACCTAAAGAGAAACACCCACACAGAAGATACACCTTGTCGGCCAAAAGAATATTGAAGTCTTGTCAGCAAAGTAGACCAATCGAATCACAAAAATATGTTGAAAACACCTATAGCTGACACACCTGATTAACATATTGAGATTCTTCTTACTGCAAATATTTTTGGATCAGGGTATAGATAGTTACCAACCAATGTTGGCATCAATGACAACCAAAATAGAGGGCACCTTCTTCATTCTTCCAACAACTACCTCAAGCTATGAGTAGATTTTTTCAACCTCTTGGATTGGACTTGTAGTGTAGGAAAAAGTATCCCTTTTTCACACTTAATTTGGGAATAATTAATAATAAAATGAACTTAATTATGCCTTGATTTAGTGTTGTAATATGTTTTTCATATTCACATTAAGTTTAGGGCCCTTTTAAATTAAATGGACTTAATTGTGCCTTATTTTTGGTGTTGTAAGGTGTACCTTTACACTTTCACACTAGTCTAGGGCTTTATTAATTAATTGAGGTTAATATGCCTTAATTGGCCCCTTTAATTCAAATCCAAGCCTAATTAAATGTAAATTCCAAGGGATAAAACCCAACATTCATAAATTCCATTTCACAACACTTGACTTTGGAAGATGTGTGTCATAGGTAAGTGACCTAGGACTCATTCGCCATAGGGTGAATGGGTCCTCACTTAGATCTAGGACCCTATTTTTACATAATGTTTAACATTGACCGATGTGTGTCCTAGGTAAGTGGCCTAGGACCCATTCACCTTATGGTGAATGGGTCCTCACTTAGACCTAGGAACCTTATTAAAAATATGTTTTTGGTGATATTTTAATGATTTCAAATCCATAATTCAATGTTGGCTTGTGATATTTGAATTTTGGGAAATAATTTTAAGATAGGTATAAATACAAGGTTATTTCACTATGTTTCATTCTAAGAATCTAAGATTTTCAAGTTTTCAAGTCCTAATAGAAAACTTATGATCAAGAGAGCATTCAAGAGAAATTTCAAGACATTCAAGGGCAGATTTATAGAAGATTATTGCAGCAATCAAGATTCCTTTCATCATGTCAAAGATCTATTGCATCATGCATGTTGTTTGAGCTAATATGGTGATGTAGAGTTCAAGATCTAGTCAAGCATTCAAAGGTATTGTTTCACATCAAGTTTCATGATCAAGATCTACATTCATTGAGGCTACTTCATGCTAGTTTGTAGATTTTTTATCCAAGGTTTCAAATAAGGCTTGGTGATTTGTTACATAGCGTTGTTCATTCATCACCCCTTCATGCTATTTGATTTCATTTCAAGGTTTAATTACCAAAATGGGGTTTTACCAAGGAAAACCCCCATTCCCTAACAAACAAATTTTTTCTCTTTGATGTGTGATTAAATATTTTAGGTTGAAGATCCTTTGAAGAGAAAAATTTAAGAAAGTTGCAAAGTTGTCAAATTTGTAAGAAAATTTGTCAAATCATGAAAACTCTTCTATAGATTTTTTTTTTGGTTGTCTGACAATGATCACCTAGAATCTGAAAGTGCAGACCTGGCAAAAGAGAACCTAGCAAGCATTTTCCAGAAACCATAGCCAAGACCCATTCACCATAGGGAAAATGAGTCCTCAGTGAGCATGAAAAGGTGAATTTTGGTGAAAGGTACACATTATTTTCCCCTTTTTGGATCTACCTTTTGATTACTGTTTCAACTAGATTCAATTGATATTCTTCATTTGCATTTTATAGCTTGCATCTTGAATGAAATTAAGGAAATAGGCCATTGTGTTGAACCCCCATTTACCCCATTCCCCTTTTTTTCTTCTTTTTCAAGACTATAGGATCCAAAATACATAAGAAGAGTAATAATAATAAAATAGAAAAATTCATTCCATGATACTCTAAATGCCCAAGAGATAAGCAACAACATTTTCAATTGGAAGATAATAAACCCCTGAAAATCTTTTGGCACAAACTTGACATTCTTCATGTTTCTATTTAAAATGTTAGTGACCAAAACATCATTAAATTAATAAACCATGATGGAAACACCATGTCCTCTATGGAAGGAAGAAAAATACCAACAAGCATTCATTCTGAAAAATTCATCCTCCATCATCCTTTGTAATCCCTCTTTTGAAACTTTGAACTTAATCTTATTAAATTTCTTGTAATCCGCTCTTTTCATTAAAAGCCAAATATTTCTCTTTCCTAAAACCCCATACTCAAAAGAAAATGCACATGAAAAATATGAAGTGTTTAGCACATGATATGAGATTATTACCTTTGTATTACCCTTCCATACTTCTTGTATTGCCATCTCTTGATTCACCTTTAATTGGTAAGTCAAGCTATGAGGCATAAACTTGAAATTTATGTGTTCTTTGCAAATCACTATCAACAAGTAGCTTGATACCAACTCAATATATGAAACAACATTGATGTGTTCATTATCAATAGCATTCTGAAATTTCCACTCCTTATATAATCCTAGTAGAACATATCTAAAAAATATCCTTTGCTGATTTAAAAACATCTGATAGTCAAAATGAAGATTGCATTTCTTACCACACCCCAAAATGCTATGCATGTTCTCCAAAACCAAGAAACATGCTGTCGAAGAACTTGTAGCATCAAAAAACCTGAAGTGATTATCTCCATAAGGAAATCATTCATAAGATTGTCTTCATTTGTGGGGTTTGGGTCCAAAATGTGATCTATGAACTCTAAACATTAGTCCTTCATATCATGGTTAGAGTGCAAGATAACCAATATAGACTTTCTTTCAATATAGATTAGAAAATTAGGAAACTCCTTAGCAACATTAAATCCTCCATGGGGTTTGATCCTCATAACATCATTTGGATTCCATTTGCAAGAATAACCTTTAATTGGTACTTTTGAATCCACATTTCCAACTTTACAAATTGTATCTCTTACTCTAATCTCCCTTATAGCATGTTGCCTTTGGTGACAAGATTTTTGTATTGGCATAAATGAAAGCAACCAATATGAAAATTTAAATTTCTTTCCATACCTTACATTTCCAACAAGGAACATCCTCTTTTTCCTAGATCAAAGTTGGGGAGACACCAACATGCTTCCATTGTGCCTTTCTAATACAAATGGAATTTGATAGTCTTGTGCCATGAAGTGATTCTATCAACGTGGTATTAAACCCATAAAAAAAATTAGCCTTTATCTGTCTTATCTTCTCACTCGGATCCCACATTCTTCTATACAAACAACTCTGAACCTTGGGAAAATGATCTACCTCCTTTGCATGCTCTCTATTATAACAGGAAGTTTGTGGTAACATGGAGAGTGGACTACTGTAAAGATGAACACAAAAATCGGATAGTTTGTCATAACTGTTAATAGAAAATCTATAGCTATCCCAAATCACTTTTTCCTCTCCCAAACCCTTAGGTTGGCAAGATCATGGCTCTGATACCACTGTATGTCCCAGATTAATTTTATTTGATAATTTAATCAAATTGTAGTAAAGGGAATTTTAAGAAATTGATTCAAGTAATCTAACCTCTAAAATCAATTTATCTAAATGAAACTGAAACTCATTAGAAGTTTCAAAAATAAACCTCATAGATCATGCACCCAATTGCACAAATTTTTCCCAAACTTCATGAATAATTTGCTCTACTCTCTAGATATCTTGGGTGGGCTTAATGCTTGTTACCTATGTCGCCAAGAGGGCCATATTAGGAAAAATTGTTTGTTGATTCTAAGTAAATTTGCTCATAAGAAGCAAAGCAACCCGCCTAGGAGGACCCCTAATTCAGGGACTTTGGAGGTTGTCTCTAATAAGGATGCAGTCACGTCATCACCCCCATCCCACACTGCGGTGGGTCAAAAGAGCATTGTGACAAATGACCTGGTCGTTTCTATTCAGTCGATTCTCAATGAAGCTGAGGACCTCGGCCTTAGCAACCCATTTTCTTCTCTATCCGATGAGACTGTCAGTGACCCAAGCTTGGGTGCTAGCGGCATGAATTCCCCCAAGACAGAGTGTAGAAAAAGGCTTGTGGCCCCTCCTCCTACCATTGATCAAATTAGAGACCAAGTTCTTCTCAGCAGGCTTAATGCCCAATAGTTTGTGATAAAGGCTATAAGACAAAGGATTGAGAAATTTTTTCTCAAGGGATCTGTTAGAAAATTGGCAGCCACCAAGAACTATCATTTAAAAAAAGAGGGTGGTAAGATAAGTCTTATTAAAAACAACCAGGGCCCTACTAGGGTTGAAGGTGTCATGGTGGAAGGGGGCAGTGGGGTCACCCCCATGATAGCTGGCCCTGAGATTATGCCCATTTATGGCGGTGATCTAGGTATAAGCTCAGGTGATGGCCCCTTTGAATCTGGTGGCAGCCCCCTCCCCCTAGCCACGATGTCCCTTCCACCATAGTTGACCCTGCCATTGAGAAGCAACTCCCCCTTGAGTTGAGAAAATTTGATTTGGATGGTGCCTTAGATATTGTTAAATCTGTTATTTTAAGGGAAGCAGACTCTTGGCTTTCTAAGCAAGAGAAACTCTCCCAGCTTAAAACTTCTCCTGCTGTTGAAAATATTGAGGCTAACAACATGGATTCAATTGGATCCTTGGGGGCCTACAAAATAGAGAATATTATAGAGAGACAACCTAAGAAAAATCCTAAGAAAAAATGGTTCGAGAAGGCCAAGGAAAAATAAGGGGATCTTGGTGAAAAAAAAGAATGGTCTCATTGCTAAGACAAAAAGGAAAAATACCATTCTGGTAATTCAATCCCTGATAGACAAGAGGGCATAAGTTGAGGAGAAGTTACCAAGATGTTTCGAGAGATTTAAATGTGATCAAGAGGCTTCACCTATGAACATTGAGATTGAACCTTAACTACATATCTTGGAATGTCCAGGGACTTGAGTTCCCAGATAGAAAATACATAGTGAGAAGGTTTTTAAACCCAAAAAAGTCAAAAGGCATTGTCTTGTTGTAAGAAACTAAGGCAACGGGCTTTCACTCTAGACACCAACTTGAGGTTTATTTGGAATGGGTCCTACTTTTTTACCACTCAACATGAAAGGGGGAAAGGGGTAGTGGTTGTCCTCCTTGTTGGAAAATGGGTGGAGCATGTCATTGATTATGGTACCTCACCTTGTAATAGGGTGGTGTGGGTCACTTTGGAAAAAAATGTTGTGAACGTAGGGGTTTGTTAGATTTATGCTTCCAATGATCACAAAGAAAGAACCAAGCTTTGGCAATGGATTAGCATGCTCTCTGACCTCCCTTGGGTATTATGGGGCAATTTTAATATGATAGAGCACTTAGAAGATAAATGTTAAGGTATTGATATGTTTTGGAAAGGGAGTGAGAAATTTTTCTAGCAAAGGATGAAGGTGAAACATAAACTCATTGAACCCTTGGAAAAAGGCAAAAAGGAATGAAAAGGGATCTGGTTTACACGGTGCAATGCTTAGAAAGGGGACAAAAGGATCTATTGTAGGCTTGATAGTTTTTATGTGAATAAGGATTTTTTTAGCTTTGTACCTAACAAGGATGGCCTAAAAGTGAATGTGAACCCCTACACCTTTTCGAACCATTACCCCATCAAAACCTTTTTGGTGGTCGACCAAGACAACTTGGCATGTAGGGGGACGAAGCCTGGCTTCATCTTCAATACCCATCTCCTAAAAGATGGAGAATGTCAAGATTCCATCTCCTCACTAAGGGAAATGAATAAATGGATGCTAAAGGATGCTACTCCTATTTCCAGGTGGAATTAGAATGTGGAGGAAAGGAGAAAGTTGCTCCAAACAATTGGAAAAAAGAAAGCTATAGACAATAGAAAGGAAGAGAATGAGCTTCAAGATTATCTTCTCTTAGCTGAGGAGAGAATACAGTTTGATCCAAGGGACACAAGGCTTGAAGAAGAACTTGTCTTGATCAAGAATAGTCTTAGAAGGATTCAATCATGCAAAATTCAGGGCCTGAAGGTGAGGGCCAAACTAAACTAGCTCAACTGTTGGGATAAAGGTTCAATTTTTTTCTTTAATTACATCAAGGAGAAGAATTTCAAAGAGTAGATCTCCCAAATTTGGGAAGGTGGTAACTTGTACATGACTCAAGAGGATATATTAATGCAGTTCCATACCTACTATAAAAATCTATTCACTGTAGAGGGTGAAGGTGAGGAAAACCAAAGATTCAGGAGCTACATTAAAAGGATTATTCCAAGGAAGATTAAGATGCCTTGAAGCTCTCAGCTGGCATCACCAAGGAGGAAATTATAAATGCTATTCTTTCCATGGAGAATGATAAGTCTTTAGGACAAGATGGTCTATTAGTGGAATTCTACAAGACCTTTGTAGAATTGATTTTTGATAACCTGGAATAAGTTTACAATGAAGCTTTGAATAAGGGATCTCTTGGTGGATGCAGTATAAAGGAATTATCAAGCTATTACCCAAAGGTGGAGACAAGACATTGATATAGAACTAGAGGCCAATAACATTGCTAAATGTGTCATACAAAATATTAGCTAAGATCATTGCTCTAAGGCTTGCCAAGATTCTTCCCAAATTCATTAACAACAATCAAACAGACTTCATTAAAGGGAGATATATACTGAAAAATATTGTCACAAACTAGGAAGCTATGGATTGGGCAAGGTGCTCAAATAAAAACTCAGTTATGCTCCTACTTGATTTTGAAAAATCTTATGATAGGGTTGAGTGGTCCTTTCTAAGAACTACCCTAGAAGCTTTTGGTTTCCCAAAAGCATTCAACAATATGGTAAATACTTTGCTCAAGGATGTAGTAACCTAGGTTGATGTCAATGGAATTCTATCAAAAGACATTGAACTTGAAATATCTATAAGACAAGGGTGCCCCCTTGCACCGGCCCTGTTTGTGATCGCTTTAGATGCCCTCCACTACAGGTTAAGAGAGCAAGAGCTCTCTCCAAGAATTAAAGGCATAAAACTCCCTAACCAAAATGAGCTATTAAATATCCAATTTGTAGAAAATACAACTATTTTGTGGAACTTGATGAAAATAACTTGGAATCAATAATGGGGAAACTCAACTTTATTTTCCAAGCTTCTGTGGAAACAATCTCTTCCACCAAATCTAACCTACTTGGTTGGATGGACTCCACCCTGACTAGGTAAGAACTTTGGTTTCTAGTGGAGAGGGCCCAACAAAATTGTTAGGTACTTAGGCATCCCCTTTGTTGTAAGCTTGAATCTAAAGGAGATGTGGTTATTGATTAAGGAGAAAGTGGAGAAGAAGATGGATAGGTGGAACATGTAATATTTATCTCTAGCAGGCAGAATTTAGGTTTGTCAAAAGATTTTGTCTTACTATAGCATCTACTTCACCTCAGTGTGGTTCTTTAGCAATTATCAAGTTAATGATCTGTAGAAAAGGATTAAAAACTGTCTTTGGTCAGATGGGAGGGGAAAAAAAAGGCCCACTCAATAAAATGGGAGTGGTGTTGCTTGGACAAGTTGCACGATGGATTGGCTTCAAAAGATCTAAGATTACAAGGAGCCTCCCTTGCAACAAAGTGGATTTCCAAAGCCTTTGATGGTAGTGAGCCCTGGAAGGTACTAGTAAGGAGTAACATCCAAAGGGCTACCTTGAAGCATGTCAAGTCTTGGAATAACTTGCCTCTCTGTGATCTTCTCCAAAGCAAGCACTCAATGGTCCTAGTTGGCTCCATGGTGTTTAAAACTCTCTAGAAAGCTTGGGACCTTGTCAAGCATAAAGTAAGTATTAAATCAATTGATGTCATAATAAATAATACTCTAAAGTGCCACAACCATAGCTCAATTTGGTGGAATGTGGAGCATAACAATGAGTCACTTGCTTTGCTGCAAGGGTGCTCAACCAAAAATTGGAATAGAGTGGGCATCATGACCTTTCATGACATACTAAAAAATGGTAAGCTAAATTATTGGAATAATATTGTTGAGGAATTTAAAGTTCTCACCTCTAATTTCAAAACCTTCACTATCCTTGTTGATGCTTGTAAGGAGGCAATGTTTCCCCCAACCATGGGTGGAACATTGGATCTTTCTTGCGACATCAAATGGGAAGATGGTACTAGTTTGATGAATATTAAAGCAAAGTCTATTTATAAGTTTCTAACAAATAGTGTTTCAGTTATTGATCATGTCAATAGGTGTTGGAAAGTTGAGATGATGGTAGGTAACTGGTAAAAATTCTTTGGTTCTATTTGGCACAATATAAAGGATCCTAAAAATGCTTGTTTCAGATGGCTTATCCTTTTGCAAAAAATTCTGATTAAGAGCAATTTTGTGGACTTAGATATTTGCAGCATTTGCAGGAATCCTAAGTCAGTCGTTCATATTTTATTTGATTGTTTATATGCTAGAGAAACTTGGAAATTATTTTGTAATAATTACTAATTTGGGATAATGATGATAAAGTCCTTTGGTAAGAACTATTGTTGAATGTTAGAAATCTGAGCACTGATTTTTGTAAATTTTGGGATTGTCTGTCCACAAAAATCATGTGCATATTTGGAAAGCTCGAAATAATGACAAGTTCCAAGGTTTCAAGAGATTTCTTACTGAGTCGAATAAAAGACTCACATTTTTACCATTGTGGTGCAAGTTTCAGACCACTTGGAGCTATCCTTGACCAAGTTCAGAGCTTTATTCAAAGAAGGTTCAGTGATAGTAAACAGAGGGGAGGTGAGGTGCAGCCATGTTTTCCATCATAGTTAGGAGGAGGCTGAAGAGTTCCTCAGAATTCTAAATGAGTTTCAAATAACCTTTAATCATGCTAGTCATAGAACTTGTCCTCATGCAATTGGAGGAGGTACAGTTAGATTCCGCAGAGAGGAGGAAGACATTTCAGAAGTTAGATCTAATGATGTCAAGGAGGAAGGTGAAGGAAAGGACACTGAATTAAATAGTCAAGGCAGTGGCGCATAGCTCAAGTGCAGACCCTTTTTAGAACCTTTTTGCTAACACTTTGTTATTAAAGTGTTAAAATACTATAAATTTTGACCCTCTAGTCTATGGCAATATTAGAGTTATCTACAAGATATTGTCCCTCAGGTCTCAAAGGATGTTTCTATGGTTTCACCCAATGCATAGGAAATAGAGACGATGGACTATATGATATACCTACAAATGTTGCTTGTTATTATCTATAATAGCCTACCAAACTCTGAAAGAACTGTTATCATATTATAATTTTTGGATGGGATATTGTTTTGTAATTTTGGCTGCAAGCTGAAATGCTCAATCTAATGTGAAATAAGCTACAATGCTCAATCTTATGTGAAATAATCTAATAAGCTTTTCCTATGTAACTTGTCACCTTATTATTAATACAAAAAATTAGATTTAGTAGGCCACATCTCCTAAACCCTTAGGTTGGCAAGATCATGGCTCTGATACCACTATATGTCCCAGATTAATTTTATTTGATAATTTAATAAAATTGTAGCAAAGTGAATTTTAATAAATTAATTCAATTAATCTATCCCTCTAAAATCAACTTATCCAAATGAAACAGAAATTCATTAGAAGTTTCAAAATAAACCTCACAAATCATGCACCTGATTGCACAAACTTCACCCAAACTTCAGGAATAACTCACCAGAATTAAGATGAAAGTAAATGGTATAAAAAAAAATATTATTTACACCAAATCCATGGCCTCAAAGCTGATATAACAACCAAAAAATTCTGCTACAAATAAACCCCAAACAATGAGAAAAAATAAAGCCTGGAATGTGATGTGAGCTCACAAACTTCAAGATAAATTCACCAAACTTTCAGCCAACTTATTTATTGATAAAATAATGAGTTTACATAGAAAAAATAAGTATAACCGTGGAATCAATATTAGGAATGAACTCCTATAACTTATATTTCAAGAAAACCTAAAATACTCCCAAACAATGTGCTAGTAGACACTATAGAACTACACTGCCGAAAATAAAATTTCACCAAAGGCACCAAAAACTAATATATGTATGAAATAATAGGTCTAAAATGATTAAAAACAAAAAAAATACAGCCAAAAAGGCTATTAATACTAGAAAAATAAATTGAAATCAAATATGGAACTATTCACCCCAAAACTCCTAAAAATCTCCTACAATCTGTTAGGAAAACATTGTGAATGGAAAGCCTTTAGCACAATGGAAATCTCTGGGTGAAATTGCACCAATAGAACCTTAGAACTACTTATCATGAGAATTTTTCCTCCATGGTTCATCGGCCTTGAAGAACTGTCTCATAGGTTTATCAGCTCTAAAGAGAAAGCAACAACTTTTCAGAAAATAATAGAGTGAATGATACAAGAATAAATAGAAATTCATGTTTTATTAGAAAATATTCAATTTCCAAGTTGGAAACCCCAAACCAAGGACCAAGAAGAGAAATTCACTTGCATGTAGTGCATGTAACCTCTAGTGCAAAGTGTCCTATGATTTCTTCCACTCCTAATGCATTGTGCCACTTGTTTTCGCTTGTTATGGTCACTGAATATAAAAAATAAGCTATTTAGGAATCCTTTATCCAAGTAGGAAAAGTAGTTAAAATAAAATATATTTGGTGATTAAATAATAAACTATTGTTAAAAAAATCACCAAAATGAATTATATTTCACAATTTGTCAATTTATCCTGATTTGGTATTTTGGGCTTGTCAACTTACTATTTTTAGTAAGTTGTTATTTTTAGAAAATTTTGAAAAAAGGACATGAAATTTTCAATGAAGGATTTAGGAGTTTCCTAGAAAATTCTTGGAATGACAATCATTAGAGATATGTAGAAAAGAGAATTGAGATTGTCACAATAAAATTATATTAAGAAGGTTCTCGCTAGGTTTAGCATGAAGAATGCAAAGTCAGTAAGCACTCCTTTAGTTGATATTTTCAAGATATCCTCATAAATGTTCCCTAATACAAGAAGAAAAATAATACATGGACGGTGTTCCTTACTCTTCTATAGTTAGGAGTCTTATGTATGTGATGGTCTACACAAGATCAAACATTTCCCATGCAATGGGAGTGATCAGCAAGTTTATGAGTAATTTGGGAAAATTCATTAGCAAGTTGTAAAATGGATTTTAAGATACTTGGGGGGCACTTCACATCATGTTTTGAGATTTATAGGAGAATATACACAACTACATGGATATGTTGACTCCAACATTGTTGGTGATTTGAGTAAAAGGTGCTTTACCACAGGTTATATGTTTACTTTCACAAGGGCAACAATTAGTTGGGTTTCTAGATTATAGAAAGTGGTAGCTTTCTCCACTAGTGAAGTTGAATACATTGCACTCATTTAAGGAGCTAAGGATATTTTGTGGTTGCAATGACTTTTAGCAAAGTTTGGAAGTAAACAACAAGATTTTACTTTGTATAGTGACAATAATTGTTCTTTATATTTGGCCAAAAATGTAGCTTTCCATAATAGAACAAAGAACATAGAGCTATAATATCATTTCATTTGAAGTATCCTTAAACAAGGTAAATTCAAGTTAGAAAAGATTCATACTAGTTTGAATCTTGATGATGCATTTACAAAGGTTGTCCCTAAATAAAAGCTATAGTTTTGCAAAGCTTCTCTTGTTTGGTGAAATTGTGATAATAAATCTAGAAAAGTGGGTGACATCTTTGTGCTTAACTACTTGTAGCCTGGATTGGACTTCAAGTGGGAGATTTTTTTGTTGATGAAGTCCAACATTCTCTACCATTTCATTTTCCTTGTCCCTTTTCCTTACTGTTGTCCTTATATATATATTTGAAGATATAAAAATAATGGTGACATAAGAAAAACTATTGTATATGTTATAATTAATAATAAGAGATATTGAGCTCACTTTTTCCTGTGGATGTAACCAATCATCAGTGAACCACATAATTTATTTTGTTATTTTTCTATGTGTGTATTTGGTTTATTGCTTCTACTATTTTAATAATTATTTTCGTATTTAGCACTTTATAGGTGAATGTTTCAAGTAGTGTTGATATGTTTTCCTTCACAACTCTCTTAAGCAATCTTCAACACTTACGTTGAATAAACAAAGTACTCAAAATGACAATACCCAAAGGAACTAAAATGGAGAGTGTAACTACTCTGCTACTTCTTGTGTTGGCTAACAACTATGATACATCAGAAGCAACCAGTTGAATGAACAAGGCCTGGCAATAAAAAGAAGTAACCCTAGCCTGCATGCTTAACAATTTGTCAAATCACAATTTACAAACAACATAATTTGAATTGGAGAAAGCAAAGGCCATGCAGGAGTAGTTGATGAGACTAGCACTAAATCAAGCTATGATTTTTTTATCTCTATTATGTACTTTTATATATTTTTGGTGCATTTCCATTATTGTTTGACATTAGAACATGATTTCTGAGCTTTTTGTAGTGTTTGTGATCAATTAGTATGTTTTAATGCGATCTAGGTGATTAGGAAGGATTCTAGAATCCACACTCCCAATTTATATGCCTATTCCCTTTACTTCCTCCCATCTTCAATTGTAGCAGTATTGGTGCGTGACTCAAATCCTCAAAAAGTGTTTGGTAAGAATTATCGAGTCTATATTGACATTGCTCACCATTTTTTCTTCAATTGATCTTTTATCATGTCTTTTTTTATTGTGTTGTTTATGTTGCATAGACGGTTTTTGTTGCACTAAAAGATCAACCTATTAATTCTGGATACAAACACTAGAGTTAATGAATCCACGAGAGGTGGTTAAGCCATGTCATGAACCCAAACACTGTGCTACACAACACAAGGAGACCAAGGGCACACACCTTGCAACAATCCCCCCAATGCAAGTGAGGGGTTCAAACCCATGACCCATGATACCAATTATTGAACACTCAGGATACTGAGAAGGGGGTGAATTAGTATTCTTTTAAACCACTTAAACATTTAAGAATTCAATCCTCATAGTATATTTAACTTGCAATAATGAATAAAAGCATGAAAACAACAAACAACATCACATAACACATGAACACTAGATTTCTATGTGGAAAACCCAAAATGGGAAAAACCATGATGAGGATTAACTCACAATACATTATAACTGATTATAGTATATTACAAAAGTGCTCACTGTAGGTGGAATCATTGTCCAAGTGGACTCATTTCCCACTAAAAGAAGAAATAGATAGAAGAGATTATGGCACATAGCCAAGTTTTGAACGGTTACAAGTGCATCTAACATATGCATGAAATACAATTCCAATAAAGCTTAAAATACAAACTTTACACACTACATACTAATATGAATTGATACTCTGCTTTGCTTTTCATTCACTGTATATTCATATAATTCACGTCCAAAAACTCATATCTCTTTTACCTACATCAAAAACATTGAAAAAGATCCTTCTTATTGAAAGTTGGACAATTGTTTTGCTTCCCTTCTAGGGTTTAGGAACTAAAAGGGCAATTTTCACTAACCTTCACTCAAGAACAAACCCTTGAGATTTCAATGTAAAATAGAAAGAAATCTTGCAAGAGGGATGATCTAGGGGCTTAATATGATCTAATGAGGGGTTCACCACCAAGTTTAGATTTGGAAAGATAAATGAAATGCAAGATGAAATTCAAAACCCTAATTGAATGCAAACTAACACTAAATGACCTATAAAAGTAAATGAAATGAAACAAAAAACTACAAAACAAAATGTGTGCACCTGGAAATCCAAAGAAGGTTGAATGGAGGTTTGAATCACTGGAAATTATACTTTTACTATTGACCGGGACTCATTCACCAAGTTGGGAAAATTAGTTTTGTTTCTGGAAAACTGTGGAGGAACGGGTTTCAGACAAAAGGGTATCTGAATCTACAAAATCCTAAAAAATTGACTAGAATTGGGAATCATTCACTAAAAGTGGTGAATCAGTCTAGGTAGGATTTTCTAAAGCTTCAAAATTTGATTATGCTCTTCTCTATCTGCTCTATCCTTCTTGATTGGTTTTCGGATATGAATCCCCGAATTACAACCTGTAGGTCTTCTCCAAGGTTCTCCAAAGCTTGATGACAACTTTGACAACTTTTCTCCAATCTTGCTCCTTAGGAAATCTACAACCTAGAATTGCAAATCACACACAAAGGAGAGGGGAAATTTTTTTGGGGTTAGTGGATAGGGGTTTTCCTTGGTCAAACCCTGTTTTGGAAATCAATCCTTGAAATGAAATCAAATAAGAATGGAGAATGGTGAATGAACAAAAAAAAATGTTGCAACTCACCAAACCCTAGCAATAAGGTGATGTAAATATGCTTGTAATGGCTATAATGGATGTATACTTTGATTCTTGCTTGAATGATGTTGATCTTGCATGAAACACTTGCTTGAATCACAAAACCCTACACCACAATTGTTAGCTCTAAAACAACATGATGCATGAAATCTTTGACATGATGATTGATGCTTGAATGTTGCTCTAGAATGCTTGAAAATATTCTCTTGAATACACTTTAATGCTCTTTAATACTCTTGTGAACACTTGATTTCTTGTTAGATTGATATGTGAAAATATGAGAGAAAGAACCTTGTATTTATAGTCAATTATAGAAGAATTCCTTAAATTACAACACTACAAGCTGACGTCACATCTAGGAGAATAAAATCCCACCAAAAATTTGAATTAATTTTAATTTTGGGTCACACAGGACTCATTCACCCAAGATGGTGAATGAGTCCTATCTAGCATAATATATGGGACCAAAAATCAAAAGTGCTTAGAAAGGTGTGAAATTTGGTTCGGGACCAAAAAAACCTAGGTGGGACCCATTCGCCCAAGGTGGCAAATGAGTCCCAAATCACTAAATATGGGCCACACAAGCCAAAAACACCTGAATTATGATTGGATACTGATTGGTCTCAGGATTATCCTCGAAAAGATGCAATAAATGAGGCTTGTGGATGTAAAATAGGGCCAATTAAAGCATAAGAAAGCCCAATTATTAATGACAAGCCTAGAGGAGTGTAAAAATGTGTTACAACACTTCAAATAAGGAAAGATTAATGTTTATTTAATTAAAAAGGGGTTTATTATGTTTAGTTAATTAATAAAACCTTAGAAAAGTGTGAAAGTGTGTTACAACACTTCACAACACTTTAGCAAGGTACAATTTAAATCCATTAGTTCACAAGGGCCCAAAACCTAATGTGAATGTGTCAACCACATTACAACACTAAATTAAGGTGACATTAAGCTCAATTTCACAAGGAGGGCCCAAACATGTGTGAAAATGTCCTTGACAACATTTTTCAACACTACATTTAGTCCCCACTTTAGTGAGAGGATGAACTTGCTTCAAAATCACACTAAAGTAGAAAACACACATCAAGAGGGGTTCAAGTGTACCAATTCCAATAAGATGGGATGACAACGATCAAGAGGGGTGATCAAGCCCCCAAGATCAAGATCCCATGAAAAACCAACATAGGCACAAAAGAACACACATGAGAATGATAAAGAGCAACAACAAAGCTCAAGCATGCACTGCCAAAGAGAAAAAGGTAAAAGATAAAAGAGAGTCAGATCAAGCTTCGACTATTTATCCATCATGATGTGGATCAGATCTAGGTTGTTTGTCCAAAAAATGCACTCACTCTGAGGCGACGAAACTTCAGGGTGTCTACCAACTGAGAAGTCCAAAAAGGTGAGAAGCGTACACTCATGGCTAGTATGCACTCACACACACACACAAGAGGCTATGGGGAAAGTCATGCCTCGGTCGGTCTTCCTATTCAACCATACCAAAGTTATAGCTCTTAATAACTTTAATAAGGCGCCACACAAAATGATTTTTGAGCTTCATGAGACAAGCAAAACTTCGTATTCTTGGAGCTCATGAGCAAACATGATGGCTCCACAGGCATGCAAGTTGTATTATGCAAGGTGGCCATATAAATGCAAAATGCAACAATGAGGGATTTTCAAAGGAGATTTTCTTAGTTCATGCAAGGTCTTTAACTTAGGGAACATTGTGCCTAATGTTTTTGAGAGAGGACCAATCAAAGAATAGAAAATTTGCAACTTAGGGGATGCAGTGTGTCACATCAAGCCACTAAGAGGAATGTAATATGTTGAGAGAGATCACACTATTGAAATAAATTACATCCAATGTCATCCACAAAGCAAAAAATGCATCGTATAAAGTAAGAAAACTGCACCATGAACCATGAAAAAGAAAAATGTAATAGAATAATGCCAATGTATGCCCCCACTTTAAAGAAATTGGTAAACACCATGCTGTGAGAAATTACTTTAAAGTAGAAAATGACAAATGCTAACAAAGAAGAAGACATGAGAGCTAAATTGGAAAGCCCTATGCCAATTCATATGTTTCCAAGTAAAGCTACGACATGCAAAAGAAAAGAAAAAGAGAGGGGTTTCCCCCAAAATGAAAACACCAAACACATAAGGGATCTATGGATTTGGGGTCAGTATATTCTTTGCTGCAATGTTTTTAATAGAGCTCAGAACTATCATCATTCCCAAAATACACATAGAACTAGAAGAATGACACAAAGAGAGTGAAAACAAAGAAAAACCTTTTGGGTCAACATGGAAGAAACATGAATGTCTCGACACCTTGCGTCATCCCCAAAAGGAAAACACAAGACAAAGAAATGAAAATAAAATATAATGAAAAATATTTTGGGTCAACATGGAAGAGACATAGGGTGTCTCGACGCCTTGTGTCATCCCCAAAAGGAAAACATAAGATTAAAAAAAATGAAAATAGAAAATGAAAGGAGAAAATTAAATGATTTACGACATAGAGAAGAATGAAGGTACAAATAGAGGAAAGTCACAAAGAGAGAGAGAACATCAAATAGAATGTCACGGGGGATTACATTACACACATGCAAAATAAAATGAGAAAGAAAGAAATTATGCAAAATAATAGTAAGGCACATTCGAGTCAACCTATGAGTAGTTCATCCACCTCCCAGTCATGTTCATTGTATACCTAAGGCGGGAAACTAGCCAAAGGGACAAAAGCAAGTGTCGAACTAAGGGTAGCACCAGGTTCAACACTCTTTGTAGGAGATTTTTCATCTAAGCTCATGGTAGAGGAAAACAATTTATTCAATTCCTTATGCACCTCATAATAAATTTTAGCCACCTCGTCATCATCATCTAGGTTAATCACAATAGGAGGTCAAATGATAATGTCCATAGAAGATTTCAACTCTTGTTGTGGTTGTATTGGATTGTTTGGTGCTGGATCAGGGGTAGAGTCATCATTCATTCCTTCATTCAAGTTTGGATCTTATTTTCTTTATTTAATTCTTCATGTAACCTGTGAGTAAGGACATGACATCTATGCCTATGCTCTCTAGCACCTCTATTTTTTTTAGTTTTGTTTTCTAGTTGTATTTATGTAGGAGCGGGTTGATCGACCAAAGGTTTATTTTCTTCCCTAAGGGGAAGAAGGGAAGGAACCAGTGGAGGTTGTTTGACCGCTTTCTCTTTAACTTTGTAAACCTGTTTTTATTCTAGGAGGTGTGATGGGGTTGTTTTCAGTGTCTCTTGGTCATTTGTAGGAGGTAGGTGATAGTTCTATCTTAGGTTGGTCTTGGTTGTTTGGAATTTCTTTAGGCTCAATCATGGTTTCATCTTGGATAGTAGGCTCAGTGGTGGCTGGGGACATGTTTCAGAGGGACATCTTTCCTATCTTCTTTGCCTTGAACTTCTGATAGGACAAGAAAAAGAAGTATTCTCGTGGTTTTATAGGTTCCATAGGCTCGGTCCAAAAAAAATCTAAGGAAAAGTTACCTTTAGAGGACAAGGGGTTAAAGCCACTATGGTGGACGGTGAATACTTCATTGTCAAAGGGAAACTTTAAGCATTTATGCACAACCGAAGGGACAAATTTCATGGAGTGAAGCCATGAATGGCCTAGCTTCACACGAAATTGGTCTAACTGCGGGATGATGGAGAATGAGACATCTAATATTTTCAATCCTATTTGCAATGGTAAGGTGATCAATCCCTTTGTAGGGAAAGAAAAACCATTGTGTGTCTTGATCCATCCTTTCGGTTTATCATATATTTCTTGATAGATCTCATGCAAAAGTAATAATTCCTCGGTGATCAGATTCTCTCCATAGGTGAGATCTATTAATATCCCATTAGTGGGCTTGTCATAGATACAACCGACTATGTAAAGAGGACCATCGGGTGCATGTTTAAGTATATCCTTAGAAGAGAAAGAAATTTCAAGAGGATTCTTAGTTCAGTCCTTACAAGGAATGATGTCTATCACTTCTACCATGTCATCCATTAGATAATTATCTATAGGATCGTGTTGAATACAATCATTGTTATCATCATTTGTGTCAACATTCATCACATCATTCTTTGTAGTTTCATTGGCTGTGACAAATGAAATGTTATGTTTTGGTATGGGGTTGGTAAATATTTGTAGGTTTTCATTAGGAGGGGCAACAGACTTATTTCCTTGATCACTAACACCTCCAACGAAAAGACGACCAGAATCAATGAGGTCTTGCACAAGATGTTTAAGATGCTTGCAATATTTTGTGTCATGTCCATTTTGTTAGTGGTAATGGCAATAAGCATTTGATCTAAAGCTCGAAGGTAAAAGCTTATTAAGATCGGGTGTTTTTACGAGAGGCAATGTAATCATCTATTGTTCTAAAAGTTGGGACATTGTGTTATGAAGGGTATCGGGTAAGGGAGTGAATTGTCTTTTCGGGTCCCCATAGCTAAAGAGTATCGAGGCTTTAACAACAACTACTTGGTTATTAGTATTTTGAGTTGTTTGTTGAGGGGGATTGAATTGAAGGAATCCTTTATTTTATTTTCTAAAAGGTTGGGAATTATTTTGGTTTGTGGGCACATATTTCTCAGTTTGGTTGGAATTGGACTTTGTATCTCGACTACTAACCAAATTTTGATAATCATGGAGGGAAGTACACAAGTGCATAAAGGATGGGAATTTCATCATGGTGAGCTTGTCTTGAATCTTGATTTACAAATTTTCTATGAACATCTTTTGAAGGTGAGGGTTGGGGACCTTGACATCAATTTGGGAATAAAGCGAATGATAGCGGGAAATAAAGTCAGTTGTCTTTTCTTCTTCTTTTTTCTTACATCTCATTAAATCATCTAAGGTCATATTAGGGGTCATATACACTTGTAAGTGGTTAACAAATGCCTCAACAAGTTCATTGAATGAACACATTGATTTGTTTGGTAAAGAAGAGAACCATTCCAAGGTAGTATCTTTCAACGACCAAGGAAAAACCTTAGCCAAAATTTTATCATCGAGGACAAAGTCACTACATAAGGCGATGTAAGCATTGACATGCTGAGAAGGATCTCCCTTTCCTCCATATTTCTCAAATCTAGGAACCTCTACACCTTGTGGCATCAGTGTTTGCAATATCTCCAAGGACAATGGACTTCTTTTGACATAATATGTAGGTGGACCATTTTGATTTTGATTGATGGTGGAAATCTATTTTTGAAGGGATGAAACAATTTGGAAGAGTTGATTAATGAGAGGGTCATTGCTTGTGTTATGAGATGGAAGTGACAAAGGTGAAGTGGTGTATGTGTTCATAGGACAAGTGAATGGAATGCTTATAGGTGGTAAAGTGGTAGGAGATATAACATGCGATGCCACATAGGAACTAGGGATGCTAGCGAGAATACCCAAGGAAGGAATCACATTACTAACTTGTTGCATTGTTGTTGTGACTTGAGGATTAGTATAGGTAGGTATTGAGGAAATTGTTGTGGGAAGAGGACTTTCAGTTCCTCCTTGGCTTGTGACATTGTTTTTTGGTAAAGGGAAACTAGTGGTTGGGGGAAGGCGTTTTCCAAAGATTTGAACTATGTTTTTCACAAGGTCAAGTCCATCTTCACTTTCAAGCATGCAGTGAATGTTGTCTATAGTAGGGATGGCAGTAGTTGAAATGTTATCATTTTGTACTTGATGTTGTAAGTTAGCTAGGTCCTCATGAATTTGAATTATGCTTTCTTGTGGGACACTATCATTCCTTGTTTCAACTTGTATACTACTTGAAGGAAAATAGTTGCTAAGGGTGTTGTCCATACCTAGTGTACTTGTGTCAACACTAGGAGTGAAAGAGCTAGAAAACCCAAGATCCACAATGATTGTGTTATCGTGGGATGACATGAGTCTCGAACTTCATCTCACTACATTGTTAGAAATAGGACACAAAATACTCATGCAAGGGCTTCTAAATGCAAGGTGAATGCAAATGCAATATAAGCTAAGAACAATGAAATGCTTAAAACATAAATTCTGGAAACTGAAACAAAAAAGCAATAACAACAAACTAAAACTCAGAAATTGAAGTTTGAATGCCAAAAAATACAATGTAGAATATGCAAAGGGACTAATTCACCCAAGGTGGCAAATGAGTCCTAGTGATGCTTTTTTTTCAAAAAAATTAGAAATTTTTAATTGAATTTTATGTTTTTTGATATGTATCTGAGATGTAGATGCAAGTAAATTAAATGATTTTCAATAAAATGAAATGCAAAAATGCAAGCTAAATGAGCTTTGACTAATGCTAAAATTTTAAACCCTAGAATGCAAGTTAACCAATGTAAGTCCTAATGCAATGTTAATGCAAGCTAAATCTAGGATGATAATGCACTCCAAATCAAAAACTAAAATGTTCTAAATGCAGGTTCACCAAAATGAAAGGTGGAAAATTGTTTTGCTTCCCTTCTAAGGTTTAGGACCTAAAAGGGAAATTTTCATGAACCTTCAATCAAGAACAAACCCTTGAGATTTTAATGCAAAAGAGAAAGAAATCTTGCAAGAGGGTTGTTTTAGGGGCTTAATATGATCTAATGAGGGGTTCACCACCAAGTTTAGACTTGGAAAGATAAATGAAATGCACGATGAAATGCAAAACCCTAATTGAATGCAAACTAACACTAAATGACCTATAAAAGTAAATGAAATGAAATAGAAAACTACAAAACAAAATGTGTGCACCTAGAAACCTAGAGAAGGCTAAATGGAGGTTTGAATCACTGGAAATTTTTCTTTTATTGCTAACTAGGACTCATTCACCAAGCTGGGTGAATCAGTCATGTTTTCTGGAAAACTATGCAAGAACAAGTTTCAGACAAAAAGGTATCTGAATTTGCAAAATCCTAAAAATTGACTGGAATTGGGACTCATTCCCCATAAGTGGCGAATTGGTCCAAGTAGGCTTTTCTAAAGCTTCAAAATCTGATCCTGCTCTTCTCTGTCTGCTCTGTCCTTCCTGATTGGTTTTTGGATCCAAATCCCTGAATTGCAACCTATAGGTCTTCTCTAAGGTTCTCCAAGGCTTGATGACAACTTTGACAACTTTTAAGCTCTTGAAAACTTTTCTCCAATCTTTCTCCTTAGGAAATCTGCAACCTAGACTTGCAAATCGCACAAAAAGGAGGGGAAATGTTGTGGGGTTAGTGGATAGGGGTTTGCCTTGGTCAAACCCTGTTTTGGAAATCAACACTTGAAATGAAATCAAATAAGAATGGAGAATGATGAATGAACAAATGACAATGTTGTAACTCACCAAACCCTAGCAATAAGGTGCTACAAATATGCTTGTAATGGATACAATAGATGTAGACTTTGATTCTTGCTTGAATGATGTTGATCTTGTATGAAACACTTGCTTGAATCACAAAACCCTACACCATAATTGTTAGCTCTAAAACAACATGATTCTTGAATTCTACTCTAGAATGCTTGAGAATATGCTCTTGAAGACACTTGAATGCTCTTGAATACTCTTGTGAACACTTGATTGCTTGTTATATTGCTAGGCAAAAATATGAGAGAAAGAACCTTGTATTTATACTCAATTATGCAAGAATTCTTGATAATACAACACTACAATCTGACATCAGATCTAGGAGAATAAAATCTTGCCAAAAATTTGAATTAATTTTAATTTTGGGCCACACAGGACTCATTCGCCCAAGATGGAAAATGAGTCCCTTCTAGCATAATGTATGGGACCAAAAATCAAAAGGGCTTAGAAAGGTGTGAAATTCAGTTTGAGACCAAAAGACCTAGGTGGGGCCCATTCGCCCAAGGTGGTGAATGAGTCCTAGATCACTAAATCTGGGCCACACAAGCTAGAAACACCCGAATTATGATTGGATACTGATTGGTGTCAGGATTATCCTTGAAAAGATATAATAAATGAGGCTTGTGGATGTAAAATAGGGCTAATTAAAGCATAAGAAAGCCCAATTATTAATGACAAGCCTAGAGGAGTGTGAAAATGTGTTACAACACTTTAAATAAGGTAAGATTAATGTTTATTTAATTAAAAAGGGGTTTATTATATTCAGTTAATTAATAAAACCTTAGAAAAGTGTGAGAGTGTGTTACAACACTTCACAACACTTTAGCAAGGTACAATTTAAATCCATTAGTTCACAAGGGCCCAAGACCTAATGTGAATGTGTCAACCACATTACAACAATAAATCAAAGTGACATTAAGCTCAATTTCACAAGGAGGGCCCAAACAAGTGTGAAAATGTCCCCGACGACATTTTTTAACACTACACTTATATATTTGCTTAACCTATAACATCAATTAGGTTAGCCTAATTAGATGTAATATGCAAAATGTAGCTTGTCGGCTTAAGATCCATATAAGCATGCTTCACACCAAGATTTAAAACTTATCACAATTTAAAATAGGTCAACATGGACCAAAAAGAGCACCCACATAATAGGTCAACACATAGTTAAACTTTTCAATACATAACACTCATTAGGTTGGCACTGATAATGACCTAATAACAAAATTTTCCAATTGTATACACTCATTTAGACACGCGAACCTCCAAACTCTATGCCATATAGAATACACACTCTACCAACACTTGTCAACATATCCACAACTCTGCAAAGCTAGATTCTAATCCACAAAGAAGTACGGATTCACCAAAACATGTATACTACACTAGAAGCCTTTGTGATTGCTAGACCAAACTATTGCCACTCATAACTTTGACACCAGAGCCAAAACAAGATGAAATTTTGGATTTACGTTCCTTTAACATCCAACATAATTATATTAGAAGCGTAGAGCAAGAACTTAAAAAACAAACCAATGTAGACCCCAAAAACAAATGTCATGTATATTGGAATTACCTATATTGATACTTAGTCAATTTCTATATTAACCACTTTCATTGAATCAATCTTTCTTGCAAAATTACCTTTCATAATCATCCTCAAATATGTTCAAACCATCCAAACTGATCTACACAATGGTCTTCTTACCAGGGAATACAATGTTGATATCAATGACAACATTGCAATGCATGACTGTATAACTTGTGCTCATCCCACATGCTCATGTTGCCAAAAAATACATCAATGACAAACTCTTTATTCTTCCAATAATCCCCCCTTTTTCATTGATGGAAACATGCCAAAATTATCTCCAAAATTTCTCTCCCCCTTTTACATCAAGGACAAAGGGTGCATACAACAACAATCTTACATATCAAATCTCCCCCTGACAAATATATTCATATTTACAAATTGAAAAACTGAATTGACCCCCCTAGGAGTGTTATCCAACAAAAAATTGAACTGGAAATCTAACTTATATAATATGCATGTGTAAACAAGAATCTAAAATAGTAACTGAAACATATAAAAAATAAATACTATCAACTGGAGGAAGTTGACTCTTGTAGCTTCTCAAGATGAGCCTGTCATTCTTGTTTCCCTTCTTCCAAAATCTTCTTGGCAATGTCAAGCATTTTGCATTGGGTTTCTAATTCCATCCGCAGTTCTTCACCTTCTTCTAGAGTTTTGGGTACCAGATTGAGCTTTTTAGCCTTATTAACACTCAATAGGGCACTGGAAACATATGTGAACTTGGGGTTCACTAGATCCCTGAGATTACCAAACTGCAAAATGATCTTCTCTTTTTTCCCTTGTAGTTGGAAAAATTGCTCATGTAGACTCTTTATTACTAACCTTTTGCTTCCATTCAAGTCATTAGCTGGATCATATGCACTGGAAGCTTTATTAATCTGGGACTTAATTGAGTCCATTTCATCTTTTATGCTCTTTGTGGCTCCAGGCCACTTCATACAAAACTAAAACAAGGCTTTGGCCTCTACCACACAAGCCTACTCACCTTTGAGACTTTCTTGAAATTTTTTGTGTGCATGGGCACACTTCTCTGTTATCTCT
This sequence comes from Sequoia sempervirens, assembly GCA_007258455.2. Classification (NCBI taxonomy): domain Eukaryota; kingdom Viridiplantae; phylum Streptophyta; class Pinopsida; order Cupressales; family Cupressaceae; genus Sequoia; species Sequoia sempervirens. The sequence goes on along the minus strand of VDFB02270651.1, from coordinate 58,394,327 downwards.
GTTAGCCTCTTCTCATCCATTTTTTTATCTAACTCTTTTTCTAGTTTTTCTTTTAAACTATAGGAATATTCCTTAAAAGAATCAATCAAAAATTTTAGTTTCTCCATACCAAATAATTAATTGTCAATGGTTGTACTGGGTATGGCCCCCTGTAGAGTCCTCACAGCCTCCTTAATTAGTTCTCCACTCTTTTGATGTGTCTCAATTATTTCCTTCCATGCAAATGTGTGGAAGACATCTCCCAGTTGAATCTTGTGGAGGGGTGAGATCTTATCCAAGTCCACATTTCCTTATTGCATGGGTAGTTGTAGTACTTGAGAGGACACAACAGGTTGGAACTATAGTTGCATATTGAGCAGATTCTTTAGAGAATCTCCAAGATTCCAAAAAGATTCATTGGTTGCCTTTTCTTCTGCAGCCTTCTCTTTTAGCTCCTTCTCCTTATCACTAGTGCTAACTAGTGTCTCTACTTCTATCTTTCCTCCAGCATCACCAAAGGGATCTTCCTTCTTTTGCTCGTCTTCTTTATCTATATGTCATTCACCAATAGTTTGTTTTGTATTATCCAGAGGGATGATTGTCTCCAGTTGGTCTTGTATGCTCTCAACATGTGATTCAATTGCCGAAGGAGGAGTAGAGGTGTCCTCCTTTGCAACATCTTCTCTGGTAGCTGCAATTCCTTCATCATCCTTCTCCATATCAACATTTTCTTTTGTTGTCTCTTCCACATTCAGAAGAACATTATCCCATACATTTCCTTCTTCTATCTCATGCTCATGTTAAGCATCATCATTTTGTGCTTCTTCTTCTATGTTCACTTCTAGAATAGGAATTTCCTCATACATTTCTTCTTTGTTATTCGAGGTCATTCCCAACCTTTGTTCTAGGTCTCCCACTTTTTCAAGTCTCCTTCTAGAGCCTCTTGTGATCATTTTGATCTCTGCCCATAAGGGTTGTCACTCTTTACTTTGTTCTAAACTCCTTACTAAATAGTGTAGCCAATGTGGCTATATTTTCCTCAAAAAGAGGAGCACTTATCTTCTCCAATACATAGGATTTCAATTTATCCTCTTCCTCTATTGCTTCCTATCTTCTCTCAATCAAGACTTTCCATAATCTCATATGTAATTATTTTTGTATATTCCTTATATCAACTTCAAGAACAATAATGTATTTTGCAATGGCTTATACTATGGTGGCCTTGTCCACCTCATTAGCCTCATTATATAGAGCCGCAATTTCCTCTAACATTTCATTTTGCATAATCCCATTAAATAATGCACCAAGTTTCATAGGACTACGAGTCCTTATTGGAGATTTGTTTTTCTTCTTCTTCTTCTCCTTTCCGGACTCTACTTTCTTTTTGTTAGATTCGGCCTTCTTCTATCTCATGTGGATCACAAAGGCTTGTTTCTATTTCTCTACTTCTACCTCTTCATCAATATCCATAATGTCAACTTTCTACTTCTTAATACTTGCTTCACCTTTTATCTTGTGGACCAATTAAGGTCCTTCTTCTTTGTCTCCATCTTCAACATTTACTCCCAACATATTTCTCCCTAGTGACCTTTTTAACTCTCCTTTTCACCGAGCTAGTTTGATGTGATGTCGAAGCAACCTTTTCTTTCTCAAGCCTCTTTTGTTGCTTTATCAAAGAGGTCTTATCCTTTACCAAACCACTTGTTTGTTTTGTAGGAGTACTTGTCTCCTTCCTCTTTATTCCACTGGATGAAGGCATAGTCCCAGAGGACTTCTGAGTAGCCGAAGGAGTGGTAGTACCAGACATAGCTTGTTCCACTTGTTCTAGTGTGAGAACCATTTCCTCCACAAATTATGCAATCATTTTATCCACTATCCTTTTTTGTGATTGTCTTTGGTCCAAGTGGAATTCCATTGATTTATCTTCATAAGTTTCATACCTCCATTCAAAGGTGTCCTTAGGTTTTCTCAATGTGTAATCTACAAACCCCACAATCTTTTCCTTAGTACTCTCATATCCCATTTTCGGGATCCATACAGTTCTAGGTTCAACATCCTATATGATACTTCATCCTTACTCACCAAGAATGTAATGGCATTCTTGTACTTCTACACCATCTTCTGTGGAATCCTCTCCCTTTCTTGCATCCTCTTTTGAAACAATAAAAAAATTTCCACAAGGGAATCATCTTGTGCATTTGCATCTCCTAGAACTCTCAAAAAGTCTCTAATTTGGTGTGCAATAGGTCTTCCTTTCAACCACACCAAACTCTTTGTACCAGGGAGTTCTTTTAAGAAGTGGAATAATAAACATATAATCAAAGTTTCATAATTAAAAGGATACCTGGAATCTTTTTTCTTCTGCAATTTTTCCATTAGTTGTTGTCTCAAAAGTTCACACAAGTCATAATTAGCTCCTTTCTCCATGATTTCATAGGCAATATTGATGGCAGTTACAAATACAAAGTTCTCTCTATTTGAAAAGTAAAACTTATATCCAATCATCATTGCTACATACTTCACAATAGGGTTTCTAATCTTCTTTTTTGTCAATTCTCTCTTGTCATATGTTGCATCAATAAGTTCCATTACAACCTCATTTTTTAGACTTAAGAACTATAATTGGTCTGGATGAACATAACCCTATAATTTCCCTAATCACTTCTTTTGTGATCATCCCAGGTATATTTTTCCATACAAACTTATCATGGATGTGGCTTAATGAAATTCACCCAAGCATTATCCTAGCAAAAGTTGGGAGACCCTTGCCAAACATCGAGCTTCTTCACAACCAAATTATGATATTATAGTTTAAGTGTGAATTCATCATCAATGAGCTCATTTTCCCACACATCACTAAGCTTTGAATGATCATATTCCTCTAATTTTCCATGAATGTATATCCTTATATCCTCAGTATGCAGGACTCCATAAGGAACCCTCGAGAAAGCACCTTCCAGGTCAACTTTCATGGATTTGTCAAGATGTTTTTTGAACTTAGGTCAGGGTCTTTCAATGACCTTAATAATTCTTGGAGTTTTCAAATGAAAATTGTTTCCAAACACCTTTCAGAAAAACTAGGGTAAGTGAAAAACTATAAATGCCTTTTACTTCGCTCTTCTGCTAGGGTTTCTCTTACACCACCAGTCAATCTCTTCAAACACATTGTACTGCTCTTCATTTTCTCTTCTCCTCTTGAAAACTCGATTGCAAATGAAATTTGATCAAGTGAAATCACATATAACCCTTTTCTAATTTGACCTAATTTTGCATTGAATACTTCAATCAATAAAGCTGGAAAACCCTAATTGTATGCACAATCAACTTCAAATGCTCCACAAATTTTTGCAACTCAATATTTTCAATTGGGATCTTCTCCAATAGATCAAATGCATTAATCTTCATCTCATATCCACATGTTGAAGCATCAACACCATTTCTTTAGCAGGGGATGAAATATTTTCATTAAAGCTCTGCTGAGCCAAAGATCTCTTCTTAGTTTCTGAAAGAAACATCTTCACCAGATGTTGGTACAAACTCATCCTTAACCTTTGTCTCTTCTTTCTTTTTCCAAATCTTTTTTATCTCTTTCTTCATCTCTACTGGATCAACCTTTTTCACTGGGTCATTCTTCTTTATTAGATTATCCTTCTTCATATTTTTTCTTCTACAAAACTTAGAGATGCGTCCATACCTATTGCAATTGTAGCATATGACATTCTTTTGACCAATCTTACTTCAATTCATTCTAGATCTACATTGATTAGCTTTACGCCCAAATCCATTGCATGTATATCAATATCCATTGAAAGATTGAACCATTCTACCATTGTTATAGTCATTCATCATTTGAATTTTGCATGTTCATTAGCTCTATGACCAAATATTTTGCATGTAAAGCACTGACCAGAAAAAGATGGAACATTTTGATTCATTCCACTTCTACATTCCATAGCCTTATGTCCAAATTTATTGCAAGAATAACAAAAACAATTAAAAGATGGGTACCTTTGTGGATTTGGTTGTCTGACTGGTGGTCTTCTAGCTTCATTCCTTTGATTTTAGATCTTCTTGCCTTTGTTCTTTTTATTTTCACTCTTGTTTTCAGGCTAATTTGTAGTTTGATCTGTCTTTGAGCTTTCTCCTATCTCAAACACTATTCCACCTTTGTCTTTATTTCCTTTCTAATTTGCAATAATTTCATCAAGCTTTGTGGAACTCATATTGATTTGTCTTCACAACTCCTTTCTTTTTCAAGATTTGATCTCAAATTCACAACTTCTTGTTCAAGTTTTGTGCATTCTTCAGATTTGCTTTTCACCATTGCATTCAAACATTCTTCAACTCTTTTCCTTTCTTCAACTTGCACTTTCAAACCAATAATTTTTTCATTTGCTTACTTCAATTTCTCATTGACCTCCTTATTCCTTTCTTTGAATTTCTTGATTTTCTCTATCAACTTTTTGATGCATTCATCTACTTCTTTGACATTTTCTTTCAAATCTCTATTTTCAGCTTCAATTCTTTCTAGATCTTCAAGAGCAACTTTGAGTTCTCCATTTATGTCAACTAAATGCAATCTTCTTTTGTACATCCAACAACAGGAATCTCTTCTAGACAAATAGGTAGTCTTTTAACAACCATGTGTTCAATCTCAAAGATCTTTCGCAAGTATTTAAGCTACTTCTAAGGAACCAAGCTTTGATACCAATTGTTGCACTTGGATGGTTCTCGTTGCACCAAAAGATCGACTTGTTAATGCCCAATACAACCGCCAGAGTTTGAATCCATGGGAGGCGGTTAAACCATGTCACAAACTCGAGCACTGCACTGCACAACACAAGGAGACCAAGGGTGCACACCTTGCAAAAATTTAATACATCAATACACAGGCATACTTACATTGAAGTATCCATATCTCTAAAAACTCTCATTTTGTTATTGGTAAAGGGAAAATTATTTTCATTTGATTAATGGTGTCAGTGAGAAGAGGAACGAGTGAGGTAGATCAATGATAATAGCAAAGAGATACAATCAAGAAATAATTCTAATAATCTTTAAATATGATCATTTAAATTAATTAAAAAATAATAATCTAATTTAATTAACTATAATGTTATATTATTTAATTTGATAAAAATGATACATGGAAAAAAAATATACTAATTTATATAACAAATAAACTATATTAAACACTCGACAACAATATAATTATAACAAGTGACGTCGTGCATCAAGTTTCTATTGTCAAGTAAGGAGCTTTTTTGGTTGGAAGAGGAAAGGAAAATATGGTTGAAGAATTGTAAAATGAATAGTAAAACTAAAATGTACATTTTGAGTATATATTGATTAATTTTACGTGAAATTTAAAACATTGTATTAAACATAGAAGAGCACAACAAATGGAATAGAAGACTATATCATGTGAAAAGAAAAATATAGAGGGTGATGTATGCTATTGATATTGCGAAATTTGTTTATTGTTTTTGTGCACTATAACTTGTCCAAATGAGTGTATATTGAAATTCATATTTTTTGTGTGCTTGCTAAATAATATTAATAATTTTTTATATAAAAGTAATTGAGGAATTATGGACACGGAAAAAGTAACCCTTCTACTTTTTCCTGTTTAGTCCCTCCTTGTGATTTTTTGACTTAATGAGGCCTTGATTTAATTAGGTCTTGACCCTAGAAAAATGAATAAAATTCATGTCTTGTAAAGGTGTTGTAAAGAGTTGTGAATCACTTTCACACTTCTCTAGACTTTTATTAAGTATTTAAGTCTCATGAACCTATTTTTCCCCTAATTAAATATTGTAAAATATATTTAATTGTATTTTCACATTAATCTAGAAGGCTTGTAAATTAAATTTGACTCTAATCTAGTGTTGTAATGTGTTTTACACATTCACATGGGATGTTGTGCCTTTCTAGGCTATGTGGACCTCATTTTAATGTTGAAAAGTGTATTTAATCACACTTTCACATTGAAATTTTTGTCCCTAGCCCTAATTACCCTTTACATCATCATTAATAGGCCCCTATGACCCCATATTGTGCATCCTGAGGCTTAATTTGATCAAAAACCCGACTAGAACAACCTTAGAAGCTTAATTTCTTTATTTCCTAACATTCCAATTGGAAAAAGAGCCCTTGTGGGACCCATTCACCATTAGGGGTGAATCAGTCCCGTCTAGGTGGGACCCTTTCACCCTTGATAGCGAATGAGTCCCATTTGAGTTGTTTTCAAGGCTTGAGCGAGAAAAAAATAGGTTTTAAGTTTAATTTTTCTCCATGTCGACCTTGGGGATCAAATTAACGAGCATTTTAGGTGTATTTCCTATAAATACAAGCTTCTAAACCCTAACTCAAAACCAATTCATTATTCATTCATCATTCATCATCTATCTCAAGTCAAGCAAGCTAGGGTTTTAGATTTCAAGTTATCAAGATAGCTTTTTCAGGCATTCAAGGGAAAATTCTTCATCTATTACTGCAAAAAATCAAGATCCATCATCATGGAAAGTTTCTAATTGTATTGTTTCATATTTCATGCTTTATTATATTATTTCTTCATTTTGGTTTAATTACCTAAAAAGGGGTTTGACCAAGACAAACCCCCATGCCCTAACATCCAACATTTCTCCTTCTTTTCTTGTGTGTTTGCAGATTTAGGTATCTTGAAGACTTGGAGATCATTAAATATTAATTTGAAAAGTTTTTGAAGACATCTCCTTGTTGACTAAGTCAAAATATCCACTAAAAGTCACTCACCGTGCCAAAAATCAGAGTTTCAAATGTAGACAACTGTTAGGAGCTGAAGTGCAAACCGAGGGCTTCTATTTCCACTTTTGGATTTTTAGAAATTCAAAAGTAGAATCATTCACCATTAGTGGTGAATGAGTCCCACTACCAGGCCTAAAAAGTGTTTTTTGTAGATCTAGACACCCATTTGGCTAAAACAGACTTCTATGTAGTTTTCCAGATCTGGGACTAGAATTCACCCAAAATGGCGAATGAGTCTTAGTAGGCCAAATTTTTAGGACCGACAACATTTCCAGTCCTCATTCTAGCCTCTGCAAGTTTCCAGGTGCACACACTCAATTTTACAAATTTATGTTTTGTTTCATTTGCATTTCTAGGTCTTTTTGCATATCACGATGTGTTTTCAAACATCTTGCATTTCAATAGTTTTGCTTTAATAATCAATCTCTTTTATTCATTATTTGCATTTAGATCATTCCATTTAGACATATTTCATTCATATTACATTAATCTTGAGTGTAGACATTGCAATTTTGGCCTACCTCTCTCCTTTTAGTGAAAAACCCTAGAAGTGTTAGAGAGTCTTGTAGCACAAAAATATTTGCTCACATTTTGGTGAACCTGCTTTTTGAATACTTTATTTTTTGATTTGGAGTCCTTCATCCTCCCAGATCTAGCTTGCATTGACCTTGCATTAGGGATTGCATTAGTTAATTGGCATCTAGGGTTTCTAAAATTTTGCATTAGTAAAAGTGCATATAGGTTGCACTTTTGCATCTCAATTCATTGAAAAATTCTACAATTCCGCATTTGCATCTTAGGTCTACATCATACAACACAAAAAAAATAAAAATAAAAAAACTTTGAAAATTATGAAGTAAAAAACCCCATTGGGACTCATTCGCCACCTTGGGCGAATTAGTCCCTTTTCACCCCTAAAACTGCCTTGTACAGAGTTGAAAACCCTATTTTTAAGCTTTTGTTTCCTACCATTACCTATCTATATCAGTTGGTTGAGTTTCTGTAACATCCATTTCATTAGATCTAGCTTAAATTAGCTTATTTCATGCATTGTTCAATTTGTATCTCCAACATTTGATCTTTCAGATTGTTGCATAATGAAATCAACAACTTACTTTGTTTTACATCTGAAAATTGCATTTAAACATTTCACTTTAATTCATTGCATTGCACTTTATTTACTTTCTCATGTTAACATGTGTTCTCTTCAAGCATTCCATGTTTCTAGAATATCAAGTGGCTTTTATGATTCTCTTTTTCATGGACATAATCTAGGACAACAAAGTAAAACATTTGATAAGCATGATGCATACCCTCCTAGTACCTATCGGATTTGTAATAATGTCCTAGCAAAAGAGGATGCAAGTGTAGACAATCATTACAATCATACTTGTTCTTCTCCCAATACCTCTCCTATTAGTGACGAAGGTATTTTGGTGAAACAAGATACAAGCATTGAGCGTCTTGATTGCCCCTCTCCTCTTTTTCCTTTGGAAAACATTAGAAAACACAAAGATGAGATCATAGAAAATTTTCTAGACATCACCTTACCTAATTTTCATAACCATGACAATCAAAATATCTTTCTCCTAATATACCTCCTCGATGCAAAGAGAATAGGTTGGTGTTAGAAGATACACCTATTAAGAGTCATCTTGTTTCTCCCTTCCCTAATGCTCCTACCATTTGGGACAATCTATTTGAAAATCATAGTGGTCCTCTCTTGATGCCTCCCCTACCTGTGATGAAGCTAGTTTACAAAGTCTAACCATGGAATTTGGTGAGCATATTACAAGCTCTCCTAATAGGGTAGATAATATGGAACAAGAGAATGAGACCTAAGAGAAAAATGACAACCAAATAAAATCTTCCCCTAATTTCCCCACTATTGATAAACAAGAAAATCCCATCATTGATCATTCCCCTACTTGTGATGAAATCCTTCTAGAAGATCTAACCCTTGAATGTCAAGAACATGTGGTTTGTAGTTCTCACAAACACTCTCTTGCTAGGGAGGATATGATGATACAAGACAAGGATAACATCGACAATAATGATATTGTTCCTTTAGAAGAAGATGACGAGCCCATGTTAGACTCTCATTCGCCAAGGGATATTAATATTATTCAACCTCAACTCATCCTTTACCCCCATTCATACAAACCTTAAACCCAAAACAAACTCGAACTTGTCCTTTACCCGCCTAAGAATAATGTTTCGTAGCAACTAAGTCATAATATTGTTGCTCATACCTATCCCACTAGAAACAATCTGCAATCGCCACAACCAACCCCAATGAAATTACCTTTGCTTAAGCCCATTTTGCCTCGTGACCCTCAATTAAATTCACACATTAGGGAGTATGATCTTGTTGAACAACTTAAGAATACTCCTGCTAAGATATCATTATGGGACCTTATTCAAGCCTCCCCTCACCATCACAATATGATTCAAGCAGCCTTACAACAAGTTCCTGTCCCTTCTAATGCGCAACCAAATGACATAGCAGTCATGATTCAAGGAATAAATGCTAACATTGTTTTCCACCAAAGTGAACTCCCCCCTTTGGAAGTGCAAAAATAAAATGATTCTTTCATGATACCGGTTCTATGCTTAATGTGTGTAGTGTGAGCCTTCTAGATAGGTGTGGCATTGATAAACAAAACTTTCAACCTGATTCTTTATCTCTTAAAGGATTTGACAATGTCAAAAAGAAACCACTTGGGGCGATCATTTTACCTCTTATAGTTAGAAAGGCCACATTGAATACACCAATCCATGTTATGCCTCATGAACTTTCATGTAATCTTCTCTTAGGAAAACCATGGATTCATGAAATGAATGGGGTGCCTTCTACTCTTCATCAAAAAAATGAAATACATCTACAACAACAAAGTCCACACACCTGACATTGATCATGAGCCTTACAGTGTCTTACAACTTGAGAAAAACAAAGAAACTCCCATAAACACATCGACATCAACTAGACATGTGGAACCTGTACAATAGAAAGACAAAGAACAACACACGAAGCTATTAGACGTTGATTGGGGTTCCTTAGATTTCACACCAACATTCATGGGTGAGTACAAGATCATAAACAAAGATTCAAATACGGGAAACACAAAATCAATCATGTCAACGCAAAACTTAGAAGACCTTTCGAAAGCATCTGCCTCAACCACTTTAGACAAAGACACAAATTACACAACAAACTATGACAAACTTAATCACGAACAACCACCTGATCCACAAGCAATGAAAAAGCTTTATGGAAGAGGTTATGAGCTTATGAGCTTATGAAACAACTTGAATATAGTGGAAAAGGATGTGGTGCTAACGAACAAGGTATTTGCAACCCCATAGATCCTATCACACAACAAACAACTCATGGTCTTGGTTATTGTCCTTAGATAGAAATCGCTAAGCCTTCACTCAACATCAACACTCTCACACAACATTCCTCTAAACCAACCTTAATAGTAGTACATCCTAAACTAATAGACACTCCTAGTTTTGGATGTTCTTCTTTACTTGAAATGAAATAAACAAAGGCATCCTCGCTTAATGTGAATGTCATCTCGCAAAAATATTAATCATTTGAATTCATTAGAATTTACACCCTCCTGTAAAGGAGAGTACAAAATATTTCAACCTAAAGAGTCTTGCGTAGTTATGACATCTTGTACTAAGCAAGAAAAACCTTTGTCACATAATAAAGGAACACCTTCTACCATTGACCAAGAGGGTATCTTGTTGAGACTTCTTCAAGATCACTTGATATCTCTCCCTCCTAGAACTTGAAAGAAATTATATTACAAGACTTTGTTTTTCCCATATCACAAAGTTCATGGTCATTCCATTAATGAATGTAAGGATTTGAGTTGTAAAATTCAACATATTAAGGAGTTTGGTGCTCTTCCCTATGTGGGGGCACCTAATTCCTCTAATTGATATTGATTTTCACTCTAGCATGCATTTCATTAATCATTTCAGTTCACTCTTGTCCTACACTAAGTGAGGGAAAGGGGATGAGCATCCTTGTCCTCGTATATCACTTGTTGTTGCTTCTTTTGGCTAGACATTAACCTTTCATGAACATATAAGATCAAGCTTGGGATGTGGATGACATGCCTTAAGTTGGCTCGCATGTGACATACTACCTTTTTTATGACGTAGCTTCTCAAAAAAATATGACTTGGCATAGGTATTTTCGAATAGGCTCTCATTTATTCTTCTACTTTAAAGAAATTTTTCACAGTAATGGTGTTAGCACCCGCTTTAAAGTGGGGGCATACATAGACACTCATGTTTCATTATGCGATTTCTTTTGTCTTGTGATGCATCCTTTTCTTGGTGGTGTCGTTGGGCTTGATTTCCTCCAAGAGCGTGGTACTTCTTTGACACATCCTCTCTTGGAAACATTAAGCATGATGTTCCCTAAGATGAGACCTCGCACAAACTAAGTAAAATCCCTTTGAACATTCCTTACGCCATTTTGCATTTACAATGTTCATTTTTGTGTGGCACCTTATTAAAGTTATCAGGAGGTATAACTTTGGTATGGTTGAGTGAGAAGCCCAATATGAGGCATGACTTTCCCCATAGCCACCTGTGTGTGTGTGAGTGCATACTAGCCATGATGTATGTTTCTCGCCTTTTAGGACTTCTCACCCGGTGGACAACCAAGAGTTTCGTCGCCTCAGAGTGAGTATGCATTTTTGGACAAACAACCTAGATCTGGTCCACATCGTGTTGGAAAAACGATCGAAGGTTGATCCACCCTTTCATTTTCATCTTTCTATTCTTCCTAGTTCTTGCCATTGCATGATAGAATGTCTTGTTTTGCTACACCTTGTGTGTGTCCTTTTTGCACTTATGACGGTTTGACTTAGGATCTTGGATCCTGGGGGATTGAATGCTTCCTCAATCTTTGTTATCCTAGACCATCTGCATGGGTATGATTGGACCCCTCTTGAATGTCTACTTTAGTGTGAGTTTGAAGCAAGTTCATCCTCTCACTAAAGTGGGGGCTAAATGTGGACATGGGAAAAGTAACCCTTTTACTTTTTCCTGTTTAGTCACTTGTGATTTTTGGACTTAATGAGGCCTTGATTTAATTAGGTCTTGACCCTCACAAAATGAATAAAATACATGTCTTGTAAAGGTGTTGTAAAGTGTTGTGAATCACTTTCACACTTTTATAGACTTTCATTAAGTATTTAAGTCTCATGGACCTATTTTTCCCCTAATTAAATATTGTAAAATATATTTAATTGTATTTTCACATTAATCTAGAAGGCTTGTAAATTAAATTTGACTCTAATCTAGTGTTGTAATGTGTTTTACACATTCACATGGGATGTTGTTCCTTTCTAGGCTGTGGACCTCATTTTAATGTTGTAAAGTGTATTTAATCACACTTTCACATTGAAATGTGTCCTTATCCCTAATTACCCTTTACATCATCATTAATAGGCCCCTATGACCCCATATTATGCATCCCCAGGCTTAATTTGATCAAAGACCCAACTAGAACAACCTAGAAGCCTAATTTCTTTATTTCCCGACATTCCAACTGGCAAAAGAGCCCTTATGGGACCCATTCACCATTAGGGCGAATCAATCCCATCTAGGTGGGACCCATTTTCCCTTGATGGTGAATGAGTCCCATTTGAGCTATTTTCAGGGTTTGAGCAAGAAAAATTAGGTTTTAAGTTTAATTTTTCTCCATGTCGGCCTTGGGGATCAAATTAATGGGCATTTTAGGTGGATTGCCTATAAATACAAGCTTCTAAACCCTAACTCAAAATCAATTCATTATTCATTCATCATCCATCTCAAGTCAAGCAAGCTAGGGTTTTAGATTTCAAGTCATCAAGAGAGCTTTTCCAGACATTCAAGGGAAGATTCTTCATCGATTGCTGCAAAAAATCAAGATTCATCATCATGGAAAGTTTCTAATTGCATTGTTTCATATTCCATGCTTTATTATATTATTTCTTCATTTTGGTTTAATTACCTAAAAAGGGGTTTGACCAAGGCAAACACCATGCCCTAACATCCAACATTTCTCCTTCTTTTCTTGTGTATTTGCAAATTTAGGTATCTTGAAGACTTGGAGATCATTAAATATTAAGTTACAAAGTTTTTGAAGACATCTCCTTATTGACTAAGTCAAAATATCCACTAAAAGTCACTCACAGTGCCAAAAATCAGAGTTTCAGAAGCAGACAACTATCAGGAGCTGAAGTGCAAGCCGAGGGCTTCTATTTCCACTTTTGGACTTTCAAAAATTTAGAAGTGGACTCATTCACCATTAGTGGCGAATGAGTCCCATTGCCAGGCCTGAAAAGTGTTTTTTGTAGATCTGGACACCCATTTGGCTGAAACAGACTTCTATGCAATTTTCCAGATCTGAGACTAATTTTCCTAGAATGGCGAATGAGTCCCAGTAGGAAATTTTTTCAAGACTAGCAGCATTTCTAATCCTCGTTCCAACCTCAGCAAGTTTCCAGGTGCACACACTCAATTTACAGATTTTTGTTTTGTTTCATTTGCATTTCTAGGTCTTTTTGCATATCATAATGTGTTTTCAAACATCTTGCATTTCAATAGTTTTGCTTTAATAATCAATCTCTTTTATCCATTCTTTGCATTTAGATCATTCCATTCATACATATTTCATTCATATTACATTAATCTTGAGTGTAGACATTACAATTTTGGCCTACCTCTCTCCTTTTAGGTGAAAAACCCTAGAAGTGTTAAAGAGAGTCTTGTAGTACCAAAAGCTTTATCCACAGGAATTTAAATTGATTTAGTATGAAGATGGAGAGTTTATTTGTCAAGGTAGTAATAGAGAAATGGGAAAATTGGATGTCATAAATTGTGAGAAACAAACAAGGCCATATTTAAAAATATATTTCTTAAACATATTTATTTGTTAACATAAATCATTTTGACTAGATATGTAAGACATAAAATATAAATATTAGTAATAAGTTAAAAATTTAGAAGTATTTTACAAAATGGAGATATTAATTATAGTGAAACAGAAGCATTGGAAGGGAAGTTGAATATTGTTTATATTACTTGGTATGAGGTAATTTATGGAAATACAAATGAAAGCACAAATATAAAATTAGTAAGTGCTCTTAATATTGTGGAAAAACAATTAAAAACTATTCACACAAGTAAATTAATTATATTGAGCAGGGTAGCGATAATTAATTATATTAAATATATTAAGCATGGTAGTATAATTTTTAATTATATTAATTATAAATTGTTTGCATATGCATTCTAAACACATTCAGTATAAGAAGAAGGAATATGGGAATTTGTGAAATCTATTACATGAGTTATTGTGTCTTCTTTGCTTTTATCTTTGACAACTTCACACCTCTACTTTAGTGGGGGTGGAGGACCGGTTACGGGACATAATAACCCGGCCAGAATAACCCTGGACAGAATAACCCGGTCACAATAACCCAGGGACAAAATAACCTGGGGTCATAATAACCCAAGCCAAAATAACCCATGGTCAAAATAACCCATGGACAAAATATCCCCATAAGAATATAGAGAAAGGAAAACAAAATTTATAAATTACATGTATGTTGCTAAAAAAAATTTATTATTCAAATTTTCAATTAAAGTATCAAATTATGAGTGATGCCTCTTATATAATCTAAAATGTTATGGTTGTCATAACCATCAACCAATCTTTTTAGTCTTTCTTTGAGTTCACGGTATTTTTTCCTACTTGGTTGCCCAATGTATCCAACCATATATTTCTCTATTCTATTCTCTTGGAGACTCTGTTCTTTTTTCACTGCTTTGATGAATTTTCATATTGAGTTGTGCGATGCTTGAAGCAATTCACTAAATCCTCTATGCCATCCCTCAATAGTATTATTGGTTATGGGAAGATCATCTTGAGTAGCTGAATAGCAATTCCACATTTTGATTGGAAACTTGGGTGATCGTCTGTTGCCTCTTCTAGTTAGTCTACCAATCCATGTGTCTTCAAAATAATCAATTATGGGTTGTAGGGTCTCCTCATGTTCTGTATAATAAGGAGATTGTTGAAGTGTTTCAAATGCATCAATTACGTCCATCTGAGGCATGAAAGCTAATGCAGCAAGTTTCTTGATCTCATATGCAAATAATTCATTGGAATTGTAATGTGTTTGTAGACCTTCTTCTTGAACTTTCCTCCACAAGAATTGAGAGAAATGGAAAAAACATCCCCGAATAGTGACATTTGGAAAATTTTCAGAAATAGCTCCCATGAAACCTAATTCAAAATCAGTAAGTATAGATTTTGGGTTTAGATCAAGTTGAAGTTTTTTTAATTCCGCAAGTACTTGTGTATTAGAGGTTCTTGTTTTGTTGCTCATAAGAATATAAATGAGTGGAAATATTGCATCAGTTTTCAAGCCAAGAATCATGTACAATTGTTGAAAAATACTTGGCACAGTTTTAAATGTACCATCACTAAACCAATTTTCAGATTCTTTCTGTAATTGCAAATTCTGTGTGGTGGTGAATATTAAAAAATGATTCTCATCATTATTGTCATGAAAAAGAAACTTTTCCCCTCTATTGGTAATTGTATATTCAATTGGTAAGATAAGATCTGCCGATGTGTGAATATTAAAAAACAATTCTCATCATTACCAGCTTGATCTAAAATGACCATGGGTTATTCTGTCCATGGGTTATTTTGACCACAGGTTATTCTGTCCATGGGTTATTATGACCCTGGGTTATTTTGTCCCTAGGTTATTTTGGTCGGGTTATTTTGTCCAGGGTTATTTTGGCCGGGTTATTATGTCCTGATACCTGGAGGACCATGTTAGATTAAAAAAATGTAAAACCATGAAAATAATATGAGCAAATAAAATAATTTTGAAATTATTATAAGTGAATATATCATAGTTACTTATTCTTTGGATGGGGTGGTTAGTCTTTCTAAATCAATGTTTTCACCTTGCAATGCAATTTTTTTGCTCGATCCTAAATGTTTCTACGTAATGATGACATTTTTATCTTCTAGTTTGTAGGGTTTTATGATGATGTTGTAGCCTAGCTTGGGGTGTTTCCACATCTAACATAACATTTATAATAACTTTTCATAAGCAAATATACTTGATTCTTGAAGAAGAGACTACAAGGTCAGAATTTCAGATGATTTTTCGCCTTTCTTTCCAATGAAGTTTGATTCTTTGAATGTTTGTAAAAATTATGCGAATTGTTTGAATTTGTCTAATTTATGTTGATAATCAAGAGACCTTTGCAAACATTTTATTGTAATAATGTTGTAGTCAGAGATGTGCACAATTGCAACCATGTGATATGCAATTCATATGCAATGTTTCACTTAGTACATTAATCAGATTGTATATTACCTATTCCCTAGAGTGGCTGTAGTTTTGAATTTGTTTCAACCAAATTTGCAAAATAGGAAGACATGATAAATTTTTGGCAAATATGAAGGCGTTATAACAACAAGCAATACTTGTAGTTGAAGGAGGACAAAAGTATTGATTTGAGGAAAAGGGCCACTTAGCTGAGTTCGTAGAATGAATATAGTTACACTAATAGAGTCCTCTTCACTTTGCTTGAATTAGAAGCACTCACTTTTGTTTGAAAGTCTAATTAGGAAACTGGGGAGATTTTTTTTGTGTTTGCAAAAATAAGCAACAAAATTGTCGGGAAGAAGCTCCACTAGTTAATAAAAACTTTATTGTAAGGGCTAAGAACCTATTTAATAATAGACTAGAAAGTTCAATGAGCCATAACAATTGATTGCATCAAACAATGGACAAATTTTTTTCAAGTGAATGTTGTTAGGAGAAATCCTTCTTGTTTACACATATCTAGCATTGTAACCTTAGTTTAAAAAAGCATTGCTTTACTTGGGAAATTGGTTAATGCATTTACTGTTGTGGGATGCATTAGCCTAAGAAAAAATCTTACACAATTTGCATTTAACCTACTCCTTGGCTTCAAATGTTCCATGTTTATTGGTTCCATAGCATATGTCATGTATTGTACCCATTTCCCCCGTCAGGGCTTGTAACAGCAAGCAATACCTCTAGTTGCAGGAGCACAAAAGTATGGGGACATTTTTTCTTTGTTTCTAAGAAAAAGAAACAAAACTAATGAAAAAAGGTCCACTAGTTAATAAAAACTTTATTGTAAGGGCTAACAACTTATTTAATAACATACTACAAATTTAGGCTAAAAAAGCATTGCTTTACTGGAAAAATTGCTCAAACAAAACTCACTATAGAAATAAAATTACATATATTTAGATTATTGAATTTGTCTCACCAGTTGACCATATCAAAGGCAAATCCAACAACTGTGCTAGTATTGGCATAGTATTTTATGCATTAACTATGCATTAACTGCTTTACGATGCATTAGAGATATTTGCCAAAATTTATCATGTACTTCTATTTTGATAATTTGCTTACAAGCAAATGAATATTAGAGCTACTGTAGTGAATAGCAAAATAAATATGGGAAAATATACTTAAATTAAAGCGAAACATTGCATATGGATTGCATATCACATGCTTGTAATTATGCATAACTCTAATTGCAAAAGTAACTTGCTTTTAGCCAAAAAATAGTTTCATGTTTATGAATTATCATATTCTTGAACTAGGCTTCTCCTTTATTGTTCACAACTCTTCCAAGGCATAATTTTTAGACACATTGGAAGACTTGAAATTCATTGGAAAGAAAGGGGAAGAATGATACAAAAATTTGACCTTCCAATTTCTTGTTCAACAACCAAGAATATTTGGAGTCATATAGATCTTTTCCTTTGACTCCAATTGCAAGAAATGGTTCCTATCATAGGGAGAAATTAGACAAATGAGCATAGTACATGAATTATAATATGTTATTCATCAACATGAAACACATAAGCACATGATAAAATTTGCAAAAGAAAAGACCAATGTGATAAATTTTTGCAAACATTCAAACATTAAATACAAATTTTGTGAGCTTTGCTGATAGGATGGTGGCTACTCAAGCAATGAATACATAGTTAATGCTTATTGGATTAAGCTACAACAGACTTGGCAAGCTGGTTTTTGACTCAAACTCAGAATCGATGCCCAAACTTGGCCGAGAGTCGACAAATTGAAAAAAATATGAAATATAGAGATTTTTTAGGATTTAAAACTTGTTTCATGCACCCTTTAATAAATAAACATTAAAGACACAATAAACTAATCAAGTAGAAGCTAATTTGATCACATACACAATGATCAATGAGTATAAATGCAAATTTTAGTTGAAGAAAATCATAAATGCCCAAACACAAGAAGCTAGAGACCCATGCCCTTCTTAAAGAATGGAATCATGAGATTATACCATAATGATCAATAATATAGTTTTCCAAATCAATTTTTGAAGAAACATTAATCAAATCGGTGCAACTCTTCAAAATTAACAAATAAAGATGGTAGATCATTAGCCTTCATGTGATTAATCAATGATATTTCCACCATATTTGATCAATGAATAACATGATCTTAGTGCATTAATTTCTTTTATTAAAAAGTAAAAAAATTAAATATCTCACTCAATCCTAACCCTTATAGGGTGGTCCCAACCTGCTAACATGATTAATCTGCACTAATTGAGAAAGTCATTAAGAAAGACTCCTCAATAAACAATGATACAACAATGGTGCTGAGAACAGTTATTGTAGGGCCCTAAAGGGATCCTGACAACTTGCTATAGATTTTAGACTTGTGGGCATGGTCCCCACTACCTTAAACTCCCCATGTTTATTTTCTGTGTACGAGTTGCACTCCACTATTAAGCTTTTGAATGAAAAATTATGAGTTTTGAAGCAATTTTATATCAAAATGAACTACCTAAAGCAAGTCCAACACTTGTGGGTGTTTCTCCAGTAATATGACGGATAATGATAGTGGAACCGGGATGCCCATAGGCAATACCATACTCATCCCAACCACTTTTAATTGAGATCAAATCATCTCCAGTGCTTATGTAGCAGTTTTCAATGCAGACATATGAGCTTGAATCTACATAGAAAAACAAAAAGTTAGTAGAATTTTTTGCCTTCAGATATATTTTTATACTTCTTTAATTTTGAGTGCTAAACATAGGAAAATAACCACATAATTCTTATTTACTATTGGTAAGTAGAACATTTTTTGGTTTAGAAACTTTTGTGCTTTTTTGAGAAACTACAAAAATTATCCGATAATGTTTGATACTTGATTTCATTCCAAGAACTAAAGACATGGACAATAAACACAATTTTTTTATTTTCTAATAGTAAGTACCAAACTTTCAGTTTGAAAGCCACTATATGTTTATTTGAGTTAGTGTGTATTGTTTAAAAATAAACAAATAATGGAACTAATTATTCCTAGTCACGTCTCCTTACCTAAATTGGAAAAAGTCCTCTGGAAAATACCCATGAACTTAACAAGGTCAATGTTTATGTAGGAAGCGTCCTAGCAGGATAGGTCTTAAATTTAGGGAAATAGTTATAGTCCCAGAATGGAATCCTTGTTTTTGTGCCTAAAGATTTTGAAGCATTTGAGCAGGACATGCCTTTGTAGCAAAATCCAAAAGCTCAATTTTAAGGAAATAGTATTAGTCCCAACATGGGATCTTTGGTTTTTATGCATAAGGAATTTGATCTCCATACAAAAATCCTTGTTTAGGCTGCTTGCACAATAGTAAGTAAATAAAAAAAATGTTGTTTTCTATTTTCTATTTATGATGTATCCTCTTGGAAAAATTGAATAGGCCTATTAATTATCACATTCCAATTCTTTCAATTCCCTTGTATCACAATACGCTCTCCTTTTGTCCTCACCTATTGTCCATAGTCACATCACATAAACAAAAATCTCTAGCAAAATCTCTAGTGTTAGGTCAAAGGCCTTGACAATGTTCAAAAATAGGAAACATGCCATAGAAGCCCTCAAAGTTCCAATAAGACTATTGCTCAAGAAAACTCAAATAAAAAATATTGCTACATATTTTAGACTAATACCATTGATTTATATGGACATACCTGATTGGTAACCATCTTGTTCTAATATTCTTGGTCAGAAGTTGAAAATAAGGTGCCATTATTAGACTCTTGAACTGTTTGGGATTGTTTAGTAGTTGTGAAGAGTTCCTTTGTGAGTGCAATAAGCTATTTTAATTTAGGTTCACTTAATATGATTTTACACACAATAAATAGTAAATTCCACATCAAAGTTTGTGTTTGGGTTCCCTTTTAATGATAGGCCAAGCCCAACCACTATGACAAATCAATCTAGAAAATCCCTTGCACAAGTTGACTGAAGAAATCATTTATAGATCTATAAAAGCTGATAAAATGTTCAAACCCCAACAACCCATCATGAACAATGATAAAATCCCCAAGAATTCAAGTAAATATCTTGAAATTCCTAAGCAGTGCACAAATAAAAACAGGGAAATCTTTGATCACTTCTCTGATATTTATTATAAGAATTATGTTAACTAGAACTAATGTTCTTAGCTTCTATTTGGATTTGACAACTTAAAATAGCAGCAAAAAAATTTCCATACAATGATTGATGAACCAGTCCAAAAAGGACAAGTCATATTGATGTTACATGATTCTTGAAGCAAAAACTTTAAAGCAATCTAAATCCATTTATCTAAGTAAACTCAATTACATGTGAAATGAAGTGCCTTTCAACAGCTCCAACCAATTGATCTTTTGAAGGATTGGGACTTACATCAACCTACAACAGACACACTAAAAGGGGAAATTAGGATATTTATATATAAAATTATTGAGAAGAAAAGATATGGTAAAGTAGATCCCTAGGTTCATATTGGCATGGTAATATAATACTCACAAGATTGAAGTGTTTCCAATATCTCCACAAGGTAGATGTTTCCAATTTGCTGAGGTTCACCTTCTGAAATCATTTGATCATTTGTCATAAATTGTATCTTCCCAGTTAACAAAACTATGAGAAATTTGTTATACAGTTTTATCCTTGTATTATACATCCACCAGAACTTACAAGTTTTAAAGAAATGCAAAATCTTCATTAATCACAACTAGCCTTTTCAAACACCGTCAACCTTGTGGCTTATAAGATTATTTTCTTAAAGAGGTTCTGGATATAATACTTTCCCTAGAAATACAGATAGTTAGAGAGTTTAATTAATATGCTGATAGGTATTGAAACCGTGAACATAGTCACACATTCCTATCCTAACATTATATTTAGAGAATTTAGAGAGAAAGTATCTTTGTATTAATCCATAACAGAATTGGGAAAACCATTTCAAACTTCTTAGGTTGGCTTCTCTACTGTATGGATCATAAGAGTATTTAATCATCAAGGTACAAGATACAATTCTTCCTTGAAAAATGCATAGGCTGCAATACATTTTCCTAAACTTTACTATCCCAATAAGTTTTGGAGTTGTCGGCATTGCTATACATTTTTATGCTCATTGTATATATCCAGTAGAGTTTGAAATTTTTTAAAGAGAAAAATGCATAGGCTACAATACAATTTGCTAAACTTTACCATCCTAATAAGTTTTGAAGTTGTCGGCATTGTTATACATTTTTAAGCTAATTGTATATATCCAGCAGAGTTTGAACTTTTTTAAAGATAAGATATGTCTGCATTAATCTAAAAATAGCATTCAGAACACCATCTAAAAAGTTCTGAGGCAGGCTTGTTTACTTTATGAATGATAAGGGTATTTTCTTACAAGGTCTATAATGCAATTTGCTTTATATTGGAGCCCTTAAATGTTTTGAAAAATAATTGATTTTAGGGCATATACTTACCAACATCCCTTGGGAATGAATGTTGAATCTGTAGATTGCTCTTGGCTACCATGGTTCATGCGACTTGAACCTACTAATACGCAAGGCCTTGAGGCCTTAATTTCAGTTTGTGAATTTTTTGAAAATCATCAAAAACTTCAATCACATAAGTAAACAAAAAATCAATATCATAAACCGCAACAATATAATGCCCACAATGCAGAATTGATATTTTTGTCAACATATCCATATCCAAAATATCTAATTTCTTTTTTAATTTTTCTTCATCATGCTCATATTAAAATTAGTTTAGTAGCAAGCCCAAACCCACATGGATGCACACAATCATTTTGTGAACAAAAAGATACTCACATTACTAAATTAATTTTTTTGTCACCGCATGCATACCCATATTGCTAAATTTAATTGGTTTCTCTACACAATCATACCCACACTGTTGAATCTCAAGAAACCCATATACACATTGTTGAATTCAATTTTCTACCATCTCACTCATATGCACATTGCTGAACTCAATTATTTTCTAGTAAAATCGGTATGCATATGATTAAATCTCCAACAAACTCATACACGCTTAATTCAATATATTTTTCTCAAAAAACACATACCCACATTTTTGTATCAATTTTTATGGTCAACTAATTAATACTCACATTGTTGAATTGAATTATTCTCTCAAGAAACTAATACCCACATTGTTAAATTCAATTTTAAAGAAAAAAATGAAATGGGTAAGTGATAGAAAATAACCTCAATCCATGCTACTATTGTTGTTGTCAGAAGAAGCAAATTTCAGTAGCTTATCCTCCTCTTGCTTTGTAGGTAGCTCAATGACACTAAGGGAATTTCTTTGCAATTTTACTTCTAGTCTATTTGGAAGTACCTGATAAACAAATTGATTCATAACAATATCTACAACATTGGTATGCATAAGAATTTGACGGGCATACAAATACTTCTAGTTATCAAGTATCATAAACAGACGCATGAGCCACTCACTAGTAGTGCACTGTTCCTACTACTCCTCCCGCATTCAAGCACTACATACAATAACAAACATGGAAGAGAAGAACTAGAGCTAAAAACACACAAGCTTTTCAACAAACAATAAACAAACGAGAATAAACACTCTCTGATATTTCATGAATTAACTATGCATTATGTACCCACTAGCCCTCCAACACATCTCACACAATTTGCATTTAATGCATTAAACATGCATTCACTGCTTCAGTACCTGCTAGCCCGCCACCAATGCATCCCCTGATTAAATATTTGCCACAATATATAATGTCCCCCTATTTTCCTAATTTACTTAAACGAAAATGAAAAATAGACCTGCTCCAACCAATAGAAAAAGAGATAAACCATAATTTTCAAGCACAAAAAATATGTGCTTAAATCTTGACTATAGGAAAAAGACAAAAATATTTTAAACAATACAATTTCATTGACCAAGCGACTAGGGGAAATGTGTCAATTTCCGCTCATGATCCAATTGTTGTTTACTCCATGCTCACCTGACCCCCCAATAACTGTTTACATTTTAGTCATTACAATGTTTTAATTATGCCAATAAAAAATTACAAATTACACAGTATATGTTCACTACTAAATGTGTAGCTAACAAAAAAAATAAAAATTGAACATAAATTGGTACATATATGTTTTCAACACAAGACAAGTTTCACAAAATAAAGTCATTTTTTAATTAATTAAATTACATTTATGTTTACAATAACCACTCTATGCAAGTGGCTCAAAGTTTCAACTACATTGTATTTACATGTACACATAAATAGTTAATCCAGTGTACATTGTGACATAATACAAAACATTGATCAACTTTATGAGTTATCAATTGCACATTCACCCATACTTCCTATCACATCTTCATGCATTAACTTCATCTACTTCTGGTACTTGCACACAATTAATGGTGTAAGGCTCCCTGATAAACCAAAAAACATATTATAATTCATATATATGACTGAATTTATGCAAGCCACCTATTTTTTCAATTAAATCAAATATAAAATTGATTTCCTAAAAACCACGGTAGAACTCAGGCATAAATGGCTACTGCAAAATGAAATGACATATTGTTTCCCATGAAAATTCAAATTTGAAAATCAACCACCACAATTCAATGCATTCAATTTACACATTCAAACATGATTTTATAAGAGGGAATTTCTAGGGTCATTTTCATCACGAATTCTCCTCTGCTTTCACTAAATATCCTCTACAAAATTCAGAGCTTACTAAGGCAACTTCTGCACATTCCTCTTAAAAGGGAGCTTATTCAGGTCGATACACTTAGAATAAAAAATTCATGTTTTTATTTATCAGTATACTGATTTACATTTAGGTTGTCTATTTCATTATTCAATATACTCTTTTATATTTATGTACTCAGTGTTTATATTATTTTCAGGCATATTGTTTTACATTTATGTTGTCTATTTCATTATTCAATATACTGTTTTATATTTATGTACTCAGTGTTTACATTATTTTTTAGGCATACAAATTATTATGTTTTCAATCAGTTATTCAAATTAGCATTATCCATTATTTAATCATATCATAGTTACATTTTTATCACATGCATCCATCATAAATCAAAGATAATAACATCAACATTATCCTTAGTAAAGCATACATCAAATATAATAACAACATTACCCATTTTTTAATCATATCACAGTTATATTTTGAATCCCTCGTTAATAATCATGAAATTTAATGGGTATGCAAATTTTGTCCCAATTTATTGAGCAGTTTTTGGATTACAATTTGTAGACAAATATATATATATAGGGTTTCATCATATCAAGTCGTGTAGGGTTTCATCACATGAAGCTTCGCAGACAATATATATATATATATATTATATATACACAATCTGATAAGAATATATCATTGTCTGCAAATACAATGATATATTCTTATCAGATTGTATATATACATATATATATAGTCATGTCATGTATATATATATATATATATATATATATATTCTTATCAGATTGTATATATACATATATATATACAGTCATGTCGTGTAGTGTTTCATCATATCAAGCCATGTAGGGCTTCATCACATGGACCTTAACATGAGCCTCTATTAATGTTTTCCATTTAATAATGCCCAAGTTTCTTGCCATATGTCCCTATAACTCGGTTATCTTTAATAAACACATTGGCATTATCAGTTTAATATATATACAGTCATGTCGTGTAGGGTTTCATCATATCAAGCAGGATAGGGTGTTGGGGGGTATAGGCTTTTTTCAGATTATTTATTTATATATATATATATAAGATTAAATATATAAACAAAATGTAGAAATATTTGTTTATTAGATTATATATATTTCCAATTTATATAACCCTAACACTTCCATACCATCAAATACTTTCACCTTGCTCTATGATTTTCCTTGCATTAGGCTATTGTCCAAGTCAATGGCATGTTGTAGACGTAAAAAATTCTCTGCGACCCGTGTTGATGTAGACACATCATAACACTCTTGGTCTACAATGCATGCAGTCATAAGTGTTATAAAATCCATGGAAAATATCATGACTTGTGATTTCTTGGCAAATGCCATGAATTTTAAAGTCATGACAAATGCCATGAATTTTATAACACTTCACTGCATTCTCTGCAAGCCAAAATAACTCCTCTGTTTCTTCATCCTGGAAAAATTAGATGCATATCTTGTTAATCTGTTTACCTTTCCCCTGGCATTTTGTATGTTCAACAATGGGTTTTAGTTGGCATCAAGGATCATTCTGCATTTTTTTGTTTTTTAGATTCATTTCTCATTATGGCATCAAGGGTTTCACTGTTACGATTTTATTTAAGGTATTGCCAGTTTTATTTTAGAATACATAGATTGTGAATGAAAGTTATATATATATGTGTGTGTGTGTGTGTGTATACAAACACAAACACATATATACATATACATGTGTATAGTTATAAATACATAATACACATATGCATACATACATATATAGTTGTTTATGTACATGCACATATATACATACACATATATAGATTTTTAAGCATGAACCATGCACTATTTGATTTAAACAAGTAAAACCCAAGATTACATGAATTTGTTTGTAGATATACATACATAGCCTGAATGTAAGGGTGTGGTCCTAAAGCCTTTTGTGATCATGCTTGTTTATTTTTTGGATTTTCAAACTCATATTTATGTTGCACTAACAAGTTATGCTATTTTTATTGTCCGTGCAAGTTAAGTGGAAAATCATGGCACCTGCTAGAAGACCAAAAAGGGTTGTAGGAAGACCTGACCATGCACCATTAGAGTCACTCGTGGGGTGCACTT
Organism: Sequoia sempervirens; assembly: GCA_007258455.2. NCBI lineage: Eukaryota > Viridiplantae > Streptophyta > Pinopsida > Cupressales > Cupressaceae > Sequoia > Sequoia sempervirens. The sequence goes on along the minus strand of VDFB02270651.1, from coordinate 58,368,326 downwards.
CATTGAAACAGAGTTTGCGGAGGAAGTGCATGCAATTCCCAGCCAACAAGATGTTCCTGACTCTGCAGATACCAACACAACAAAAGTTGAACCTCTTGTTCAACCAGATGTTCAACCTATTATGCAACTGCCCTCACCTATACCCATTAGGCAGTGGACATATGTTGATATGGAAGGAGTAGTTAAAAGTTTCGAAGAACACAACATGTCAATCAAGGTAGCAATAATCAAGTGGGGTATGCCACCTAGTAGTTTGAGGGCGCGGTTGTTAGGAGTTACCACCACCAAGAGGAGGGATCCACGTACCATTTTATTTGAGAAGGAGGAGACTGAAACATGGCAAAATTAGGCCATGAACTGCAAGTAAATCAACTACAAGCCACAGTTGCCCAAATAACTACAAGTCAGCCCAATCCATTCACAAATGGGGTCCCCAGGAGGTCATGGTGGGCAGGATTTTGAAGAAGGCACCCAAATTTGACAATCAGAACAACTGAAGGAGTGGATAGTGACAGAGCGATTATGGTTTGTCCTTCTGTTGTGCAAACATTCTACGACAACCTTGAGAATATGATCAACCTTAACCACTATGGAGCAAGCCGAATTTGGAACTATGATGAGACTGGTATTCAGGCTGGCAGGAACTGTGGCATGAGAGTTATTGCCAAATTGGGTGCAAAATGTGTACCGCATTTGGTATCAAAAAGTAGAGAGTGGATCATAGTGTTGGCTTGTGTAAGTGCGTATGGGTTAAGCATTCCTGGGTTTTACCTATTTGAATCGAAGAGGCACATGCATAACTATATCATAAATTGCAAGATAGGGGCATTGATGGCAATCCAAGAACGTGCTTGGATGACAAATGAACTATTTTTCAAATGGTTAGACCATTTTGCAATAATATCCACGGTGGGGTTTCAATAACAAACAAGGCCCTTCTCATTTTTGATGGTCATGGAAGCCATGTGACTTTCAAGACCATAGAAGAAGCAAGAAAATTAGGAATAGACTTGCTAACGTTGCCTGCTCATACCAGTCACAATCTGCAGCCATTGGATGTCAGCATTTTTGCTCCATTCAAGGCATATTTTAGAGAGAAAAGAACCATATGGCAAGCAAACAACCCACATATTGATATCGTATGTGAAGAGTTGGCAACTCTTGCAAGCCAAGCTTTCAAAAAAGTGTTGAAAATAAGCAACATTGTTAGTGGGTTCCGTAGAACATGAATTTGGCCACTTAATCGGTTAGCCCTTGACAGGAACATCGGGCCAAGTGAGGGCTATGTTGTTGAAGAGGATGTAGCAACTCCTACAACAGAAGATGATGCAGTCATGATGTTATGGTAGCAGATGCATGCTTACATCTACTTGGTTACAATGAGGATCAAATAGATGGTTTTGTGTGGGAATTTGATGCAAGGGATGTGGCAAGTGATGTTGTAGCAGAATGCAATGAGGGTGTTGAAACTACAACACACATTCAACCAGAAATCCACCTAGTTTTTATAGATTTCCAACTAGAAGTCCAACCAACTATTGCACCCTGCAATGAAGATACAATGACTACATCCGCAGGCTTGAGTTTTCCAACTCAAGTAAGCCAACTGAAATGGATGCATGAAGCAGCCACAAACCTTGGAGTGCAATTAAATTCGGCTGAGGAAGAAGTCGGCCTTTATATGCCATCCCCACCACACGTTGATCCAGTTGAAGTAATACATTACTTCACTACTGCAAGGAATTGGGAAGAGCATACTGATGGTCAAAGTGAAGATGACAATGCAATTAGTGAGGAAGAAGTTGAGTTTGTGCTATGCACCCCACGTGATGGACAACAAACAACAAGATCAAACAACAAATTCTTGAAACTTCTAGTGCAAAGGGTGCAAGGAACATCATGGGGAGGTCGTTTAGGAGTGCTTCACCTTAGTAGGTAGTCCCAAGTACTAACATTTGGCGCCTTCATCGAAATGTACAACAAACAAGAGGCAGAGAAGAAAAGGCAAGAGGAGTTGCAGCAACGTAAGGAGCAGATATTGTAGAGAAAGGCAGAACGCGAAACAAAAGCAATTCAAAAGGAAGCAATGAGGGCTGAGAAGCAAGCAAGGAAAGTGATAGAAGATGAGGAGAAGATGATTAGAATGTGGGAGAAAGCAATTAGACAGGAGTAGGCGAAGGATGAACGTCTACAAAAGGTAGCTAAAAAGAAAGTTAAACAAGCAGAGAGGATAAAACGTAAGTCTGCAGTGGGGAATCCTATATCCCCCAACACCCTATCCTACTTGATATGATGAACATATTATCACCAACCTTTATAGCTATCAACAATATGCAAGTTGGGAGTGGCTCACAAAAAATGGGACTAACTGCAAATGCAAGCTAGATATTGCTTACTCAAATAGAAACATGCCTTCAAACCTCTACTAACCAAGTATCACCTCCTACAAGTGGACCAGACTCAGCTATTGGCGGATATTTCACTCCACCTCCTTTTCTTAGTAATATGGAGAACTGATAATGTTCGTATTGATTTTTTTTTTTTTATCGATGTAGTAGTATATTTTGGTGATCTACTTTGCATATTAGATCTATTTATTTGCTTCAAGTTATAACTATGATATGATTATAAGATGTGATAATGTTGTTGTTATTATGCTTGGAACCTCACATATGTTTAAGGTGAGAAGAAGTTGAATACAAGCTTTCAAGTATATTTTGATATGTTTCAAGTATGTTTCAGCCATTTTTTTTTTTCTGTCGCACCACCTAATCAATGATTGCAGTTTGATTACAAATATAACTATGATATGATTATAAAAATGTCCTAATGTTGCTATTGTTATTTATTGGAACCTCAAATTTGTATCTCTTATATGTTTGATGAGGGTTTTAGCCCTGTATTTTCTGTGGTATCACTAATTACACTATGTTTCAGTGTTTGTCAATAAATTAAAAAAAAAAACTTTGATTGCAAACACAATTTGCAGACAATGATATATTATTTGTAGACAATGATATGTTCTTATCAGATTGTATATATATATATATTTGCAGACAATGATATATATTCTTATCAGATTGTATATATATATATATATATATATATTTTTGCTGACAATGATATATTCTTATCAGATTGTATGTGTATATATATATTGTAGACATGAAAAATATCCTGATCAACTAACTTCGATTCTTCCTTGATTACTTCTTTATTGACCAATTAATTGAATAATCCTTATTTAATTAATTCATCAAAATTCTCGTTTTAATTAAATAAATTGACTTTATTTGATTAAATCATAATTCCTCTTTGATCAAATAAATCAATTTTTTATTTAATTAAATCCTAACGTTCCTCTTTGGATTAAATAAATCATTTTATTAAATCCTAAAGTCATCTCCTTTAAATTGAATAAATTAACCTTTATTTGATTTAAATTTAATGTTCTTCCTTTAATTGAATAAATCAAACTTTATTTAATTAAAATACTAATGTTCATTATTCCTCTCATTTGATTCAAATAAATCTAAAAAACCTAAATCAAATGTCATATCAACTAATTCTATCTAAAAGTTAATTAATCACAAATTAATTAACTGCTAATCCTCAAATCCTCTAGCTTTTGTAACTTGCACATATAAATCAATTTATTTGATTTATTAATTCTTCTATTTCCATTCAAAAATGGCATCTCTTGGGAATATTCCATCAATTGTTGTCCCGAGCTAAAGACTTTGCCAAAACAATTTAGGGATCTTTCTTCATTGAAAATGCTCAATTTAACAGTGTAAACTAACTAGCCTTCCAGACAGCTTCGGTCTGCATAGTAGCTTTTACTAAGCAGACTGAAGCTCTCTGGAAGGCTAGTAAAAGCTACTAAGCAGACCAAAGCTGTCTGGAAGGCTAGTTAGTTTACACTCTGTTAAATTGAGCATTTTCAATGAAAGAGAGATCCCCAAATTGTTTTGGAAAAGTCTTCAGCTCGGGACAATTTACGATTTCCAGTAAACACAGAGATTTAAACTGGCCAAAACTTTCAGGAAGAGAACCTGAGCTGCTACTCAAATACAACTCTTCCATACGAGATAGGTTGCCAAAATTTTCAAATATCCTGGCAAAACATAACCACATAATTGGAGACGATATACAGAATCAGGAAAGTTGAGAAGAGGTAGAGAATCGGATAACTGCACCACAGTTAATTTTCAAAATTAACATTCTCAAAACGGAAAATAAAATACAAGCCTAGACAAAAAAAAAAAAAACAGATAGAGATCTAATTTTTTACAAACTAAAAATCTTTAACTACGAAGTAAATTGGAAGCAGCGTAGAAAGAAAGAATAAAGGAGACAAACATGGCATATTTACCCCATCGCAGTTCTCTAAATATGCTTACAGAACTGCCAGTTTTTCAAGCTTTGTCAGTTTCATTCTTAAATCACCAGTCATGTGCAGCAACCTTAGATTTGAAAAGGTATATGTGCTTTCTCCATCCAACTTGTTTCTTTCACTTAAATGAAAAACTCTTACAGATCTCGCCATCAATTCCAAATGCTATGCTTGAAGTCGAAATTCGTGGCAATCAGAATAAAGGAGAGAAATATGGCATATTTACCCCATCGCAGTTCTCTAAACATGCTTGCAGAACTGCCAGTTTTTCAAGCTTTGTCAGTTTCATTCTTAAATCACCAGTCATGTGCAGCAACCTTAGATTTGAAAAGGTATACGTGCTTTCTCCATCCAACTTGTTTCTTTCGCTTAAATGAAAAACTCTTACAGATCTCGCCATCAATTCCAAATGCTATGCTTAAAGTCAAAATTCATGGCAATCAGCAGGAGGAGGAAGCCAAATCCCTTTCAGATTTTCAAGCCTCTGGAGAAGTTTCCAGGGGGACGAGTTATACTCCCCTAATCAAAAAGAGAGAAATCACTAAATTTTTAACAATTTTCTTACCTACTACTCGAAATGATGTGCTTTTTACACTGAAAGTAAGCTGTGCTTTACGAAATTAGAATTTAACAAGAGCTGTGTGCCAGCTGGAGTCCCTGCCTAAGCAATTTTGGGTGTATGGGAATTTGCTCTGTTTGCTATGTCTCAAAGGCTGGCTGTAAGGCATGCATGCGATTTTTTAACATTGGTTTTGTGAAGGATGCCTCAATAAGCAGAACAAGAACATGCACATTTTGGTTATGGCATCTGTATGTTCTCTACACTGATTATATTTTTCTGCTTTACAAAAGATACCCTTATTTGTAATTTTTACAAGTAGTGAGGATAGGTGTTTGTAGCAATCTGCTAATGCCCCGTTGTAAATGTGCAGAAGCAGATTAAAACATTCACTCCAAAAAACCACGGAAGGCATGGTATCGGGAGGGAGAATCATGAGTGGAATTCTTCCTTGGGTTGACTTGCTAAGCATAAGAAATGCTGTTAGCCTGGCTGTAAAGTTACATAATTCTTCTAAATCATTGACAGAAAGATCATTACTTATCAATCAAAGCAGAATGAAAACATTATTGTAATCAAGAGAGAAAAAGAAAAATTCCAGACAAAAAAATGAACACTATCCTTCTGACCTTGGTCTTCTCTGCCAGTGCATGCGAAGATAATCCTAGTCTACATTAGCAGCATATATCGAGAGAAAAATATTTAATAATTTGTGCAATAGAATTTTGAGGGGTTGTTAAACTTGCCAGCCAAATTGAGGACATAGTTAAATTGATCTTAAACAATTATTTTTCCATGTGAAGAAACTTGAGCCAGACATATCCTATTCATTAGTTTTATTGGATATGTATTTGGAAATTTAGCATGCCTGGCCATATATGGATTTGTTTCTGTTGAAAATTGGCAAATACTAATACAGATTTTGTATTACTTTCTGAAAATTGGCCTCATGTTTTGTATCCTCGGAATACTAGGAACATTCAAGGCTTCGGAGTTTTCATATACAATGCAAGTAATCTAGATATGGTGGAAATTAAATACCGTCCAATAAGACTTCAACTTCAGCTATGCTCAATTTGTAATTGTGCACAGCTAAACATCAGAGACATACACACATTGTAGCAAATGTAATTGGCAGGTGCAAAGTCAAGTTCCACAACTTTTGCTAGCAGTCTGCCTGGGTTTGCTTTGGAAAAGGGTATAGACATCTATCAAAAGATAAAGGAAGGGTGATTGCTGTCAGATGTTAGAGTTGCGACTACCCTGGTAAAAATATATGAAAACTTTGCAGGCATAGACAAGGCACATGGATAGTTTGTCAGAATGCCTCACAGCATAAAGGATAGAGAAATTTTGTTATGTCAGTTTTTTTGTTCCTATTGTTTCTAAAAGCTCGGTATATTGTTTCAATTGCTCTGTGGAGATGATTTCCCAGGCATAGAGCCAGAACTGGACTCAATGGTTGTGGATGTGAATATAGGTATTGTGCTTATGGAAGAATCCAACGACATTTTATCCCCTTTCATTTAAATCGAAGAGCACTGCCAACATTTTTAGGGCATGTACAGAAGCTACAGGCTCTACAAATTCATACCCGTATTCTTATGCTTGTTTTATAAGCCGCCTCCTCTCCTTGCAACCTAAGACAGCATCCTCATTGTCAAGATTGGACGTTTAACAAGCCAATATATGCACAAATCTCGAGCCATTCTCATAAAAATAAACTAAAAAATGTCTGGCCAGGTAGACAGCGAATTTGGAAGACCTTTGATTGAAGTACAAATAATCAACTATATCTACAGATTTACTCTTTTAACTATAACTAAACCCTTTCTAAGACTATGAGCAGCTGTAGAGAAATTAAAACAAACTCCGAAAGAATCATACGTTGGAAGGAGGATTTGGCAGCAAATGAGACCAACGGAAAGATAGAAGAGTCCCTACAGCTGCTCATAGTCTTAGAAAGGGTTTAGTTATAGTTAAAAGAGTAAATCTGTAGATATAGTTGATTATTTGTACTTCAATCAAAGGTCTTCCAAATTCGCTGTCTACCTGGCCAGACATTTTTTAGTTTATTTTTATGAGAATGGCTCGAGATTTGTGCATATATTGGCTTGTTAAACGTCCAATCTTGACAATGAGGATGCTGTCTTAGGTTGCAAGGAGAGGAGGCGGCTTATAAAACAAGCATAAGAATACGGGTATGAATTTGTAGAGCCTGTAGCTTCTGTACATGCCCTAAAAATGTTGGCAGTGCTCTTCGATTTAAATGAAAGGGGATAAAATGTCGTTGGATTCTTCCATAAGCACAATACCTATATTCACATCCACAACCATTGAGTCCAGTTCTGGCTCTATGCCTGGGAAATCATCTCCACAGAGCAATTGAAACAATATACCGAGCTTTTAGAAACAATACGAACAAAAAAACTGACATAACAAAATTTCTCTATCCTTTATGCTGTGAGGCATTCTGACAAGCTATCCATGTGCCTTGTCTATGCCTGCAAAGTTTTCATATATTTTTACCAGGGTAGTCGCAACTCTAACATCTGACAGCAATCACCCTTCCTTTATCTTTTGATAGATGTCTATACCCTTTTCCAAAGCAAACCCAGGCAGACTGCTAGCAAAAGTTGTGGAACTTGACTTTGCACCTGCCAATTACATTTGCTACAATGTGTGTATGTCTCTGATGTTTAGCTGTGCACAATTACAAATTGAGCATAGCTGAAGTTGAAGTCTTATTGGACGGTATTTAATTTCCACCATATCTAGATTACTTGCATTGTATATGAAAACTCCGAAGCCTTGAATGTTCCTAGTATTCCGAGGATACAAAACATGAGGCCAATTTTCAGAAAGTAATACAAAATCTGTATTAGTATTTGCCAATTTTCAACAGAAACAAATCCATATATGGCCAGGCATGCTAAATTTCCAAATACATATCCAATAAAACTAATGAATAGGATATGTCTGGCTCAAGTTTCTTCACATGGAAAAATAATTGTTTAAGATCAATTTAACTATGTCCTCAATTTGGCTGGCAAGTTTAACAACCCCTCAAAATTCTATTGCACAAATTATTAAATATTTTTCTCTCGATATATGCTGCTAATGTAGACTAGGATTATCTTCGCATGCACTGGCAGAGAAGACCAAGGTCAGAAGGATAGTGTTCATTTTTTTGTCTGGAATTTTTCATTTTCTCT